>JAAWXA010000001.1:62022312-62433143 GCA_038090715.1 Florisuga fusca
CCACAGGCTGGGGACAGAGTGGCTGGAGAGCAGCCAGACAGAGAGGGACCTGGGAGTCTGGATTGACAGGAAGCTGAACATGAGCCAGCAGTGTGCCCAGGTGGCCAAGAAGGCCAATGGCATCCTGGCCTGTATCAGGAACAGCGTGGCCAGCAGGTCCAAGGAAGTGATTCTGCCCCTGTACTCAGCCCTGGTGAGGCCACACCTCGAGTACTGTGTCCAGTTCTGGGCCCCTCAGTTCAGGAACGAGATTGAGGTGCTGGAGCAGGTCCAGAGAAGAGCAAGGAGGCTGTGAAGGGACTCGAGCACAGATCCTATGAGGAGAGGCTGAGGGAGCTGGGGGTGTTCAGCCTGGAGAAGAGGAGGCTCAGGGGAGACCTCATCACTCTCTACAACTCCCTGAAAGGAGGTTGGAGCCAGGTGGGGGTAAGTCTCTTCTCCTGGGAAGCTATCAGCAGCACAAGAGGGCATGATTTTAAGATCTTTCAGGGGAGGTTTAGGTCAGATATTAGGAAAAAAATTCTTTACAGAGAGGGTGATCAGATATTGGCATGGTCTGCCCAGGAAGGTGGTGGATTCTCTGTTCCTGGAGGCTTTTAAGAAGAGTCTGGATGTGGCACTCCGTGCCATGGTCTGGTAACCACAGTGGTAGTGGATTAAGGGTTGGACTTGATGATCTCAGAGGTCATTTCCAACCCGAATGATTCTGTGATTCTGTGAGGCTAACTCAGGTGTCAACCTCTGCTGCCAGGAGGTCATGTGGATTCCAGCACTGCTTCCTAAAAAGGTAGGTATGTGTTCTAAAATACTGTCACAAGCCATCATCCACCTGTTTTATGTCAGTTTGAGGTTGAAATACTTTGCTTTCTGGAGATGCTAAAATCTTTTTATTCATTTCCAGCTCAAATAACTTCAGCCTTCTAAACAAAAAAATATACATAATTTTCTAAGCCACTTTTTAGTTATGGAGAGAAACAGAGACTCCCAAACGTGATTCAGCACAACCCTAAATATCCCAGTATTTCAGAGACATAGGATAAGTAAACGTTGAGGTGACAATCTCTCTTCCCTTGTTGACTTCAGATGAGTAGCCAAAATGAGCACATTTAAACTATATACCAAATTTTAGATGACTGAGTTTAGATCAGTGACCTAGAACTACAGGTTCTGTAAACATATAACTGCTTCTAGTTTACTAAGTTCTTTCATGCAGCTTTGGATAAAGAAGTTACCATGTAGTTTACCCCTTTTCTGGGTCATTAGGCAGATTATTAACCATTTCTGTGAATGGTATTCCTATTTTAACTACCTTCAGATTCGATCAAGGTTTCTAGTATTTCTTTGCCATTATAGAATAAAACAGAAGAATGTAGTACTTTTTGGATAATAAGTACTATAGAACAAGAATAGACGCATATGTGCACAAATGCATTTAAGCACTGCAAAGAGTCTTTCTTTCCTGTCAGGACTCACACAGCCATGCTGTTACACTGATCATCATAATAATGGTGACAACATCAGGAGACTTGTGCTCTCTCTATCCTTCCCATGAAAATGAGACAGTACATGCAATTTGGCATGTTCTCAGAGCAGCGATTAGCTCATTCAAGGGCGTTATTAGAAACACAAAAACAGAGTCATCCATCATCCCAAGTGGTGCATGTTTACCATGCACTCTAAATAGCTGTGCCTGGGAGTGGAGGTTAGACAGTGTCCCCTTTTGATTTCTGTTATCATCTTGTCATGCTGCTCCTTCTGATCAGACAGTGCATAGAGAATTTCTATCATCAGTTTTCTCCCTTTTTAATTTCAAGCTTTAATTTCCTACTGCACCCATATTTCTTAATATATCTTGCACAGGCTGCTTCAAAAACTTTTCTCAGAAAGCCAGCTCTTTCCTTTCCTGTTTTTTCTGTACCTATTATTAATAAATCTGTCTTGTAAATACATAATCAAACATTGATGACCTATCTTGCCCACACTGCATTGTTTAAGCGTGTTATACTGATATTGCTTATGTATCTATGAAACCCTCTAATTTTGCCTGACTTGCCTGGTTTTGGTTTTACAGATGTATTCAAGCCTGATCTCAGAGCAGAGCTGTTACTGGTATCATTATAGAATCATAGAAGCATTAAGGTTGGAAAAGACCTTCAAGATCACTAAGTCCAACCACCACAACCACTAAACCATATCCTGAAGCACCACACCTAAATGTTTCTTGAACACCTCCAGAGATGGTGACTCCACCGCCCCCCCTGGGCATCCCATTCCAATGCCTCACCACTCTTTCAGTGGAGAAATTTTTCCTAATATCTAACTTAAACATCCATTGGCACAAGTTAAATCCATTTTTTCTTGTCCTGTTGCTAGTTACCTGGGAGAAGAGACAAACACCAGCCTCTTGACAACTTCCCTTCAGGTAGTTGCAGAGAGCAAAAAGACCTTCCCTGAGCCACCTTCACTTCTTCAGAATAAATCATCCCAGTTCCCTGTAGCTCCTTATATGACAGGCTCTCCAAACCCCTCACCAGCCTTGTTGTTCTTCTCTGGACATGCTCTAGGACCTCATCTTTCTTGTTCTGTGGCACACAGAACTGAACACAACACTCAAGCTGTGGCCTCAGCAGGACCAAATACAAGGGCACGATCACTTCCCTGCTCCTGCTGGACACACTGGTTTTGATACAAGCCAGGATGACATGGGCCTTCTTGGCCACCTGGACACACTACTGGTTCATGTTCAGCCAGCCATTCACCAGAACTCCCAGATCCTTCTCCATCAGGCTGCTTTCAAGACACTTTTCACCAAGGCTGTAGCATTGCTTGGGGTTACTGCAACCAAAATGCAGGATCTGGCACTTGGTCTTGTTAAGCCTCATACTGTTTACCTCAGCTCATCAATCTAACCCATCCAGATCTCTCTGCAGTGCCTTCCTGTCCTTGAGCAGATAAACACTCCTGCTCAATTTAGTGCCATCTGCAAACTTGCTGAGGGTGCCCTCTATCCCTTCATCCAAATCACTGATAAAAGTATTAAACAGAACTGGACCCAATACTGAGCCTTTGGGGACACCGCTTGTGACTGGCCACCACACAGATTTAACTCTGTTTATCACAACTCTTTGGGCCCAGACAACCAGCCAGTTTTTAATCCACTGAAGAGTTCACCTGTCTATTCAACGTGCTACAAGTCTCTCAAAAAGAATGGTGTGGGGGACAGTGTCAAAGGTCTTACTAAAGTCCAGGTAGACAGTGTCCACACTTTTCCTCATCCCCTAGCTGAGTCACCTGGGCATAAAAGGAGATCAGGTTGGCCAAGATGGACCTGCCTTTTATGAATCCATGTTGATTGGGCCTGATCTCATAATTTTCCTGCAGTTGTCATATGCGTTGTCCTCTTGCAACCAAGATGAACTGCTCCGTGATCTTCCCTGGTACCAAGGTCAGGCTGATAGGCTTGTAGTTCCCCAGATCTTCCCCTTGGCCAAAAACTATGCCAGTGAAGGTATATGTTATGCATCTGCATTCACATAACATGGCCCAGTATGTTTTGTACTAATCTGTGGAATGAGCAAGTTTGTGACAAAAACTGACATCCATATTGCACGTTCCCTGGCAGAGGGATTCCTTTGAACTAGCTCTTGTATGGCAATTATGGGGTGAATGTCCATTTGTGGCTAGACTTTATTAATCCATACCTCCATCACATCTTCCAGTGGATCTCCAGATGAAAGAAAATCAACTCATGCACTCTGAGATCACCCCGCAATAAATGGAACTGGCTGCAGGACATCCTCATCTAAAAGGCCAGCAGAGAACATGTGCTTAGAATGTCATAATATAATTCTTCTAGGTTAGGCGTCAGGAAAATCCTGTGAGAGTGGTGAGACACTGGAACATGTTGGACAGGGAAGTTGTGGCTGCCCCTTCCCTGGAGGTGTTCAAGGCCAGGCTGGATGGGGCTTTGAGCAACCTGGTCTAGTGGGAGGTGTCCCTGCCCATGCAGGGGGGTTGGAACTGGATGATCATTAAGGTCCCTTCCAACCCAAACCATTCTATGACTCTATGATTCTATGATTCTTTAGCATTTTTTGTTCATTTTAGTAGTGAAAGGGAAAACTATTTTAAGGCTACTTCATGTGCTACTTCAGGATAACCACAGAAATGTCTGCATAGCCATATGTCTCAAAATAAATTTTAATGTTGCATGATCAGGCAAATTGTTGAAAAAAACACAGATTTCTCTAGCAGCAATTTAATTTTTTTGCAATATTCAGCAGGCATCAAAATATCTTTCTAGCCATTTCTTATAACATCTCATGTATTTAAATATCTGAAAAGGAAACACTAAAAATCAAGATGATATCAGATTAGTATTAAGAATCAGCAGTAGTCTTAATGGTCAAGAGGAGTATCATCAGAGATGTAAGTAGTGGCCTTTTTATTTTTTCAAGGTTTGTACCTACATTAATTAACCTACAGAGTTCTGAGCATATTTTATAACATTTCAGGCATTCAGCAACAATTTACATATATATACCAATCTACACTTCGGAATATTCCCACAAGGCTACTTCAGATGATTCACATCACAACTATTAAATATACCAGAATATATTTTCCCCCCTCCATTTCCTAGTATGCTTTGCTCAAGTTAACTCAATGGATTGCTTCCCCAAAATTATACCATAATCAAAACAAAATAAAGCTTTTAAATTGAAGCTGAATGGAAGGTTCCTAGTATAGCTCATGTCCAGCACTCATCACAAAGCAAATAAGTAACTGACTACACTAAAAAAATAGACAGCAATTGTTAGCTGTGTGCAGAAAGTCAGGAGACTTCAGGGAGTGCAAAACAGAATAAGATACAACACCTGATAACATTCTCCACCACTTACAGAACCTTCAGCACTGACAGAAGAGTGAACTGGTAACTAAATAGGGGAAAGCTGGAAGAAGCTAAAATAAGAACCAATGCAATACTTGTAATTTTGTGATCAAGATAAACTAAATGTAAATAATAAAATGGGCTTAATTTCCAGAGTGCTTGAGAGAGATTCTGTTTTAATTCTGTGTACTGCAACATCAGAGTGAATACTGAGAATCTTGTACTGAATAAAAAAACCCCAAACATAACCTTACACCATTTCTTTCTCTCTGTCCTCCCAGTGCACAGGGGTTATATACTGTGCTGCTATAAAGGCAGATGATTCACAATAATGCTGTGACAAGTTCTATCAGAACAATAATCAGTAATCAGGTGTTGTGAATAATGCAGCCACAGATTGATTTGGTGCAAATCCAAATGTACATTTCCACATGCTCAATCAGAAGGAGTCAATACTTTGATGCTTTGTATTACCGAGTGTCTTGAATTTCTACAAACTCTTCAGGACAATACTGTTCAATGCACACACACACCCCTCTATAGCAGCAAAACATTTTACACCAGTACAAGACTCAAAAATCCTCCTTTGCCACAAACCTATGTCATTTACCATCTTAAAAGGAATATCCATTTGTTACAGCAGCTGAGAGCTTGCCACACACAGGCTGTTTTAATCAGAGCAGAGCACAGTATTTTGTGTAAAAAAAGGATGTGTTTATGTGTGTGCATGGATGTACACATATGTGAATGCATATATACTTAGTGAATACATATATTTCAGTTTGAGTGAGATTAGAATTGCACAACAGTCACTGAGAACAGAGAAAAGCAGCATGTGTAACAATTAGGAAACAAGTGTTTCACACGCTTCCATATGTGGAATTGCTCTTCTTTTTTGCCCTGATCCTCCTTTATGATACATACTGACAAGACAAAATGCTTGAGGGAAAAAAAAATACACAAAGAAGGGAGGCAAACCATGCAGACTAGAGCTCAATTACAAAGAAATTATCTCTAGGAGGAGAGTCATACTCCTCAAATGTCTGAACAATCAGTTTAAGCAGTCAGCAGTGGAGAAGTGGCTCCAGTGCTTGAAAATATAATGTAAGAAAACAATTAAGCTGACCTTCAATGTCACAAAGCAGTTCTTCACTTGGAAACATAACACTGTGGTGAAGTCATACCTCAGAATGACACCCAGTAAAATCATCTTTGACCTCTACAGTTTTTAACGAGTATTTTCCAGCTTCACAGAGGAGGCAAGAAACCAGCTAGACCTTTATCACCAATGTCTGGCTACCAGTGATTGCTGCCTAACACCCACATCCTTTGGCATGTATGCCCTTAGGTACCCTCACTTAAATGACCAGAGAGAGGTATAAAGAACTGACTTAACACCGTACTGCATGAACTGAACCGTTTTGAAATCTATCAGGATTTACAAAGCAGGTAACATTTATTTGGCCAAAGTACACCATCTGCTAGACATGCTTAACATGAGCATTGTTCAGCTCTCAATAAACTTAACTGAATAATAGATGTCTAAATGTGGAATTCTGCAATACTGAACACAGTAACACATAACCTGTCCTTCAGACCTATTGCAGGAGGTCTGTCTGTATATCTATTTTGGATAACAAGGCCTGACAAATTCCCAGCTCCTAAGAGTCTGAGCTAGAGTCAAGGATAGGACAAAGAAAGTCAGATGATTCAGAGTGGAACACTAGTTAGGGATTTGAGGACAATGGCTAAATATGGCAAGGGTTGACAACATGCCACTGGGTTTTTTAAGCACTCTGACATCTGCTGGAGGGATGACACAGAAAGACACCAGCACTCCAGGAAGTTTCTGGAATGCATTAATCAGCATTTCATTCTCCAGGTGGTAGAGGAACCAGTGAGAATTGCACATCTTCGGTTCACAACAGACAGCAGATTTCACAAAATCTGAGTAAATGAAGAACAAGAATTTATCTCCTAATCACCATCACTTACACCATAATCGCAGAGGTGATTAATGATTATGTATTTTTTTTTAACTTTTCAGTTCATGCATAATTTTTTAGTTAAAACATAGATAATACCATTCTACAATCTTGCAAGGACATGTGAAAGTGGATTTTCAGTTGTCTGGTAAGATATAAGATAACAAACTCATTATTACCTTTAAGAACAAATCCACATCTCTCCACAGATACAATCTGAATCTGAGCAAAGACCTCAGATAAATATATGGTACTTTGAGCACCAGATGAGTAAGAAGCCCCAAGGAAAAAAGTAGCAAGTGATCACTTTAATTATAGTGACAATAAATTAACAGATATTACTTAAAGTTGCAGAGACAACAAGCTTTCCTTAATGTTGAAAAGTTTGACTTTGCAAACAGTAGTAATCTTTTGCCATAAGATTTTCTGAGTATGTTTTCCAGGACAATATATTATTCCTCAAGTATTTTACATCTCTAATTTGCAATTTGAAAAAAAAATGTATCTGCTATGAAGCATTAATTCATAAATACTTTTTGTTTTATCTCAGCTAAAGAGTGTCCATTTGATTGATTGGTATTTTGCTTTTATGTTGTCATCTAGCTTCTGTAATAAATGCTAACCAAACTGGATATTCCATGAATTTAAGTTCTGCTACCGATGTGCATACTAGGCCAGTGTATCTCAGCTGAGACACAGGAAGAAAACCTAGAAGGGTAAAATGGAGAAAGTTATCGACTTAGTATCAGTCAAGTTATTTGATTTGACTTTCTTCCCATGTTCAGTGTTCTGCAGGGACCCTGAATGAAATAATACATGGTCCCCACTTTCTTTTTGTCTTTCGTCCCAGAGTAGCTCCTAATGACAGCAACAAGAGGAATGAGTCATAATCAGAAAGCTGCAAGTTTAAGAAGCATCCCTTAAGAAACAGCTTGTCTCTTCAGCTTCAGCAGTATTAAAATAATTTGTATCTTTATTTGCAACTTCAACTAGTTTCTTGACTTCAAACTAAATCCCAAATCCACAGGCAACAAGGAAAAAGGAGGGAGAGGGAACGAGCAGAATATAGACCAAAGCTTCTCTGGAAGGTTAAAGCTGTTCATTCTGTCCATCTTCTCCGTAGTGTATGTGAGGAAAGACTGGGGAAATACTTACCAAATAAAGTAACCTTGAGCAGCCTTCTACATCTAAAAGTTTGATCTTCCTTCACTAAATAGTGTTCATCTATTCAGTTCAAAAAAACCTTATTCACTAGATCATACCCTGGTTAGTATATACCGAACCAAGCTCACTTATCCAAAAAAAGTTCTCCACTCTTCCAGGTCAGGTGAATTAGTCATAACTGATTTTTCCATTCATACACTGAGCAGTTCTGGAGACATATGAAATTCAGAAATGCAGTCTTGATCACTGTTTTTTGTCTACAAAGACTAGATAACCTGGATAATTCCCTTCAAACAAGCATAATATTAAAAGTAGATGTGGTGGATATATCCATCAGTACAATTAAATTCCTTTTTTTAGGGGGGGAGCTTAAAAATAAATGTCTAGTCTCGTTTTGTGACATCTTACAATATTCCAAACACATCTGTGTGCCTGATGGATTTGCACAGGAATTAGAGGGCATCTGTGTTCTCCAAACACAGCAGCTGCAAAACAGGATACGCAATCTAGGTGAGCAACTGAATGGCAAGCAGGAGATTTTGTATGCATCGTTATATTCATGTGAAATGTAGAAAGATACTTTTGGACATACATAATGGCAATTCCTTCCTTTGTGATTTAGAATAAAACTCTTTCCCCTATATTACTCCATATAAGATATATTCAGGATTTAAAGAAGGGTCTATGATGCCTTTGTTGTCCTTTTCTTTGACTTCCCTTGCAAATGTCATGTATTAAGCTGTAACTTCATAAAATATCTCCACTTTGGTAAATCAACATATTTGGATGAATGCATGACTTGCCTTTTGTGCATAGTTTTTAATATACTTACACTTTTTGGATCTGTCAAATACATGCTTAAGAAGTTCCCAGAAATTTTCATTAATTGTTTGTACAGCTTTAAGAGTCAAAAAACCTCTTTCTTCTCTCATTGTGGCTACATTTAATAATTAAAAGTAAACAAAACTTAAAATATTACCTCTATAAAGTACTCAGAGATTTCTATCATTATCTCTGGACCTTTCATGACTGTTTCCTACTCTATCATTTTGCTTTGGCATGTTTTCTTTTAAATTGAATATAAATAATGACATGTTTTCACCCTGAGTTAGGAGTTGCTTGTCTTGGGATAATTTGGGTCACAAATTTAACATTGTTTAAATATAACTTTGATATTATTTATTGGTATAAATTTAAATACTTTAATCTTATTGAATACCCGTTGCAATGAAAATTTAAATATTTAAATCAAGTGTTATTTTAACGTATGTTTGTTTTCTTAACGCGAAAGGAAGAAAAGACTGACCATTTAAATGGGGCTTTTGAGAGAAAGACTAACAGAGTACAGGTCTTCATATTGTAATAAACCAGAAATAATTTGAATCCATTTTTTTCCTTTATGCACATTTTAGAAGGTTTAGTTTGTTTGTATTTGTCACAGTATAACGACTTTAAGTATGTAGATGAACACAGTACAGTAACTTAATTTTTCAGCTTTAACCCTAATTTGCAGAATAGTTAAAAGCAAAAGGAAATTTCTGAGGAGAATGTATTTCTGACAGCCGTATCATAAGAGAGGAGGTGATGAGAAAATGTGGAAAACATACAAAAAATCTATTTTGTTCCAGCTAAAGAGAAAATTGAGGGCCTTTCTCTAACAGCACAGTTCTCTTTTGAAAAACAGTTGCCTCAAGATGCTGTAGTCCCTGCAAAAAGAAATTAAGACTGTTTATGGATGGAGAACTTCAAGGGATGAAGGGCAAACTAGATGTTGTGAGTAGTATATTCACTGTTCTTTCCACTTAAGCTGCACAAAATCAGTCAGTTACCATTACAAAGGAGTGTTTTCCTCATGCATTGTGATAAAAAGGTGCAGAGATGACTTGGCAGGGTGCTAAGACATTCCCCGCCGAGTTCTTCTTCTGTGAAGTTTGACATAACTTCCTACCACGCTGCAGGAGAGAGACTTTTTAAATAGACTGGGGACAACACCTCAGTGAAGTGCTGATAGGTCATGAATCATTTCAGAAGCTATCTCCAAAACAGTATTCGAATAGACATTAATAAGGAACAGTTAGGACTGAATTTCAGACTGAGGTCTCCCCGTACTCCTCAGTGTCAATTTCAGCTGCAGAAAGATGAGATTACACTGAATCATAACCACAGTTCTGTCAAAGGACAGAACAATGAGAACAATCCAAGATCACTTCAACTGCCAGCTGCAAACTTTCTCCACATGGTACTGTCACTAAAAGCTCAGGCTAACACTATTGCTTGCAATGGCCCCATGGGATACGACCCCACTTCCACTGCCCATGGAAAAGACAACTCCATCAGAAGCCAGTTTGTGTATGTCTGTTTTCATAGAACTGATAAATACTGGGCATTTACTTTTGTGCAGGGTAGAAGATCTAAAAGGATCTAAAAAGCCTGAGAGTAAGACACCAGAATTCAGCTGGAAGCAAATTACCTGTTCAGAGCCTTCAGATATGACCATGCCCACATGGCAACTGCTTTGAGTTGTATAAAAGCAGACACGATAATTGCTATAGCAATAAACCTGTATTAGTATTCTCTTACATACAAACATGCTTCTTGGGAAACAGCAAAAAGAGCTGGGAACAACCCAAGTTTTAATGAGGCAGTAAAAAACTGAAGTGCAATTTAGAAAAGCAATCCAAAGCAAAGAGGCTGAAGGCAAATCAAGGATAAAGAAAGAAAAAATGATACTTTAATATGAAACAAAACTAAAAAGGGAGGAAAAATAATTAAAAGAGTGTGATTATTTGAAGGTCAGCAAGTCTCAAAATAAAAGCTAGACATAGAAGCAGGGAGAAAATTCAAGAGCAGATTTCCAGTAAATAAATTTATGTTGTCTATAGTATGCTTCAAAACTATTGATACTTTTGTAGAAGTGACCAGCTAGGACACCATTTTATCATCCTGATAGAAATACTGCCCCTAGCTAACAGAATTTGGTGACAAACAGTCTGGATTATAAAGTAAGACAGGTATAAAAATTAGACCACAATTTCCAGAAATTCTGAGTGTGCTCCTAATTAGATTAAAATGGGGAGCAGAACTTTTCAGATTTCATCTTATAGCATTTTACAAAAACTTGCCTTTCTGCAGTAGCTATTTCCCACATGGCCATCTATCATGTTGATATGATTTCTTATTCCTGTTATATTGGCCAGACCTTTTAACCACAAGAAGTAAAATGAGTAAGAATACAAAATAGTACCTATACAAGCATATAAATAGAAATAATTTTTTTCTTAATTAAGAAGACACTAATCATAATTAAGACTGATAATGTAGCTCATGTGGACTCACACATGAATTTTGTACTTGCTTTAGGGAAAGCACATTATCAGAAAAACAGAACAAATGTAAAGAAAGTAAGATGGCTGTGTAAAGAGATATCTCTCTACTGCTGTGTTTTTAACCAACAAATATGATACATGCAACAAAGGAAAGGTTTTTGATCTGTTCAGATTATTGTTCCTCTTGCCAGAGACAGTTTCTATCACCAGCAACATCTTAAAAGATTTCTGATGTGATTTTTACCTCCATATGGAGTTTCCTTTTTCCCATCTGTAAAAAAAACACATTAAAAATAAAATAAAACACATCAGTTCTGCAGTTGCACACTAAATAACAAGCTAAATGGCTTTAATTTAGGTGACAAATTGGTATAATAACATAATGTCACCCTCAGAGACTGCCTCACCAAGTAACTGACCCCTCAAAAAAGAAGTTATAATCACTTTTTCTTTTGGAATGTCTCAAAACTTGCCTTGAACTTTATTCCTTTTTCTTCTTTTCTGTTAGCATCTCAGTAGAGTGAAGATGAGCTCCATATCACATTTCTGACTACTAAAACAGCTTTAACTTTGTTTACATGAGTGAAAAAAAGGCTCATTACGTGAATCTGCGGATCTTCTGAACCTCAAATGTTTTGGAATATGACAATGCTGGTTCAAAGCAAATGGTTTCTGATGACTCTCTTTCCAATAATGGTTGCCTAAATATGCAATTTTGTCTCCAATGCCCATTTTAATTGCATTTAAGAAAATAAATAAACCAGTGACACAGATGTACGTAAATTCAAAAAGAAACTGCTATGGCAAATCAGAGGAATCTGGCTTAACTCAGAACACCTTCCCAAGAGCACTGAGACAGACATCTTTTTTTTCAGAATCTTCAATGGGCTGTTCCTGCTCTTGGCTGCAATGGCCAAAGCATAATGAGGATAAAGAATATCCTATTACGATGGAAGTAAGATCCCAACTGAATTACAAGCTACTATGTCAAATGCTAATATTAGGGGCTACTTCTTTTCTTTTAGCAAAGTGAAATTTAGGTATTAGCTGTGAATAAGGGCATGCATATTACTTTCTAAATTGGATGTGATTTAATTACATTCTATCCCATTTTCAATTCCCTGTCATTAGTTTTAGAAAAAAGGCTTTGAATTTCTGTTCTTAGATGGCAGCTCTCTGCCATCATGATTTCAAGTAAGTATGGATGAGCACAAAAAGGGGAAAAGCTAAAAATAATTTGCCCAGCACCTCAGTACCCTCTGACATACCTATGAAGGAATTCTTTTTGGAGATGAACACTGATAATACCAGTATTAATTTTTAAAGAAATTCTGACATACTGTTGATGTATCTCAATGCTTTGTCATGTCTTTCCTTTCTAGAAAGTGTATTTATGATCTTGTTATGAAAAGGATGAGCCCATAAGGGAGAACTTCTACCTCCAGAGTTAACAAAACAGCCAAGAAATCTTTGGTCCCAGTGTGAGTGCCTCTGTTATTCCCACTAATCCACAGGGGCTCTGAGGAGTCTTGCAGTTTCTTGCTTGTTCAGAACATGTTCCTGGGCAAGGAATTTATGGAGTCTCATTGAGTACCTACACATTTTGCAAAGAACTATATGCCAAACTATTCTGATTAGCTTTGGGCATCACACTGCTGAATCTGGCCAGTGAAATTTAGCAGACCTTGCAAGAATAAATCCCAGCACACCCTCTTTTGTTATAAAATCTCCACATTTTTTTCCCCCCAATTAATCAAAAGTTCATCCCAGGTTTGTGAAACAATGCTGTCACAAAGTTTCAGCTAGTTTTGTAAAAGACAAATTTATAAGTGGTAAATACATGTTACTTGCAGACTTTCTGAAGCCTTACTTCAGCACAGATTTTGTGGTTGGATTTTTTATTTTTCACCTATGACTTTGAAATAAGAAATAGCAATTTGCCCAGTAAATTGTAACAAAAATGCTTAAGGCAACATTTTTATTGACAAAAATATTTTTTTCTTAAATCTTTATTAGGTGCCCTCTTTGTGAATACTGTGTACATGCCTGCTTTCATAATATAATCTCTTTGGCTAAATCACTAGTTTTCAAGAAAAAAAAAAAAAAGGATTAGTTTACCTTTAATGTCAGCACTGGAAAAAAAATTAAGCAGTGGATAGAGATTACTATTTTTAATATGTTTTCCCTTTGGTGTCAATTATTTCAAATCCACGTTTCAGTTATTTCTATAAAAGTGTGGTAGTCATTTAGAACACGAATGCTTTTAAAGAGATCAAAGACTACCAGAAGATTGATACATGCTGCAAAAATATATTCTTTTGCTTTCCCTTATTCTTCACAGTCTCTTAAGCAAAAGGCAGCAGAGCCCAATCCCAGCTTTAAAAAAGTGGTTTTATCTCTTTGGACTTTAGATTAGAGCAAAGCCATTGCAATGTAAGATAAATGGCCTACAGGAAAGAAGCCTGAAAACAGGTGTCAGTAATAGTTTTGGACAAGAAATGTAAACCTAATAATATACTGGAATTATATTTGGCTCTTTTCAAAAAAAAAACCAAAAAAACAAAAACACCAAAAACCAACCACCACCAAAAAAAACCAACAAAACCAAGACATTGGAGATTCATTTCCTTATGACAAAATTCTCTCCTGTCTTAGACCAGATTAAGGACAGCAATGGACAGAACTCCAACAAGTAATCATTGTCTCCAATACTAGTACTAGTAGTATTCAGGCCAATAGGTTTACTGGTGATGTTCAGCATCCTCTGTTTCTGAACTCTATTAGTTGCGTGCTTGAATGTGTAAAATTTAATAACCACTTCTTAAGACCTGGCTGCATTTTGTATGCATCAGCTGCCTGCTGGATGCATGCAGCGAGGGCTGCATGTAAGGAAAAGTTGTCTCATAACGCATGCATAGATAAAACATTTTAGGTACAGGATAGGCCAGATGATGACGCATGGATAGGCTACAGAAATGCTCCTGAGAGAAAAGAAGAACAGAAAGCTAGCGTGGAAGAAATGTGCTCATACAGATTTAAACAGCTCAGAAGAGGTCACTTAACAGAGGAGGAGACAAAACAAAACCAGGGACTCTGAAGATGTACTGTAGAAGGAAAAGAAGCCACTTAGTGCTGCAAAAGTGAGAATGTGCAGATCTTACGAGACCCTGAGTCCTTTGAAATCCATTTTTCTGGGGAAATTTTAGATATGGGTTATGAAAAGCAAAAATTACTGGCAAAAATGCTTCATTTATTAGCTAAAAATATATTTCATAGATCAGTGTTAGGTTAAAGCTTCTATTTTTGTTTGAATCTATTACTGCAGTTGTCAAATGGAACAGTTGATACTTAACCTTTTGCTGAAACTGCACGTTACTTCCAAAGGGGATAATGCAATATAATCCATTAACTTCTTTCACAAAATCTTTGATACGTGTCATTTTTACTGCCGTTACTGCAAGATTCGGGGATCTGAGTAGTGTGAACATCCTTCCTTTCTGACATACTGTACAAGCTTCTATGTATTGCTGCACACAGTTTTCAAAATCCTCTTAACATAGCAGTCTGCTCATCTATAGAATTGCTATTCCACAAGAAATCTCAGCGTTTTAAAACATTATTGTCTGATTTAGGAGAACTTTAACTAGAGTAGTCTTTAGTCAATGATGTGAAAACAGAAGCAGGCTCCAAGGTGACCTTTCTAAAGGACCACGCTTAAAATGGTGCTTCTATTACAGAATCAGCATTTGTTTTGGAAATGCACTCATTTAAATATTTTAAAGCAAAAATTAGATGTGTCAGCAGACGCGTTCTCAGGTGAAGACCCGATTTCTTTTCTAGATGCAGTGTATCTGCATGCAGCTGGCTGGCTGGGAAACTTAGCTAACTGAGGATCACTTTCAACCCTCATTTAGTCATTCTAGGCCAGCTCAGCACCACGCAGGACCTCTGTCATCTACATCACGAAGCAGTGCCCAGGTGCAGGTGCCAAGTGATAGACATCTTTGTGCACAACTATCGTGGTTCGGGCCTGGCTGACAACAAAGGACCCAGTGGCTTCTCACTCCCCCTCCCGCATTATGGGATGGTGAGAAGGAAATCCACCTAGAGAACCTTGTGGGTCAAGGCAAGGACTATGAGGTTTTCACTCACCAATTACAGTTACAGGCAAAACAGACTCAGCTTGGGGGGAAAAGCATCTTAATTTATCATTAATCAAATCAAAACAGGGCGAAGAGAAAACACAAACTAGAGCTTAAATACTTTCCCCCCACCCTTTCTTTCCAATCCTACTTTGATGTAGTCTTACCTCCTCCTGCCCAGCGGCACAGGGGAACAGAGTTAACAGTCTGGATGTCACAGGTTATTTTCTGCCACTCCTTCATCCTTAGGGAGAAGGATTCCTAACAGTCTTCCCCTACTCCAAGGTGGGGTCCCTCCCACAGGAGAAACTCCTTCAAGAACCCCTCCGACTTGAGTCCCTCCTACAAAGCACAGATCCTCAGGAGCAATGCAGGTCCACAGCATCCGCTCTGTAATCTTCCACAGCCTGCAGGTCCACAACTGCTCCAATGGGACTCTTCACAGACTCCAGGTCCACAACCTCTGCTCTGCCCGTGGTTCTTCAGGGTCTTTCCCCCCGTTCTCCTGCATGGGTTGCAGGGGACGGGCTGCTGCCTCACCACAAGACCTAGAAAAAAATCTCTATTCAGGTACTTTCTCCTTCCTCACCAACTTCGTTCTTTCTGCTCCGGCATTGTTCTCCCCAGGTGTTGCTCTTTTTTCTGGTGTTGTTTTCTGTCTCAATGTGTTGCTCTCTCTCTCCACCGCCTCTTCGCTGCCCTGCTCTTAATCATCGGGTGTTTCCCTTCTTCAACGTGTGAATCACAGAGGTCACATTTTGTGTTCACTGATGGCCTGAGGTGGGACCAGACATTTAGGAACATAGGAGCTATTCAGAAGCTACTTAACATCAGCCACCCCGTAGGGGGAACCCTTTCCTTCTACCAGAAATGGCACCACATCAACCCAGAACAACTACTTCAACGACTTTGGCTGTGACATAATTTGATTTTGCCTTTTGACAAAATCAAGATTTGCCCAATCTTACTATGACTGCTATAAAGAACTCATTTACAAAGTTTGTTATTCATGAAGAAAAGTATAGGAGGAAAATAACAGGTAGCTTTTCACTGCACACAGCTTGCAAATTCAGATTTTACAAGACCACTTAAGAAACTCCTACCACCTCAGCGTGCCTCTATTCATGAACAATGGAATTCTACAGGATCTGCCATCTGGAGAGGGAAAGATGGAGATACTGCAGGAAAGATCTCATTGAAACCATGTTAGAATATACTAGAGAATGGATTATTTTTTTCCTAGCTGCACTCATCTTGAGAAAAAAATTGTCTAAAAAAAGTCACTATCTCTATAATCAAGAGATAAAGAAAATTCCAGAGAGTGATTCACCCTGTGTCTCACAAACAGCCTTCAGCTGGAAATGTTTTTGGTGGGATGTGTGTAATCTTATACTGAGTGCATTTTCTACATGCAACAAAAATCCTTAGAGAAAATTGTGGCTTGTAAGGCATAATAGTTTCTTCACTGTTCTGAAAGTAATGAAACTTAGTACTACTCCTGAAAAAAAATGCCAGCTAAAATTATCAGTTTATATGCTGTTCAAATCCCAATATATGATACACACAGATCTTCTTATGGACATGCATTTGTAAATGCATTTTCTTTCTCTTGTCCTGGGTTGACCATGTAAATAATTAGCCATAAAAATATATCCCAGGGAAAACAAATTAGTAATAAAGCCATAACATAAATAAAGCCTGAACATAAATATATTTACATATTATAAAGACACTCATTGCTGAGTACAACAGACATCTAGGCAGCTTATGAAAGCTGAGGAAAGCTCTTTACTATTTCTACCCTGAGCCACAATGCATGAAGGACAGAGAAAATTCAGCTATTCATATATGTGAGAAGTGACTTTCTAAAGGACCACATCAATGTGGCTTTAGAAACTCAGTGTGTCATTGGGCACAATTAATTTCATAATAATGCTGAACATCTTCTGTGTGTCACAAGCAGTAAGCCCCTTCCCCTCTCTCTAGGCAACTGAGGCAAGTACTCCTACATTGTTTTCACAATGCTTTTGAAAACCTCATTAAATTAGAGAAGAGGATGTTCAATGCACATGAGGACATAATAGGCCTTGAAGCATTGACTCATTAAGTAATCTTTATGTATAAATGTCATTAGTTCTCTTCTCTTCCAGATGTTCCCTTTAGTCAACAGAACAAGTACAGTTATCAATTTCCTAACACAATTCAGAAACAACAATTCACCCTCTTTCCCCACTCTGCACGTACAATTATTATACACATATAGCTCCATGATGATTGAATTCAAAGGCTTAGAGTTGATGTAGGAGTTCTAAATACATGTTTTCAATAATTGCACAGATTATGGCAGGAGTAAAAATGCGATAAATTGGCCTAGTACTTTCTCCATCATCAGTATTTCTTTTGACTAGCTATACTGGCTTAAAATAAACACTTTGGTGTCTAGTAAATGCCACTGAAACTCTCATTTAAAAATAATACCCACCCAAGTACAGAAACTTCAAGGTGTAGTAAGAAGGATCTATTTATTTCCATTTATCATGTGCTTTTAGACTCCAGAATAAATGGGTTTCAAACTGAGTCTTTCCACAGATATATAGCCCCCAAAAATGCTTTCTGTTGCTATGTTTTTAGAACACACTTCTACTTGTCAGTCTCAGTCTGTGCTGCAATGTTATCAAAGCTGTCCTCTTTCATGGTTCATCATGTCTGCTGTTGTCAGGTTCAGTGATGTATCTCTGCTAAGGAAGTGCATCTATTTGGTCTAGCTCAAATAGAGTTAAATTTCTTCATGGCAGTCTATATGGTGCTGAGTTTTGGATTGGTGGCTAAGCCAGTGTTGATAATACAGCAATTATTTTGGGTATTGCGGAAAAGCCCTTGCACAGCAATCAAGGCTTTTCCCCACTTTGTGTTCCAGTGAGTAGGGAAGGGTTGGTCATGAATTTGGGAAGGAACTCAGCTAGAACAGTGGACCCAAATTGGTCAAAGGGATATTCCCCACCAAATAACATTATGCTCAGTGATAAATAAGAGAAATGAGAGGAGGGGGTAGAGGGTGGGAGGGGTGGAGAAGTTTCTTTTACAAAGTAGTAGTTGCTTCAAAGGCTGGATGGGTCTGCTTGTGGGAAGTATTGAGTAGCTGCCTTTGCATCCTGTGGTGTTTTGTGTGGGTTTCTTTGTTTATTTCCTTTACTTGTTAAACTGTCTTCATTTTTACCCACAAGTTTTCTTGCTTTTGCTCTTCTTACTCTCTCTTCCTCCTTCCCCAATGAGCTGAGAAAGAGCTGGCCAGCTTAGCTGCTGGCTAATGTCAGCAGCTACCACAATAAATCCACAATGTTAGCATGATAGAGCTGTTCGCAGATCTACTTAACTGAACTTTCCATGATCAAAAGCAAAAGCTTTGTGTTGTGTGTGGCTTGCTATATAAAAGATGCCAAAGTCTGCTAAGGCACTCACTATACAGTGTGATTCAATCCTGGTGCCTTCCTGGCTGTGCCAAAATTCTTCCAAGTTAAAAGTTGATGTCCAACAAGAATTAGAGTAAACTTGACATCTCTTGCTTGAGATTTATGTAAAGGCAATTCAAGGCAGTATTTTTCCCAAAATAATTTTTCTACTTGCTTTTTGAAGAACCTGCAAAGTTTTCCTCATCCAAATAAGTGTGGAACTTCTGAAATCTCACTTTTGTGAGATTGTAGTCATTTATATACTGCTTCTGTTCTTATCTGGAAGTTTTTTGCTGTCACTTTATGAGAAGACTCTTACTCATCGGACAGGATCTGAGAGCTTTCCAGAGTCTAAGGATAGGACTATGATGAACTTCTATAGGATATGAGTAAAACCTTGGATAAAGACAAGAGCCAAGAAATGGATCTGTGTTTGGTCTATAAATCTAATATACTGCAACTCAGACTTGTCCATTGCCACTGACAGACCACTGACTCATATTTTTATTCCCAGTTAGCTAGAAGACTTCTGAATCACATGTTAATATAGATATTCAAATACATTAATGCGGGCAAGAATACTACAGATGCAAACACCTACCTTATGATGCACCTATAAACCTCTGAGTACTCTGAGACCTCTGAGATAAGATATTTCATTAGTGATATATTGTTATATTTTTCCTTGTCCTGGTTGTTCAAAGACATGTTTCTCTAAATAATTCTGCACTTGAAAAATGAACTGAAAATGAGCAGTTGGAAAGATTACCACCATAACCTGTTATTTCTTAGCCAAATGTACAGACTCGGGTAAACTACTTTCATCCTTGGATTTGTCACTGTGCCTGACAGCTTGCTCATATATCCTGTTATGATTATGCATTGATTTTAATAATGAATAAACTATATAAATGCTAAGATGAGCATAGAAACCTTACTGGTTTAACATTCTTTCTTATAATGGACTGCATTGCATGTACATATCATACTTGATGGAGCTGAAATTCTAAGGATTAGAACAAGTTAATGATGCAAAGCATGAGTCTAAACAAAATGTCTTTTCTCAGAATACTGAAGAAGATGAGATACTGAAAAGCATCACACAACAGAAGAGAAAGGAATTATTTGTACAAATCTTTGTTGTCACAGTTCTGTAGTATTCCCCATTTCCTCAAATGAGCATGTCCATGTCTTTGCATCTATGGAGAATGCAACTACCAAGCCCACCCCTCAGCACAGCTACACAGATTAGCTTCTGACCACAACAACTGAACACACAGAAAGAAAGGAAAACTATCTACTGGTTAGAATAGCCATATAGATGCATCACATAGTGACTTTATTTTCTTTTCTTTAAAATCACTGAACTTTACATCTAGATTTTTTTTGTATAATAGAATAAACTAAAGGCAAGAAAATTTACATTTTCCTGACTCTGTAAATGTTCCTCAGTGCTGTAATATCAGTCCTATCTTGGCCCTATTCTCCAAAATGCTTAAGCAGAGGCTATGAATTACAAGTGAGTTTGATAAAACTGAAGCAAGCAAGCTTCATGTTAACTGTCACATATTTGGGAAGTCTCACTTGAACCACTGGTTTTGTTTCAGACAACATGGCAAAAAAGTTAAAACAATCAAACTTATCTTCACTGCCTGATTTTTTACTTGCCTGACTGCTTTAAAATACCTATCTAAAATCAGTAATTGACTGCTAGTCTGGAAAAATTTAATCTTCTATAGATCTACATAATGGTTTGTCATTGGTGACAACTGTGTTCCCCATATTGCTGATCTGACAGTTTGTGGCAGTGCATACCATTTCAGTAAGCATGCATAATTATTGTATACATTTTTCATTCTTTCTGTGAATTTAGACCATGAACCTCGTCTCTCATTATCTAAAATATCAAATACTTTAAAAAAACTGTTTAGCAGGTAATACTAGCAACTTTCTGTCTGCCAGTCCCTGGGAGGGGGCACTATCCAGTCACTTGTAGCCACAAAGCAAATACTAAAAAACATGCTAAGAAGTCACTTCAGGTAACATGTTTAAGACTGTCAACAAACAAGCTGTGTTGCTGCTGTGTTTCTGTATTTTAACAAGCTGAAATGAAACCAAGAACTTTTTTTCCTATAGTCACCATGAGGTGCCAATGAATTCTGCCTTCTGAGCAGATTTACCCTGAAAGAGGGATGAAATTTACCTATAGTGCTCTTTCCAACCACAGGGATCACCCAATGCTTTAGCTAACTCTAAAAAAATATAAAATCTAATCATCTCAGATTTACTCTTGCTTCTCCTGAAAATAATGACAAGACCAAGAGAATGACCATCTTACACATCTTCAGTAGGTATTTTTTCTTTAGATGCAGCAATGGTAAACTTTGCTTCCAAATCAGAAGCCTATAGAGAAACAGCAGCCCTGAAAATTCTTTCTCAAGTGCTCAGGCAACAGATCTGATACCTAAAGCTGCTTGAAATTGTTTGACAGTGATGAGAGCTGTGGTGGTGTTGATGATCCCTGTCTTCGAAAGCTTTTCAAGATAACAGTCAAGTTCAACTTTTTCTGAGTCTGCCTGTGAACTTTGGGTATAATCTCTTTAAAGCTCCAGCTAAGCTCACCGAGCTTTGCTGGGTTTTCCTTCCCATATATTTTTTTTTATATTTGAAAAGCTTCAACAGCCTTTCAGGGAGTCTGTGAAGAGCCCTCTTTCCTCAAACTCTTCTCTGAGAGAGCCAGAGAACTCCACAAAGCATTAAAAACCAAAAAGAGGTTGCAAAATGCTTTTCATGTTTTTCCACCTCAAGCTTCAGCTGGGGCACATTGGCAGATTTTGCTTAGTTTTGCCAGACATAGGTCCTGATGGGCTGACCCATGTCATGAGAGTACAAGTATTCCACTGAAACAAGTAAATTCAAACCTATACTGGTGTTTGAATTATTTCTGACATCAAAGTCCAATGTTAGGGTTTTAACTCATCATGTTTTAAGCAGTAAGCAGAGATTAAAAGATCTGTCTTCTCTGTACTAGTGTGATTTTAAAGAATTTTTCTAGCCAGAAAAGAAGTCTAGTGCTGCTATGTGGACAGTGACCAATAATCTACTCACATTTGGGACACTGGAGTGTTGTGCCAGTCAGTCCTGTGCCTCTAGGACTGTGCTTCCAACCCAGTACAGATGCTGCCTCAAGCAAGACAAAGGGGTGAAGTCTAATTTGTATGTATTCCAACACCATTAGTATTATTTCTCTCGGATGAACTAAAGAAAAAGGTATAAATTACATTTTAAAAGTTATAAGAGTCTTATGACAACAGCAGAGGTTTGAGGAAGGGTCTTATATCTCGTATTAACTGCTAGGTAAGTAACAGGTCAGGCAAATTAGGAAATTTGCTTTTTCTGTGATTTTTGCCAAGCCATAATGGCGATAAAAACTGATTCATTGCTAAGCTGAAATAATGCTTGGAAACAGAAAGACAGGTGATGTATGAGTAACACAGGTGAATTCAGGATATGGCTTTCTGTCTATCTGGAATAGAATTTAAAAGTCAAGTGGGAAAAATGGTTAGGTATAGAATATATCTTTGGTATAGAATGAAACCAAATTTCTGTGTGTGTCTGCATTATGGGTACTGTGGTAGGTTTTTAAAAGTCTTTTTCACTTATATTTGTCAGTATCTTTGGGCAACTGATGAAAAAGGTTTTAATGCATTTGGACTTTTTCAGCTACAGGAGGTTTAACTCCATGCAGTAGAATGGCCAGGAGCATGTAATGAATTCCATAAGCAAAACATATTTTTAGTCACAAAAACATGACTGAAATATTTAATGTGTTTCAGTCAAGAAACAACTTAAAACATTTACTTTAGAAAAACATCACATCTGATTTAAAGAACTGACTACAAGAAAATCTCAATCCTCTTTTGCTTTCCATCCCTTTGATTGCTTACAGTTTGCTATTTAATGTCATGCTGATGAAACACAAAAGTATAAGGCCAAAGAAAATGAGAAGGAACATGTCTTTCTAATCACAAAGAATTCTCGAGTAAGGTATATTCCTCAAGCATATTACTGGTAGTGGCCAATGATACAATAAACCAGACTTAATGCATTTAAATCTTAAATACAACTATTCCATGGCAGATAATATTTATTTCATGGGGCCCAAATGATAAATGGAAGAATGACTCTTGCTTTTTCCATGACACTTTATCATTTTGGTATATGCTAATTGCTTACAAATCTTCTAAATATACCCTCGGAGAACATTAAAACATTTATAGATTGTTTAATTCATAAAGACACTATGCTACCACTTACATGGCTCAAAATTATAATTTCATTCCCAAGATGTGCAAATGCCAAAAAAGCAATACTATTATCTGGAAGATGTATACACTATTGCAATATATTCTTAACCCCTAGGGCTTAAGAAAAACTGAACAAACAAAAAAAGTCATTCTAAACTAAACACTAATACCACACAGATTTTTTTCCTAGATAATATGGCTCATATAATTGTATTAAAATATTTAATTTGTGTTCTAGTAAAGCTTTTTCATTCACATCATAACGATGCACATTTCTTATAGTTCTTTCTTTGTGTTAACCTTATGTATTTTTCAAAGTGTAATAAGAGTTTATGATATTCACCAGTGTTCCAGAGGAAAAATTAATGTCTTTTAAAAATAATCTTTTATATGGCTTCAAAAAGAACAACAAAATAAAACTTGCTCTACTTTCCTAGGAACTTTAAAAAGACAGAGCTCAGGCTTATGATGGAAAATTTATTTTACTTAAATGATCATAGATAGAATCATAGAATTATTTGGGTTGGAAGGGACTTTTAGATGTCCAACCCTCCTGCAATGAGTGGGGACAGCTTCAACTAGATCAGGTTGCTCAGGGCTCCATCCAACCTGGCCTTGCATGTTTCCAGGGATGGGGCACCTATCACCACTCTGGGCAATGTGCCTGTGTTTCAGCACCCTCACTGTATACAATATATTCCATATATCTAGACTGAAACTACCCTCTTTTAGTTTATAGTCATTACCAATTTTCCTATCACTACAATCTGTTCCCATCTTTCTTACAAGCCTCCTTGAAGTATTGAAAGACCATTAAAAATTTGTTTTTTACTGGTAATATCAAGAAAATGGTTATGATTCAAGAAAGTTATTTGAGGGATTTACCCATTCAGAAAAAGAAAGGAAAAAATTTCTGAGGATTTCAACCTGTGTTAGACTAACATTTTGGATTTCCTTCTATTTTTCTTTTCAGTCACTAATGCTTCATTAAGGTCAGGGCCTGAAAGAGACTGAGGCAAAATGCTACTTCATTGCTGCATTGAGAAATCGTCTACTGATTTATTGACATAAGCTGTGAAATTTTAATTCTGAATGTGAGAAGAAATAGGCACATGCCTGTTTTCTTCTGAGGTCCTGCTTGCAATCAAAAGGAATTATAATTTTAGTCATGCCAGTAGCATTTTAGTAACAAACCATTATTCTAGAGATAAGCCCCCCCTTGGATGAATAGTTCTTTTGTGGATTGAGCTAACATCAATTAAAAAGAAATTTTAAAAAATCATACACATAAGAACAATATTTTGCTAATACAACTTTATCCATTCAAGTGCTTTAACCAAATATATCAGCAAGTGGTAAGAGGAAAAAACACATTAAGTGATGTATATTGGAGAATCTTTTCTATAGACCAGCCCTGGTGTCACACATTATATTTTTGGACCTTATTATAAAAGTAAAATTTTTTTTAAAGAGGTTAATTTGGGGTACCCAAAGAAGCACACACTGTAACTTGAGAGATAGCTCACACCTACAGAAGCATGGCTCTGGTATTTCATTCATGTGGATTCCTTACTTATTATCAGGTTTACTGGCAAGAAAAGTTTTTACTTTTATTTTTTGCTATTTTAAGTTTACTTACCTAAAGATATTATTTTACTCATAAGAAAAGAAAATGTGATAAATGTTTCTGTAAGCAAAGATCCAGACACAAATGTTAAAAAATAAAAAAAGAATGAAAAAATTGTAAAACCAGACAGGAATGTTCAGATTCCTAACAGAAATAAAGAATAGTGAAGAGAAAGTCCTATGTGGTTTACTGCTAATCTTTTACAAAATAAGTCAGCTTATTTAAGAAAAAACAAAGCCTCCCCAACAAAACAGTTAGTGACATTTTAAAGCATAACTATGCTACATTATTTGGGCTGAGAAGTTTTTACAATCCCAGAAAGGAATATTTCAGACTCATTTGTTGATGCAGGATGTGACACACAATAAATCTGACTGAGATTTGTGCATACATGCATATATATGAAAATATTATTTTCCTTCCCTAAAATTCTATTTCACAGACTTCCAGGTGCGAGATTTCCTATGGAAGACAAAGAGTAACATTAAATTAACAAAGTGGAAATTCAAATCTGATTAACAGAATTATCTTCTTGTATAACACATTTAGATATTGAAACAACCTGCTGCAAGATAAGTAATCTAGCAAAACTCAGAAATAATTATAATCTTATATAAACAACAAAACTATCTTCTCCTAATGTATAATGCTAGCAGAAAGCTGAGAAGAGGCAAACCTGCATCAGTAATATAATTCAATCTATCTCCCATCTTTAACCTTAAAATGTGAAAAAATGATCACACTGTAAGGAATCTTCCCCATCCCATCCAAAATTGTGTTAGCAAGTGTAGGAAGACATTTTAAGAGAAAGCGTTCAAGAAAGAGAGCAATATCCTATTATATAAGATACAGATATAAAGCATCCCTGAAACACACCACAAAATTCAATCAGAGACTCTGGTTAAGAACAGAGAAGTGATAGGTGACTGGGGTGGTTATATATTAATTGATAAAAGTGACTGATGAGAAAGGAGCCCTTAAAATGATACTGCATAAATGTTCAGACTTTCAAGTCTGTCCAGATTCTCTTTTGAACATTTTCAAGCTCACTATTGTGTTTGAATATTTCCTGCTCCAGGTGTGAAGTTTTTACACAGCAGTAAAAGCTTATTCAGTAGATTCAGTAGCATCCAAAACTATATTGCTGGCAAAAAACCACTTCAGTGAAAGAAAAAACAGATTATATGTCAAAATAGATTATTATGCTGCAGAAACCAAGTGAAAAGCTACAAGTTCTGACTGGGCCACATCTAGTGGTGCCTAATGACAAAATCAACATTGAAGTAGAAGGACCAAACACACAGAAGAAAGTAAATATCTGACCTTGTTGCAAGATGCACGGCTGTAACACAAGGACAAACTAAATCCAATAATGACCGATTGCATGACCAGGAAAGCAAACAAATAATAAAAAAAAAGTCATAAAGCAGCCTAAACGCGTTCATCGTCAGTGCTGTAGGAAGGGCTAATCTGTAATTAAAGCTTTGCGAATATTAGGACTGCCTCTACAGAAGAATGTCGGGCTTGAAAGCCTTGACAAAACAACACAAGGTCAAAGTAAGAGAGACTAGTGATTCTATTAACACAACAAAAGAGCAAATATCAAAGCAATCTCTGGAACAATCGCAGCAACCAAGTCGCTGCATGTCAAAAATGAGCAGTCAGGAAAAGCAGAGAAGCAGAGAAAAAGAGACGAGGTTTATGCAGAAGAGAGAAAATCTAAAATTTCCCTATCACACCGCTGATCAGCAGTGTAGCTGACACATCCTCAGCAACTGAATGGAATTCATTCCTGGAAAGAAATTTCCTATTAGTGCTGAATGTGTGATGTAGGGGAACAAAATAAAAAGATAAATAAATAAATATTAAAAAGAAGGACTTCAAAGGCAAATGCCATTCCACGGATCAAATCCATATCTGCCTGTGTATGATACTGACGAAAGCTAAATGGAAATGGGGTGATTTGATATGCCACTGCTGGGATTAGTTCAGCTGGCAACACTGCTGCTGTCCTGTAACATTAACTGTGTTGTAGCATGCAGGGGTCTTTCCTTTCACTGAAATGGGAAATTAATCGCCTCCTTAATAAGAAAGGAACAGTGGGGGGAAATTACAAACTAAGTACTGGAGGGCATTCATGACTGCTGCTTCCAGCCTAGCCTGGTGTACAGAGCAGTTGCAGTGCCCCAGTATTGACCTGAGATGGCAACTGGGACAGACTCTTTCTCCGTTTCCCAGCTTCTCCAAAGAGGAGAAAGAGCCTCAGCACCCCCAGTGTACTGTACCTCAGTACAAACCTCTGTACCCCCCCTGCCGTATTTTACATCAGAAAGGATGCTAAAAGTGGAAAGAGACTTGGGGTATTCCTCACTCCTGGAGTCTCCGATGACCCGACTGAAGCAATATGTTTCTGTAGAACCTCCTCTCTGCTAAATACTGCTGGCTGTGACATGCCTTGCCAAAAGGGTAACAGCACACTTCCCTGCAGGCTGAATAAGCCATGGCTTGACCTTGAGTCTTGCTCTTTTCTCTGTATGCATGTGATAGAGAAATAGCTCTAAGAAAAGTATGACAAAAGCAAATCAATAGCAATAAAGGCAGTGGCTACCTTCATAACTGACACATGGCCCAGGCTCTTTTAAGAAAATAATGCCTCACAGTAGTTATACTTTTCATTCTTTTATGCCATTTTCCTGCTGGCTTCCCTGAAGCATTTCATTTGCCTAGCAAAAAAGATAGGCTGCTGACCTTCCCACTTCCAGTAGCCATTGAGAGGAATTCATCTCACCTATGCTTGGCCTCACACAGAAAAGCCCTCTAGCTCAATGTAATTGTGTAGGCAGCCTTCTCAGAGAATGGTGCTTGTGTTGGACACTCATTTCATGGTGTTCTAAATCATTTTATTGAAAAAAATAAATGTATATGTTGCCATAAATCATTCTACTTATGTTTTTATGTCCTTCATGAATATCCTGCATACAAGATGTTGTCTTGATACACTTTTTTTTTCTTTTTCCCCAGAGGCTTTGCATGTTTTGATTATGATAAAATCCATGTTAATTGACTACTCAAAGACTGGGTCTATACTTCAGTCACAAACTTACATATCTCAGCTGTTTTTAAAATAGCTGGTCTTGTATAGTAGTTGTTTAATCAAGACAGTTTGGAGCTTAGTGCAGGCTAAGCATTTCTCCTCTGTACAGACAGTACTCTTGCTATTCTCAGAGCAAAATAACATTTAGAAGCTGTCCTTTAAGGTGTGTTATTGTAATTGGAACTAGAGTTTGTAAGGATATAGTAAGGATACAAAACTAAAAGTGTAAAAAGAAAAATACCTGTAAATTGGTGCATCAACTCAGGAGTTCACTAAAATATATAAAATAAAAAAAGAGATATATCTTTAATGGAATGTTAGGAATTCCCATTTATGTCTGACATTTTGTACTGCCAGTTTTAATGATAATACAGAAACCTACAGTTATACAAGATAGGAACAAAAAATGTTTCTAGAGGTTTTCTAGTCCATTCCTCCAATTTTAACACCTGTCAGTATTTTAGAATGGCAATGTTAAAGTCCTCAAGGAATTTTCTAATACTCTCTTTTCTTTGGAGACAACAGTGTTCATTAGTCTATCTCTTTTCTGTAGTGTAAAAGAAAAGTAAATTCTTAGATTCCATAAAAGCTGTGGTTTTTAAAACATCCATCCAGTGTAAACACAGGCAAAATGGCACCTAAATGCTTTTAAAACACCTGAGATACAAATTTTTCAACACATCAAAGTTTTATAGAAAATCTAAAACACTGAGATTAAAACTATTTGTTAGCATCCACAAGGTCAGGCTTCATCTAGCTTCACTTAGCCAAGCCATTTATCTATCTTTCCATCTTAAAACAAATTTACTGAAACTTACTGAAGTATGTTTTATACATTTACTTAAAATATAGCTATCTCCATGACTGTGTAAACTGGAGAGTTCAAAAGTACTTAATAACAAGTACTGGAGTTTTAATAATTTTAATCAAGTGTCTAAAGACAGGTGTTACTGTCTCTAGATTTGGTCTAAAGTTTTAATGCTGGAAATGTGGTTTTGCTCTGAAGGTACTTCTGCCGTCCTTTTAAAGCAAATGCATATTTCAAAGAGAGACTGTTTAGGCACTTGCTTCCTTGTAATTATTTTTTTTCCGTTAATTGGAATAAATCTTATTAAAAATAAGATTGGAATGAGTGATCACAGTATCCATGACCATTCATTTGCCTGCAGCACCACTTTTTAGAATATTCATAATGCAGAAAATATGATTAGAATAATTTACTGCTCTTCATGAATAATAAATTACAAACTAATTTCTTACACATCTCTTACAGAATAAACTTGTTTGAGTATATTGCTTTTCACATTATTATGATGCTGTTACAATTTCTCTGGGTTAAAAGTAAGCATTCCCTAAGTTTGTTTTGTTATATTTGGTTACATTTAGTGCAAGTTCATTTTAGTACGTGGCTATATTTTGTGCACGTTTAGTTTAGAACATCTTTAGTTAGTCAAGGTCTGGATCCTGCTGGATTCTTGGCCATAGTTCCATTGTCTTCTTGGAGAGTCTGATACTGTCTTGTTTAAACTCTCTGATGCTTTATGTTAATTTTACTCTTCATTTACTCTTCCCCTTAGAGAAAAGGGATTTTATTTTTCTACTGTCATTTAACCTCAAGTCCAAGAACTCAAATTCTTAAAATCCATTAAGAACCCAGGTATTGTCAAAGTTGCATCTTCTATTAGAAAATTATTCTCTGATGTTAATGAATGAATGCACTTTGTGAAACTATTTATCCTTCTTCTGCACCAGAAGGATCCCTTCCACTTCTTCCACAATATTTTTTCACCAATCCTGAATTGCTTTCTATTCCACTCCAACAGCCCAAAGCACACTGTGTCCAGCTCCCTCTTAATACTTCTGCCTTATCGTTGGCATAACAATTACTGTAATAAAATGAGCTTCCTCTATCAGTGAAGTGAAAGAATTCATACTGGAAAAGAATCAGAACCACTTGTCTTCTCTCTCATGTTTTCTTTTCCTGGAAGACTGACAGCCTCAAGCTGCTTTTCTAGGAACCTCTTAAGAGCAGGACAATGCACTTGTTAAAAACTGATATAAAAAATCTCATTTGTTTTATTGTGCTGAGTGGTTCCCAAGTTCTTCATATAATGGTTTATTCACTTTGTTTTATATTTACCTCTTTATTGATGCTGGTATTGAAGATAGATGATTTGAAACATGAATATATGTATATACACACACACATAGTGGTAAGCAATGTCTGTCCTAATGACTAGTGCAGCACAACCCAGTGGATCTCGAGAGCTAATGACTTGGTGCTTAAGATTCAGCATCCACACTGTTCCCACTCTATCTTTTCTGGAGAGGACAACATGGTGTTCAGTAACTTCTGAGTCATTTTCGTCAGTAGCAAGAAGGAAGGGAAGAGGAGGGTTCCTATAGGTGCATAATGGAGATCTACAAACACTCTGTGAAATCTTGCGTGCTGTTTCTAGGCCTCACGCTCCCCCTCTCTCAAAGGAGGCAGTTGAGCCTAGCCAGTGTATCCTGCAAGGTTATGATAGGAAAGTTCTACCAAATTGTTATCCAAATTTAAGAGGAAACATAAAATGGCTTTGTATTTTAATAATCACCTATCTGGCCCTTATGTCCTTACTGGCAGAAAGTACTCCCCAATAAAAATCTCCAACGATTCCCAATGAGGGAATTTCATGCTAATTTGTTTTTCTAAGTGCCTCTCTGTAGTCTTGACATGTCACCATGTCTTGTGTTACGAGATACAAGATTACTCATACAGGTTTTTTTTCTTATGCAAGTTTCATAGAGAACAGAATTTGTATGATTCAAATAATTAATCTGAGTAGGGTGATTGAGCCAACGAAGCTTCTTCAGAAAGAGGAAAGATATCTAAAGCAAGGATCCCTTTTTCTTTTCTCCATCTGCTGGCCAGAGTAGTTATAGTCATTCTTTTGATCTGGAAATAGTCAATTAATATGGGGAAAATATAACTTGTATTGCTTTAGAAAAAATTGTGTAATAATTCCATACAACTATTTTTTTTTCTGACACATTTTACAAACTTGCAAAATTCTCCACAGTCTGTTTTTTCTACTCTGCTGAAAATAGTTACATAACACTTCAATAAGTGATTCTTCTACACTGAAAGGAGGAAGGAGAATTGGAGAAGTTAAATGGGCTGGACTCAATGACAAAGTAAAAGGGATCCCGTGATCAAGAGATCAGTGCATCACATTGCAGAGGAAACTTCCAAGAAGTTGATATTTACATACACTGTTTAGGAATAGTAAACATAAATATGGAGCTTTGATTGACACTATTCTACTGTATGAACTCATTTTACAGCCTTTGACATGCCAAAATTTCCCCCTAAAACATATGGCTCTCAGGAATGCTCAGCCATCACAAGTGCAGCAGCCACCAGAGCCTGTCTTGTGTGGCGTGCAGGACGCTGCATGAGTCCTTGCTGTCCCCCCTGCCACTACATTTTGGAGCTCACCTGATCTGGGCCAGACAGCTGTGCAGATGTCAGAAGGAGAGTGGATCTCTAGCAAACATAGCCTGGAAAGATGATCTGTCCTTGATAAAGAATTTTCTAACAAACTAAAGAAAAAAGTAATGCAGCATAAAACGCAAGTTATATTTTGTTTGATGTGAAGACCAGCAGCACGTGACTGATTAAAAAGCTGCAGACTATAACAGGCAGGCCATAGGCAGATTTGACATTAAAGTTTCATTATGCTTCTCATCCAGAGTAAAAAAGAGAATCAACCTATCAATAACAATTTGTTCCTTATCTCTTTTCTTTCTTTCTTTGGAAGCTAATTACTGAGGTGTTAATATACTGAGGTTTTAAGCTTGTAAGTATATGAGATTAAATGGTCACAGGCAGAATACCAAAATAGTTGTATTTACCCACAGAAGTACACACACGTAGCTCCTTTATTCCATTTCCCCTGCCCTTTATCCACAGAGATAAATGCTCTTCATTTCTCTGCAATAAAAAAAAACCAAAACAAACAACAACCCACAACACAGACCTTCCCCTCCTACACTGTATTTTCTACTTCAGGGTTTTGCTTCATTTTGCTGCTCACTAACTTAGCAGCACAATTGCCCTTCAGGGCAATAGCGACATAATAACCTTTCATTAAGAAGTCTAGGTTGAAAATTGGATTGAGGACAACCCCACACAACTAGAGAATGGGCTATCTGGTGTTCTACCATTAGTATTTCTCAGGTGATATTTGCAGATGAACTTAAATTTTTAAGATGAAATCACAGATGTTACTCAAAAATAGTTTTTGTTCTAATAGCAACGTTAAATGTGATCACAATTTTTCATTTCAATTCAGATGCTGGACATTTTTTAGTCAATTATTAGACTCTAGATTTTGATGGTGGTTTGTTGTTTTTTTTAAAATCTTGTTATTGAATTTGAATGATCAGTTAGATTTGCTTTTAGATGCTTTTAGAGCTAAATCTTGATGACTTATTCAAAATTCCACTTCCAAACTGTTTTCACAAATGCTGTAAAACAGCTGGCTCCAGCCAAGTCGTCTTCAATTAGCATCAGGGTCAGCCTTTTCTTTGCTCTATTGCTTGATCACAGAGCTGTTAGAAAAACACAGAGAAAGCAGAGAAGGATGTAAAGGAAGCATGGCCTGTTTTACAGTGAGGAATTCTGATTGCAAAGCTCTTTGACCTGTTTTTATTTAACTCAGTAGGAGTTTTGCTACTGATTTCAGTGCCTATTGGTCTAGACTTTATTAAAGAGGGGGGGTTGTGAGATCTTTTTTAAACTTCATATTATATTATACAAAAGGGAAATCAATCTTCCAAGACCAGTCAGTTTTAGAGTAAATACAGTAGTGAGCTGTGGAAATGCATATATTTAACCTTTGAAATCTCTCTGAAAAACATTATGCTATTCTCCCCAGTATCACCATCAAAGGACTCACTGTAATATGAGTGCTCTTTCTTTTGATTTCTTTGGGAATTAGAGAAATCAGTGCCATTAAAAGGAGGCTTGAGTTTTTATAGTAAAGGAACTATGGGATTTCTGACTGTTTGATAAGAAGTTAAATATAAAATGTATACAAGCCTCAGATTAGCAGTAGACAATCATTTCCACGTGCAAAGTGGGAATCCTTTGAGTTCTTTTCTCCAGTCCTCTAGACACTTGCAATGAGTTCACACAAGAAAACCATATTGTTTCTTCTTGGATTCACCAATATTGAAATCAATGGCACTCAGTCGCAAATTCTGTTGTTCAAAAAACAAAGTAAAAATCAAACATTCACTAAGTATACAACAGAACAGCTTATGTGACCTAATAGTATATGATCTGATTATTGTCTGCACTATGCATATGGAACAAAAAACATGCACCATGTGTATAATACACGTGCTCATATTTATGCATGCACATTCATATGTCATTTGTCTATGTATTAGTGGCATGCACAGATGTTTGCACTTATCTAGGTATTCATCACTCTCTCTTTCATCACTCTGAAAGGACCAGGCACAACTGTGACATCTAGTGTAAATCCAGCCACCCCACAAATATCAGTCATTGGGCTGCACTGCTCAGAGCAGTTGTGGAGTCTCACCTTTGGACAGGAAGCATGGTGATGATCCTGGTATTGGAAGGATTTGTCATTTTCCTCTCAAGTACTGATACACTTTAGTATTTAATCAAAAGAAAAGTTGTACAATAGTGAGATTCTGCAGCTTCTGTGAAACAATCTGATCTCCTCTAACTACGTGCATCATCTTACTCTAGCACTACCTAATAGGGAAGACAGAGCTAAACTCCTTCCAGCAGTTCACAGTGAAAGGATGAGAAAAGATGAACACTTGGTAGAAGGAAATGAAACTACAATGAGAGTGGCCGAACACTGGACCAGAATTCAGTGAGAGGTCTAGATTTTGCATCTTCTTCACATAAAGGAGTGTAATAATAAGCAGCTGAGAGAACTGATAAAATAGTTTGAAGTTGCTTACCATGGTGTGTTAAAACCACTACAGAGTATAATTCAGGCAGTATCCCTGCAGATCTCTCATATTTTGAAAAAAAACCTGGGTTATTAAATCCCTAAGGGATTTAATTCTACATTCCTTTCATTCCTTTCCTTTTTAATAGTTCCTTTTGTTTCCAGAACTTGTCTGCCAAATTCAGAATTATGTGGGAAGACTGGAGTACATAGCAAACAGCTTGGATTGCAAGCATTGCCTCCCTTGCTCTCCAAGGTAATAACAAATGCAAATCTCTGAGAGAAAAAGCCATTCACATTCATCCATTTGAAGTGAAAGCCACAACGCTGGACTGATCACTGAGTCTTCTAGTAAGCATGTAATACATTCAAACGAATTAACCATGCACATCTAGATAGGCCTAGATTTAGGAGACAGAAAGAATGGGATAGAACTAGAGTTCATCTCAAAACCCATTGGCATTCTTCGTCTTTGTAACTTTCCTTCAAGAGGATCCTCAGAGCTCAGTCCTGTGGAGTGCTGAGTTACCTCACCTACCGCTAACTTCAAAGGGATTCGAGGGCAGTCAGTGCCCCTCAGAGCAGAGCTTTAGCCTGTCGACATGTTTAAACTCCAGACATTTATTTTTAGTGAATAAAATAACATTCCCTTCTACGCTCTCCCCTTTCATTGGCGTTTTTCTCCTTTCAGGCCTGATTTAGAAAAGTGCTAAGTACAAGGAACACTTACTCCTTCCCTTTTCCAATTATTGCTGACAGGCTCCAGACTGAATGGTTCAGAAGATTTCTTTATCACATAGGTGGTCTTTAGGCTATAGTGCTGAAACATAGTACTAAACTCAGAGCTGTAGAACATCAGTTGCAGAAACAAAGGCAGAGAGAGGGCAGAGTTATTTTCCCATAATTTTCTAAATCAAACTTAGAACGATGTTTCTGTCTAGGAACTCAATTTTTGCTTTATATAAAGTGCCATCTATTTCCTTTTCCTGCAAGCAGAATAATAGCCTTAGCTTATACTAGTTAGTGAACATCTGTGGTGGCAGGAAAGCAATTCCACAACTAATTCACTCAACCCCTCTACCACCCAGGATGGCTAAAATATAGCAATGTTGAATAATCCAACAGGAAAAGAGGTGGGTGATGTTTCCAAGTCTCCTGGTCAAGGAATAGTCTACTACCAAAATGACACCACAGAGACTTCCAGTTCTGCTTTATTTTGTCTGAAAAGTTCTTGTATGTCAAACAAGGACAAAGTGATAGCAAATCACTCTGCAGTTAATGTGCCATCTTGGATGAGTAAGTCAAAAGGAAGGACCTAATATGAGGACACTGAAAGTGGGGTTCATCTCACTTCTTGTCAGATGGGCAATGCAAAAGTATCTGTTTTACTTCCCTCTCTAATTAGGAGGAAATAGAGGCTTTTGAGAGGAGTTTTCAACTGTACTATTTAAAATGCTTCTTTTAGGATATGATGAGTAACTTATCTCCATTGATCATGAAAGTGGCTTTGACAAATATCTTTAGTTTCAGAGGTACAGCTCTACATGTAAGGTATCTGACATTAGGATGAATTTTGTTCATGTGTTAAGAGACCACCACATGATAAATGCTTAAAAGGACCAAAGTGCTAATAATTTTTTAAATGGTATTAAATAAACAAGACAGTCAAAGATCTCTGTGTCTTTGGCCTTTTATTGAAGATTTATCTAACTAGGGATAAAAACATTTTGACTTTGACTAACCATGAAGCAAGTATTCTTAGAATAAAGAAGATTCAATAACTATGTTCAAGCCTGGGTCTCTCATATCTTGCAATTCCACACTCAGCACCTTGGTAAAAATTATTATCCTATTTCAGGATGAAAGGAATGGAAAGCATGAATATCTTCTTCAAAGCACAGCAAAAGATTTTGTGAAGTATGAAGACAGATGATGTACTGTACAGAGCAGATGACAAACCTTCCTAGGGCTTTGCTTCCATTCTCCTTGTCTAGATTAAATCTTTATCTAGCTTTGTATTGTTGTGTTTTTTTGGGGTGAGTTTTCTAAGTCAGTACCCTACATTATTATATTTCAAGGCCATTTTTTCCCCCAAACATATGAGCCTTCATCAGTTCTCAATATGGCCATTCCAAATAGTGCAATGGCAAAGGAAAAAGAAAAGAACAAGAAGAAAGCAGGACTGACTATTTCATCAGCAGAACAGCTTTTGTTGACTAAAGTTGTAAAAAAAATTATGGTTCTAAATGGGTGATGAGACATTACTCTGAATAGAGGGTAGATAAAACATCAGCTAAGGAGAGACATGTATACAATTATTCTGCACAGATGAGGTTAATTATTTGATCTTGGATTAGTCATTAAAGTTAGTTTTTGTAAAGGAATTCAGTACTTAAAGAACCTCATTTCCTTTGACTATTCTACTCAGCGGTGGCCAAGGTATTGATTAGCACAGATGATGATGTGGTGATGTGATCTTCATCAGGGTCAGGAAGGGTAGTGCTAGAAAACAGAGCCACATGTGAGGGCCTTCCAGATCTACAGTGTTAGATGAAATTTTGACACCACGCACTTCCACTGCCTTCTCTCAGGAGAGGACTTTGAGCCTAACTCAAGCCATGAGCCAAGCCACAAGAGCTGACTTTCAATCGTTTGTGTCATACACACTTGTGCTTAGTGTTTGGTATCATCAAGCACTAGCTCTGTTCAGCAGGCTTTGGTATGAGGTTTTCTGGTGTTTAAGATCTTGGTGTTTAAGGCCTTGAGGTATTTAACACTTTCTGTGCCTTACAGACGGTGCAGAGAAACTGGTGCATTTTTCACTACAGTGCGGCAGGACCCTAAATGCAGATGATGGAAAAATTATTTTATGGATCCAAGACTCCTTTGTTGCAGACTTCTCTGACTCTGCATACTATACAGTAGATTCAGTAGGGCTCTCTGTTACCTCTGCTCCAGTGAGACAGAGAGGGTTTTTTGGGTCAAGAATTGGCTTATATGCTGAGTCTGTGCAGAAAAAAGCCCAGTGGAGCACATATATGCATGTTCTCCAATTAATAAATACTAATGCTGAGCATCTAGGAAACAGGGCAGGGAAAAACAGTAACTAAAACCAATTTTAGCTTCTGGAATGTTCTTTCTATCAGGGAGAACAGTTTTCAGTGAGGATGTCAGCTACTTTAATGGCATTACTTTTTAATAACAACTTGTTGAAGAGTATATTATTACATTGAAAAAGCTATGATCCTATTAGAATTAGGTAATTGCAGAGGCTGAGTGGATGGAGAAAAGAGAGTGCTCTTTTATTGCAAAAAGTTCCCTACCACATCACTTGTGCATTAGCAGCAGGGGCAGGGGCGGGGGAGCTTGCTGCTTGCAAAAGGCTGGGAACAGTTACAACATTCCCACTGCCAGAATACTTTATTAGTATTCCTTGTCTTACGGCCTGGCAAGTGAAAAACTAGAGACCTGTCATCAATTAGAATGGTGATGATGAGCCAGCCTAAAATAGGCCAGTGAACAGGGTAAGTGTCCCTGTGGTTTGCCAATTACCTAAATTATTTTCAGTAGTTTTAGTGCACATCTGCAATGAATACAAATAGAAAGCACATGATGTCTGGAATGCAGCATGTTTAAGATCAGCTTTGGTGTTAACAGAGAAGGGGAAACAACTGACATGTTTTAGCTGAGATATTTCAGAAGAGGATCTCTCATTATTATCTTCTCTCTCCTCACCTTCACTCACGTAAAATAGTCTCTGTTCTGACCCTGTGCTTTATATCTAAGGTGAACCTGGTGGAGACAAGTGTGGCTCCGCCAATCCTGCAGCCAGTGTCACATTGTCCCTGCACAATTTCACTGGTCCTTGGCAGTGACTCACCCAAAATGACCAGAGAAACAGGCTGGCAGGTCTGATGGTGAAGGTTGTATCACAGGATATCAGCTCATGAAAGCTTTTCTCTTCCAAGAGAATTTTCCTTCAGACAGAAGGTGACAACAGAACTCCTAAATTCAACCAAATTTTAACGACTAATTTTAAAAAAGGGAAAGAAAAAAAGAAAAAAGAAAAAATAAACAATAAACAAAAAACAGACAAAAACAAAACCAAAAACCAACAACAAAAAAAAGGAGAAAGAAAGAAAGAAAGAAAGAAAGAAAGAAAGAAAGAAAGAAAGAAAGAACGAAAGAAAGAAAGAAAGAAAGAAAGAAAGAAAGAAAGAAAGAAAGAAAGAAAGAAAGAAAGAAAGGAGAAAAATAAGACGTTGCCCTTTTTTATTGTGTGTTCCTTTAAAAGTTTTATAGAGGGTTTTGTGGTACAATTCAGTCAGAAATCTTTTACAGTGACTCAGAAAACTTACATCTTATTAAGAATGAACCTTTATTTTTAATAGGGAAAACAACTAGACTACAACTGATTAGGTGAATATGTAGACTGATTGCTCTTTTTTCTTTGTCTTCCTTTTACACTTCTTCTCTTTATATCCTTTCACACTTCTCATTACTTTATATCCTTCCCTCTCACTTCTCCTTTGTCTCCTTCAGAAATCATTAGGTAATTGCAATGGCTTGACATTCATAATTCTTACCTCTATCTACACTGACTTTTTTTTTTTATTATTTAAAAAGATTGCATGAGTAACTATTGGCACATCTTCCAGTTGTCTGCTGTTCCTAGAGGATATTTTGTAATGTATATTTTATGTGGTCTCACAAGCATCTGCATTTTGGATAAAAAGCACTGAACACAATAAAGATTTGTGGTATTACAAAGACACTTAAAGCTCCATAGCCGCCTCCTTTCCTTTTGGTTTTCATATAAACCTGGAGGTAAAATCCACTACAAACATCCATTCTTGGTTAAATAAAAATATAGGTGGTTAGAATCCTGCAGCTTAACACAACTGACCTCCCCACTCTCTAAAGCAGAAAGGCCAGGATAGAATAAATAGGTAGTTTTCCAAATTATTTTCCTTTATGTTCTCATGGCAGGCATAATAAAGTCCAGGAGCTCAGCTCACCTACAAGTAAAGCACAAGGGTTATTAATCTCTCCAAGGAAGTACCACAAACAACAGACTAGGAAGTCTCAAGCACTGGAATGAAGCAAATTGAATGAATGCAGAGAACATTGATTTGGAAGTTCTCTAAGCCAGTGCTAAAATATCAACTGTTTCAATTCTGCCTATCAATAAAAAGTTAATACAATTTTCAAAGAATTGTGATCTTGTAAATTTCTTTAAACTTTATAGCATATAAAATGTTCAAAAGGAGCCTGCCATCATTGGAAATAGTCCCTAAAAAACCCTAAAATCTTTTAATTCATGCATAGAGATACCATAAGAAGTGTGAAGCAGAATTTTGCTACTTTATTACTCAGTGTACATACTGCTGTCATGCTACTGACATTAAATGGATTCACTTCACAGAATATCTAGTATTGTTACTAAATTCCACAGTGACTTTTATTATGCTAATTGATAATCTAGTGTGCTCCAAAGATTAAAGAAAAATGAAATTAAAGCTAAAAAATCAAAGGGTAACAACTTTATAATGCCTCTTTAATTTAGTGAAATACAATTAAAGTCACACAGAGATAGAAGTGACTATGAATACCAAAATGAATGTAATTGGCAGAGTAAATGTGCTGCATAAGAGCAAAAAGAAATGTCAATAAACTTCAGTGCCACTGAGTTGTCTGGGCAGGCATATTAGACAGCACAGGTCTTGGAGTCCTTGGGGACAGCTAACAGCAAAGAAAGCTATGATGAATGTTTATGAAATTTCAAGTAGATAATATTGGAAGGGTCTGATTTTATAGGCATGCAAAAAAAAAAAGCACTAAAATGCAATGTGGACTGTAATTACAGTAGATGCTTGACAGTGCATAAGAAAAATGCTCCATTGATTGGAATAATTTGAGCTGAACATACTGCAATTTGTAAAACCTTTAGTGCTGGCAACATGCATTTAAAAAATGGTTTCTTATAGCCTGTAATCTGTGGAGAAGTTGCCTTGGTATTTACAGTAAGTTTTCTGAAGCTGGTAGAGACATTGTAGTATAACCTTCCAATTCATTCTGTTGTAGGCTAGTAATTCAATAGTTCTTCCATGCTGAGGTAGTTATTAAAATAACATCTTTTCATATACCAGTTCCCCTGATATCTCTTTACTGATTACATTCTGCCTGAGAGGACTGCACCGATCTTATTTATCCGCATATCATACCTTCAAACTACTTTGTGGACTGCTGGGATCAATAATGGTCTATAAGGCCTTTTCAGTGGAGATTGCCAATGCCAATCCAATTCTGCTGTTAGTAATTTGAAGGTGTTACCTTCTGCAGGCCTTGTGGCTATGGTGATAAATGAGTCAGTCATGGTCTATGTCCCACGTGACATTCATATTTATCACAAAAATCATTAACATAACTGGAAGTGAGTTGCCTTCCATGCAAAAGTTTAGCTTTGTAGAAGCTACAGTTTTAAATTTCTATTTTATTGTTCCTAGAGGTAGCACATATGGGTCCAGAAAAAAATGCTTCTTAGGATATCTTCACTAAACCTATTCTGTGAAGAGAAGTTAGGAATCTAGCCCGTCTAGCTGTGAAGACAACATATTTTTGAAATGATGAATTCTCAGACAAAAAAAAACTTTTAAAGTTTCCTATCTCTGGCAGACTGAAGTTAATATGAATATAATTAGGCTTTACATGGTCAGGTTTTCACAACATGATCATTTTAAACTGCATTTAAAAAAATGAGTAAATGTGTTGCAGGATTCATCTTAGCCTTTTAGATAGGTTCTGGAAGATGACTCATTTCATCTAAGGAAGATGACTGAAATAAACTTTATGGATCATGTCCAGTATGTACCTAAAAAGCTTAGATGTAGCTATATTGTCAACTTGTGACAGTAAGTAATAAAAAGTCATTTGTCTCTGGTCAGGAAAGTGGAGGATGTAATTATGTGTTCTATAGAAAGTAAATATTGTTTATGAGCCATTTAATTAATCAAATTTATTTACATTTCATGTGAGCTGAATTTTTTTTCTTAATATTTCATCAAATATTGGAGGGGGGCAATCCTTTGAAAGAACTTATTGATTGCAACCTACCTCAGATATGGAGGAATCTGCATTCACGTCCTCCTCTGAATAGGAATCTTTAACTTCTTTGACTTCTTTAGATTGTAAACTGATATATTCCCCACTAATTGCGGTCTCTGTAAATGTTTCAGTATTTTATTTCATCATAAAGGAAAGTGACTCAGTGGTGATACATATATCAGTAAACTAAGCATTTCCAGAAAAGGTTTGTCACTAAGATTCACTAGCACAGGATGGCCCTCTTCCATATTACTACATCTTCATATTCAGCAAAACATAGGGCCTGCAAGCTACCTGCTGGGAATAGCACCTGTTTCAATTTAATTCCTGAAATGTGTCTGGGAATTGTTTGGGACTGCTATTTGGTCTGAGTTCAAAATAATGCCAGGTGCTGCACTAACAATTTAAAATATACAATTAAGTCAAGTGATTAAGATAATCAAAGCCTGTGGTGGTGGTCCCAAAAACTTGGGATTTTTTAGTTGAAACTGTTGTGTTGTAAAATGCCTCATTTTTTTACTTTCAGGTTTAAATAAAAAATGTTATTTTGGATAGGGAAATCAAAGTCAAAACATAGTGAAGCTTCAAAATAAGGAAAGTGCCCTAGACTGTGGTTTTCTGCACTCTGCTGAAACACATCCAATTCCTCTGCAAATTTCATATAGCAGATCATCACTGCTATTAGTATGATTTAATTATTTTTTATATTGAGAACTCTATAGGCTCTACCAGTCAGCTAAAAAAGGTCTGTATAAGAATTTGAATCCACTTGTGTGGTGGGTTTACCCCAGCCAGAAGCTACCTGACCACACAGCCATGTAGACACTCACCATCCACCTCAGCAGGACTGAGGAGAGAATCAGTAGGGGAAAAGCAAGAGTAAACTCTTGGGTCAAGATAAAAACAGTTCGGTAAGTGAAGGAACGAGAAGAAAAATCAAGTTATGTGAAGTCAGTCACTTACCACTTCCCACAAGCAGAACTTACCCAGACAGTCTCAGGTCTGGGTAATATTACCTTGGAAAAAAATATCTCTTCAACTTTACTGCTAAGTAGAATGCTGTATGACATGCAGTATCTCTTCAGTCCACTCAAGGCAGCTGTCCTGGGTGTGTCACTTCTACTTCATGTACACCCCTCACTGGCAGCTGAACTAGAGAAAGAGATGGAGAAAGCCTTGATGCAGCAAAAAGACTGTTCAGCAGTAACCAAAACAGTGTGATCTCATCAGGACCACAAATCCAAAACACAGAATCATACAAAGAAGTTTAATTCCATCCCAGTCAGAACCACTACAGTCACAATCCAAAATGAACCAGAAACTTATTTATTGATTATTGAAAACTCTTCCAACTGCCAAACCCCCCCAGATTATGGAAAAAAAAACCAAAACATTTAGGTAACTATTTAAAGAATAGATAGTAAGTTTATAATGCCCAGGAATGTTGAATGGCAATGCTTAATTGAATAGAGTGGAATAGTATAGATATAAAAAACACTGATCCACAAAATAACGTGAAGTGCAGTCAGTTTAAATAACTGTGTGCAGACCAAATTGGTGATTTATATTTAGGTTTGGAATAAGGTACCCAATAGATTATAATAAAGTTTAACATGCTTTGTGGGCAATGTCTAAGTCAAGAAAGGAAAAAAGTTCACTGTCTCAAGCATGTGCATCATCCAATTTACAACAAGAGAAAATTAGATTCAGAAAGATTTTACTCAGTAATATGAAGTTCTGACTCCAGTACCCTTAGGGTAAGAGCTGTCAGTTGTCCAGAAGTGGAGTACATGGAAAGTAACCAGTCACAAGGAATAAGAAATTATTTTGTTTATGATAAAGAAAACAATGAATTTTTACTCTTATCACCAATTCTTTCATAGTCCAATAAGCCAGTAAAGCTCACTTGTGAGGCCTTTGAGCACTGATGACATCTTTACAATATGAGGGAGCTAACTGACGTGTGGGTTTCTCTATTAATCTGTGGGTGATTGAAACATCTGTCAAAAACTAATGCACCCAGGATGAAGGGAAAGCAAAAGAAGTCTCTATCTGGAGAGCTGCAAAGCAGAGAAGAGCCAAGATCCAGAATTCTCCTCATAAGCCCACTAAAGCATCTATTTATGTTGTTGGCATAGACACACATTCTTGTGTGCTGCTGTTTCCTGGAAGGCTGTAAAATAAATATATATATAGGCCCTGGAAGAAATCCTATGTGAACAATTCTAACTCAAGAAGTGACCAGTTCAGCAGGAGGAACATATCATCTGCAGCTATCAGTAGAGATGACAACTCCAAGAGCTGGCTCTAGCACGCTGGTCAAGGCAACAACTTCATAAAACATAATGAGAAACCCTTTAGAGAAGTTCAGTTATGAGGTGGCAAGTTGAAGTCTCTGATACTTAAAGGTGTCATATCTCAGCAACAGGAAAATGATGAAACCTTTTTCCTATGATAAGAAAACAAATTGGTTGTAATAAAGCACAGGGATTCAATAAAGATAAAATTTAGTGCCCTGACTTAAGGGTAAAAGGGAGAAAGAACTATTTATCTGTCCCCTACTTCTTTTCCTGTGATATCTGAAAGTAAATTTTCACCTTTCTCCTTCTTCATCTGCAAAAAGGAGAAGCTGCAGAAAATCCTGAGTGTTTACTGCTAAGTCTATGGACACAGAGTCCCTCTGACACTGACTGGGATGCAAACTTATCAGCTTTGAGCTTCATCCCAGGGTGATGAAACAAATGTCAAACAAATATTTGGGTTTGATTCTCCCAGTATTTATGGGCAACACACAATTTGGTGAGATGATCTGTACTTATATTTTACAGGTTGTTTAAATATGGTCTTATCAAAAATTTTCTCCAAATATTATCAGGAGGTTCTTGTATCCTACTTTTTAGCATTTGGGAGACTGAGTGTCAGAAGGGACAGGGTCTTCATTTGAGGGGTCTAGTTGCACTAAGTCAAGGCTTGACAATAATTATGTGGAGGAAAACCCTACTGATGTAGCATGGGTTTTTCTAGGAATAAAATCTGAACACTTCAGTTTACCATACACATTTGTATTACTCTGAATTGAGGTCCATTTCATGACCCTTCAGAGAACTGAGTTAAATGGAAGAGGCAAAGTGGCCAGATCCCAACTGAGCAGCTAGGACCACTCTCAGTGTTAAAGAAAACGTTGATAAGTTTTGGTAGAGAACATGAATTCAAACAGCTTTCTAGGATATGTAAATATTTTCCATCATGTTTATGCCACTGTCACTCAGCAATTCATTCTTGTGAATTTTAAGGACAAGCAAGAAGAAAGTCTGTAAACATGCTAATTTTTGGCAACACTATATTCACTTCTGCTGGGGGCAGAGCATATTTTGGTTTGGTTTTTGTTGTTGCTGTTGTTGTTATTGTTGTTGGTTTTTCGTTTTCTTTTATTTTCTTTTCTTCGGAATTATAGATAGATATATTCATCCAGTGCATTATACTCATTGAATTATCTAGGAGAAAAAGAAGAGTTGTTTCATGTAAGAGGAACATTTACAGTGTACAGTCAACATTTCTGGGAATTTATGACTGACACATTTATTTGACGTTATTAAGAAGGTCTTGGTCTAACTAATAAGTCCTTAGAGAGCCATAATTTAAGCCTGATAGATTGATTACAGTAGATAATTTCTTGCTTCCCAAGTATTTTGTTAAAGATTCCTTGTACTCTTCCTACTTAGTTGTTTATAAACTATATTATGCTTTCATCTTTGGAAAAAATTTAAACTAAACATGGCTTTATATATCTATGTTACATTTTTATAAAATATTGTCTAGAGTAAGCCTCCCATTTCTATAATTTCCTTTACAGTAATTTTTTACAGAAGTACAAATGTGGATTTAACTGGCCATAAAAAGAGAACATTTATTCACAGCATCTGGCCTATATGCTGTGTTCAGAGATGCAAACATTTTTGATCAAAACAGCATTGGTTCATCTAGACCATCCCCCTTCCTGTGTTACCACAGTTCATATTGCACCATTTAATTGAAAACTAAGCATCCAAATGAATACTATTTTGCAGCATGCAGCATTTCTCCTAAATGAACAGTAATAAAATATTTGTAAGAAGTAGAACCAGCTGACAAAAGACATTCAGGGAACCACATTTCAAAGAAGAGAGAAAGAAAGAGGATTTCAATCATGTTATAAAGCACAAAACTCATGGTTTTGCTCTAAGGTCCAATGTCCAAAACTCTTTCTTCCTCTCCATCTCTCTCCGACCTCTTCTCTTCCTGCATCATACAGTATTTATTTTCTCAAAGTTTCGGTGCCAGTTTCAGTATATTGGATTACAAGTAAGATTACTTCATTGGTACAACTGGCAGTGTGAACATCATCACATTTGTATCTAAGTGTTTTTACAAGCCCAATTTTTAATTTTGCATATTCCCAATGTTGTAGTGTAGCTAAAATAAAAAGGATGTAAAAGTATTATACTACCTTGTGTATATCTAAAAACCTATTCTCTGATCTGTTTTTTATTCAGACAGATATCAGAATCTTGTTGCAGCACAAGAGATGCACAAATTAGTAAAGAAATCAAACAAATATTTGTGTTTATCGTAATGTTTTATTTCTTTATCATAAACATTTTTTAGACCATACTGCATGTTCCTCTTTCCAGCAAGCCAGAGAAAACAGCTTAATTTCAGGTCTTGATTGGGACTTCGAAAAGTACTCAGTTTAATTATTTATTCATTTTCCCTTTTGATTTAAACACTTCACATCAAAGAGTATCTGTCTACATCCTTGCATAGCATTGACCTAAGCTTTAAAGCACAGTCAAGCAAGGTTATGTAATCAATTCAAATAGCTGCAGCACCCTTCCTCCAACTGAGATCACATCTCAGGCAAACCAAGAATTGGCAGACTCCACGTGGATTACAATTTACCTCCACATTGTATTTTCTGCTAGACAACATTCCAACTCCCAAAAGACAAATTTTGCAGCAAGCTCCATAATGAATTATGGGAGACCAGAGGAGGGAAAGAATAGTTTCTCATGAAAGGTACTTCAAATTCACCCTGTCCCTTTTTCTTAGTCACGCAAGTGTCACCCTTCGAGTCCCAGCTTGGGCTGAGCCTCACAAGTCTGATGCATCAGAAAGTGCTAACATAAAAGATCAATCTAATGTAACCTTCAATAAATCATTAACCCATAAAACTCCTACTTTTCTCAAAGACCAGAGCAAATAACTTGATCTTAGAGGTGCCATTTAATAATGGTCAAGTGAAAATCTAGGAAGGAGTTACACTAAAACTGGACATATCAAGGATCTAAAACCAAAACAAAGCACCAAAAAACCCATCAAGAACCTACTGTACCTTGAGTTCAGATAATTACTGTTTTCTTCCTTCAGAATGGTTACGAAACTTTTTTTTTTTTTCCTCTGAATTCTATGATGACAGTTGTTGTTTGTCATTGTATGCTAAAGTGTTCACCTGTAAAAACAGGTAAAGTATAACTTGAAGCTTACAGATGCAGTCTTGGACCTTTGGTGAATATGATAGATATGAAAGTATATGAGTTTAACAATCTGTACATGTAACTGTCCTTGCATGCAATTTATGGTGTCAATAACTGCTCTGAGACAGCTTAGAAAAATATTTTCTTCTCCAAAATTAACCATCTTCTTGTACCATAAAGAGGAATGTTTATTCTCACATTTATTCAAGTAGAACTATAAACAATGTGAATTTTTAACACAGCTTTATGTGTTAGCATGTATTTTAGAGGATGTAAAGCTTATGGCACACTGCAGAGTCACTATTGCAGCAAATGTTTCAGCTGTAGGTCTTTGATGGGAAGGAATGTTAAAGATCACCTTCAGATATCCTGACCTCAGGGACAGACTTATCAGCTTATCATCTTCCTTTGTAACTCTTCTGTTTCATCCCTCCTCTTTACTTCAGTTCTCTTGGTTTTTGAACCTTGCTCTCTCTGTAATATATCATCCTACATTTTTCAAATGCAGTATATATTTTTCAAAAGCAAGTAAGCAAGCAGAAAACACTGTCTGGTACTCTGTTCCCAAGCTGCTGGATAATGAAGAGTTCTCTCCTGTTTTTTTCTAACTATTGAATATAAAACTAGCTTCAGCTTCTTTTCCTAGCCTTCCCCACTGCTTGCTTGCTTTCTGTCTCACTTATTCTCCCCACTTCTTGTGAAACAGTAGAATAATGCTGTTCAGACCATGAAAAGAGAACCACACAAATTACCCCTGCACCATTCTTATACATCCTGGATTTCAGAACATGTTTCAGTCAAAACAGTCACGGACAGACATTTGTCTTCCTCATAAACTACTACAAGGCAGCTAGGACCTCCCAACAAAAAATATCTAAAGAGAAAAATGTCCATTTATCTAGTGCTAAAACCTATTTGTATGTATACAGTCCAGGATAAAGCTGGACTAACTGATGAGCATGATAGAAACTTGGTAGTCAGAGACAATTAGCTGTAAATCTAGGCAAGATATTGGAGAGATTAGAGAGCTTGAGTGCTGGCTACTGAAGGGACAAAGAGGTCCAATTCAGCATCTGGAGAGAATGTAAAGTCTGGTAGTTGGCTAATGATACAGTCATAAGTCTGGGACAGCTACCAGAAAGAGCCATTTGCACTTGTGTATTTGTACATGAAGCAGCTGGGATCCACTGGACAGCTACTTGTTAACTGGGAGCATAACATCATCTCCTGGGGGAATCCATTCTGCATGTGTCTCTGCCTGTGAAGGTCACATAAGAACAGATAAACTGGAGCTGTGTGCCTTGGGGATTCATGTATCCACCTGCCATCAGCTGGGATGAGAGACGAGAGATCCCAGCTACTCTATGGACATCAGCATTTCAGACAAGCAAGTGGTCATCATGTATATGTGCATATATATATGTATGTATTTCCCACTAACAGACCTTCATCTGGAACAGCCAGAAAGGGGGCAGGATAAGGCCACTTTAATGTAGATCCTCAGTTGTTGCTGGATCAGTGATTTTGCTCTTGATCTCAGCAGGTGCTGCTCAGAGATGAAACTCAGTGTGTCCTTTCAGCGAAAGGCATTTTCTTTTGTTAGGAATGACAAACAGACTTTCTGTTGACCAAATGAGTTTCTGTATCTCAGAATCTCCTATTGGAGGACTTGGCATGTATAATGGTCCTGTTGTCTTCAAGGTCATGGACGTTCCTATCTTAACTACATTCTTCTGAAGATCTCTTCCCATATCTTAGACAATTTCTCAGATGAACTCTTTCAGTACACCTACAGCAGTGCCCTTCCCATCCTTGACAAGCAGAGTTCACACAACTTCCCCATACCAACAATTTCCCCAACTTATCCATTAAAGACATGATTTCAGGTTTCTTCAAATGGCACTCACAACTGCTGGAAAAAGAGCAGAAGTAAGGCTTTCTTGTTATGTTTCATGTACTATCATGCTCAGCTGCATGTTAACCCTGTAGTTAATAAGTGTTCTGGGTTGATGTGGTGCTATTTTTATGTAGCAGGGGAGGGACCTTAGGGATGGCTCCTGTGAGAAGCTGCTGACAGCTCCCCTGGCTCCAAAATGTGTGGCCCCAGCTCTGTCCAATGTTGAAGCCATCATTGACAGTGGATGTGCCTCTGTGATTAACATACTCGAGAAGAGGACAACAAATGGCTGTAAGACCTCGGAGGAGAGTAGGAGAGGGTGACACCAGAGATGAGAGCAGTGCCGGAGCAGAGATACCAATGTTGGTGAGGAAAGAGGTTGAGATGGTGCCTGAGCAGAGGTTCCCCTACATCCCATGGAGGAGCATAGTGGAGGAGCCCATGAAGGACCTTATATGTCCTTAACCACCTATGGTTAACAGGGGAAGGAGATCAACCTCCGACTGCCGTACATTGGGACTCTGTAAGTAAGGGTCTGGGTACCACTTCTGAAAAAGGGAAAGTGTTATTTAAGGAACCAGGAATGACAGAATGGAAAGGCCCAGGTACACTATTACTAATGGGTTGAGGATGTGCTTCTGTCTTCACAGATTCCGGTACTTGCTGGTATCTGCTACGCTGTATTAAACCCTATCGGGAGGTGGCGAATAAGCCTCATGAGGAGCTGAGCCCAGACAATGAGCCAGGATGACAGTGGCTGGGATCGGACTCATATGATTAAGCTTGTTCATTAATCCAGTCTCGCTGTAGCCTGAAGTCCTGTATGTCAATCCCAGGCAGAACATGTGGGTTACTTGGGCAAACCAAACAGGTGTTAAAGAATTTTGTATTGCTATGGCTTCTGTTACTGATCCTTTTAGAACATGTTTATTGGGTTTACTATATTTAGATGAAATAGATTTTCGCAATTATAGCACTGGCAAGTGTCACAGCACTGGCCAGGTGGCAGAATGTGCAGTGCAGTTAATAAAAGGCTTAAATGTTACTTTGGCATGGGATCCTCGAGAGCTCAACTTGTTGGGGTTGTAGGCTGTAGGCAACACCACGGGAAATTGGACACAGATGTGTTTTGTGTTTGGTAACATTTGGCAAGATACTGGGTATACGATATGAGCCTGGAAAGACGCTCTCCAAGGCCCGCCTTCCCCAAAATTGGATCGGCTGAGACGACTTACTGAATATCAAAGGGCAAATTGGAAGGAGGATAGGACCGGAACTGATGTGTCACCAGATCTATCCTACCAATTTACCCTGAATGGTAGTTTTTGTGGCACACATGTCACTGGGATTCCTTTGGGGGTATATGGGGCTAGCAAAAGTACAGCAAGTAAGCCCTTGGGATGGGTGGCTACGAGGCCTTTTTTCTGGGCTTCCTGAATGGGGGCTTAGCCTGCTCAAAGAGGGTCTGAGATGGCTGGGAATTGTGCTCTTGTTATTGCTAGAAGGATGTTTGATATTTTCATGTTTGCGACAAGCATCAACCAAATTGGTTAATGAGGCCTGGCTCGTTCAAAAACAAAAAGGGGGATTTGTGGGGTTTCTGCAAAAGAACATCCATGGACTGAACAAGCCATGAACAAGGGGGTGATAGTGTCAGTCCCAAGACTGAGACCTGAGGAATGCCACTTGTGACCTGCTGCCAGATGGATTTAAATCCATTGAGAACCACTCTTTGGGCTCTTCCACCCAGCCAGTGCTTGATTCAATAGATTGTATGCTCATCCAGGCCATGAGCAGACTGTTTTTCCACAAGAATTCTATGGGGAACAGTGTCAAATGCTTTCCAAAAGTCTAGCTAGACAATATCCAGAGCCTTTCCTTCATCCAGTAGTCAGGTCATCTTGTCATAGAAGAAAATCAGGTTTGTCAGGTGCTTTGATTTAATTAATGATAAATTCAACTGATTTTTCCCCAAGTTGAGTCTGGTTTGCCCAGGTGTATTGACCAATGAGGTTTTAGATGGGACCATTTAGAAGCAGGGTGTGGGGAGGGGTGGGGAGTAAGCAGCCTTTGGGCCTAAACCACAGCAACAAGCTTTCCTCAAACATCTCCTTGCAAACTCCAGTTTGCACCACTGTGCCTACTCAGTATTTTTACGAGTTTCTTCACATAAGCAGTGAAAGAAAGGGAGTCCCCAGTCACAGACCCAGCTAGGGACCCCCAGTTCTCTATAAGAAGACACTAGTGTAATTTACTGTACACTAAGCAGCTGGCCCTTGGCTTCCAAAAATACCTCCTTTTATCTTTTTTCTTAAACTTTTATTATCTTAAATCCCTTAAATTAAGGGACTTTACCTCTAAGAGCAGCCAAAAAATAAATGAAGACGTTCTCTTTGATTAACTAATTATTTATGTAAATACAAATGTGACACCATGGAACAATTTCTTTACACATTTGAGTCATTAGGTTTCCTGCCTGAAGCAATGGCTACAACACTGCCCTCATGGGCCAGAAATCTGACTGTTCAGGCTTCAGCATTCAACAGTATGGTACCAAATACACAGAATTTCATATGTAGCAGAGGAAATTAAACTTCCTACCCACAGAAATACACTATCTTCCATCTCCTACAGGAAGCTTTCTTACTGGATGAGTTCAGGTGAACAATCAGCCTTCCTGGCTATCTGGGGCAAGACTTTTGAAAATAGAAACGTAAAGTTAGCCACCTAAATCCATATTTAGGTCTCTACCTGATTAGAAGCTGAGCTCCCTTTCATTTCTTTGAGATTGTGTCAGAATCAAAGACTGCATCAGCAGGAGATCCAGAGAGCACACAGCATTATTGAAAGTCATGTGGGTGTCTGAACAGGACCTCCTATTTATCTATTCCTGAACTTTTATTTCTAAAGGGTTTGGCCCAGCATTCCAGTTGTTTCTTTGTAAGGAAATAAGTAGGGGGAGAATGTAATAAAAAACAAACAGAAGGTCTCTTCAATTCTAAAAATCTCTGAGTACCCTCTCTGATGTGAATCTCATTGCTGGCTGGGAAGGGAATGAGTTTGCATAATGAATAATAAACTCTGCTGAAGCTCAGATCTGTTATGCAAATAAACATATTAAATGAATGCGTTTTCCATGCAGCATAGCTTCTGCCAGGAAATTTGTTCAAAACATTGTTTTACCATTGACAAAGGCAAGATGCCAAATTCAAGCCTGGTGTGAGTGGGCGCAACTCGACTGGTTGCTGTGGCATTGTGCCCGTTCACACCAGGTCTGTAATTGGCCTATTGTGCTTCAAAGGCTTTCATTATCCAAAATGTGCCAAAGTGCAGATAAACAAATTCTCCAAGTACAGAAGAGCTTTTTCAGGGTCAACACTAATTTTCAGTTCACTTAGCAGGCATAAACTCCTCCTGGCTGGGTTCAGTCTGTGACTGCACCAACTTTCTAACCTACAGAATGAAAATCCTTGGGTACTCTCAACTTCCTAACATCCGTAGAGCTGGTAAAATGAGCCAGCAGCTTCAGAAATTGTGTCTCAGTAAAGGATTGGAAACTGGACCTGTTCAATAAAAATTGACTTGACCTTCCTGTTCTGACTTCATCCCAGGCAAAATCTCTTTCAAGTTCCAGAAATGTTTCATTTACACTTTCTCTCCATAAGTTATGTCAAATATCAAACTAAAATGTTAAGCATATAAAAAAAGTATAAAGACTACTTCTCTAGGATCTTTAAGTATTTTTTATGGTTCCAAATTTTGTAAATAAATATGTTAATTTTGTGTGTTTTGTGATACATTGTTATGCCCTAGAACCTTTTGAAGTACACCTATGCAATTTCATAGAAAAGTTTCTGAACTCAGCATTTACTTTCTCTCAAATACACCAAACACTGAGGGCTATCCTTACCCTGATAATGTGTCATATATAGCCATGTCAACAAACATCAAATTTGTCAAACAGTTCCTAATGTGAGCAATATAATATTTGCCCTGACATAGTCCTAACAACTCTGCCACATTTTATAATCGTTAGAGGAAATGGTTAACATCTAGTGACTGTGAGATTTAGATCCTAAGCAGAGAGAATCAAAGGTTAATGGCAGACGTTGTGAGAATTAACAGCGCTGCATGCTGTATAAGAACAGTAAATCTGATATGATTCCATTTCTTGCTCAATCTGGCTTCTTTATCATTTTTGGTATGTAAACATGAATCTGTCTGCATTACTTCAGGTCATCTGTTGCCTGGGGAAGCAGACCTAATTGCACTGTCTTGATTTTGGGAGGTTTATATCCCAATCTGTCTTCATCCAGGCATAATAAATCCCAGTGCAATTTGACAAGTATTTCCCAGGCTTTCATAACATTTTCATCATAATTTGATCCTTTTTTTAATATTTCACCTGCCTTTTTGTACTTTAGGAGTGCAACTTTTACATATGTTGTCAACTTCTACTGCACAAAGCTTAAAAAACAGGTTCCTTGCTATACAAGTATGGAATAAGTAGCAAATTGTGTTATTAAATCAAAGTTGCAATAACCTGCAGTTCCACTGACATATATCTGTATGTAATTTCAATGTGACTTATATGCAAATATAATGAATTCTATAATGCAAATTTACATGTAGGGGTCAAATAAGGAACTTCTTTGTATTTGACAGTACACTGGGTATTAGGTATTTGTCACTAAATAAATAATTCATCTTGCACAGCCACTTGCTATGTAAATGATAGTCTATGTATATTAAAGCATTTAGCACTTAGAATAAAATGGACAGCTGGGGCCAAATGAATATCTCTCAGGACACATTACCATTACAGTTCCCCTGTGAGTTTTTAACTCTTTTCACTTCTGAGGGCTGTCATCAGGGCATTAATTGGATAAGGCATGGAGCTTATTCAATTTCATATTCTACTTTCCCCCATTTATTATGTTTCTTAAATCCTTGGTGTTATTTGGATCTAATTCATTTTAGGGAAAAAAAAGCTTAATATTTTCAAAATATCAAGCAGATGACAATCAAACATAATTAACAAATGTATAACAAGCTAGGATTTGGGCAGAATTTGAGGTCCAAATCTACCCATAAATTGTACATGAAGTTAGGACTCTCATGAACTCTCATTCCTCTCACTCACTGCTCTCATTCCAAACCTCTGATAGAATCCTCTCCCATACACTCAGGCCCAAAGTGAACTTGAAACAGAGCATGAAGATTCACACATCAAAGAGTGGCCACACAAGCGGATGGGTTAAGATATCTCTCCAGACCCTGTGTAAAGGGTAAATTGGAGTGCCTGCTCTCAGTCCTTCCCAGACTTACAGAAATTTCCTGGAAAGATAAAACAGATAGAAGCTGGTTTAGCTTTCTGTGCCCTGCTCCTGCCAGGTAGAAACATCATGAGAATTAAATAGTCTCTCACACTTGTATCTGTGAATCTAAGGAAACTCCACAAAACTCAGTGGGATTGCTTGAGACTTAGACAGTTTCAGGCAGCACCTTCTCCCCACTGGAACTGCACTGATATAAATGGGACTTCTAGCACACAATGGTTACTTTGAGCATGGACCTGATCTACTGGTTTAGCTGTTACATAAATTTCAACTGCCTTTTCCTCAGTTGTTCCAGGATGCTTATATGACACCCCTGCCAACAACCTAAGCTTTTTTAAGGCTAATTTAACAGCCATAGATCAGATTATACAGAAATATGAAATAATATACAGAGAAGTAATTAAAAAATAAAGCCTTAGCATCTGTGATCATGGTTGTATCAGAGAAAAATCTAAATGACAGTAAAATAGATTATAAAGCTTTATAGCAAAGAAAGACAGACAAGGTTCTGATGTTTTAACCATTCACAAAATGTTCGTGTTTCTAGGTCAACCTCTTAAACAGCAAACCAGCATGAACTATTATTTTTAATACCGCATTACAGTATTTATTTCTGCTTTAGTTTATGTTATAATGATGCTAGTTATCATGAGATCCCTGCTGAATTCAGCTTTGTCTTGGGGCAGTGAAATTGTGTTACATATCCATGAGCCCTGTATTTTCAGTACCCTAGTTCAGCAGAAAAACTGTTAGCATAACCATCATTTGACCACAGAATATTCTCATCCTATTTGGTAAAACAATGATACCTAAATCTTTCTGTGTTTCTTTAAATTAGAAGTTCATTTGTTGAAAAGTTAAGAGGTTTGGCTATAGATGCAAAGATAAACCTTTGTCCTTCTAACTCCTGGACATTTGAGCTTTCAACCATAGATCTAAGATACATGAGGCAGCATTACTCTAGTTGACAAATCTAGCTAGTATAGTACAAACTTTGGTAAACTTGAAGTTTGGACTTCAAATAGCAGTGCTGGTATAATAGGCAGCAACTGGCTCTACCCCAACATTTGGACATTACTATTCAGGTCAGGCAGAAACCAAGCAAGCTGCTTCTGGGGTGCTCTTTATTCTGCAGCTAACTCAGCTGGATGCAGGTCTCCTCTGGAGTGCCAATATGCCCTTGGCTCCCTGGCTGGTTTGCTTTATTCAGGGCTGTAAACTGTTTGCCACGTTTGAAGGCAGAAAGGATTCCGATTAGTGGCAGTGAAGATGGAGAGTGAGGAGGAAGATGGTTCTCTTTGGGGCCGGTTAGGATCATCTAAACAGAATTTACTTGATCATTTCAATATTATAGCTTTCCTCACTGCTTTAAAAATGTCTGTCTATAATCTGATAATGTCTCCACAGTCAGCAGTGTAGAAAAAGGACCTTAGACCTTTCCTGCAATAACTCTAGTCCTGGTGGATTCAAACTCTCATTGGTTTTGCTCTCAAACTCACATTTGTAATATGGTGACAGCTGGCTCAGTGCTTTTTTATGTCATTAAAATCCAATGTCTTAAAAGATTAAGTTTTGTGAAGCCAAGACAGCATTACAAACACAGAAAGCAAAAACTGCACTAAATCCTCAGTTGGAACGTTTCTTCTCAGTGAAATAAACTTTCCTTCAGAGGAATAATTGAAGTGGCATCAAGTGGGAATGCTGCTGCCATGTGCAAAAAAGTTTGGGTTTCCAGCTGTGAAAGTTGGTAGAGAAGTTCAGGAATTTTTCAGTGTGAATAATCACACCTGAAGCTGATGGTTTGTTGAAATAGATGGAGCACAAAGAGGGTGATGGATCTCCTAACCCTGAGACCAACAGCTATGGCATACAAGTGCAGTGGACATTCCAAAGATGTGTGGATCATGTGTGATGACTCTCCTTGCAGATGAGAGCTGTTTCTGGCCAGCTTGATGGCATGGGAAGACACAAGGAGCAGACCAAAAAACTGTGAATTGAGACTGTGGACTAGAGTGCTCTGACCACTCAGTTAGTGGAAGATTCATAACATTCTTATGTTTCTCTTTCCTTCTCTTCTTCCTGTGCTTCTTCAGTAGCAGAATGCACAGCTTCTTCACAGATGGAAACCTACATCACCTCACTCATGAGCTTCTATCTCCCCTGCCTGTCTCCCTCTGAGATTGCCCTTTCTCTGTGTGCTATTGTCATATCCTCGAGATCAAAAAATGTGGAAGAGACATAATGTTTTTCCAGGTGTTTATCCTAAAATGTTTATTCTCTGAAGATGCCATTGTCAAATACTGCACAATAATAATAGTTACATGTAGAGGATAAGTACTTGATGCAGCATACTAAGTGTTCAAATCTATCTTTATTTCAACTTGGGGAAGATCTACCACTTGATGGAAGAAAATTCCAGAAAAGAATAATTGGAGCTTGATTCTGATCAGCCAAAATGTTTCACTTTTTAAAAATTAGTCTTTTAATATGCTTTTGAATTACCTCAAAATACAGTGAAAGAATAATGCATGTAATAATAGAATGGAAGCTCAGTAATGTCAAAGGAGAAATTAAAACATGTTTTCCTGAGAACCTCAAAAATAAGTTTTTGATTTTGCAAAAGTAAAGTATAAATTGGATGTATATACCCCTACAAACCATTTCAATTTCAAAGGAACTGTATTTGCAAGTGGAAAATTCTTCCATCTTTTTTTCCTGATCAGTGTTACACATTGTGTAATGTGATGTTGGACATCACTTCCACAGCAAAAGGGAAGGAAGCCAACGTGAACAAGTACTAAGTATATGGTTTCAATTCTTATTTCACATATACAGTTTGTTTCTTCCTGATCCCAAAACCATTGATGTTAATTAAGACAGTCCCCTGAACACTAATCATGCCTTTAATTTTTGAGCAGATATTGAGACAAGCACAAAGCAGCTGATATGCTTCCCTGTATTACACTCCTCCCATGAACCTGAATGCTAATCTGCAGGTTAGAAATTCTGAGGTCTCTCTTGATGAACCATTAGGGCAGCAAATTGTGTGGTGTTTACTGTGGTGTGCAAAACTTTGGCAAAAATATTCCCTAGCCCATTTTACCTTTGAAAGGAATTTGAGTTGTTGATCCCATGAGCACACACCACTAATCTGCTTCTCAAAAAATACACTCTTTTCTTTTTCACTTTGACGACTTCTGAAGTCTAGTTTGTTACTGTTCAATTATCTGTTATTCATTTCTTAGTTTGCTTTTGTTATTTGTCTTTCTTCTTTGCTATTTTTAATTTGTTTGTGTTCTGTTTCTACAATATTTTTCCTTTTGCTTTTATTTTTCTTCATTAGTTGCACTGAAATTTTATCTCTGCATATCGTGTAGCTTGTTTTTATTTCATTATTTCACTTGTTTGTGTTACACAGCCACCACTGCTCAGCCTCACAAAGTCTTCTAAAGGCAACTCTTATCAATACAACACCACTGAACTCCACAGATAATGCTTTATTAAATGTTACACTGAAGCTGAAAACTTGCACAGCAGGTAGCATAAAATCATTACCAGCTTGAATATTTTTGAGGATGAAGATGATAATGATAAGAGCAATGTCCCAACAGGGGATTCACCACTTATTACTTAATCCACAAGCCCCCTACAGGTGTGTTTTGGTATCATTGAATGCCCACCCAAGGGTTATATGAAAGCCTGAAGCTAAGACACATAAATGGCTCTATAAACGTCTTGTAACACAGCCTAAGCTCTCTGATTTTAGCGACTTTATGTTATTATAAGAAGTTAATGGGAAGTAAAAATATTTCATGGTAAATGTGTGTATAAAAGCCTTACTTTCTTTGTGTCTCTCTCCTGTAGAACTGCTCTGGAAATATCATCCCACACTGTCTTTTCTTTTTAAAAAGTATATGTGAGTGATCTCTCATCTCCTTTTTACCTGTGAAATATTTATATATATATATATAACCTAAAAGGATCTGTAAAACAAATAGTGGTTCCTGCACTCGGGTTTTCACCAGTCAGAGCAAATGCAATTTTCTTCATTTCATAATTTGGACTACATTTCAAGTATGAAAGGCAAAAGTAAGTTTATATTTTCTGAACAAAACAGACAAACACTGTAAGAATGTTCTGTGGACTTTGTGTTAGTGTCGATTTTTTATCATCAGATACATAGTTTTAGAATCTTGAAGGATTGAGATCTACCATTTCCTTAATTATATTTGCCGTGTTAATGAACTATTTAATGTCTTCTACCCAAATGGTCAAGATTTTCAATCTGATTTATGTCTCTTTCTTGAATTATTAAAAAACTTTTCAAAGGACTGTGTTCTAGTACAAGTCTGCATTTCCCTCAAAATCTTTTAGAAAAATCTACTCAGGAGTTACCTATTAGAACAGCTGGGGATTTTTTTGTGGGGGGTATTTTTTTCCTTTGGACCCTTGCATGAGCAGGTGAACTCAAATGCTCTCCAGCAAGATCAGTGTTACAGGAGCATAGAGTTTGTGTGTTTTATCTGCTGTTCAAGGAAAGGATTCCCACAGTGAATCTAATTTGTATAAAATAGCAGGGCTTCTCACTATCTATCTGACACTTTTGCTGGGGACATGCAAACAACAAAGCCCTCCAGTCAAGGCTACACTACATCACCTAAAGAAGCAGAGGATGAATCCTTGCCTGAACTGAGTCAGGTATTTAACAGAAGCTTCCCTCTAGCTAAGTTTGCTTAGCTAGAAACTTGACTTGAAACGCTTTATGGGACTCACAGGCAAATACACAAAATATACATCATAAAAGAACAGCTAATTTCACTGAGACTGAAGCCTAGAGAACTACATTGTTGCCTAATGGAGTCTTAACAGTGAGACCTTACCAGTTTCAGATTATACTTCTGTGACTATTTGTCTGTGTGTTTGCTTTTGTTTCTCATCCTCTGCAATGTTAAATTTGGCAGTTCTTTCAATTGGTCAAATATTACCCATCCACATTGGTGTAAAACCAATGCAAAAAGGATTCCATTTCTTTCAGCTTAATGATTTTCCCTAAAACAAATTTATATACTCACATACAGTGGATGTCTAAGAAATTTGAGAGAGGAAGTTGTAGATACACAAACCCTTCTCTTTCCTTACAGTAGCATGAAATAAATTGCACAATAAATCAATTTTTATGGATGCTGTTGACTTGCAACATTTGTTGCTTTAAAAAATTAATAGCCGAAATAATGAACATTCTCAAAAACTCTCTGAACAGCCAGTTTGATTAATTCTCTAAAATGAAAAGCAGTTGACAGGTACAATATTCTCCCCTGAAATTTTCTGTAGCCTGATCAGACTGTGATCTAGCCTTATTCCAGTAACTCAAGTTTTCCTGTTTTGGTTTTAATTTGTAGGGAAACAAACAAACTTAAGTCCCATGTTGTGCTTTGCCTAGACAGGCATACACACACATCTATAAAATGTTCCTTACTGTAAAATTAAATAAAGCTTAATTTTTGTGTAAATATTATTTTGAAGGCATAATAGCGCTGCACAGTTCAAGTGTCAAAGCTTCATATAAATATTGCATTCTTTTCAAACTGATAAGAAATTCCTGAGTATAAGGAAATGTGCACTGCATTTTGAGCATTCTCTAGAGAATGGTCCATATTCCGAAGTGATGTAACCAGGAATACCCCTTCTGAATAAAATGCAGTTACACACCTTCACATCAGTATTCCTGTTTTTCTGGGTCTCATTATTCATGGTCCCTTAATATATGAGCAGGAATTAAATGCAAAACAATATTAACCATCTATATTTCTGACATATTCTAGAAGTAGAATTAAATAATACTGTTGTCTGCAATGGGAAATATTTGTTTTATATTTTGTGTTAGCATAAAAATTATGAAATTATCAATGTTCTGGTCAGGCAGTAGGGCATTTGTTTAATTTTTTTTAAATGTACATGCAGTTTAAAATATCTGAAATGTAATGCCATTCTATGTTCTTCATTGTCCTGCTTTTCATTGCTAAGGGAGATATTGACTGGGATAATTGAGACAGATGCCTGAAGTCATGATTAATGAGGCTGCCTTAGATAGTCAGATGATCCATGTGACCCCATCCTGCATCAGAAGAAGTGGATGGACATCAAAGCCTCACTTTCAATAAGTAAAGGTCATCCACATATTATCTCTGCCACCTGAAGATTCTCTAACACCAGCATTTGTGAGGAACTTCTGTATGAAAAATAAGCAAAAGATGTGTTTTTTAGTCTCCAAGCAAACAATTTGATTCTCTTTCTTATTTTTCAGGTCTAGGTCTCTCTCTGTTTACCTATGGAAATTTTTCTTCCATTATGCAGAAGTATTCTCTGCTGACTGATAATTTAATTGTTACAGTGAGAAGAAACTGTAGAGGTAACTGTACTCCAAGTCCTGTTCAGGCATTCAAGTGAAAAAAGCTATATATGAATATGGGAGTGTTTAAAGAAAACCTTGGTGAAAATTTCAGTAGGCAGATGGGAACATCATCTATTTTGTTTTTTAAGTCTTCCAGGATAATAAATATTACTGTCTTGATAATCATGTTAGATAACTTCTCTATCAGCAGCTCTTGGAACTGTTAAGTGTCTGGGGGATTAATAGAGTAACAAGATGTCAAGGCTGGTCTTTCTTGTACTCTCACAAAATAAAGGGAAACACTCAAGGGAGTCTGCTTCAACTGAATTCATTAAATTTCTCAAATATGCAGTGGAATTCCAGAGAGTTAGTTAATAAAACCATGCAATCTGTTTGTCAGATTTGTCAAAAAGCAAATAATTTACAAAAAGTAAGCTGAAACATGCAGACTATTTTTTAGGATAAGGCTTCCAAATGCATACACAATCAATTAAAAAAAAAAAAAAAAAAAAAGTGTAAGAGGACAGAGGAGCATGTAGTAGAACAAGATGGGCTTAAAAATGTGATTCTGGAGAAAAATTCGATGTTACTCAGGAAGAAAGAAACATGAAAATAAACATCCATATAACAGTGTAGACAAAGTGAGAAATACAAAGGCTTGCTCTTAGCTCAGCTCTAATCAAGGCATGTCTCTTTGTTCAACTAAAATTACATTGTGTCCCAGGAGAACTAGTACATCTTTCTGAAAGCAGAGAAATATCAAGGTATTTAGCATTTGTCAATAAATTCTTGCTAAGGGCTAAGTTCTGACTCTGTTTAGGCAAAGATGAAGACTGAGAGATTATCATGTTCTCCAAGACATCCTGCTTATAAACAGCAAAAGGCTTCACGAAGTAGTACGCTTTTCAGGGCTTCTTGGCTTGACTGGAGAAGTGAATATTTTGTATCACCCATGGCAGCTTGCTCTCAGCTGTAAACTAATCAGTGTAGTAGAGATTGAACTGCTTCTAGTACACATCTGGCCCCATCCTCATCTCAGGAACCTCTGCAGTTGTGACTGTGCTTTGTATTTAAATCCCCACTGTGCTTGAGTAACATAGCTGAAGCTTAGAGTAATGCTATGTGTACATATATAATAACTTCTTCCTAAGTACACTGAAACTGTATTAATTATATGCATTTACGACTCGGAGTTAGTATGGACATTTGTTTAGGTTATGAAACATTCATTTTTACAGTCCTGGAGGCGAGGGGGGGAAACGAGATTTCAAAATCAGACCAAAAGGCATAACGTTGAATGTGGCATTGTATCCATTAAAGTGCAACAGCAGCAGTGCCAGGGAAACATGTCACTGAGCAGAATAATAGTGTATTACAAATAGAATTGCTATAGGAAGATAGGAGGACAGAGTCAAATCAAAGACACCTATTTATTCATAATTCAATCTTAAACTTTTCTTCCCTGATTCAGAATAAGCCCGCTTGCATCCCTAAAATGTTAACTCCAGATTTATTGCAAACTCAAGATGAATGGGCACTTCACCTTTTTATGATTAATTATGGACAGATCTGAGAACCAGGAATCTGTTCCAATAAGCTGCTTGAGCCATGAGGAAAGAGAATATACTCAGAAATACCCAGCTGTCCGCTTCACTGGAGTAATTTACTCCAGGGAATCAGCTTAAGGCAAAGCAACATGAGGATGGAAGCAACATTAAGGAGGCTAAAAGACTGTCTGTTTCACATCTTAATTGCCTGAGCTATTAAACAAACACATCTGGTGTTGATGTCTCTTGAATACTGTACTTTATATGTATCACATATGCCTCTGTGTTAATGCTTTTATGAGCTTCTCACTTTGGTCTTGGAGTTAGGCTGTTAGCTTTTTTTTTTTTTTTTTAATCTTCTAATGCAAAACTTACTTATCTGTTTGGTGATTTCATTTGATTTGTTTTTACCCTGAGCCTTTTGAGTTCTGCATATTGCATCATTTATCCATTTGCCGTCTACGAGGTCTCCTTCCCTGGTTTGTTCAAGAGAAATTAACAAAATTAAATAAAAGAAAATTCCACTTCTGGCAGGCATGAATTTCTTAGGGGGAGTCAAAGGAAACAAGTTTGCAAAATTTCATTATGGAGCCAAGTAATTGTTAAAAGAGATGCTGCTTCTTATTTGTTCAATAATGCTTTTATACATTTCAAGCTTTATGAAGGATTGATTTGATAAAAATATCCTTGGAGGACTGTGACCTTGAGTTGCCTCCTGTAGAGGAATTTACTGGGTCTAACCTAAAAAGAAATCGAAATGGAGACTACGGAGGATTTGTATTTGAAAGGGGATAAATGTGTGCAGACATGCAGAATAAGCATTATTGATAAATTTGTTTTTAAGTGTTACAGGCTACAAAAAGCATTTCCACTTGGCTTCCTTAAAATTTCCTGTATTCCTTAACCTTTAAAGATGTAAAGTAAGTATAAAAATTATATATATCATATAGAGGCTGAGACTGATAATTGCTTAGCAGTCAAATACATTGTAAAGGCACAATCCTATGCTGCTATCCAATAACACAGAAGTGCCAAACTGCAGATAGAGCTAAATTTTCCTCATCTCTTTGTGTGAAATAACCCAGAAGGAACTGCAGTTCCCTCAAAAATGGGCTAGTGGATCATTCTATATGAATGAGAAACATTTCTTGTTTTGTCATAAAAATATGGTGTATTCTATTAATTCTATCCAAATTGCATCTGCTTCTTAGGCTCAAATGAGTAGTGAGCAGAATGTCTCTTCCTCTTCATACACACCAATGATGTTCTATCCATAGCCTGCAATGTTTTCTCTGAAATTCAGAATGGGTACCTCTGTAAATATACCTATATATAACATACATGAATCTTTTTTTCCAGTTTACAATGTTACAGACAAAATAGTTAACCAAGATTCTTGAAAACCAATGTTTTAAGTTCCTGAACTCTAAATTTATTGCTTGTAAATATTTCCATGGGTCTGTTTCATTATTTTGCCTCTGCAAAGTAACAATAAAAGCAACAACATAGGAAAGTTATTGTAGTTTTAAGGTTTCAAGGGATTTTTTCCAAAACATTATTTATAATACGGTAAAACTATGGATAATTTATTATGGGATTAAACTTTACATGCAGTCTAATAATCTAAATTTCAGGCAACTGAGCTTTCAGAGTGGAATCATTTATCTCAACTACAGTTTGAGCTTTCCTGGCCTTTACTATACAGTGACAATGTTAGCAACTTTCAAGGTTTGATTCTATTTATATCTGTGAAAAGTAGATTTTAGCCCTTGTTTAAATGCAAACTAAAGTTCAAATGGCAATGAACATAATTTACACTGCTGGGTTCATTCTATCATATTCATTCACACATTGGCAGTGGCATTTGGTAACATTTGCATGATTTGCAATGGGGTTGTGTCAGTGCTAATGAAAAGCAAAAGCAAATATTTAGTCCTTTATTAGTCAGAAAGCTAACATACAGCACAAAAAACTAAGTGTAGATTTCTAGAATTAGTATATAATGAGGTATTTTTTGAGTTATCCCTGTCCCCAAAGCACCCAAGGAGAGTGCCTGAGTATGATTGTAAATCTTGTTTACAGAAAGACACTAGAAAAAAAGAATTTAAAATATTTATTATAACAAAACTGAGCAGTTATTATATCACTGCAGCTTTTGCCTGCACAAACACAGCAGTTAACAGAATCTGTAGTGTCAGCTGCCTGTGTAAAGTCTTTCCAGGCTCTGGAAAAATGAAAATGCATGGAATTATAAGCTACATTTTTTTTCTTCACCTCCTTTAATGAACTCAGTGTTTCTGATGCTCAGTTGTGAGAATGATATAAAAGTACAGTATTTGACTTTGGATACTTATTCCTGTGTTTTGACATAACGTTCAGAAGACATCAGTTCAACAAGGCTTGCTGTAAAGAGACTTTTTTTTTTTTTCTCCAAAACAGTGGCACTCTTTATGGTATTCCTCCTAAAAGTTAGACAACTGATGAAAAAAAAAGTCCTCAGTGTTTATAAAATTAATGTAGCCCAACCACTTATAAATTTCTCTGCAACAGGTGTTCTGAAAGCTAACAAAAATATATCCAACTCTGACTTTGTATTAATTTTCATTTGTTGAAAGAATTAAAAAAATATTGAATTGTTGAAATGGAAGTAAAGAGAGAAATGAGCAATAAGAATAATTCTCACCATTGTATCTCCCCTAATTAAGGACCAATAGATAATATTTACCCAGTCAATTCCAGTGGCAGCAGGGTAGCCCTTCTGAATGAAAAACTACTTAGTTCAGATTAATTATATACTATAGATACAAAACTCATAGAAAACATTGCTGATACACAGTATTTTGAGATAATTAGAAATGTGCTTGTGAGGAGTCCAAAATGTATGTAATATAATCTGAGGTATGTAAATTGCAGCAGTAAATGAACTGAAAGAAAGGATTGAATAGAATACCATATTCCAATAATGTCTTGAATCAGTTCACAGCAGTACATGCATGGATGAAATGCAGTCACAGAAAACACAACAGGACTGACAAACTCAGGAAGTGGTGAAGCTCATCAGCCTGGTCAGTGATTGGAGCAAAACCATGACTAGCCTGTTTTCAAAAGATACCTGTGGGAAGGATCTCTACCTTCTGCATAAAACAGTGCTTGAGAGATTAATTACATATAGCAACAGGCCCCTGCTGGTTTTATCATCACACTCAATATATTTGAAGCTATATTTCTTCTCTCTACAGAAGACAATGTATTATTTCAACCATTTATCAGAGACAACATTTTTCCAAGTTTCAGTTAATTTTTGTTGCTTTTTTTCTAAGAGCTTATGTTTTACTGATATTATTCTCTTAAAGCATAGTGTCCAAACTAGAACAGAAAACATAAAAGGCTGAATAAATATTACAGGAAATGTAAAAATTACCTCCCATATATTATATTCCACACTTTGGAAAATAAATACCTACATAAAGTTTACCTCATTTTACAACAAGGTCATAACATCAACTGTGTATGTACTTCATTACACTATATATTTATGCCGGATAATTTCGTAGTTTTGCAATAGAGATACGACTCTTACCTGCACTACCTTACTCTGGTCTGAATTTCTTCTGTTCAGCTCTGTATGGTTCTCTCTTCATTAGGACCATCTGCAATTTCATTTGCATTCTTAAAAGTCCTTACCTTATAAAATGTTCATACAAATGCAATTATTTGTGATCCACAAAGAAATATGTCCCTTACTTTTATGACCTAGTTGGTAAAGAAAAAGAGTAAATAGCATCATATTGGAAAAGCCTCCTACAAATAAGATTTTGTCCTAGTTCAGGAACATAATATTAATTTCACTTATGACTAATATAGCTTACTAATTTCTCCTGGGCTACACTTTCTTTCTTTTAGCATTAGAATATTTTAATCATGTCAAAAATCTTGCTAAAATACTACATAATTCTCCATCCTATGTTTCACAGTTGCCCTCATCAGGAATGCATGTGGTGGGGTTTGACCACATCTGTTCTTCACAAAACCATGTCTTCTCTGGATTTTCATAAAATGATTGTTTAAAAATATGTTATTGTATCTTTTAGGTGGCAAAGTTGGTTTGTATATAGATTAACTTTTTTTTCCTTTCTGTCTTATTTCCTCTCCTCTTTTTTCTAAAATAATACTGTATTTGCCCTTCTCCAGTCTTGTAGTACTCTGCTTGTCCTCCTACAGTTCCTGAACAAAACTACTAATGGTTCAAAGGCAATTCTGGCTTACCTAATTTCATCACATCCTGACAACTTGGCTGCATCTAAGCTACTTAATATTCTTTAACCTGCCCTTTCTGTGTTCTGACCTATTCCCCAACCCATTGTTTAAATTAATTGTTGAAAAATTAACTATTGAAATGCAATATGCAAAAATCACCTCTGCATTCATGCAAATGCTGTATGAAGAAAAGATAGACTTTGAAAAACAGGGGTTTTAAGATAATTTAATTCAACAAAAAGGTCAGAATGACAGCTGCAGCAACCAAAACCCAATTCCTACAGGGTTACAAATAATGCAAACTTCCTCACATTTCTCTATCCACCTATTAGTTCAATATACAGTGAGAGAACGAGGTTATAAGGGCCATTCAGTCTTTGATTTCTCCAGAACCTTGCCAAAGTGCACTAGAAGATACATTGCTTTTTGCAGCATGGACATTCTCTCCTGAAATGCTGGTTTAAAATAATCAATTTATTTGATATTTGCTTCCCAAAGCAGTGACAAATATTAACTACAACCAAGGGCTGTTTAAAATGGTACTTTGGATATAAAAAACATAAGAATGAGCAACATATATTAATTATAATTATAATTATAATTATAATTATATATACACATATATATATAAATTTTCTCCATCATCTGTTACAGAAAGCTCCAAAATAAATCCAGTGGTGCTTATTCTATTTGTCTCTTTTTTCTGTTGATCATATGGCCTCTGGTGTCTGGCTGTGTGGTATTATGAAGCTGGGGAAAGCCAACACGGTTCTCCTTTAAAAGTATAGTCCTTTAAAAAAGTTGCCACTTTGCTCTTAGAGCAGGAGCATCACAGCTCTAATGAACCCTGCAGTACACTGCAACCTAACCCCAAAGCTATGCCAGTGTATATATACATTCTAGAGGTGTTTCTGTTCAGCTTCAGAAGTGGATGCCACTGGACAGGACATAATACTGTTATTCTGGGGATAGGAATGCACCAAATGTCCCCTTTGATCTAGTTCTTCTTTGAGAAGAATCTGGTAAAGTTAATGAGATCTGCACTTCATCGTTTTAGGTCATTTTCAATTTATCACTACCAAATCAAAATCTTTTGGGAGCACCATCATTAACCTCCAATAGGTTAGGTACATCCATCAAGTCCTTAATCCGTTTATCACTATTATCAGGGAAGTCATCACTCTTCAGACCACTGTGACTATTAATTTCCTACACATTAGAACATAAAACCTATATTCTCCATAAAACTCAGAAGCACTGCAACATCCACAGGTCTACATGGAGTGCCTTGTGACTTTACATTGTTTTGAAATGTCATCTGTGGCAATATATTTCGTATGGCCAGGTAAGGAATCCATAGTAGACAAATGCCAAATTTCCTTTGAATAAAAATACCTTTTAATAACCTTTTATGAAATAACCTTTTAATGAAATTTCATACATTTGAAAGACATGATGAGTAACTTATTCAACAATTTTGTCATCTATTCTCCACTCAGTGAGTGCCAGTAGTTCCTTTTAATGTCAGTGAATGTTATATGCATGCATTTATAATGCAGTGTACTCCCACAGGACATATTAAAGGATTTTGCAGAAACTGCAGGTCCATATACCCATTTTCAGTAGTTAAAGAAATTCCTTAAGAAATGAAAAAGATCTTGAACAGCCGGGGTTACAGTTTTAATAGACTCAAAAATAAAAAAAAGTAAAAGAAAAAAATACATCTTTTGACTAAATAGCTTAATCTCATTTCTCCTACATTTTAGCATTCACAATAATTTATTTTCAAACAGTGAACTTTTAAAGTGGCTGCTATTTAGAGGTGAAGTTGTTGCCATGTCATACAATCTGTTAGACCACTGTAAATTGCTAGCTTAAACATTTCATGTAATAGAGTGGCAGTTTAGTATTGGATGCAAACAATGGCTGTAAACTATAGATGAGGAAAAAAAACCACTCCAAAGCTAAATAAAACAAAGTCTTGGGTTCTCATTATTAGAACCACATAAATCCAGTCATTTAATTAATTTACTTCCCTGCAATAGTTTGAGCCTCCTCCTATGCTCCTCCCCCTGAGGATGTATTACACTCTGTGCCTCATTCCTCAGTTTAGGGAGAGTTAAGAATGGTTCATATCCAGGAGGGGAAGGAGAAGGGTTAAAAAGGTCTGAGGTGTGCAGAACCACAGTTTTGAGGAGGAAAATAAATTGGTAGGCTGCTGCTCAGAACACCAGTAAGATTTTCTCCCATGGAGAGGGTGTTCTAATCCAACCTAAAGAGATTATTGTTGTCTTCCTGAGAGTGACTAGACTCAAGTGTGTAAGGAGAAGAGATATAAAACTTTAGTAGTAGAAAAGTTAATGTGTTCACAACTCTATTACACTGTATTTATGGAGGTAGAGAGAGAAGCTGTTATGTGGAAATGGAAACTGAAAAGAAGGATTCATTACATTCATTAAGGGACTTATTAAGGGTTTCTGTCAATTAGCCTCAAGTGGAGTTGAGAAGACGAGCACCAAACCTGCCTAAGAGATACTGACTTTTCCTGATTCATTCCCACATTCAATTGATGGCACACAGCCACGTGTACTTCAGCAGAAGTATTAAACACTGGGTGAAAACACACTACACTCTCTCCAGTCAGTACTATGAGAAGCCAGCTTCAGTGGACTTAGAGACCCTGGAAAGTTCTTCATCTGAGACTGTTAGCTGTTCTGCCCCATTTCCAGATCCAGCCAGTGGCAGGGGTAAGTGCATATTCCAAAGATACACACACACACACACACAATACATATGTACCAGGCCACACAATAACACAAGTTGGAGAGCAGGGTCTTTACTGTCACTCCCATTAACACAGACAGCACTTATACCATGGAGAACACCACAGCCCCCCTCATCTTTTCCAGACAGTGAAGATGAAAGCTCACGAGGACAATGGCTTGGTTCACAAGCTTGCTCCCATTTTGAATGATCTATGAATGTTAGCATAAACTTAAAGGTCATATAAGGGTCATGATAAGAGATGGATTGTCTTAGAATACAGGGGGAGATGAGTGAAAGGGAACAGTGAGCCAGAAGAGATGCAAACCTGTTCCTATCACGCTAGCATTGATGGATAAACCACAAGCAGTCAGTGTCTGCAGTTTCCTCAGTGGGAAATGTTATACTGTGTTAAGTGAAACAGGATTTTATTTCTGCTAAATACAGATTCATCCTATAGAACCTGGGCTGTAGATTTAAATCATGGGACATTGTACTGGTGTAAGTTTTTGTCATGGTTGAACCCCAATGGGCAGCTAAGCACTACACAGTTGCTCACTCAACCCTGAAGTGGGATGGGAGATGAGAGACTCGGGAGTGTGAAAGGAGAAAACCTTTTGGGTTGTTTCCCAAATTGAAATAAAATTATAAAATTATATTAATAGTAATAACAATAATAACAAAACATTTTAGTGAAAAGGAAAATAACAAAGACAGAGAAATAAAACCTAAGAAAGACAAACAAAATGAAAACAATTGCTCACTGCCAACTGACTGATGCTTACCCAGTCCCCAGGCAGCAGCTCCACTGCCAACCTTCCCCCTAGTTTTATAGCTGAGTACAATATCAAATAATACGGTAGCCCCTTGGTTAGTTGAGGTCATTTGTCCCAGCTGTGTCTTCTCCCAGCTTTTTGTGCACTCCTAGCCTGCTCACTGGTGTGTTGCTGTGAGATGTAGAAAATGCCTTGACTGTGTGTCAGCGCTGCTCAGCAATAACTAAAACATCCCTGTATTATCAACACTGTTTAAAGCACAAATTGAAAACAGCCCCATGCTAGCTACTGTGAAGAAAATTAACTCTATCCCAACCAAAATCAACTATTTCCAACAACATAAATAAAATTTTCTATTCACAACCTGAGTTTTCCTTAATAGTTTGTATTGAAAGAGTTTGCCACTACATTTCCCTCTCCCAAAATGAACACTTTTGCAGTTCATGAAAGGTCGACATAGAGGGAGCCCCTAATTTTTAAATTTCAAAGCATGGGTACAAAATTTCTATACTAATCTTGGAAACATGAAAACAATAAAATCAAGAAGCCTTAGCAATCTGATTTTTGCCCTTGTGTGCCATACAAGGAGCAGACTGTCTGTTGCGTTGAGTTTTCCAGGTTAATCAGAAATAATTGTATCCTATTTATTTATAGAGCTGTGTTTTCCTGAATGCCGACCTAAAACCAGCATCATGATAGATATTTTAGATGTAAATATTCAGTCATAGATTCCAAGGCCTCTGAGTCCTCCAGCCAAGGCCCTATTCATCAGAACCCAAATCTGTGAATTATGTGAAAATCTCCACTGTTGGACAACCTCCTCCACTAATCAAGTCTAGCAGCTTTTCATCCCTTTTACATCACTCAGAAAAAAAAGATAGGACAGCATTAAGAAATCTGGTTTTCCATGTCCATTTTTTGTCCAGTTGCTGCTACCAATCTATTCTTTCACATTAAATTTTTCCAGTGAATTTTATTACATGCACACAATGAAACTGTATGTTTTGTTTTAACACTTGTTACTGCTGTTCTGTTTCTAGTGTGACCGGATTTACTTACTTAGGTTGTTGGTGAGTTTCATGTTAAAACAAACCAATGTGTTATCCCCTTTTTTTTTTTACTGTGTAATTTTCTGTTGTGACTTTTGGTCTTTCACTTCTGACCTTAGCTATAGGGTCTTGGAAAAGTTTTCATGGGATATAGCTGGAAGGTGGCATGTAGTGTACACGTCCTCTCAACACCTGTAAATTTGTTGTTCTGGTTCTTGAGGAATATATTAGACATCTACCTCCATTCTGTCAATATTACCCTTTCTGAGCTGAGCAACAAGAAGTGAGCTTTCAGGTCAGCTAACATAACTAAATATCGTTCTTTCACTGAAATACAAACACATTATCCACTTGACTATTGGGAATCAGTATAAGACTATCAGTTATTAGTAATTCTTGATTACAACTGATACAGGGTGGATTCAGACCTATAACTCACAGTCCAAAATCTCTCCACCATAGCATGTCCCTTTACTTAAGTATTCAAGCCTCCCAGAACATGTTCACCATCTCATTTAAAAGGAAAAAAAACACAAAAAAACCCAATGTTTTTGTAGCACATCAAGTTTTTCAATAAGACCCTGATATAATAATATCATGCAGCAGATTCCATAGTCCTTAAGCAGTCCTGTTGATGAGGTCCAATATGAGGTTTACACATGACTGCATACTCATAATCAAAAGCCAGGCTTGCCTGGGTAGGCGGGGAGGATGACATTTTGATTGTATGAGGGCTCTAATTTTTCATAAACTTGACAGATAGGAGAAGGGAGATATAAGAAATGCAATTTAGGCTGATATGGTAGCATCTGGAATACAGAGAGACTCAGCAGCCTTCGGATGAGATTTCCACCTCAAATAAAAGTAAGAGGGCTGAATAAATCAAATGCACACTGTTTAGAACTAGCAGGGGCACTGTAATCTTTTCCTTCCATAGCTTACTTGTCCTTTATGGATGTGGATTAAACAACCTAAGGCGATATGAAGAAGCTGTCTGAGATAACCCCCCAAAAATCCCCTAACCTTTTCAGATTCACTAAAGTAGTTTTTGATAAGGGGTCTCCAGCTCGATATATACAAACAAGCAGCAAATATTGCCTCCAGCACTACATAATTGTTCTGACTAGCTGCACACTTACTCATTCCTCACAACTCCAAGGCCTTCTTTTATATGTGAAATTTAATACAACAAGTATTAGTGCTGTTCATCACTTCAGAAGTCAAGAAGTTCTCTAATCAAGGAATTATGCTTCCAAAATAAGGAAAGGAGTCTATGGTAGGAATACAAAAATACTAGTTTAGTGATGCCCTAGAGGATGTGAAGTGATGTAGATGTGCTTGGAGTTGGAAGCCACATCAGGTTTTTATATGAATCTCAACCACCCTATAAGTCCAGATTACAGCTGAACATGGCTAAACTAAAATACAATAATCTTGAAATAATTTCACCTTTTCAGTTGGAACAGTTGTGTAAATTTTCCATCCTTTTTACTTAAAACATTTGCACGGAGGACTGATCTTTCAGGCATTTCCTTTAAAAAATAATCACATCTTCCCAAACCTTTTCACATTCAGCTGCGTCCCACAGTAATTAAAAAAGATGAGAAATGGTGCAGGATCTGTTTTCTTAGATGGCTGTCTACATCATATTCCAAAATAAAATGCTGAGGTGTCTCAGCATGCAACATACCACTTAAGTGGACTTACCATCTCGTATCTGAAACAGTACAAATGCCTCTTGGCAAGGCTTAATCACTCAAGCACATCACCACTGTAATTTTTGCCTTCTCTGTGTTGCATTTCTGAATGTTTCTGTTAGCACAAATGAAAACAGTTCATATCTTTCAGCAGCTGAAATTTGTATCTAAATGTAAATGTGTCCTTAACCTAGCTGAGTTCCAGCGAGATTAAATGCAGAGAGAAATATTTAGTCAGCTAGTTTGGTAAGCCCTTGTATTTCATCCTGTTACCCTTTGCATAGCTCAGGGACAGGAGCTAACCCATACTGTCAGGAAACACAGTGCAACTAATCTGGTTATATGCATATGTGCCTGCACTTAAACTACACAGTGGAATCAGATAGGAACAGAAGAACCAGATAGTGGTTTTGCAAATCCTACTTTCCTGAACTCCGATATGGGTTCACCAAAATGTGTCATATGAAAATTTTATGACAATTTGCATTTCTCACACAATGAAAATGCAGCAGGTCATACTTTCTCATGGTGACAACCATAATCAAAAAAGATGGAATGCTTCGGCCTGAACAGAAAAAAAATTGCCCTGCCTCTGAAGGAAGGAGAATATGGTAGAGCACCCTAATATTCCTATTGTTCTTGGACATGTTCTTTGCTTAATTTCTTTACTTCTAAGGAAGAGAACCACAGTTTAAACTAATCTAAGCATTTGAATTAGCACTAAGGTTAATGTTTTGGGGTTTTTAGTAGTATTTAATGGTATCTTCTGCATTTCATCATGAAGATAATCTAGTAATTTTGCTTCAGATTAATGTAATTCCAGAATTATTCTTTTCACTTGGCAAAAAAGCTCCAAATATGTTTTCATCTAACTGCCAATAAAACCTGAAAACTCTGAAAGAATAAGTAGAGCGTTTTTACTTCTAATTTAAACTGCAGAAATCAATCAAAGACAAGGTGTTTCTTGGGTTGACCAAGACAAAGCAGATTCTTTTTTTATGTGTGTATGGGATGGGGATCTGGGGGCGAGTTTAACTGAAATGTTTCACATCATTAGTCAATAATTTGCACTTTTGCCATTAGGGATCTCAGGGAAAAAAATAAATCAATGAAGTTATTTCATTTAGAAAAGCACCTGCTGAGGAAAAAATAATTTCCATCAAAAATTTAATAATGCAGTACCTAAGCATTTCAGTCTTATTGCTGTGATACATTATGATAGTTCTATAGGCTCATGCATTGGTTATAGTTTGTCATATCAGAGTTCTTCATACTAGAAAACACCTATGGACTCTGACATAAAAGCAAGAAGAGCTGTCGGGGACTCAGGGGACTGTGGATGGCCTGTAATACTTCTGACATTCATATTGTGATTATAAACAATCCCAAGTTCATAAACACAGAAAAGTATTGCCACTGCTGCTCAATGGGGTGCAGGAAAGGAGTTTTGCCTTCCCAGAGCAGTTCCAGCTGTGTGGCCACCTCTGTAGCAAAGAGGATCCAGACATCCACTGCCATCTTCAGCTGTGTCAAAAAGGCTCTGCATGGCACTTTGTGGTGACCCCAGAATGGGAACCTGCAGCATCAGGCTGTTAGGTTGTCCATATTACATCCTCTTGGGCTGTCCACCCCACTGTCATCCTGGAGGAAGACAAAAATTTCCCCATCTGTCTTTCTAAGTGTTGATCAGCACTCATGTCAGGAAGGAAGGAAAGATGAGAAGAGTAAATGATGATCAGCATAATGGAAACAAAGACCTCATATTTGAGGTTTGTCAGGAGAAGTAAAGAAAGAAGGGCCAGGACACAGTGCTAGGCACCATGACAGTCATTTATAAGGTTAAATTGCTAGAACAGACCCTGACATACTTTTTGCTGGCAGCAAGGAGCTTCCTCTCACTAGGTACAGCTCAGAAGTTAGTATGATCCAGAGCCCACAGCAATTTGAATAGGAACACTTGATTTTAGGTTCTGAAGGAGCATTTGTCGTTACTGGCATATTCAATCTCTTTATTTTGGTATAAGGGCAAGTATATGCCACAGTAATCTCTAACCTTGTAGGACAGCAATGCTCTTTGAATACCCATAGATATGAGCAGTGACATAATTTCTGCAGCAAAATACTGTAAACTTCTGTAGATTTTATTACATCCGTCATAGATAATGCTGGACAGAATAAGGGTTTAAATGTGTTGGAGTGATAATAAGAATTCTGACGGTGTTTGGATGGTCTTCTTGATAAGAAGTATGCATTATAAAAGCTTTCAAAACATCAGTGAAAGCCAAACATTGTTTAAAAAGACATTTCATGTGATGTTTTTCACTTTTGATGAATTATTACTTTATACACATGCTCATATAAAATAAATTTCAAAAGAATACTTATTACTAAACTGAAAGGTTAATTCTTCATTAATTTTCACAGTGGAATGCCTGCATATTTTCCTCACATAAAAAAAGATACATAGGATCTAATTGTTAAATAATGGCCCAGGGGGTGGAAGGCATGAATAGAGAGAGTTAAAAAAAGAGAGGAAAAAAAGAAAACCTGAAGGGAAAAGAAATAAGAAAAAAAAAACCAAACCACAAAATAAAACAGAGAACAAATATGTATTAATGGATACCTCGTAGGGTTGTAATGAGAGAAAAAAAAGAAACTATAATCTTAGATTACACAATTCACTGCACATCACTGCCCAGTCTCTCACAAATGGTACCTAAATGTTCATGGAGTATAACTTCAGTTACTACAGTTGTCTCTGAGAGATTTTTGCCTGGTACTCTTGCTAAAATAACTCTAACAGAAAATCAAATTAATTTAGGAGAAAAAAAGTTCATTTGTGCTGACACTAACTATCAAAAATATTAATCTCTGATTATCCAAATTGAATTGAAGTTTAATATTGTTTGTATTTATACTGGGCTAAGTGAATAGTGAGAACACAGTGAAATTACCAGACATGCCTTTGCTCACTTCAGGAGTTGAAGCTTAATCAGTGTGGCTAATTAAGGCCTCTTCTTTGAATACACTCTATAATGGAATTTTCCCTTCCAACTATGTTTGAAAAGAAACATTATCTTCATGATAGATATTACCTTTAGTTTGGAAAGAAGTATAGGAACACTGGTTTGTGATATAAGACCTTGTAGTCCACTGAGAGATAGGCCTTATCTGACACAAATTTACCTTAAGATGGGATGACCTTTAATGCATGTTGGACTGTCTTATGGATGTGTATATCTATCCCCATTCCCTCAGTGAAGCAGAGGCACATGGGGCTATATTTACTTTCCTGATGTAGACATATAGAGCTCAAATCAGTTGATCAACCATATCTGATACCTCGGTCAATTGTACTACGAGTGTCATATTTGTTCGAGTCTCTGACTGTTCCTCAAGAAGGGCACAGCTGTGCCAGTGGTCCTCTATGATCTGTGACAAACCTGTTGGACATTCTGGATACCCAAAGACATTTTCAGTTCACACTAGACATCTGTGTGCACACAACTGATTCAAAGACCTCCTCAGCTCAGCTTATCAAACAGCTGTTTTCTTCAGGATGAGCTGAACAGTATTCAGGACCTGCTGACTGAGTTGATTATGGACTTGCTTCACTACCCTAAAAATAGACTTATTAATGTCCTGAATCTGAGGAAACGTAGTGCTCTTTCTTTTTTTGCATTAATTCCAACCTCTTAGATAAAGCAACCACCACCTCTTTCACCTTGTCAGGTTGCCATGAAAATGTCAAGGTCTTCGGAGTGCTTTGGAAGAGCAGCTATATGTGCCCATACTCTGGGAAGACTCCAACTCCTCAGCACTGGCTGAGCTGAGGGACACCTCAGGCTCTCATAATCACAGTATCAGGGGTAGCAGATAGAAATATCTCCATGCTCAATGCTTCACATGGGCCAGCTCCCCAGGCCAGGAGACAGACCTTTGAGCCATGTCACGATTTAGGCCCAGCTGGTAAGAACCAAGCCTCTGCGCACTCAACCTCCATCCCCACCATGGGATAGGGAGGAGGGAATCCACCCAAAGGCTTCTCAATCGATACAAGGACAGGGAGGTTTTCATTCCCCATTTATGGTCACAGGCCAAAACCAGATGGACTCATCTTGGGAAGGAAACAAATTAATCTATCAGGAGAAAGAGAAAACATTACCATTAATACCTTTCCCCCCTCCCCTTCTTCCCCAGCCCAGGGGCACAGGGAGGGGGGGTATAGGGTCAGGTCACCACACGCTGTTTCTGCTGCTCCTTCCTCCCTCCTCCAAGGGGGAGGACTCCTCACAGCCTTCTCCCACTCCAATGCAGGATATGTCTTATGGGAGAGAGTCCTTCAGGAGCCCCTCTGACATGAGTCCCTCTCACAGGTGTAGTCCCTCAGGCACAGACTGCTCCAGCCTGGGCTGCACACAGAGTCACGGCCGCTTCGGGAACAGTTACCTCCTCTGACACGGACTCCTCCGTGGCTGCAGATCCACATCTGCCCCTCTCCCTGATCCTGCACAGGCTTCAGCTCCACATTTGGCCACCTGTGATGCTCCCTGGCTACAGCTTAGGGTATGTCCACTGTGGTCCTTCAGGGACTGCTCCACCCTGCTCCTCCATGGGCTGCAGGGGCACAGCTGCCATCTCACCACGGACTGCGGGGAAATCTCTGCTCAGGCACCTTCACCCTCTCGTTCCTCACTGACCTTGGTGTCTTTGCTCTGGTATTTCTCTCTGCTCCTCCTCTCCTCTGCTCCACAGGTCTTTTTTTTTTAATTTCTGCAGTTCCATTTTCCCTTTCGTGAATATGTTACTCACAGAGAAGCATTCAGCTTCCCATATCTGCTCCACCTTGGCCAGAGGCAGGGCCAGAATTGGAACCAAGGGAGATTCCAACAGTTTCTCACAGTACCCCCCTTGGGACCCCTCTACTTCCGAAACACCACTGCACTAACCCAAGACAAGTCACTGTTCTAAAACACTTAATTCTTCTTCCAAAATGTACAGAAAGGCCAGGAGACTAGGTCTGGGCTCTGGATTCCTTTCCAGGACACTGACACCATGAATGTCATGTAGGTATCTCCCTTACAGATTTGAACAGAAGAGGTGACTTCCTGACATGTTTAATTACAGAAGAATGCACAAAATAAGCATTAACTTTTCTTGCCAAAATTATATAACTACAAGTGGAATATCAAATGCATTTTTTTCACAATAATGTACAATCACTGGATGACAGGAATTATTTCTGGGGAGGAAAAAAAAGAAAAGAAAAGCAAAAGAAAAAAGAAATAGTCAGCCCTTGATCTTTAACTAGCAAATGTTGCCAAATGTTTGACTGATTATGACCTAATTGCCACAATATCCCTTGCATGCATTCACCACTGTGAAATATTTTTTCATCTCAAGTACTAAGCTGACTTTTAAGAAATCACGTGAGTCCAACACATTGTTGAAAAGGGCTGTAGTGATACACTGGATTGTCTGAAATATTTTAAAATTTAGCTAGATAAAAAACTATTAAATTCTCAAGTCTGATTTCTGGTTTTTTTTTTCAACGATGTTTTACATTTCCAAGTGCAGAAACACTGTAGAACCAAATAGTTTGTTTAAGAAAGATGGTACTGGAAATGATCTAACTCTTGGCAAAATCTGAAGAAGTCAGGTCTCCAGAACAACACTGACTGAGTAGTGGATGTCTTCTTTTAATTCCAAAGTGACTGTAAATTGATTGATTGCCTAATTATGCACAGAAAGCCATTCTGTTTTTTAATTAGTGATATATTTCTCCATTAGTCCTTTATTCACTAAATAACTGGAAAAGTAAAGTTACTAGAATCAGCAAATTAATGAAGTATCCACTGATTTCAAATAGTTCATATAATAATAACAACAATATCAATACTAAGAATTTTTTCATTACTCTGTTTTAAAAGTAGTTCAAGCTTCAAGCTTTGATACATTTTTTGTTGTTTTTTGCGAGGCAGGATGATTGGGAAGATAGGTATGCTATCTCTTGTATATACTAGTGCATCCATTCTGATATATATGCTGTGACTCCCTATGAATCATGCCTCTCCTGACATGTTTAGCTGCCTTTGCAATACAGTCTCTGGGCCTGTGACTATAACATTACATAAAATGTAACAGCTCATCCAGCTGACAAGGCAGCTCACATTCTTACAGCTAAATGCTTCCAATTTCCTGAGAGAAGCTGGCCACATACAACTTGCTTACTGAGAACACCCTGGCCCATGATTAACCCCAGTAGCCAGCAGCTTAACAGGATAGATGCTTGAATCCCAGGATCCAGGTACTAAGCCCTGGTGCTGTTTAATTTACTGAGACAGCCAGACTACCAGTGGGAACTGGAATAAAAGGTGCCCTGCTGCATCAGACAGTGGTACACTTGTTCTTACTCCTCCAACAGTGAGAGCAGATATTAAGAGAGAACAAAGCCTTGGCTTCTTTCTATAACCTAAATCACTCATGTTCTCCAATATCAGCATTTACTTAGCTTTTATTGTCATTCTAAACAGGTTCTAGACAGTATGCAGACATCTTCCTTTTCAGAACACACCTTTACATTGTTGTGTTGTTTTGTTTTTTATTAATTGTCTCGTTTTTTATGTAGTCCCTGTATTGAATATTCAGCTACCACTAGAATTTATTTGGCCCACTCTCTATGACAATGTTAAACCAAATGGCTCTGTGATTGCTACTACAGAGAAGCTTTCCCATTTTTTTCTTCTAGAATCTGGTCCTGTGCCTCAGGACTCAGAACAGCACCTTCTCTTGTGGGCTCTGAATCAGGATGCTTCAGAAGGCAGTAATTTATTGCATTTAATGTCATCTCTGCATCTTGTCCTGATGAGACATTGATCCAGTCAACATGCAGGCAGTTTAAATTGCTGACTATAAGTAACTATATTAAAACTGCAGCATCTTTAATCTTATTTAACATGCCCTTATCACTATCACCCCACAGCACAACAACAGCACTACATTTTTATTGTTGAAACATGGGATTTCCATTCATGAGTATTTTTCTATTTTTCATTAATATTTTATGCTGTAGCAATTATATTATCCTTCATGTACTGTGTCTATACCTCTTACTCTGTCATGCCAGGAAAGCTGGCAGCAAGGTCTCCTACAAAGTTCCACAAGGTTTCTGGGATACTTAAATCAGTACTATCATTTGATGCCAAGTACTCTCATTTTCCCATCTTATTCTTAGGATTCCAGGATTGGTGTAGAAGCACTTACAAGATTTGTCCTTGCACTATCACTCAGCACTGCATATGCCAGTCAACTGGCACTGTAGGAAGTCTCATTTGCCTTCCCTAGTTATTATGGTTGTGATGTTTATTTTCCTCCTGGCCCCTTCAGAGAAACATTGAACATTAATTATGTTCCCCTCACCCCTTTTTTACTGAAATAAAAACAAACAAATGAACTTAACCTTGAACTGTGTATTTCTACGCAGATTTTTCTACACTGGATTTACAGACTTTTTATATGTGCAGTGCACTGGAAATATTCTTAATAAAACCAGCGTGGTCCTCTGATATATTTACAAAGAAATATTTCACATTTTACTTTGGAAAACAATCACCTTTTATGTAGATTTCAGGTGGAGTGTTTGGTTTATTCCTGAGTTTTTTTGGTTTTCAAGAAAGTACAAGTTACTTTATTTAACTTGGGCATTGTTTCAAAATCCTGAATAAAAACTTGCACAGAAAACATTTTAGTTCAATGTTACTTTCATGTCTTGAATTAAATTTTAAAATGAAACAAACAACATCAAAATTAGAGCAAACAAAAACACTAGAAATCACATTTTTGTTCACCTTCAATTGAATTTGAATGAAAGAGAACAGCAAGAATGACTAAGACCTGAGTTCTGCCATTCCTGTTGAATAAGCTTTTCTGCTTATTCTTCATATTGAAATCACTGAGTTTACTTCTCCCAAAAGTACTGTTCAAATTACATCTGTATTTTTTACTTAACCTGGCTCCAGATAGGAATCATGAAAAACAGAAGCCGAAAGGTGAGATTTTCAGTAACAGCTCACAATTCAGTGACAGACTACAGTTATTCAACAAGGATCTCCTCCTTTTAATTTTTTTCCCAAGCCCTGCAGCACATTAAGTACACTGGTCGCGGGACTTGTTAAAATTTTGAGTACTGATCTCTAATAAGTGTTTTGATGGGAGCTGAAACTGGACTATTTCATGTTCAAAGACTTGAGAGAATTGACATGGATGAGCATTAGTTCTTGCACGCACAGAAATAGTTACAATTTCTTTGCTTTCAGTATTTTCCATATTTACAGACATTTTGCCCTTGGGGTTCACTATTATGTGCAGGGAGAGCAGTTTAGCTTTGTTTCCATTAGTATGACAGACAAGAGAGTGACACTGTGCAGAGGAGCAAGGCAATACTGAAGTGGATGTTCAAAACAAATCCAGTTTCAAAGGCCTGTGCTGCTCAAATGGAAAAGCCACCATGTGTGCCAGCAAATGTGTGTTTCATTGCAATATGAGGTAAAAGGCACTTCGACTGCTCCCTGAATGACAATGAAGTATAGGAAAGCAATGACATTCTAATCATTGCTGCAAATGTCAGCACAAGGAGCCTGTGGGTTGTGGGTCCCCAGTGCACAAGTTAACAGCTTTACAGTAAAATCACCAGGGATCAATTAAAAGGAAACTGTTGCTAACCTTCATGCATCCTATTGCCAAAATGTCTAGAGAAAAAGGTCTAATTATAGTCCTAACCTTTCCCAATGGGCCATGAATGAGCTTCCAAATGTGGCATGAAAAAAATAAAAAAGAAAAGAAAAAAAAAAGCTATTGTCTGCTATTTTTACATATTAAGGGTGTCTTATATACTCAGTAACACAGCCAGTGTTCAAGTACACTGATCTTTACCCTGAAAATCAATATACTGCAATGGTAAATATTGAGTTAGGAGGAGTTTCAAAATAAAAATAAAAAATGAAGTGAGATAGGAATTTAGACAGGTTAATGCATGGACAGAAATCAAAGTCAACCTGAAAAATAAGAACGAGGATCAAATGTAAAAGCATGGATTGCATGTAACTAAAACGTTAAAAAAGTTTGCGAGACTTTCTGCATCTTAAATTTCCTGAGTTTCATTTTGCCAATACGTAGAGCCAAAGTGAAAAAAGGAGGAGGGAAAAAACTGAAGACTTTTCCTGCAACTGAGAATATTAGCAGATTTTTGTCCAGTGAACTGTCTCGAGTAGTAGAAAAAAATATTTCCCTGATTTGCTTTCATCAGCCTCCAGGACAGCCTCCAAAAATCTGAAGTAATGAGAGTTCAAAGAAAAGGAAGGTCCTACTTAGGAACCCTTCTTTCCTTTGGCCAAGCATGGCAATATCTTGAAGATGGTTTTCACACAGACTGAGCTTTTCCCACTCCAGAGGGATGCATGTGGTTGGATCTATCAGTCTTGCAAAAGCAAGTGCAAATGGACTGATAGAAAGCAGACACAGTAATGAAATGAATAATGACAGTAAACCACTACATGCTGGTAACATGTAAGACATACTTTAATTGTTCTTCAAGTATGTCTCTTTCCCTGCCTTGGGCAGACTCTGGGGTCTCTCTCTTCCATCTGAGCAGCAAGCAAAGTGAATGGAGGGTTACAAGAAGGAAAACTTTTGAATTCTTTGTTCAAGCAATAACTCTCCTGTAGGAGCTGGGAAGTGCAACTTCCATATATAGGTTTAAGCTCCAGTCTATCGTTATTATCATCACAAGGCAATGAATAGTTAAGAGGAAAAAAAAAAAAAACAAAAAAAAAACAAAGAAAAAGACTATATCCTCTTGGGGTCTCAAAGACTTTTACCTCAGGTGCTGGCATTGACTTATTTTTGTGAAACTATGAGCTTATACTTAAACAGCATCGACAGGCAACAGCAGATGGCCAAATTGCTTGCAAATGCTTTTATATTATAGTTTATATTCACCAAGACACTTCCACACTGACATGAGCAATGTCATTTTCTAGTAATGTTTGGAATTAGTCCCTTGGGTCACCAATTCCCAGGCATTATCAGATGATAACTCTGAAACTGTGATTACTTAAATATTTTTCAAATCCTGAAGTACTCTTAAAAGGATACAATTTGCAGCCATGGGAGCCTTGTTACAATGGTGCTATCCATACAAATATCACTATAGTTGTGTTTGGAGCCTCCATCATATGCTCCTGGTAAAACAGTTAATAACTGGAAAGCAAAAAATTGCTTTAGGCTGTTTCATGAGATCTTCAGCAAACGGGGTTTCACATTTTGCTTTAAAAGAAAAGAACACTTATTTTCAGAAGAAATCAGGTACATTTAAACTAAAGCAGAAGCAAACATTAATTTCTTATCAATTGTTTCAGGATATTCTTGACCCTCCAAAATAAAAGAATACACCATTTGACACCACACAAGTACCAAAATATAGATAAGGGAATTTGATATTCAAAACCTGCTAACATTTGTCTCCAGCTCCTCCATAAAACTTTTCTATAGTTAATTCCTCAGACTGCATAGATTCATGCTGAGTATTTTATTTGCAAATGCCAAATTTGCAAATTCACTCATCCTACTACGTAACTCTTAACTAAATCTAAATATTATCCTAATCACACTTGTCTGAAAATATGTAAATTCTGTAAGGCCTGATTTTGCAAAGCAACATGCATATAAAAAAACCCCACAAGTATGTACTTATTTCTGAAATTTTGTCTCTAAACACTTTATATTAATGATACCTTTTTCCATTATTAGCATTCCAGTTTTGGAGCACATAATAGTTTGGATTATTTATAAATAACTATCACAAGCACATTTTAATTTCTTAGAAGTGTATTAGATATAAAAAAGTTTACTTCTTATATATGTTTTTAAGAACACAGAAAATAATAGAACCAGCTAATTTGTAATAGGATTTTATATTTAGGAGTGATCTTGACATTAACTCAGTATATTTCTGGAAATGCTATGGCCTTCAGTTCTTTATACTAATATGTACAGAGTAATATAGTTACTGAATAAAAGCTCAAATCAGAACATTTCAAGTATACAGAAGAAAGAATCATACATGATGTAAGCTGCCTCTAACCAGTAATAGTATGTATAGTGATATCAGAGTATGTGGTAGACTATATTGGACAACAAAAAGTCAAAGTCTGAACACAGACAAAAATTGAAACTACTAAAAACCTTACAATGTGCATTTATAAAACAAGACAAAAATAAAAGCCAGGCAGAATGGCATCACTGCAAAAAGGTATTTAAAAGCATTCCTAAATTTCTGCTGTAAAATTCTGTTATAATGCCAACAGCTATAGAAATAAAATAGCTGTGATATATTAAATAACACCTATATATTAACCTGGAGTAGCTATTCATCATATCTTCTGTAGAAACGCCAGCGCTGATACATCTGAAACCATTCTAGATTTCTAATGTTAATAACAGCCTTCTGAGACTTTATCAGCCTGATTCCAGCTAAATGAAATTTTGTCATAATAATTTATTTTACCAATGCCAAAACATTGAGTAGAAATATATCTTTTTCAACACTTTCAATAAGATACTTTTTTGAGGTTTGTCTAGATCTAGGGCCTCCAACACAAGAAGGAGCTATTTGAATGATTCCAGAGGAGGAATATGAAGATAGTCAGAGGGCTGGAGCACCTCTCCTACAGACAGTCTGAGAGAGTTGAGGTTTCTCAGCCTGGAGAAGGCTCCAGGGAGGCCTTATAGCAGCCCTCCAGTATCTGAAGAGATATACTGGAAAGCTGGAGCATGCTTTTTATAAGGGCATGTAGTGAGAGGATAAGGGGTAATGGTTCCAGCCTGGAAGAGAGTATATTTATATTGGATATTAGGAAGAAGTTCTTTACTATGAGAGGGGTGAGAATCTGGAACAGGTTGCCCTGGGAAGTTGTGGATTCCACTTTTCTCAAAGTGTTCAAGGCCAGGCTCAGTCTGGCTGGGGCTTTGAGCAACCTGATCAAGTAGAAGGTATCGCTGCCCATGGTATGGCGGGTTGGAACCAGATGATCTTTAAGGCCCCTTCTGACCCACAACATTCTGTGATTGATTCTATGATTAATACTGCTTTGGGTTTGGTTTTTTGGTTGTTTTTTGTTGTTTTTTTTTACATGCCCAGGGCTGTCTTGGCATTTCCTTCAAACTCCAGAAAACAGCAGCAATATGGAAATGTCATCTCCAGAGAGGTCTGGCTCCCATTTTCAAATTTATATTAGACAGATGGACTTGGACAGGCTTTCTCACAAGCTCTATCTGAAATAAAAGCATGTAGGTATCTCAAAATTAACATTTTTCTATAAATTGCAACACAAATCTCTTCAAGATGGCAGTTCAGACTAGATATGCTTTTCTTTGACTGACCACCAACTAAGGGATGGTGCTGTACACTACATCCCTCTTCACCCTCTCCAAGGAGCTGAAGTCCTTTATACAGATTTTTTTTGACTGTGTCTTCTATGGTGGATGCAAGAATAAGATGCCTCACCTTCATATCAAGTCTGTCTACACCAACCTCTGTACCATGGTACAATATAAACAAAACATTACCTGTGGGGAAGGGTCTAGCTCAGTATCACTAACTTAGACAAAATTTCAGATTAACTCCCTCCTGATACAGGATGTCCTTGACTGTATTTACATGTTCTGGAAATGAGCAGTACAGAAAATAATTCATTAAAAAGTGATAAACTGCATTATCCTTCAGCAGCTGATAAGTACCATGACTCCCAGCTGATTGTAGCATATCTGTAATGGGGTGTGGGTTGTGAATATTTTTGTTATTCATTTTGAGGTTTATAAAATGCTTGCAGTCATGATACTGAGGTTTTATATACAAAAATTAAAGGCATAAATTTCATGCACAGCCCGCAGTGGGATGTGCTACACGAAATGACTGCTACTGCTGCTGCCAGAAATTCATTGACAATCCAAGCAGGTGTGTAATGTAAGCTGGAAAGGGACCAATCAACTGAAAAACAGAATCAAGTGCCTAAATTTTCTCTCAAAGGGAATTATCCATGGTAGCATAGTTTGGATTCTGCACCAGGCTCAAGAGCTGGATGAGCTGAAGCCCTGGTTTAGGATGACAGAAGTAGATCAGGAAGACTAAATGTGACACCAGGTGGTTCTTTACATGGGAGGTTTACCCCAGCCACTCTCCACCACTGATTAATTGCTGCATCACCTGAAATACCACTTCATTTACTCAACTGTTTCTACCATCAAAGGACAGACGAGACCCACACGGAGGCCTTCAGAAAAAGGGGCTTCAAGAAGGAAAATGGGACAGTAGGAGTAAAAAACATTACAAGCAACAAGCAAGAACATCCATCAAAAAGAACCTTGTAAGGTGTGTGGGAGAAGTGAGGCAGGACATGATGAGAAGCTGTCAGATCAAGTATAAAAGAGAGACAGATGGGAAATGGGTGGCATAAACACCCTGACTGGTGTGCAGCCAAACTTCAATGAATAGTCCTTGTCCTTCCCATTGAAAGGAAGGGAGATGGGCAGCTGGGAACAAACCTAAAGGAAGAAGAGGATAGAAATGGAGAGACACTACGAGGAATCTATAAGATTTCCTGTAGATATCAAAAAGAGGAATTTCCTTCTACTTTTGGCACTGAAGAAATCTATTGTCCTCAGAGAAGACACGTATAAGATGTCAAAATCTATCTATATGAAATTCCTAACTTCTCATAGATGCTTCGTGAACAGCATTCAGTGCATTTCATCTGTGTGGATTTTATTTTAGTTTGTTATGCTCATATTTTGAGGACTCTAAATTGTAGGAACTTCAGTGAGATGATAACCTCATCTGAGAAACTGAAACCTACTTCTGGACAATAGACAAGTACAGAGACACCAAAGAAGTATGATAAAGTGCTGCAAACTATTTATCTTAGACAAAATTTGAAAGTTTTCATGGAAATGTAATAACTTGCATGTTATTTATTTGGGAGATTCAGCTAATAGGAAGCCTTTACAAGACCTATCCAAAGCCTCTTGGAGTCTAACAAAGCTATATGGTCCTAATGTTAACAAGTAAAAGGAGGCAAAAGAGGTTGGTTTGGGAATGAACTCATGACATTAATTCATGTCTTTATAGGGGTAATATGTCTAGTGCATTCCAACTTGCCTGTCACCTGACTGAGAGGGAACAATTGGCAGTACACTTCCAAAACAGAAAGTGACATTTAAAACTGAAGAATTCACATCCTTTTTTATAAAAAATAATTTACTTAACAACTATACAAACTTAAATGTGTTACAAAAGGCATTGTCTGTGAACCAAGGAATCAATGAGATCATCTTTCCAAATGCTCATGTGTCACCTATGCCATACTGCAATACTACATCCTATGTAACACCCTGATTGCATTACTTCCAGATCCTTCTCATATCACCAGAGAATAATTTCTGTTTCTGAACTCCTTTTCCTGCTTCCTCCCATGTGCACTGCCTATGGTTTTGTCAGTCTTCTATACTGACAAGAGAGAACCACATCTAATTAAGAGCTGTGTGTACCCCAAGTGATCAGCTAGTGTATGCATGCTGACTGGCAAGGGATTTGCTCAAGTACAATGGACAATGGTAGAGTTCACCCTGACCTTCCCACAGAGAGGTATGTTAAAAGAACGTAACATTTTTTCAGGTACTTAACACAGGATTGAGTTTCATTAAACGACATCTAAATTTAGACACTCACATTTAGGCATCTAAGGGAACATTGTGAATGTTCTGAATTTAGTCAGTGGAGATCTTCTCAATTCAGCTGAGTCTAGAGAATGATTCAGCTGATAAATTTTCGTGAGGAGAGACTGACCCTCTCCCTGGGTTTCATAAAATACATTGCCTTGGAGCATTATTCTGTGGTCAGGTGTTCACTACTATTTGAGATTCACTTGGTCCTCATGTGAGTTAGGCAAATTGGAAACAGGACCTGTGAGACACCTTCCTGCAGTGGCAGCAGGAAACCATGCTGGATATACAGGTTTCTATCAAATAGCAATGGACTTCTTGCCAGACAGTTGAATTGAGACTGGGTCTCCGATGACTATCAGGAATTCAGACACCTACTTTCTGTAAATATCTTCTATCTTAAGACACTTACATTTGCACACTTAACCTCAAACTGAATGCTTCCTTTAGTGTCCTCAAAATTCTGTCATTTGAAACTGGTGAAGGAAAGCAAAAGTTCCTGTGGAGAATATATGATCACATAAACCAGCCTGATGACTTGATTACCAAGGCCCACAAAACAATCTGCATAAAAAGCACTAAAAATCAGAGAATGTCAGAGTTTGTGTTGCCTAAATCTGTCTCCCTCATGTGAGCACATATGGATATATTTTTTAATTACAAAATCACATACTTTTTTGTTCCCAGAGGACCCCTGCTTCATTCCATCCACAGAAGAGGCAGTGCTTATTCAATGAGCAGCAATTCACTATTTTGTTTTTTTCTTATTCTTCATTGTGCAGCTCTAGGCCTTATTTATCGCACGCAATTATAACACTGCTTGGAAGACAGAATTATTCATTTCTTCATGGGCTTTTCTGTGTAACTCATCTCTATCATGCATTCATTTTCACAGAACCCTTTTGAAATATTTCCTCCATTCGCAGCTGAGATGCTAAGGGTTGGAGAGATTAAAGTCCACGGTATCCATAGATTTGAAGTGTCCAATTTAAGTCACTGAGGAAATTATTTATTCAAGCACTTAACATTGCTTCACACTTTATGAGCTCTGCACATAGCCTCTGTTGATATCATTCTTGTACAGAGTACTCATCATTCCTGCAAATCGGATGCCAGGAGTTAGCTAGGTACTTACAAAAAATAATTAGTGGACCATCATAAAAAATTGGCTTATGTGCCTTGATTAGCATTATAGGTTTTTTGACAGAGCTGTCTCAGTTTCCCATTGATCTTCTTCACCTACTTGCTTATTCTCTGTCCCAGCTCCCTCATGGAGTTCATCATAGTTTTCCTCCTGACTTTCCACTCAAATTCAGTCTTCTATTATGGATTTAATCTTCTAAAAGATACCCAGTGCATCAGAAGACCCCAAAGTCTTGTTAAAACTCAGTTTTCTCATGTTCAATGCCTAGAAAAGGCTGGCTGAGCCTGACAGTAGCAGAAATGGGATACAGCACCAGAAAAATCCTGAGAAATACAGGGTTACTAGTGCTGTTTCTGGGATGCTGAATGGGCAGTGTGTGTAGAGATAGTTTACCCCCCACAGTATTTTAGCACTTTACATCATCCCCAGTAGCTGCCACATGAATTTGGCAAAGCAGAGAAGGTGACAAGAGCTGTTTTCCTTTCTCCAGCTGTCTAATTCCCTAAACAAACGTGTATTTTGTCTATGTACATGGATGGCCTTGAATAGACCCATCGACCCTACCCCTTTCTTCAGCTCTCCCACTTCTTCTTGTCTTTTCCACTCTGCTCACTCAGGGAAGGATAGCTCTATTGCTGTCACCAAGGTAACCAAACACAAGCCCTGCCTCTGCTCAGTACGGTCTTCATCTATCATGTGCCTCCCATGGCATTTCAACTGAGTGATATTTAAACGATGCTAAGAAATCAAGAACCACTTGGTGTCATTCCCACAAAGCTGGTGTAAGAGGATATTGATTTTGCAATTTGATACTGATAACCCTCAGTGCTTTCCATCCCTACCAGCCATGGCTATCTGCCTCGCATCTTGAACAGCTGCCTCTCATTTCAAGCTCCTTCACAAAGAAATGTCCATTTCCTTTGGCACCATCCTTTCTTCAGTTTTGGCAACATCCATTAACCATGGAGTTTAATATTATGAACCCAGCAATTACTCATACCAATGACAGCTCACTTAGGCTTTCTCCAAAAAATTGAAATATCCTGAAATAATACAAATCTGTCAGTCTTCTATGGAATACCTCTAGGGACGCTTACAAAGGGTTTAGCAATGGGCAACTTTTCTTCAAGCAAGAAGGAAAAAAAAAAAAAAGAGTTTTCCCTTTAAAGATACAATGCTAACAGGATTCCAAATACAGAAATTTAGCAGAGTAATCCTTGTTGAAATGCAGAAAATAATGTAAATAAGAAAGGAGATTATATTAGAAGTGAAAATGAGGGACAGGATCCATGACTCTATGCTAGCTAAAGCCTGGCAGATGAGGTCTTAAAAATAAAGTCTCAAACTGAGAGGATGTTCTGTTGAAAGGAACTATAAGCAGTAGCTTCACACAGTGACTATAAATAATGGATGCAGATTAATGAGCATACTAAAAAAATAATGAGCAAATGTAAAAGAAGACATCAGTTATATCAGAGGCCATAAGAAACATTTAATTTAGATGTTCAGAAGCTTATGCAATCAATACAAAATGTTCCAGAATGAGAGTTAAACAAAAACTCTGGAATAATAAATATCTATTGACACAGGAGTTACTGAGTTAATTTCATCTTGGTGGTGTTCATTTCATCCTGATGGTGTAGAGCTATCTTAATACCTTGTAAGAACAGATTCCTTCTAAGCTTTGTCAGCAAAAATTACAAAGTCTTGATTGACTTAATAACTGGAAGATAATGTCTATAGTCTAAAAAAGAAAAAGGTGGTGAGGAGGGGAATGGGGGAAAAGGGGAGAAAAAGGGAGCAAGACAAAGTGGAAAAAAAAGAGGAAGAGAGCAAGGGGAGAGCAGGAGAGGGGAAGGAAGGGCAGGGCAGGAAGAAGGGAAGAGAAAAAGAAAGGGAGAAAGGAAAGGAAGGGAGAAGGGGAAAAAAAGGAGAAAAGGAAGAGGAAAAAGGAAGTGAAAGAGAAAAGGAAAAAGAAAGGGAAAGAAGGAAAGCAAACTTAACCTTCAAAATATATTTAAAAAGTAAAAACACTGTAACAACAAAAGCATAGAGTCCAGTCCAGCTGCCATTTGAATCAGCAGAAAAACTTCCATTAGCTGCTACAAGCTTTAGATAAGGCCTGAGGATAACAGCCTAAAGAGCTGCAACATGCCAGAATTAAAGGTCCCATGAAAGGTAACTGGAAGGCAATTGAATTGTGCTTGGTAGAGTAGGACCTCTAAAAGGATTTCCCAGTTGGGTGTCCATTATTTATTTAAAGGATTGAGATTGCATAAGCAAAACATTTGCAGATGAAGAATTAAATCCTCTGGGCTCTGTGACCAAGCGTGTGGCAACACTCTCCCAAATCTGAACCACAATGGGGCTGTTTTCTCACTCAGCTGGGCAAAGAGTCAATATGATGCAGACTTCCAGTTCTGATTACACCAGCTCAGCCTTTTGTGGGATGGAGGGATTATTTTCTAATTGGTCTGCACCAACTTTTCAAAAAGGCCAGCAGTCAATGAATTGTCCATTACAACTGAATAAATGAGGCTTAATGCCTTCAACAAATTGCTTTATACAAGCTGAAAAATACTGACACTGAAACTGAATCATTTGGCTGGCTACCAAGCATCCTCACTATTGATAAGAGGAAAGATGTGGATACCTTCTCTATGCTTTACTTTGCCTGCTCTTTCAAAGCATTTTGACCTTGACTGTCCCTCCCTTGCTACTGGAGAAAGGTACTCTGGTTTGATCATTAATTTTAAAATGCAAATTGGCAAGCAACACTGAAGGTATTTTGAAGGTTTTTGTTAATTTGCATAATGTTTTTAGTCTGATGGTGAAAGAAGGTAACTGAAGAGGGTGTCTCTGAAAATTCCAGCCCCCTACCCAGCTACCACAAAATGCATCAGCTTAGCAAACACAACAGGAAGCAGTTGCCCCTTTTGCTGGTTGTGGAACCTAATCATTGTGTTCACACTGGTGGCACACACAATAGCACTAAATTGTGAAAGAGAGGCAGATCAGCTTGGATAAATTGCAAAATTGTTTACTACATATGCCTTTAAAATTTTGAAATGTCAGAAATATATTGGCAAAAAAACCCAAATAAGTATGCTGGGAAGTCCAGAGCAACCCAGAATGGAAATAAAAATAGTAATAATAATAGTAATAGTAGAAATAACAACAACAAAAACAATAATATCCCATACCTTATATGACTTCTGTTGTGCCTGAAGGTATTCAACACCCGTAGGGCCATCACATTCCATAGCATACCTGGACCAAAATATCATAATCTCATGTATCTGATTAAATTCTGGTTATTTGACACTCTGAAGCATGCCCTCTAAGAATTAAATATGAACTCAAGCAATTCTACAGTAGTGGAATTAGAAAAGCACTAATTAGCCACTATGACCCGAGACATAACTTTTCCAGTAAAGGTGAAGAGAGCCTGAATTCTGACATGGATTCTTGATGTGACCATGGATATTCCAATTCCTTTTGCTTCCTCATGTTCACACTTTCATGATTTAAGGAAGATATCATTCAATCAACAGTCTCTTCAGGGTATGTTAACATCTAAACAATCAACCACGAAACACAATATTTTCCAGAGCTCTCAGAAGCACGCACTATATCCTGACAATGAAGAAACTGTCCTCATGATACCATGATTCTTTAGCCTTTTACAGTCTATTTTAAAAGGAAAAAAGGCATAGGAATGTGGTAGATTCAATCATACCATCTGAATGTACCTGATCTTGTCTTGAAGTTAAATACTCAAGGGCCTGCTTAGCACTTGGATGAGATACTACTCGGAAATCCCACAGGCACAAGTCAATGAGCCATGTTAAATTGCAGAAACTGAATTAGTTCAGAGACTCTATTAGGTTCTGCCTTTATGACTGAGCTGTTGAAAAACAGGAAGAGGAGATGGTTGGATGGCTAACTATCATCTCTGCCTTTGAAAACCTCCTGATATTTAACTCCTTCTTTGCCCCTTTCACTTTTCCTTTCCTATTCTTTCCTCTCCACCATCCCTTTGCTGATTTCTTGCAGCCTGTGAGAATCTGCTCTTGTCCTGAGAAGGAGCAGGAGGGAATGAGAAAGCAGCAGTCCCTGCCACAGGTCATGGAGGAGAGTGGAAAGGAACTCCTACTGTCCTATTCCTCAGCCCAGTGAAATGTTCACAAGCCTGTAACTTTATCAAGTGAGCTGGAAATTTTAAAAGTCAGGCAGGTTAGTGGAAAGAGCCCCTGGGGACAAAAAGAATATAAATTATGGCTCCCTGTCTACATTTCCTTGCTTCACAGCAACTAACAATGTAAGCATTGGTTTTCTTTAGGGGCATTGCTCCAAATCTCACTTCAATATCATGCTTAAACGTTCCAGTAAAATGCTTAGACTTTCAGCAGTTCCCTCTCAGGATACCAAATTACTGATGGATTTTGGCAGTGACAAATGACAAAGCATGCTGTTCTCTGAAGCCATTCTCATTTGCATTCTTTCCAGCTCCTTATCTGTCCCATTGGAATAAAAAATTAAAATTAAAAGATAACATTTCTGAGAATAATATTTAAGTAACATAAACCTTAACAGTGTTAGCATGACATTAAATTCAGTACAAAGTACTTTCTGATTCTTCTGGATACGCAGATATCTGGTTTAGATGTAGCTGGAAGTGTTTTTGATTAAAACCATTTCTCTCTCTGAAGAAAAATATTCTTAAGGCAGATGTTGTTGCCTAGAAAATATGACAATAACAGACAATGTCTCCCTTTAATTTTTTGGCTTGGTTTTGCTGGTCTAGTGTTTTGAGACAAATGTTAAAGCTATTGCATTTTATACAAAAGCAAATTAGAGTACTTATTTAATGAAAATCCTGAGCATGTCTCCAGCAAAACGTATGAAAGTTATGAACGATCTGCTTGATTTGCCAAGTTGAGGCCTGCTTTTTCTTTTGATATACCCACACAAAACAGAAAGGAACCATCCTTTTTAGGGCTTTGACTTAGAAATGGCTATGAGAAACCTTTCCTCTTTTGTTTTAAACATAACTACATTCAAAATAGTCACAATGATACTATTCCAGAAGAAACCTTCACTTCTGAAACATTTTGTAAGATGAAAGCATTTTCTCATTTCATTCAAATATCTTCTTAAATCAAACGGATTTTTCTGAATAGCTTCTACTTACCCAAGTGTTATCAACACCTTTTCAGGTGCTTCTACTCATCCTTTCTGTTGTGTTGGTGTCCTGATAATGTGTACATTATCATGCCTGTGCCTGTGTTTGCAAACTGCATCCAGTCATACGTATGACACTGGTCATGACAAATCTCTTAGGAAAGATTAAGCAAAACCCTTCTTAAACGAAGGAGAACTACATGTGGTTTGTTTTTTTGTTTTTGTTTTTGTTTCATGAGCAAGGCCTGGGAGCAGCACAGCTAGGAGTTTAAAAATAATACAGGTAGATGAGAAATGTTCTCTGATGCAAGAGATACAGATACTATACAAGACTTGCAAAAAGAAACAGAGATCTAGCAGCCTGGAGAATCTTTACCACCAGTAATTAAAAGAAGGCTCTGTTCAGACACGGACTTTTGCTGGTAAAAATGAAGACAGAAGTGAAGAGTTCAGGGTCATAATGTGAGAAAAATAACACAGCATTAGAGAACATGAAAACAAAACAAACCCACAGAACTGAAAGTTCACAAGGGAATTAAGAAATACAAGTGTTCATGGAGAACACTAGATAAGGAGTAGGAGCAGAGTCAAAGGCATTATCAATAGCTGAATCTATGTGATTTTGTTAGGTAGAGAACAGAAAGTTTTAAGGAACAGTAATGAAACACGGGAAGGGAGAAAGTGTAATTACTAGCAGTAGAAGATCTGTAACAAAACACCTCAAATACTGGAGTGTTGAAGCTGATGTGAATGATACTCTAGACTCGAAATCACTGTCAGTGAGAGTGGATGGTGGAAAACGAATAAAGTGAAGAAGAATTATAAGCTGGCCAAAGAAAAATAAGTGAAAGCTTTGTCAAGGACAGACCAGGGACACAACAGATCAGATCCTAAGAGTAAGCAGTAAGGAAAAAGGTAAAGAAAAATACTCATGAATATATTGAGGCTATTTTCTGTAGGAAAGGTCATTTTATCCAGAAATAGTCTACCTTTTTCTTTTTTTTCTTAGTTGTGATTGTCTAGATTTAAGAATCCTTATTTTCTTTGCTAAGAGTTGTTTAAGTAGGAAATCCCTTAGAGATCTAATTTCTAATTTCTTAGTAGCCTTTACATGGGTACACACTTCAGAGAATAGAAAAAGGTTAAAAGTTTTGTGTGTTTCATAGCAATATCTATTTTCTGTGCTTGAACAACAAACTCCATATATAGTTGAGACACCATCAAGGAAGAAAATTTTATTTCAAATATTTTCAAACTTGAGGGTCATAGAAATGCATTATGCAGAGGAATATGTAGATGAAAAAGAAAAAAATAAAAAAATCTTATCAACATTAAGATGTATTAAACTGTTGAAAAGTCTTCTAGAGGAAGTGCAGAAACCCCATCCCTTGAGTATTTCAAAATTAGGAAGACCATACAGTAGCAAACTATAGACTGAGATATAATCTTGAAATCTTAGTAGGAGAACCTAATTGATCTCTTCCAGCTATAATTTTTACAATTCAAAATCCATGGCTTGGGTGTTTTGCTGCCTCAGCTCACTGTGGGAATACAGTGATTGTGGGTTTGAAAGACTGGTCAGCAGGAAAAGAGAAAAAGAGTTAATGAAAGCAGAAAAAAGTGCCTCCCACTAGAGAGGTAACTGGCGGTGCTAATAAATATCTCAGCAAGGCTGATTTCCCATGAGGCCACCTCTGATATCTAGACCCAGGCAGCCAAACCTGAATGGAAGGCAATAATAATTAGATTCTGATGAGTGAAGGACTCACCGGAGGACCAATTTGTAGAAGGAGTTAATAAAAGGAGAAGGAAATACCCAAATTTTTTCCAAAATATTTAAAAGGGAATATTACTATGGAATCGTCTTTCAAGTGGTTAGATCTTCCTTGCTAACCTCTAGATCTATATCCATATAAGGACAGATGGAGAAAAAAGAAAAAGTCTTGCACTTTAACAAAATTAATCAGAGCTGGGGAGTGTTAATATGTGTGCATTTCCAGTACAGTAAGATTCAGAGTGACCCACAGCTATTATTCAAAGTCAGTATCAAACTATTTAATTTTCTGCTTCAGTTCCTTTTCTGTTCCTCTTTTAAACCTGAGTGCTATGGCCATTCACCATCTTCTCCTCTGCTATTCTTCCTCCTCATTTGTTTTGCTCTCAACAGTGTTCTTGGGACACCGAAGTCTCCCAGTGCAAAATTCATCTTTTTGAAGTAATCTGAACTTGGAGCAAGTGATAAGAGCTCAATAAGCATTTTATGACCTATCTCCATAAACAAAACTGGTACCACTGCTCAAAATTGCTGAACACTGAAAAGGATTCATATATTCATATTTTTGCAGCTAGTATGATGTTCCTTTGTTTTGTGACTCACACCAAATGAACCTTTAGAGAAACACCTAGCACCCATTTCAGGAGAAATATCGACACTGTTATCTTCCGGGGTCTGCATTTGTGCCAGGAAGATGCTCATCTGCTAAAATGAAATGTTTCCCTTATTTAGAAATACACACTTTCAGTTCATGTCGTTGCTTTCTTTACATCTTTATATCACTAAGCTTTTCTTAACTACCTAGTAACCCTGCAAGCTACTGTCATAGTTCAGTTCCTGATATTGTCTCCTGGTGTATCCCAAATATGGGATCTGTGGATCCACAGATATGGGATCTAGTGGAAGGTGTCCCTGCCCATGCAGGGGTTTGGAACTAAGGTCCCTTCCAACCCTAGCCATTCTATGATTCTATGATTCTATCTATGATTCTGATTAGTATTATGCCAGTAACACACTGTTATGCTATTGTACACACTACTCTTACTGCCAGTAGCAAAAACTGACTGCTCCTTCTATTGCCCTAGTCAGGCTATTTTTTCCCTCCAAGATGCAGAGCTCATAGATTTGAACAGCTAGATAATTATGAATATATATTAAAAAAAAAAAAAAAAAAAAAAAAAAAAATTAAAACTGCTGCTGTAATATAATGAAGAAATTCTGAAAATATTGCTTTCTTCAACTGAATACCCTTTCATTTATCAAGGAAAAGTTAATTGTGCAGGCTGTTATCAATGTACTACAATGAGTTCAGTACCTGGACAACTGATAAATTAGTTGCATGCATGGTAGTTGCATAACACATTTGCAATTCTGGAAAATAAGGTTCCACACATATTTAATATGGTATTTCTGTTGGTGGTGATGGAATATTGCTCATATAAGAGAAATTAAGTGTTGTAATCTGTCAGCATGCTGACTCCAAACATTAAAACAAACTGATATTTATAGCAAGTTCACACAACCAGGGTTGAATAATCTTTCATGGTATCTGAGTCACACTTACAGCCTCCTGTACCAATGACCATATTATTGCCAGCTCAGTCTGTTCCTTTCTTCCACAGTGTCCATAGGCAGATGTATTGCCTACGATTTGAGTCCAGAGAATTCAGTCTCTTGACAGATGAACTAGCTACTAGCTCTTAATGTTGTATTCCCACTGTAGAGGATACTAAATCAACTAGTACTTTGCACCATTATCCCTGAAAACTGAATTGATCCAGTGCCTTGTGTTTTTCTGGGTCAGTTCTGAAATCTTTCCACCGATACCCCAGAATAACTTCTCTCCTATGTTTCATAGCTAGACATTTATACTCCTTCCTCCCATTAAATTTGCTCCTTGTCTTACCCAAATATATGATTTTATACAGATTTCCAGCTTTTATTGGATCTCATAAAGTAAGTCAATCCTTGCAGTGATCAGTCCACGAATAAGATGTGTTACTTTGGGCATGTTTCTTTATTTTGAAGATGTACACTATGCAAAAGCTTCTGTGCTTACAAAATCCAGCAACGAGGCTTAAAAAAACTGATTTTACTCACAAGTTATTTTATTTACACACAAATAGTGAGGTAAAAAAATGCCAGGCATCATTCACACCTGTAGGAAAAATACTGTTTATAGCCTTATATAACCTCATACTAAAAGCCATATAATTTATGGTGCATTTACAACGCTGTAAAGGCCATATTTGTTCTTCATATGTCATAATTTTCATTTCTTGGCTCCTGAGGCTGTGAAGGGATTTATTGTGTCATCTCAAGTGTAGTTTCCTAGGAAGAATGAACAGTTCAGGCCACTAGATTTACCATTCACATCTGTCCTGTGTAGAGATGCTCTACAAACTGTAATATCAAGCTGGGATCGATAGGATGCTGCAACAGGCTGCTATTTCTATATGGTGAAAGTGAGTACAGTGTCTTTTGCTATAGCTTTAATTTAGAAACATAAAAATTGATGTAGATCTTGGAGTGGCCAAGCCTATACCAACAGAAATACAGGAATGAAGCATAGGAAAACTTCATTTAGAAATACTAATTGAGCCTGTTTTCCTGGTAACGTGGAACCATTCAAAAGAATGTATTTTGATCCACATAGTTTTTATATGGTTTGATGTTTATGTTTTGTCATCAAGATTAAAGAATTTTCTCCCATAAGACTGTTACATTCATACAGAATGGTAGTTTTTTAATGGAATAGTGTTGTGTTAAAGCTCTTAATAAGTTTACTCATTAATAAGAACAAGACTAGGGAAATATCCTTGTGCAGAAATAACTCTTTCATTGTACCAGTGCCTGAAACACAACCTAAACAAAGGCTTAAATGAGAGAACTGTTTAAAACAGTTGTGATAGTGATGATTTTTGCATATGATTTATATTGTTATAGGGTAGGATTCATGCCATCAAAATGTAAGTATCTCAAATATAAGGATGGGATTCAGTTACAAATGAACGAACAACTAAATGTCTTAGAATGTCCTGACTGAGCTGTGCTGCTGGACCTTGTACTAACAAAAAAATGAAGATTGGCTGTGGATGTGGAAGTCAGGGGCAGCCTTGGCTGCAGTGACCATGAGGTGGTGAAGTCCAGGATCCTTCATGGAAGAAGCAGGGCAGGAAGTAGGATTACAACCCTGGACTTCAGGACAGTTAATTCTGACCTATTCAAAACCTACTTGGAAGAATCTCAAGGGTTAGGGCTCTAGAATGTAGGAGGGTCCAGCAGAGCTGGTTAACAGTCAAGTACCATTATCTCAAAGTTCAGAATGGGTGAAATCCTGTGAGTAAGAAATCAACCAAAGATGATTCACGGATGAGCACAGTGCTTCTAGAAAAACTCAAATGGAAGAAGGAGGTTTATGGAATGTTTAAAGAGAGACTGGACACTTGGGAGAACATAGGAACATTATTAGAGTATGCAGGAATGCAGTGAGGAAGAGCACGGGTCCACTTGGAATTAAAGTGGGGGATGTCAAGGGCAACAAGAAGGGTTTCTTCAAGTACATCACTAGCAAAAGTAAGACTAGGGAAAATTGGGCTCACTCAAAACTAGGGATCACTGCTGAATGAGGTTTGTGTCCTGGGCATTGAGAATACAGAGAAGGTAAAGTTACTGAATCCCTTCTTTGCTCCAGTCTTTACTGTGAAGGGTGGCCCTCAGGAATCCCAGACCCTGGACGTAAGAGAGAAAGGAAGAAATTCCCACAGTCGAAAAGGATCAGGAGAAATCATTTAGGTGAACTGGACACTTACAAATACATGGGACCCCAATAGGATGCACCCCTGAATGCTGAGAGAGCTGGCAGACATTATTGCTAAGCCATTTTCTGTCATCTTTGCAAGGTCATGGAGAACAGAAAATCTGCTTGAGGACTGGATGAAAGCCAATGTCACTCCAGTCTTCAAAAAGGGCAAGAAGAAGGACCCAGGAAACTACAGACCAGTCAGCTTTATGTCTCTAAGCATGTGGAGGAAAACAAGTTTGTCAGGCATAACCAACGTGGATTCACCAAAGGGAAGTCACACTTGACAATTCTGGCAGCCTTCTACAATGGTATGACTGCCTGGATAGATGAGGGGAGAGCAGTGGATGTTGTCTACCTCCACTTCAGCAAGGCTTTCAACACTGTCTCTCCCATAATATGGGAGAGACAAGTAAGCTTAGGAAGTGTGGGTTAGATGAGTGGATAGTGAGGTATATTGAGCTACTGGCTGAATGGCAGGGCTCAGGGGGCTGTGGTCAACAATTCAGAGTTTAGTTGGAGGCCTGTAGCTAGTGGTGTCCCCCAGGGGTCAGTGCTGTCTCTTGTTATGTTTGACAGCTTCACCAATGACCTGGCTGAAAGGATAGAGTGTACCCTCATCTTGCTGATGGGACAAAACCGGGAGGGGTGACTGACACACCAGAAGGCTGTGCTGTCATCCAGCAAGACCTGAACAGGCTGGAGAATCGGGCAGAGAGGAATCTAATGAAGTTCAGTGAAGGCAAATGTAGGGTTCTGCACAGAAGCTGTCATTCTGTGATCTCCAGTTGTGCATGCCTTGTATCCTAGGGCACTTCAGATGTCAGGAGTTACATAACTTTAGGTAGCTGAATATCACTTCTAAGTCTGACTAAGAAAGTCCTCTAGATTCTCTCTGTCACCAATGATGAAAGAGAAGAATGTCCAAAGAGTTATTCATTCAACTTCTCTCTAACACCTATATCATTTACTCTCCTCCAGACATACTTACGTGTACATCAGAGGGAGTTTAAACAGCAAACTAGATTATATCCAAAAAAAAAAAAAAAAAAAACTGAAGCACCTGATACTCATTTCTGTATGACTATACGGTGGCAAGAAATATTTGGTAATCATCTTTATCTGCTAAAAAGATTCCTTGAAGGCATGTCTCATTTACAACTGTACAGAGGAAACTGCCAGAATATGACTGCTTTTCGAAAGATAAGTCCTCCAAATCATGTAGGAATGATTTAAATGTGTACCCAAATGTTCCCTTTTCGTCATGTATACACAGGAAGAGTATATTATGCTTTTCAAAAAGGAATTACAGATTTTGTCTCAGAAAGTTCACCAAACCCTTTAAGGCATTTTTATCTCTCTGGTTTAGGTATTTCCTTAACAGTTGCTTATGCCATGAGGTTGTAATTTTGAATGCTTGCCAAAATAGGGGTTATAACAACTTACAAAACTTAGCTGTATGAAGTTTCTTTCAATGAGTTTTGTAATTCAATAGCCTTTATCTCAAATAGCTGCAATGTCAAAACCAGGCAATATTAAGTGTGAGAGATCTGGGTCTTGGATATTTGGTCCCCATTTATAAGACGCAACTGGAAGGAAAGCACAAATCAAATGGCAGCAAACTTGAGTCTTGACATGTCTGCAGAGTGCTACATGACGAGACCAGACCATTAGGACTACTGGAATTTTCACTTTAATGATACATCATAAAATGTTCTAGTTTTGCCTCTACAAGGCAACTGGGAGAAGAGTTTACAGGTGGTGACGAGCTTATAAATGCATAGTGTATTAGAAATATCACAATTAATTCAATAGATTTTTTTTATGAAGTGTTTTCTGAAGCAACTGGTAAATTAAATGAGCCCCAGAAGTGCAGTACAGTTAGCAATGTCATTTATAACAGAAAGGAGGAATGTAAATCTTGTAGCAGTTTACAGATGTTTTTATTTAATATCTCTAATCCAAAAGATCTGACAAGATGAGGCCACCCTAGTGTTCTTCAACGACAAATCCCGTAGGACTTCTACACTTCACAACAAGTAGGAAATCCATATTAATCCCTTTGGCGTTTGTTGTAATGACATTAATCGTGATGAACTCTTCCAGTATTAATTCGGATGTCATATATTATACCAAAAGAATCCCACTACACTTTGAACAGAGCAAACTACATTTAATTGGAGTAGGAATCCTAAAATAACTCAGTGCTTCAATTTTACTGAAAAAAACACCCAACAAACTAATCACAGCTCCTTTTTAAAGTCTAGCCAAGTTAAATGAATCTGTTAGCCCTCGGAATAGCATTGATTATAGTTTATTTGTGGAAGTCATATTTATGTGGGCCATATTTTGCCATGCAATTCTGCATCTGTTAATGAATTCAAAGAAATAAAGTGTCTGAGCAGTTAATCACTGGCTTGAACTTGCTATTTTATATACCAGACTTTATGTCATTATGCATTATGTTTACTGCATGTATAATATGTCCAATGAGTTCTCAAAAACAATTCCACAAAGCCTGTTTACATTATTGCATCTCTGCCTAGGGGCAGTTCAACTGGTGTTGAAGAGAACTCTACAGAACCTTAGGGCTAACTTCTATTTTCTACTGTGCCTTTTTTTGCAAAACACGCAAAAGAAACCTTTCCAGGTTTTCCTTATACACAAACAGATACCTCTAGTGTACTCACAGCGAAGAGTTCAAAAGTTCAGTTCAGATGCTTTAAATCTGGTACACAACAACAACAAAATCTAGTAAAGCACATCAGTGAGTAATCACACTATACATGCTCCCCCAGATTACCACCTAGTAGTAAGATGTCCAGTTTATACTGTACTTGGTTAGCATTTGAGCCATCAGTGGCTGGAGGTTGGAGAAATAGGTAATATACCCCTCTGTTTCTGGTTAGTAAGAGCTGGAAGCTTTTATGAGGAAAGAATACCAGGCAGCCAACCAAGGGTAATGAGCCTTGATCTGAAGAACAGGAATTTTTCAGTGAGAAAGAAATAAGGGAAGATTCATTCATCCTCAATTTAACACTCAGGGTAGAATATACCTTTTGTGGAATGGTCCTGAAATGCTGACCTCCAATCAAAGCTTTGTCATTTACTTCAATAGATGCAGATCAGATCATTAGTTTGGTATAGAGGCTGGAACAGACCAGAATTCTCTTCCAAGACAGAATTACTAAAGTGTGCTTGTTTTCTGTAACATAAAAGAATATATTTTGGTCTTTGAAAATAACATTTTATGGGTCCTTAGCACTTTAGCAAGACATTTAACAATAAAATTACTTTTACTGGTTACGTTCTAATGATTAGATTCAATGGGTTTTCACTCTACTGTAAACTTTACTTGTAATCTTGGGCAAACAGTTTCTGATTACATGCTCTGAGATACTTCATTCATTAGAGTGCAAAGCATAAGGTTTTATCACTGTGGTAGACAAGAGGGTACACACACATAACCACTCTTTGGAAACTAAGTAAACTAAGTAAGAGGGAAGATAGACACACACCATAATAGTCAAGGAAACATTCTCATTTGAGAGAGAAGGATTAGTGCATTGAACTGGGGCATAGATCTAGATCTCAGATTTATATTCCTGCTCTTCTTGCTTCAGCACAAGAAAGTGATACTCTTCCTTGGGCAAGAAAAGTGGATCACACACCAATGTTCTGGCTTCTGTGAATTACTGCCACGCACCCCCATCAAGAAGTGTTCTGTTTTGCATTCAAGATGAAATATTTTGGGGGTGAATGGAAAAGATTGGTTGTATAGGCCTCTGCTTCATATGCCACATGGGATGAGGGAAAATGAGGTCCATGTCTTTGCTGCTTGTTTATTTATACAAAGCATACAAACTCCTGTAGGAGAGGATAGAGGGAAAGACACACAGGCACATTCCATAATTTTTGGGCAGGCACAGTTCTTGTGCTTTGAGATAGACTCAGTTTCTTCCTTTAAATTAAACTCAGAAAGTCCATCCAGCTCCTGAATTCCAGGCAAGAAGTTACTTCTTGTTTGGACAAGGTGTGCAGGTATTCATTTAATTTCATACATTTCAAGATTTCATACCATGGACTAGTGTTACCTCTGCATTATTAAAGGCATATGATCTGGAAATTTCCTTGGTTTGTTTTATTTTAACAGATTAAAGGATTATTGTGTGTGACTTGTAAGGCCTTTACTGAACACTTTGGTAGAGGTAGAAGTCTATTTTCAAATTTGTGAAATGTACAACCTCTAGAAAATCTGGAGAGAGAAATAAAACACAGCCTATGTTCCCAGATCATGACAATTTAAGTGAAAGATGGTCACTGTCCCTTAAAACACGAGAGAAAATTGATGAACCTCTCTTATTCTATCTTCTATCCCTGGTAACATATACCTTTTCCCACTGTCACTTGCAGCTCGCCAACTAAAATAATTTAAGATTTTTAAGTACAAGAGTTGCATCTTAGTGCCTGACACCCTCTACCACCTGGAAGTAAATAAAAAAAAAACCCCAACCAATGAAAAAAAAATGCAAAACCCACCCAAAAAGAAAACAAACAAACAAACAAAAAAAACCCAGAAAAACCCACAAACCAGAAACCCTCAAAAATACAGAAAAAAAGCTTTCGATAGCATAGCTTTCCCTCCTTTGTGTCAGAGGAAAACAATCAATTGGTATAAGAAATAATCATAGTATCTTTCAGCCCTAAGAGACATCTTATTTCTACAGAAATGTCTATTCCATGAAACTGTGGCTGAAATAAAATTAAATTTTAATCAGCAGTTCTGCTCTGCACTCATACATCTAATATTATGATTTATCAAGCAACATAGTGGATTACATAGCATTAGGAATAAAGTAGGTGTAAACACAAGAGGTTTTAGGACAGGTACAGACTAACTTTGCAGTTCCATCCAAACAGGTATTTGCACAGATCTAGACTCAGTATGTAATGACAGAGAACTGAAAGATTGCTGCAAGTGACTTGCTTAGTATCACCCAAAGAGCACATCAGCGCAGACTTCCCAGGCTCTGGGCACCCTCTTGAAATCTCTTCTGTTCTTCCACAAAAACTTCTTGGTCGGGATTTATCTTATGCCTTCTCCTCTGTCCCATCCTCTTCCCTTACATAACCTTCCCATTTTGTGTATTTTTTGGTTTTTTTGTCCATGAAACTTCAAACTACCTGATACGAAAAGCTCCAGATCAATCACCTAATGCAATGCAGTCTTCAGACAATTTGTCATGTAAGGAAATAGTGGATGATGATGCTTCAGATCTCATGTGTACAATATAACCTTTCAAAGGACTTGGGTGTTTCAAGGAAAACTGCAGATTTACAAAACTGTTGAGCTGCCACAGAGCCTTCTGACTTCTCATAGTTAATAACAGTAGTAGCAATGCAGTATGAATCACCTCACAATCATTAGATGAAAAGCTCTTTGGAGCCTACTTCTCATTTGCACTAGGAGCCTTTGCATTGATGTGGAAATATGAGGGAGATTTAATGTGGGTGTAAATGCCATTTTTGCTTACCTGCAGATCTCTTTTTCATTATCAGTGTCTTGGATAAATGAAAAATGTTTCTACATGTAGAATAACACATCTTTTTATTAGTATACAGTGTCCTTTGTATAATTGCATTATTCCCATTGAATAACCTTTCTCAGCATATTTCTTTCTCATGGAAAAAGACTGTGATAATCATGGATCATAGGCACAATGACATCTTCAATAGCATTATTAAAGAGCCTTAGTTCCTCTGGATTATTCTTTCTCTTTCCTTCTTTCACCATGAAACACAACTGAAAAGTCAGGTGACTGCATTAGCCTTTCTTTCTTCACTAGTCCACAGAAAGGATAAAGATAATTCCAGATGGGGTTTTATCTGATTGTGCTAAGATTGTTGGGAGAAATTGCTTCATAGAAATTTCCAGCCTAGACAACTATATATAACTGCTGTTTACATTTAACAGTAAAGTTTATTGATCTCTAATTCATGCAATATGGACAAGGGCTATTTTTGGAGGCAGACAGGTTTTATTTTTTGGAGGCAGACATGTATTGCTATCCATGCACTGGTTTAACAAACTAACTTCAGAAAAGTTTGTTTTCTTTAAAACTTTGAGAAACAATGTTGTTTGCTTTACAGGTAAATTGAGCCATTTTTCTATCTGGCCACAGTTCCGTGTGTCACAATTATTGACAGCAAAGGCAGGCATCTATGAGTGACATTAGCTGTAACCTTTACCAAGAAAAACTTTAGTTTAAACACTGTGAGACTTCAAGTTTACAAATCCTTTGATTAGAAAGAAAATAGAATAAAAGAATTAGCTTCCTCCTCATTCCATTTAACAGAGGAGATGGAAAATATTAAAATATCTTTAAATACCACAAAAAATTCTGCCAGAGAAATTTTTTACTTAGATTATAGAATGAGAGATATAAATGGAAAAACGAAGAACAACAGATCAGAACAAACCATTTTCCATGCAGGAAACGTGTGAAACAAGATTGCTGCTGCAAGCAGACTAAAGAAATAGATTCACTTCTAAGTCAGGACCAGTGATAAGTTTGCATAATTTTGATATGCTACATACTCAGACAACAGGTTGAGCATCTAAATAAAAAAGACAATATCTGAAAGTTCAGTATTAATATTCTGTCAATAATCTGAGGAATGTCATAATTTTCCAGGAGTACAGAATATTTTGTTAAGTAATGTTGTTTACAAGTTTGTATACTTTGTAGGAGCCTTACAGATTCTTTCTCTGAATCCAAGCTTTCAGCAAGTTATTTTTCACTTTGTTGGTTACAGGCAGTTCACCAAGCAAAAATAGGAAAAAAATTAAAAATACATCCAAGAGAACTTTTATAAAACAGCAGCTGCTCATGATTGCTTCACCAGTGTTATTGATTGCAAATATGTCTGCATGCTATTTTCTTATTTCATATTTAACACTTTCACAAAAGCAATCAGAGGAACTCAGAAACAATGCATCAGAGCTGGAGCCTCTATGAAGCTGGAATTTCCTGCAATAAGATTTTCAAGGATTCTACTAGGCCCTGAGAAAATCTGCTTTATAATCATTTCTATCATTTCCTGCAAAGCAAGATTTAAGAGCATGCATTGCATTTCTCACTGAGTCAGTATGTTATTAGGTACTGCACTGATAGGCAATAATCTAGCTCAAGATAGTTTCAAAGTAGTGGACCATGTCTTAGAGATGTCATTTTGCAGCCCTGCAGTACCTTAAGCCTGTCGCCTTACCAGTTTCATTCTTTTAAAATAAAGCAATATAGAGAAATGGAAAGAGCATTCAGATACCTAACAGTAGAAGTGCTTAATAGTATATGTTACAATTGACAAAACAACTTATTTTGTATATGAAATGCCATGTGCAATCATCCAAAGTCTGTGCTTCTAGCTCATTCTCTTTTTAATGTTTTTTTATCATGATCATAGCAAAATAAAGTGAAGAATAAAGGAAGGAGAAGGTAATATCCACATTGTTAACGAGAAGCATAGGAAACTAGGAGCCTGCATTCTGTAAAGAGTCAGAGGGAGTGATAAGGTACCTGACAGTTTGGCAGTGTTGGACAGTTAAATGGTCAGTTTATGCCCTAAAAACTCAACGTCCTTTGCAATCTTGCAAGGAACAGGCTTTCCCAAGTTTGTGAAATATTAATATTTATTTTTCATGTGCACTTTGATGAAACATCAAGATTGTGCACTTCTTCCAGTGGAAACAAGAAAGTAAAATAGCAATTTCCTTTAAGAATCTGTAGACCTTTTTGATAAAGATAGACAGCATTATGGCTGAGTGAGCTTTAATTTGTAACCTTTGAGCACCCAAAGTGTTTGATTCACAATGTCATATAGAATTACTTGGTATTCTGTATGAAACACGACTTCTTGATTATTTTTTTACACACAACCAGCCACTGGGAAATTATTGTCAGAGTCTTAAAATGATTTCTTAATGATTGCTTGTTAGGAAAATGAAATTTCTTTCTTGGTTTCCTTCTCCTCTCTCTCCCTCTCTTTTGGGGATGGACAGATCCTCATACTCTTATAATATCAGCTGCTGAGCATATATTGTACAGGTGATTTCTCCCTCTCAGGACCAGCAGCATCAAATAGGGAATGACTGAATTTATTTCAGGAATGTTGTGGGGTAGAATAAGAATTTTGTAAGCAAAAATAGGCACTTGAGTAAACAAGAGTGCGTGGAAGAAAGATCTGACTGCATGAATGAGCAGTGGATAAGAGACTTAAATAAATGGAGAAGAAAGATAAAAGAGAATTGAAATAAAGAAGAATCAGGCCAGAAAATAGAGACCACAAAGACTGTTAGAGAAATGACCTTTGGGAAACAATTCTAATAAGATACTGAGATTTGTTTATTTCCCCTCCACATATTACTTTATCCATTAGTTATTTATACATTTATTTTTTTTTTAGTATCAAGAGATGCAAGATATTCTATTTAGTGGTGACATCTAAGGTTCTCTCTACATTGAGGATGATCTTGAGTCAAGATACAAATAAAATTCCAGATTGTAAAAATATTCAGTGTAATTCATCTCACCTTCCCCAAAAGATCAGTAGATTAGATACTGTAGTTTCATGACCAATGGGAATTTTAGATTTGCTTTAGGTTTTCAAAATCTCATCAGGTTTTCATTGCATCTTTTAGTATTTAAAAAAAACCAAAACAATAAAAACAATAAAAACACTACTTTTGCATTTGACAGCTATATATGCTTCCATATTTCTTCTTTTGGTGTAACTGCTGTTCAGCCAGTTCTCCTCTTCAAACTAACTTAAGACCATCAATGGAGCCTCTGGAGAGTAACCTATTCCATTTACCAGTGATTGACACAATGAGTTAATAAATAATCCATTCCAGTTCCCTTATGATATTCCATTTTTCAAGGCATGGAGAATTGTCTTAACTCTAAATCCTCACACCAGAACGTCAGTGGGCTGGACCTGGCTGGGGACTCCAATGGAGAGGCACTGACTTCTGCTAACTCAGGAATACAACAGATGACTTTTAGATGTTTAAATCCACACAGAGCCATTACTATAACAAAATCTAACTTGCCTGTAAAGTTCAGTGTACTGCAAAAAATTATAAATTTCTGGACTTATTAAAGCATATATGCCAGGTAAGTTATATTAAACCGATATATTAAAGATATTTGAATGATATTCAAATATAAAAGCAAAGGCAAATGTATGGACACATATATATAAAAACACAAAAATCTCCTCTGAAAATATGTATATTTACACATAAACTATTTTATCCTTGTTTGGATAAATTATTATTAGAAAACTTAAGTATTGCCAAAAAATGGTCTTCCTCCTGATGACATGGCCTGTTAAATGGCTTCTAGATGAGTGAAAAAAAACCCATATGTCAAAAAAAAAATGCTTGTGATCCATTTTTCTTAGCCATGTGTTGCCAGATTCACACTAGGTGAAACATGTTTTAAATAGTCTGCCTTAAGCAGTGGCATACGAGCTAACATGAAAGATTACTATCCAAAGGGCAAATTCATTTATTACTAGCCCTGATAGCATTTGTCACTTTATTCACTTGGGTAGCAAATATGTCACCCAGACTTTCACGGGGAATTAAACCATTGTGCAACCTGACAATAACAAGAATATTTTTAGCAGCTCTGGCAGGTATCAGGTATTTGTGTGTCTGCACATCCTTAGTCACAATTCCCTTAACAGATATTTTGGAAATAATCCTTTGGCAACTCCTCTATCAGACCTTGCTGTTACTTGATGGACAAACAGTTCTACCCAGTGAGTTGCACACCTCTCTGCTGTCTCTGTTACACTACAATAGCATCCTAGCAAATTGCTGCAGCAAATTGGTGTAACAACTTGCCATAAAGAAGAGAACTGCACAGTAATTGACTGGTACAGTGACAAACTCATGTGTGGTTCATCCCATATCTGAAAGAAAATATTGCAATCTCTTGGCCAAATGTAAGTGATGGAAAAGAGAGTTCCCTGTCATCATGATGACAGAGGATCTATAGATTAAATAATGGCCTAATTTTAGATTCAAGTAAGAGAAATGAAAGGAAGATCTGCAAGTGATAGCCTCTTTTGTATTTCTTTTTCCCAGAGTAATACTTTGATTTTTCTCCAGGTTAGTAAGATAAACAAATCAGTCTTCAGTTTTTCTGATTTTTTCCACAGAAAAAATAGCTGAAAATTAATTTACACTTAAACATTTTTACATAGGTACCTTTCATTAAGACAATTTCTAATGAATTTTCTTCAAATACCTGATGAGGTTTCCAAAATTCATCCCTTCCTGTAAGCACTGATTGTACTGGCTGCTGTATAGGCCATAACCTTCAGGCAACATGAGGTGAAATTTCTCATTTGCTTCTCCTATCCAGCTGCTGGAGCACACCCAAGTTTCAGATGGGACTATAGAGAGGGATACTGCCACTTCACCTTGTGTTTTGGGACACATGTGCATGCCACAGAGATGGTATGCACAGCAGTTTCCAGATGTTTCTATGGCAATGTCACCTGAAAAGTGTTGAGCAGGAAGGACAGACTCAAATCTGTCATAGGATAGCTTCTGCATGTCCCAAGTTAAAGACTGGGGTTCAAGGTAGTTCTGATTCTTTAGGGAACTCAGGGTTTCAGGACACTGGGATCCCAGAATAGGAATAAGTGGTTCATTTGATAACAAGTATGTGCCAATCAGAAGTGAAATTATTAAAGAAGACACAAAATAAGAAAGGCAGAAAGGCATACTGCAGACAAAGCTGCCACTAAAGAGACAAATGGGACAAAGATCACAGGAACTTCCCAACTGGGACTTATTGAGTAAATATCCCAGTGTCCTCAATTGAAAAAAAAAAACCCCACACCTGAGCTACTGTTAAAGGTCTCTAGTTTTAGTGATATCCTAAGCCTAGAAGTGTCAATGTCAGCTAATGATCCAGAAACATTGACATGGATACGTGAGTGTTACTTTTCACAGAAGATCAGAGCAATTAGTGTAGTGCCCACATCAAATTCAGAACAGTGGAAAATCAAAGATGCCCCTGGACTTCAGGCAATCTTTAAACTGCATTAAAGATCTCTTCTCTGTGACCTTCTATCTGAAGTGATACTACAGCCTTTGAGGCTTTTGAGATCCTAGCTGTTGATCAATGCACATAGATTTGAATCCCCTACAGAGACAACCCTTTAAACAAAATGCAGTACTTCTTCTCCCATGTATCTACATGTTCTTTAGCATTTTGCTTAAACTGATAAATTAAATACCACAAAAATCATATACAATAGAGACACACTATATCTTGCCTGTCTTCCCAGGACTGGAAGTTCATCTCCAGAGCCTCAGCCAAGCACTTCAGTCAATAAAGCATCTCCAGAGAACACCTTGTCCTACCAGCCTCCTAGAGTGGGAGTATTTGCCCTCTGCATACACTGGGTTTTTTTCACCAAAAAAGGGACCTTAGGATTGTTAGTTTAGACTTAGACAATTAACCATGTAAATACTGGTTTCATGTTTGGTGAAATTAATTCCAACCTGTAGGTACAGCCTAAAAAGATTTAAAGAACATACGTCTGCACCATAGGCACCAGTGGATTGCTCAGAACTACTGCCTTAAATAAGGAGTACCAAGTGTGAGAAAGGGTTTACATATCTACGAGTTTGTTTATGCCAACAAGTACAGTTTGTGATTTTTTCTGGAGATGGCCATAAGTCTATGTGAGGTTCCATTCAGTGGAATTTTGAATTTTCTTTGCCTCGAATGACATTGTGGCAAAAGGTATATTAGGGGGTAAACTCACACTGACTGACAATGTTGGGTGGAGGTTCTTGCCCAGGTGGAGCTGGCAACCAGGCTAAGGATGGCTAAAGACCAAGGGTTGGCCAACAACAGCCTTTTCCGTGAGGTGAGGGGACCCTCCTGAAAGGCAAAATTCCTGGAACCTGAATCAGTCTTGACAGTGGTGGGGAACTTTAGGGGCAAGATTCCAGGGGCCTGAATCCACCTTGAGAGCAGTGGGAAACCCTGTGTATACAAGGAACACTGAAGTGTTCATTCTTTGTCACCTGCCAACCACCCACCAGCCTGCACCTGACCTTTGCCCTGTCTGGAATCAGATCACCATCCCAAAGAAGAATCACAGAATCATCAGCCAGGTTGGAAAGGACCTCTGAGATCACCCAGTCCAGCCCTGGATCCACTACCACCGTGGTTACCAGACCATGGCACTGAGTGCCACAGGAAAGATTGCTGGATGCTGCTGGATCCCTAGGTGGTGATTTTCTCTTCCTCTTCCTCTTCCTCTTCCTCTTCCTCTTCCTCTTCCTCTTCCTCTTCCTCTTCCTCTTCCTCTTCCTCTTCCTCTTCCTCNCTTCTCCTTCTCCTTCTCCTTCTCCTTCTCCTTCTCCTTCTCCTTCTCCTTCTCCTTCTCCTTCTCCTTCTCCTTCTCTTTTGCCTCGCAACATATTTGCCATATCTTCACGGTGTTATATCACTTTGTTCGTGTTGTCAAATAAAACTTTATGCTTGCACCCAACCCTTGGTGGTTGGACTTTGTTCTTGTGGATACAAAATTATAAGTTACATCAAACCGTAACGGTCTACGGATCTCACACATGAGAATTTTTAGGACAAGAAAAAGAGATGCCTGAAGTGACAGTGATGTCTAGGACAAATCATGATATTCAGATTGCACTTATGAAGAAAAGGCAAAGGGTTGATGGTGTAATCTTACCTGAAAGCCCCTCCTTAACTTCTCTACATTTCAAAGACTGGGGTGGCCAAGGCAATTTGCTCCAGTAGCTGCCCTTGCACTGCACAGAAATTTATGGAAACCAACTTCAGGCCTTATAGAACACTATGGTTTGACTGGGAACCCACATATTTGCAAACTAAGCTTTTCAGTTCATAAATCACATTTGAGCCTGGATATTAACACAAGTAAAACTGATCCTCTAGAAATCCAGATGTTTTTAGAAACCAGACTTAAAATGAGAAGGAAGTACAAATGAGGCAGTTAATGTCTTCTGTACTCATGGGTTTTATAAACTGTATTCTATCTAGTAAGAACAGGTGAAGCATAAACACAAGGAATAACCATGTTTTTGAGATGAAGATGGCTTATGAAGTGTTTCTGGAATTTTCTAAACTAATCTGCTGTAATAAACTAGTGTTTCCAGAACTTATAAAATTACCCTAAAATAGAGAAATGGGCTTTTCCTCTCAGAATTCTGGACTTATTAAAAAAACCCAAAAAACAAAAAAACCCCAAACAAACAAAAAAAGTAGGTTTATGTACTGTGCTTGTGACTACACTGTGGTAAACACATATAATGCCACAGGAAAATCTTGACATTGCCATTCAAAATGGACCTGATTGTTTTCTCTTATGGATTTCTAGCTAAGTGCTCAATACTTTGCTGAATTATACCCATCCCGGGCTTTCATTTTGAGTGAGAGTATGAATAACTGTTATTAATTCCCTCCTGCCCCATATCTCACTGGTTTCTTTTTGGACAGAGGATTTTTTTTGGTATACTGACAAAGTCTGCCCAGCAATCAAGCCATTTTTTAGTGCATGCTACTGCTTCTGCATTTTATCTCACATCCATTTGGCAGAAGCCAGAGGTATCGATGTTCAAATCTTTTTCTATCTGCAAGTCTTTAAACTATAGACTCAGGCTTGATTTAATTTGCTCCTAGTGCTGCTTTGTGGCTCCATAAATTTTAATTCTGATTGCATTTTTCATTGTAAACACTGCCAGTACATTGAAGCACAAACTCACAGGTTTTAATGACCTTTTCACAACATTTTGTTCTTTTTTAAAAACTCTTAAGATCTATTATCCTGTTGGAAAATATTAACAGACTAAGAGTACGGACACATCACAGAGTTTTTAGAAAAGAAACAAAACAAGTGACAACCACAAAATGGCATTGACGAGTAAGTAATTTCTAATGCATTTTAACTGAGAGTATCTCAAATATTTCTTTAACAAAAAAGAAGGAAAAAAAGGGCAATTGCAGGGCAACCTCTGCATAAAAAAAATGTATCTTTGAACAACAAAGGTCAGGATATGATGGACCAAGTTTTTATTTCCACAAATAAGGAAACGCTACATATAGAATCATAGAATGTCTTGGATTGGAAGGGATCTTTAAAGACATCTAGTCCAACCACCCTGCAGTGAGCACAGACACCTCCTAACTATATCAGGCTGCTCAGAGCCCCACCAAGCCAGACCACTGATGTCTCCAGGGATGGGGCCTCTGACAGCTCTCTGGGCAACGTGTTCCAGTGTTTAACCACCCTCAACAGTAAAGAACTTCTTCCTAATGTAGAATCTAAATCTACCCTGTTCCAGTTTAAGACTGTTGCCCCCTGTCCTATCTCTACATGCTCTTATAAGCAGTCCCTTCCCTTCTTCTTGTAGTCCCCCTTCAGATGCTGAAAGGTTGCTCTAAGGTCTCCCTGGAGCCCCCTCTTTTCCAGGCTGAACAATCCCAACTCTCTCAGCATGTCTTCACAGGAGAGGTGTTCAGCTCTCTGATCATCTTTGTGGCCCTCCTCTGAACCTGCTCTAACAGGTCCATGTTCTCCCTGTGTTGGGGGCTCCTAAACTGGACACAGTACACTAGCTGGGTCCTACCAGAGCAGAGTAGAAGAACAGAATCACCTCACTTGACCTGCTGGCCATGCTTCTTTTGATGCAGCCCAGGATGCAATTTGCCCTCTGGGATGCGTGCTCTGTCGGCTCATGTCCAGCTTTTGTCCACCAGTATCCCCAAGTCCTTTTCCACAGGGATGCTCTCTATCACATCAAATTAATAAAAGATATCATTTAATAAAAGTCTGCATTTCTAGAAGTGTTTCACATGGTATTTGGAAAGTGCAGGAGGCACATTAAAGTAATATGCCCTGTAAAGAAAATATGAACCTGCCTACTAAATTTTGCACATCTTTTTTCATCATCATTGTACTGAAAATAAGTTATTTGATTTCTTTGGTGAGAAAACAGATGAATGGGTGTTTCAAGAACAGACTTCATATGTTAACTTCAAAATTTTATTCTGATTTCATGCTTTTGAATATATGTCTATGTAGCCAGCAGGTCTTTCTGGAAATGTTAAAAAATATTCAAAGTCATTCTTGCCTTCTACAGGGACCACTCTCCTACTTTGTGATTTAGCAAGGAACAAAATGTGGCATAAGTAAAAAGCATCAGCGAAGAAAACAACAACAAAAAGTTCTAACAACAAAACTCAGAATGTTCTACTGGAAATACTATGGCATTCCTTTCCACAGTACATAATCATATGGGATGCATTGAAAATTACATCAGTAAATGAAAGATCCTCTCACAGGTGAAAAAATACAGTACTGTCATACAGAACCTTAAGAACATGGTGTTCACTAATATCATGCAAACAACAGAAAAAGCAATTGAAGAAGGGAACAGTGACACAAGCCACCAGGTGGCAAATAAACTACAAATTCCAGCTCTATGAGGTACAGTCAGGTGCAGTGATTTCACTTTGCAAGTGTTGAAAGACAGCCTAAGTTTTTTTCCCTAAGTGGCTGAAGAAAGGCAAAACAAGGTTTTTTTGCTCTCACTTGTCATACTTGGAAAACAGAAGAATCCTGACCTAAAACATGAAACAATGTTTTCAGACCAAGTCATTGTTTCATGACTCCTTAACTCACTAGTACATTTCTGGAGTGATTTGGAACATATTTTCATATATCAGTCTCCTTAGAGTAGTACTTAAGGATTTAAATTGGCACCTAGGGCCAGCTCCAATGTGTTCAAGCAAGCCTTGATTAAAAGGAGTTTATTCAGAAAGCAAGAGAAAGAAGAAACTGAACTGAAATGTACAGAACAGTAGGCTGATTGCCAAATGCCAGAATATACTAAGGTCTTTCTCTCCTTCCCAGCTAAACAGACAAATGTAGTTAGCCATCATGATTGGTTGAAAAAGACACTGAAATATATTAATGTACTACTTTTCCCACTGATGATTCACTTGCAAATGCAGGAACAGGAGGATAAAAGTCTATCTTACAAAGGGCAAGGAGGAAAAGGGTTGTTTTGCTGCAAGCCCAACCCTAACTGAGACAGAAGGCAATTCTCAGGTCTCACATAAGGTCAGTTTCATTTACCAAGGCACGGCCAACCATGGACAGGACTTTAATTATTGTTCAGCATGACCTTCCCCCAGGAGAACCATGCTGTTTAAGGAAATCTGCAAAGACCAGAGACCAAAAATGCCAGCTTTCAAACACAACTTTGGCTGAAAAAACAGTATTTTCAAGACTAATACTGTACTAAATGACATTGCACAGAGTCACATTAGAAACTAGCCTGAAAAATCNTCCTTCTCTTTTGCCTCGCAACATATTTGCCATATCTTCACGGTGTTATATCACTTTGTTCGTGTTGTCAAATAAAACTTTATGCTTGCACCCAACCCTTGGTGGTTGGACTTTGTTCTTGTGGATACAAAATTATAAGTTACATCAAACCGTAACGGTCTACGGATCTCACACATGAGAATTTTTAGGACAAGAAAAAGAGATGCCTGAAGTGACAGTGATGTCTAGGACAAATCATGATATTCAGATTGCACTTATGAAGAAAAGGCAAAGGGTTGATGGTGTAATCTTACCTGAAAGCCCCTCCTTAACTTCTCTACATTTCAAAGACTGGGGTGGCCAAGGCAATTTGCTCCAGTAGCTGCCCTTGCAGTGCACAGAAATTTATGGAAACCAACTTCAGGCCTTATAGAACACTATGGTTTGACTGGGAACCCACATATTTGCAAACTAAGCTTTTCAGTTCATAAATCACATTTGAGCCTGGATATTAACACAAGTAAAATTGATCCTTTAGAAATCCAGATGTTTTTAGAAAGCGGACTTTCTAAAGGAAGGAAGTACAAATGAGGCAGTCAATGTCTTCTGTACTCATGGGTTTTATAAACTGTATTCTATCTAGTAAGAACAGGTGAAGCATAAACACAAGGAATAACCATGTTTTTGAGATGAAGATGGCTTATGAAGTGTTTCTGGAATTTTCTAAACTAATCTGCTGTAATAAACTAGTGTTTCCAGAACTTATAAAATTACCCTAAAATAGAGAAATGGGCTTTTCCTCTCAGAATTCTGGACTTATTAAAAAAACCCAAAAAACAAAAAAACCCCAAACAAACAAAAAAAGTAGGTTTATGTACTGTGCTTGTGACTACACTGTGGTAAACACATATAATGCCACAGGAAAATCTTGACATTGCCATTCAAAATGGACCTGATTGTTTTCTCTTATGGATTTCTAGCTAAGTGCTCAATACTTTGCTGAATTATACCCATCCCGGGCTTTCATTTTGAGTGAGAGTATGAATAACTGTTATTAATTCCCTCCTGCCCCATATCTCACTGGTTTCTTTTTGGACAGAGGATTTTTTTTGGTATACTGACAAAGTCTGCCCAGCAATCAAGCCATTTTTTAGTGCATGCTACTGCTTCTGCATTTTATCTCACATCCATTTGGCAGAAGCCAGAGGTATCGATGTTCAAATCTTTTTCTATCTGCAAGTCTTTAAACTATAGACACAGGCTTGATTTAATTTGCTCCTAGTGCTGCTTTGTGGCTCCATAAATTTTAATTCTGATTGCATTTTTCATTGTAAACACTGCCAGTACATTGAAGCACAAACTCACAGGTTTTAATGACCTTTTCACAACATTTTGTTCTTTTTTAAAAACTCTTAAGATCTATTATCCTGTTGGAAAATATTAACAGACTAAGAGTACGGACACATCACAGAGTTTTTAGAAAAGAAACAAAACAAGTGACAACCACAAAATGGCATTGACGAGTAAGTAATTTCTAATGCATTTTAACTGAGAGTATCTCAAATATTTCTTTAACAAAAAAGAAGGAAAAAAAGGGCAATTGCAGGGCAACCTCTGCATAAAAAAAATGTATCTTTGAACAACAAAGGTCAGGATATGATGGACCAAGTTTTTATTTCCACAAATAAGGAAACGCTACATATAGAATCATAGAATGTCTTGGATTGGAAGGGATCTTTAAAGACATCTAGTCCAACCACCCTGCAGTGAGCACAGACACCTCCTAACTATATCAGGCTGCTCAGAGCCCCACCAAGCCAGACCACTGATGTCTCCAGGGATGGGGCCTCTGTCAGCTCTCTGGGCAACCTGTTCCAGTGTTTAACCACCCTCAACAGTAAAGAACTTCTTCCTAATGTAGAATCTAAATCTACCTTGTTCCAGTTTAAGACTGTTGCCCCCTGTCCTATCTCTACATGCTCTTATAAGCAGTCCCTTCCCTTTTTCTTGTAGTCCCCCTTCAGATGCTGAAAGGTTGCTCTAAGGTCTCCCTGGAGCCCCCTCTTTTCCAGGCTGAACAATCCCAACTCTCTCAGCATGTCTTCACAGGAGAGGTGTTCAGCTCTCTGATCATCTTTGTGGCCCTCCTCTGAACCTGCTCTAACAGGTCCATGTTCTCCCTGTGTTGGGGGCTCCTAAACTGGACAGAGTACACTAGCTAGGTCCTACCAGAGCAGAGCAGAAGAACAGAATCACCTCACTTGACCTGCTGGCCATGCTTCTTTTGATGCAGCCCAGGATGCAATTTGCCCTCTGGGATGCGTGCTCTGTCGGCTCATGTCCAGCTTTTGTCCACCAGTATCCCCAAGTCCTTTTCCACAGGGATGCTCTCTATCACATCAAATTAATAAAAGATATCATTTAATAAAAGTCTGCATTTCTAGAAGTGTTTCACATGGTATTTGGAAAGTGCAGGAGGCACATTAAAGTAATATGCCCTGTAAAGAAAATATGAACCTGCCTACTAAATTTTGCACATCTTTTTTCATCATCATTGTACTGAAAATAAGTTATTTGATTTCTTTGGTGNCTGATGGCACTGCTGACATTGTGAGTAGGGATCAGTGAAGGACAGGATGGTGGGTGATGAAAGGTAGGGATTTCTTTGGTGAGAAAACAGATGAATGGGTGTTTCAAGAACAGACTTCATATGTTAACTTCAAAATTTTATTCTGATTTCATGCTTTTGAATATATGTCTATGTAGCCAGCAGGTCTTTCTGGAAATGTTAAAAAATATTCAAAGTCATTCTTGCCTTCTACAGGGACCACTCTCCTACTTTGTGATTTAGCAAGGAACAAAATGTGGCATAAGTAAAAAGCATCAGCGAAGAAAACAACAACAAAAAGTTCTAACAACAAAACTCAGAATGTTCTACTGGAAATACTATGGCATTCCTTTCCACAGTACATAATCATATGGGATGCATTGAAAATTACATCAGTAAATGAAAGATCCTCTCACAGGTGAAAAAATACAGTACTGTCATACAGAACCTTAAGAACATGGTGTTCACTAATATCATGCAAACAACAGAAAAAGCAATTGAAGAAGGGAACAGTGACACAAGCCACCAGGTGGCAAATAAACTACAAATTCCAGCTCTATGAGGTACAGTCAGGTGCAGTGATTTCACTTTGCAAGTGTTGAAAGACAGCCTAAGTTTTTTTCCCTAAGTGGCTGAAGAAAGGCAAAACAAGGTTTTTTTGCTCTCACTTGTCATACTTGGAAAACAGAAGAATCCTGACCTAAAACATGAAACAATGTTTTCAGACCAAGTCATTGTTTCATGACTCCTTAACTCACTAGTACATTTCTGGAGTGATTTGGAACATATTTTCATATATCAGTCTCCTTAGAGTAGTACTTAAGGATTTAAATTGGCACCTAGGGCCAGCTCCAATGTGTTCAAGCAAGCCTTGATTAAAAGGAGTTTATTCAGAAAGCAAGAGAAAGAAGAAACTGAACTGAAATGTACAGAACAGTAGGCTGATTGCCAAATGCCAGAATATACTAAGGTCTTTCTCTCCTTCCCAGCTAAACAGACAAATGTAGTTAGCCATCATGATTGGTTGAAAAAGACACTGAAATATATTAATGTACTACTTTTCCCACTGATGATTCACTTGCAAATGCAGGAACAGGAGGATAAAAGTCTATCTTACAAAGGGCAAGGAGGAAAAGGGTTGTTTTGCTGCAAGCCCAACCCTAACTGAGACAGAAGGCAATTCTCAGGTCTCACATAAGGTCAGTTTCATTTACCAAGGCACGGCCAACCATGGACAGGACTTTAATTATTGTTCAGCATGACCTTCCCCCAGGAGAACCATGCTGTTTAAGGAAATCTGCAAAGACCAGAGACCAAAAATGCCAGCTTTCAAACACAACTTTGGCTGAAAAAACAGTATTTTCAAGACTAATACTGTACTAAATGACATTGCACAGAGTCACATTAGAAACTAGCCTGAAAAATCTCAGGCTTGTGTATAGCACAGGGACTACAAGAGATCCCTATCACATCTAGTAGCTCAAACCACTAACTCCAGGGTTTTTAGTTCAACAGATTTTTTTTTTTCTGCATTCAAGTGGCAAAAGGCAGAATAAGCTAGTAGAAAGTGACAAGGAGAAATTCCTCATACTGAAACAAACATAGAGCTGCTGCATCAGTTTCACATTCATAGTGCATGAAGAAGAATTTACCAGGAGAAAAAAGAAGTTTGCCCAGAACCTGCTGAACTGTTAAGAGGCTCTAGCTATTATTAGCTGTATGCTGGACCCCTAGGAAGGCTGTCACAACTCATTTAAATTAAATAAATTGACAGCTGGTGGACTAGTCCCTGTCAGCAGAAAATGTGGAAAGTGCACAAGTAGCTTCAAGGAAACCTTTTCCCTTTACCTCTCCTCTCCTCTCCTCTCCTCTCCTCTCATTCCCTTTCCCTTTCCCTTTCCCTTTCCCTTTCCCTTTCCCTTTCCCTTTCCCTTTCCCTTTCCCTTTCCTCTCCTCTCCTCTCCTCTNCTCTTCTCTTCTCTTCTCTTCTCTTCTCTTCTCTTCTCTTCTCTTCTCTTCTCATAAATATTGACATTTCCTATACCAAGTTTAACTATCTAGTTTTAATTATTTAGTTGAAATTTCACAACCAAAAGGAAGTTTTCTCTTGCTGGAGCAAAACACTTTACAAATTAAAGAAAAAGTTAATAAAACTTTCCCCTACTTTTCAATAAAACCAGGTTGCTATAGAAGGGCACATATTCCCCACTGTACTCAAGAAAAGATATAGCTGATTTAATCCATTGAGCTCTGTATCTCCTTAGTGCTATTTGTAGAACTATGCCCTCATCACACACTGAATTCTTCATTAAATGGAGCCACCACTTTATTATCAATCAGATTTAAAAGTGAGTTTGGGCTACTATGGTTACATTTTCCCTGATGTGTTAGAAACTGTGGGTTTGTGGTATTAATCCAATATCTATTCACTTCACTCCAGATCCCCCATCTAATGTTTTGTTCAATAGAAACAGATTGAAGCTTCAGAGATGGGGATACTTCAGTTGAGAAATTGCAAAGCTGTGACCTCAAAAATCTGCTGCTCCAAGGGACAGCCTAAAATCAATGGCAAATCTTATGTCCATAGCTGGGAACTGAACGTCATCTAAGGACAGAGACAGCCAAGGCTGACAAAAATTGAAGCCACTTTGGTACACAATATGAAAGAGGTTCAAGGTATGAGGGGATAGACAAAGAGGTCACAATACTGAAAAAATCACACCACATCAAGGAGATACAATGAAGTGAATAAATAAAAAACTGAACAAGGCTAAAACCACGGATGACTGTGGGAAGTCTGCTGATGGCACTGCTGACATTGTGAGTAGGGATCAGTGAAGGACAGGATGGTGGGTGATGAAAGGTAGGGACAGAAAATATGAGAAAACAACAGGGAGGTTGCCCAACCTAAAGACTGAAGAACTCTTTAGAGCTATAAATGGGATGTTTTGTCACAAAGCAGGAGTTCAGAATAGGGAAGCATGAAATACTAACTTTGCCTAGCATGGGCACTCATAATTAACAAGATGCTTTTCATGAAAATGTGCTGCAGGGAAATTTTTTTAACAGGACCTTTAACAAATATACTTTATTCATACACCACAGTTATTTTTGAACAGCTAGACAGCTATACTTGGGTTTTCTCTTCTTCTGTGCTCCCTCCCAGCTCTACTTTTTCACAAGCATCTCACAGCCCATTTGGGTAATGAGGTTCATGAAACTTTGTATGCAGTATATAACAATGTGAAGGCATCAGTACTGTCACATAAAAAGCAGTTAGCAGTATCCTCAGCTTCTGCTGCTCCTCACATCTGCTTTTCTACTGCATCTCTGTGACCTGCTATGGAATTCATGCCATCAGTTCCTTAAAACAAGAATGACTTCTACAGAGGAAAAAAGATGAAAAAGCCCGATATGGAAAAGGAGTATATTGGCCCAGAAGCCATTGTAGGCTCAGTGCAGAACAGGTAACTTAAGTCATAAAGCACCTTTGGCTCTTCAACTCTTTGTGCTTAAGACCACCACCCTATGGAATTTAAACATTGCAGTGGAAGACAGAAGCCAGGTATAGTTGCTGTTCATGGACAGGGAAGTACAAGGTCAACAGAGAGTTTACAGAAACCTCAGGTGTCATCTGTTTACTGGCTCTGCCAGACAATGAGATGGTGCCTAAGGCAGTCTCACCCTTGCTGATTTAAGTTTTCAGGTTCTATTTTAGTGCCTAGCTGCAGCACTAGAAGTTCACAGTGTACCTGTGCTAAGATGGGATGGTTTTCTCTGTGAGTCTTTGGCAGCTATTTTTATGAAAAAGCTCCCTATGAAGTAATATCTTCTATTTCTTCAAGCTCACCCAAACCTAAAGTTAAACCATCACATATAATTTTACATGTATGTATAGCAAACCTGAACTCAATAAAAGGAGGTGGAGTTCAGTTTTAGCACGAGTAGCAAATATATGCTGATTGATACAAGTTTAAGAACAATGACCCACTTTTAAATTTTCACTTTGAGCCCTTTTTTACCTTCAAGCCTGCAGCTGAAGATGTAGCCTCTAACCCAGCAGTGAAACTTAGCCAACTGGCAACACAGTTGCTGTGATGTTTATGCAAATAGTAAAGGTATGAGGTGCCAGAAAGAAGGATGAGGAGACAAGATGAGACTAAAAAAAAGAACAAAGGCTCACTCCGCTTCAGTTTGTGCTCATTCCATATACCAGAAATCTTTTTTCTCCTTTTGATATTTCTCTCAAGGTAAATATATACTAGTGAACAAGAAAGCAATACTATTAAATATTAATTTAAAAATAGCAGGATAGAAGATTATGAAAAATAGCTGTACTTTAGTATTCTAAGAAACAACTGCAGGAAGAGAACAGGAAAAGTTCATCTCTTCGTTCCATGTGGGCAACTTGCCAACCAAGAAGTCCCAGACTAAAACTTATCTTTATTAGTGCACCATAATATTAGTGTAATGCCTTATCAAAGAGACAGATAAAATAAATCCTTTTTTAAAATTTATTTGGTTAAAGGACATATTCAAAGTGCTTCTCCTCTGTCTAATACAGATGCCATATTTTTATTATCTTCTACTGCTAGGATAAGTACCAGAATGTCCACTGACTAAATAAAGCCGACTACGTGAACTACCTCTGTATGTCTCAAATAACTTTGCTGATGGTAAAATGTACTTCAGTCCTTCTCTTTGCTCATCCAGCTGTCCAGGATTGATTTCTAGAGGAAAGGATGCATAGTTTTTGCACACATTAGTGACATATGCCAGATGCATACATCTCCTTTGATAATACTCAAATTATCTCATTCAATATCTTAGGTGGCAGAAAAAAAAAAGAGTTATTATTTGTATTTCTGAATATTTGATAGGTATTCAAGCACTACCAACCTGAAAACCACCTAAGTACATAGGCACAGAGATGATTTCAACAGCCCCTTCAACAATCCAAGCCCCCCCCCCATGGAGAATAATTAGACCAGTTGAGCATAGTGTGAAAATGAGGTTTATTCCTTCCTTTATGTTCCTGACTGAAGTAGGAGATTACTTTTTCTTTTTGACAGCATTAGGTATATCCTTTTGCCTGCAAGCCATACCATAAATAAGTAAATACTTATTTATGTATAAGCCTAAATCTTAGATATAATTTCTATACATAGCCTCTATGACCCTCCAGACTGCTACTGTGTGTTAAGAAACTGGGTCTGAACAGAGGAAATAAGCAAGTTCCTGTGTCCTTTATCTCCTGTACAGGTATGTTTATCTCTGTGTTGAAAGGTTGCTGGTACATCTCAATGATGGATGCTTCTTCCATCTCAAAAGGATTTCTCTTTCTTTAAAAAGGCAGATCAAACACCTAGGTTACTTTTTCTTTTTTAAGTTTTATATTTTTCAAATTAAAAAATGCTCTTTTTTTTCTTTCTTTTTCTTGTGGAAAAGAATTAGCAAGAACCACAACTATAAGGAAGAAAGGTGCAAACCAAAAAAGATTTCCTAGATATGATCTAGAAACTCACTTAAGTGAAAAGATGTCCCGATGGAACTGCTCGTGCTTTTATGACTAGATAAAAACTGAGGATGTGTAAGGAAGAAGAAAAGCTCTGAAGTACTGCAGAAAGTATTCATCTTCTCTAGATCTTCTCTTGATCTTCTGTACAATAACTACTGACTTTTTCTTACCCTTTGGGTAAGGGTGGTATTCATCTGGAGGAGATGGGACAGAGGCATTTCCACAGAAAAACTGGAATTACTGGCTAAAAAATTGCTAACTCTCACATGAATAACAATTTAAAAGAAATGTTCCCAATAGCATTTTAGACAAAATATTCAGAAGTGCAATGAATATGCACAACACTTTGGAGGAAAAGGCTGAGCTAGCAAACACCAGTGTACACTGCTTCACAGCAAATGGGTTCCAGAGGCTGCAAAGCTTTTTGCATTCATTCAGTGACAGATCAGCCTAGGAGAATGGCAGCATCTGGATAAGGGCAGATGGCTAAACTGTCAAATAATGACATTTTATAAAAATTCAGCAGCCTAAGCGCAATATGGTTCCAATCCCAAAGGCAGACAGGTAAACAATGGAGCAGAAATTATACCATTAGCATATAAGATTATTGATTATAATTATTCTAGGGGAAAGAATTCTTCTCCGAAGATTAGGCTGACAGGAAGATTGAGAGCTCTTTCAAGAAGAATTAGGTGACTGCTCCCTGATTTTGTTTAGGCATCTATTTTGCTACATTTTCACCTCTGAGGAGCTTGTTGTGATAAGTTTAGATAAAATGAAACTTCTCAGGGTAAAAATGTTCAAATCCACCATCTCTCTGATATTCATCTTTCTCTGCAAAAACTTCCATTGGATTCCAGAAATTCACCACTGAGTCAAGGATATCTGCTAAGAGAAACCTTTGTCCTTACAAGATGAATGCACTTGAAAGCAAAAAAGTCTTATTGTTTGTATAGGTCAGAGAAAGAAATTAATTCATTACTATACCAGAGAAGAAGTAATTGATTATGTGCAGAGAAACTAAAACATCTTTCCACTCAGCTGGACTTACATGGAGAAAAAAATTAAAGTATGATTAGACATTCCTAAATCTACATAGTATCAAGCTTCTGTGAAGAACAAGGAAAAAAGTTTTTTCTGTGGTAACTGGCATGTGCTTAGGAAGAAAAGTCATAAAATAAATAAACTAGGAGACAATACTTCCACTTTATCTATGAATTCCTGTTTCTCTTGTACAGCAGGAGCAGTAAGGTACCTTAGTGATGGTGAACCACAGGTGAACCACAACTTGCAGCTCATAGTGTCATCCTCAAAGAGAAAGTGGAGAGTCCTAGTTGAAATTTTTACATCTGCAAACAACCAGTGAGACATCCAGCTATGCAGTTACCATGAGTGGCAGCAAAGCCTTACAGAAGTGACAGAGGGTTTCTCCTCTCTCTTTGGTCCCTGCTTCCTGGTGTTAATGTGTCCTTGTTTTCCAGCTCCACATAGACAGGTATGCATCACTTGGCAGATTGCCAGTCTGTCAAGCACCCTGTTAAACTTACAGCTACCATGCTCATACAAGCACCTTTCCAGAGAATGGGCAGATAGACCTATGAAAAGCAGATAATCAGACAGACAGACCTATCAAAACAGAGAAAAAACAAAAGATAGGGAAAAAAATATGAAAAAACCCTAGAGCTATTCTGCTGGAAATATTAATAATATTTAAAATATTATAAAGTTTTCAAAAGTCTTCATCTGCTTTTCATTAAACTCATATACATAAATTTCTGTGCTTTACAGTGCTTGACAGATGTGATAAAATTACATGGATGGTGTGAATTAGCTGAAGTTCAATCTAAATAAAACTGAAGTAACACAGATTGGCAAGAAAAAGACTGTAAAAGAGTAAATGAAGAAGTAAGGAAACCTGTTTTTTAAAATTGTGTATTATTGCTGGTATGGGTCTTTAACAGGCATTTCATATTAGATTTGCATTTTCTTTCTTAGTTCATAGTTGGCAACAGTAACTCAGAAAATATTACTATTCCTCTTAGATACTTCTTTTAACATTGTCATTGATGCAGTGATAATATTGAGGATATCTTTAAGAAAGATCATTCTGCTTGGATATATCACAGAAATATCTATAGCTTAATCATCTGCAGAACAGATTAATCTAACCTCAATGTGTGCTGACTGCTATAGCTGAATGATACTAATGCATGTATCAATGCATATGCTATTAATTATGCAACAGTTTAGATCCAGAGTGAATTAATTGAATTAAGTGACATTAAACAGTTCAGAACCTTTTTTTTTTCCTCCACAGTAATATTCTCCCTCTCAACACAAAGAGTAAAATTTCCAATGTTAGAGCCAGAGTTTTCTGAAAGAAACCTTATTCCTTTTGAATTTCATTTTCTCAGTAAAATCATTCATGTCTAAAATGGGACTTGAACTATTTGTTGTTTTTTTTTTTACTTTGATAGCAATGATTACCAGAGGGCAGATAGGGTAGGGTAGTTTAATTCACCTGTTTATAGTGGAGCAAATTCACAGACTGTCTTTTTCTTGCAAAGGAGAATCATTGCTAACTGTCAGATACACAAAATGAGATTTATCTATCTGTAAATGATTGATTTAATAAGAGTTAACTGTTTCTCCAAAAGAACCAGAGTAAAACTCTGCAGCACATATCCAGCTGGCTTTGTTCATATTGACAAGAAGTCATTTGGTGTACATAGTATTTATGGCTTAGAGTACATTTAGTTCTTAACTAAATGATAGTAAGGACAGCAGAATCTTGCTTATAGAGTATCCTGGATTTTGAGACTTTTATTAAGTACTCATGGAAAAGCAGAGAATTCTGTTGTTAGACATGTTAATAGTGTGGTTGTTCACATAGAGAATTATACCACCAGTTACAGAATCTTCTGCTCTGCTGTGGTCACTGCTAAAATTTCAAAACCAAATTCAAAAGTAACATCGATCATGGTTTAAATGTTCTGTGTATACCCACAATCATAAGATAAAGTTTCAGTTGGTTACAACTTTTGCTGCTTTTCTTAATCTAAAATCTCTATATTTTGTTCCTTGTTACTAAATTAATTTGCAACTTTCACTTAGGGAAGATAAATAAGCAAATTCATTCATATAGGTTAAAAGAAAATAAGAGTGGAAAAGATACTAAAGAGCAATTCAAGCCATCTCCTTGCCAAAGAGAGAATAAACTGAAGTCCTCCCCACAAATATTTGTCTAACCTTCTGTTAGAGTCTTGCATTATAGCAGTTCCACAACCTGCATAAGGTAACATATTTCTATAGTCAACTGCTCTTACTGCTTTTACCTGTCCTAAATGTCACTAGCTGCAATTTAAGCCCTCATGGATCTCATACTTCATTAGGAATAGGACACAACTCTCTCTGCGAGTAGACCTCAGTTTCCTGAACTTCTTGAATCAGCTTTAAAAGCTCTTGCAGACTGCAAAGAAAATGTAAATGAAAATGTATGTATGCAGTGGATAAAGGTCCTGTTTTGCATGGTTTCACAAGGCAAACCTGGGACAAGTACCAGGGCTATGCTCCTTCTACAGTAATATTCTATGTTACTTTTCCTTTTAATAAGAAAAAATTAAACTGCTACTAAGTATTTAGCTATATAAACTGTTACCAGCCCAGCAATCAAATATAAAAATATGAAGGTGGGATGAATCCAAAGCTACATAGGCACAACCTAATTTGTATTCTTAATCTAAAACTTAAAAAAAAAAAAAAAAAAAAAAAAAAAAAAAAAAAAAAAAAAAAAAGAAAGAGAGAGAAAATACTATATTCTCATTAATGATACTAGTCTGTAACACTATAGAAGCTAACTGGCTAAGGGGAGCATATAATTGGGTGCTGAATTAAGATACACACACATTTTGACAATTTCAATACCAAAAATGTACAGGAAGCTGAGATTTAGTTACTGTGTAACATCCAGACTAGACAAAAGAATCAAAGTTGTGGTTGCACATTCAAATGTGAAAATTTTCCTAACAGAGGAGAACTTTCTGCCATGCCTCACTTTATTAGCTCATATTGTGAACTTACAGCTTCTCCCTTCAAGTTTAATAAAAGTCATGGTTGGGATTTACAGTGAGTTCTTATGCATTAAAATGTTATTAGAGACTTATGTAGGCTACCAAATTCCACTTGAGGTGTTTGCTTCACAGTAAGGTAAAAGCTGCACTCTGGATTTCGGTGACCACACTGTTTAGCTAGCTCTCCACTTACTATAGAAACAGTTCAGTTATCTGTGATAGCATGCAGGCCCCTGTATATAAATACCTAATTGTGGTGCCTTAATCTGGACCTTAACCTCTCTCCAGTGTGGGATTTGGTTCCCTAAAAAGCCATGTAGTGCCATTTCACACAGCAAGGCATACTTCACCCAGCTTCCAGATTCTACACCAAAAAAAAAAAAAAAGAATACTCTGTAGGTGATTTCTGCCAGCTCCATAAAGGTGTCAGACATGTTAGCTCAGTTGAAATTACACTAGAAGCCTGTGTTTAGACTACTAAATCTTTCTGAAGACGCCCAAAGATTAGTTGTCTCCACTTAAGCTTGCCCGTCTCAACTCCTGATGAATTCAATGAGGAGGAACATGTAAACAACAAGAGCAATTCAGTTAATACATTAAGGATAAAAAATGGCTTCTGGATATGCTTATTTTTCTCCAGTGACTATAAAGGGAAGGAAGACTGTCTCACCATAAAGGAAATTCATTTTTAGATGCCTAAACTAGGGCCTAAAGAGTAATGACCAAGAACCATGTAGTCAGTCCACTTTTTTGGTGGGATTCAGGTCTCAAGAGTTGTGTTAGAGAACCTAGGGTGTCATACCTGGTTGCCAGGACACAAGTCTCCTGTTTCACAAGCCTCTCACCCATGCAGGTGCTGCAAGTACCAAGGATGGCAAAAGTCACTCACATTTAGGCACCTGAATCCTGCTTCATGGGTGTATGGATGTAAGGGTAGTTATGGAAAGACATGTATGAATAAAGATAGTAAAAATCTGTTAGGTTCTAATTGTCCTGATAGACTGTAATAATTTTTCTCTGTAGTTATGCTCTGGTCCAGATTTTTGTACTCCAACTGGCTGACCCACACTTGCTGGATGTGGAAAGGGAGGCCAGGATGGCTCCTGCAATCCAGACCTTGATTTTCATTGTCCTCAGAGGTAGGAATGTGATCCCCTTCTGCACCCTGTCAGCAGGGTCGGGGTACACTGCATTGCCAACAGACTGTATCACACCAGTGCACAGGTTCTTCCAGGAACACACATCATGCTCCACAATGGAGATAGAAACAGTTTTGTGGATAACACAGAGGAAAAGGAGAAGAGACCTTGTAAAGGAAGATTACAGAAAAGATGCTTACAAGCTGGTCAGGGCAATTCGGGCCTGGCAGTGTACTCAGGGTCTTTGTTAAGGGCTATCATAGAGAGAGAGCTACCCAGAATGGCAGGACAAGTATAGATAGAGTTAATTTTCACTTATTTTTTTACATTGCTGCATATTGAAAAAGGCTGTCAATCAGTTAAAATAATGGCCAATAAATATGGAAGCAGTAAAACTAATAGAAAAGAAAGACTATTTCCTCTGTTTCAGGATCAGCTGCTGAAATTTACTGACACAGAGTCATCACAAAATACTGTTGTTGCAATCTTCAATGGGCTGAATAATTTTACAAGTAGATACAGCATTTGCTGTTACAAAAAGCTGAGACAGTAATGCATCTAGATGTCATGCCTAAGGGCACAGGATTGTATCACCTGCCATCAGGATGGGATTTTTTTCCCACAATATATATCACTGTGAGGTCACCAGAGTACAGTGTGGTAAATTTTATTTTCCCATAATGCATCACTTAATGTATAGTTACCAGAAGCACGAGGCTGGTTTGAAAGGGGCAATGGCCCATTGTAAAACAGCTCTAATGAATATTTCAGGGGAATAAGTCCATTGAAAAAATCAAGTAAAGAATTATTCATTTACCTACTATATCACATGAGATAAAACAAATAGAACTTATGTTCATGATAAAAAACCCTAACAGCAAATCTAATTAACTTATTGAATGATAAGTGCTAAAGCCTGGATCACCAAAGGAACCTGAATCATTAGAGGGGGAGACAAGAAATTACTGATTTAACCTAAGCACTCTGCAGAACCTATGTGAAGATGTAAATCAAGGGCCATGCTTCAACAGTACACGTTATTCACTCTAATTCACTATCTTTGGAAGAATTAAAAGTAAAGGGACTGATGCATTTCAGTAATAGCTGTCTTTAAACAATGTGAGTTTTTAAAAGTAAACGTATTAAGGGAATTTTAAGGGAAGGGAAAATTTTAAATACTTTATATCGGTGAGGACTGCTTAAAGGCACTGAGTCCGATGCTTACGAGCAAGTGTATAATGCTTATTAAAAATAGGTCTTTAAAGAGGATTTTAAAAATTTAATAAAAAATATGAGCATGCATACAGTAGAATTAAAAGGAAAACCCTTAAAAAATGTCTAAATGAGAAATAAAAAGGAATATAAAATTTGGTAAGTTAAATGTAAAATCATCACACAACAGTTAAGAAAAAATAATTGGAAACTCCTGGAAGAGGCATTAAAACTAATAGTAAATATTTTCTTTAAACATATCTTAATCAGAAATCCTGTCAGTAAAATGATAGATGTGATTAAGGTTAAAAAAAAAAAAAAAAAAAAAAAAAAAGTCCCTAAGGAAGGTAAAGATATATAGCTGAAATACTAAATAAATTCTTAGTACTCATCTTCATATTGGAGGAGTAACCTATATTTTTGGGGGGGATACTACATTAAACTAAAATATCAATAGAAGTTTTAGAAGAAAGTGGTAAAATGAACAATAAATCTCCCAGACGCGGCAGTATTAACTCTAAAAGTTCTAAAAGAATTCTTTATTGATGAATTGTAAACTGTGCTTGCTATTTAAAATTAGAACTGACTCACTGGCAAAAGAATTAAAAAGTAGGAATAAAACAGAATAAAAAATTAAAATAATAAAGAGTAAAATAGAATAAAATACTGTAAGGGCAAATGTAGGAATCTTCATGCCAGTCTGAATTCTTCAGTTAGCAAATTTATTGCAATTAATATGAGGAGTAAAATGAGTAGACATATGGATAAATGTGATATAATTGGGAACTGGGAGCACTGGAAGCACAGCTCCTGTAGCAGGAAGCCATGCCTCTCAAACATATCAGACAACAGGAACAATCACATGGAGGAGAGTGTCCCAACAATTCTGGACAGCATTGCCAAAGATCCAACACTAAGTCAGAAAAACCTGAGTAATTGGCTCAGCTCAGCCATGGACAGAGGTACGAAGTTCTCTTTCAGAAGAACAAATCAATCTAAGTGCAGAGCTGTGCCGAGGCACCTATAGAGCTTCATAATCTGATGAGAGGCTATTCAGCAAAAGCTTGAGGTGCTCTGCACCATATTTGTTGCCCATTATAAACAAGATATCTATGAAATTGGGACAGCTGTGAGGAAATACAGCAAAATACCAGGGATACTTGTTGTTCAGGGAGCTATGCAAGGATAAGCTGGTGCCCATATTTAGAAGTACTGAGCTACATAAAGTCAATGTACATCACACAAGCAATCTTAACCACTTCATTCAGTCACAGGAAGGATGTGGCCTCCAGGTAAACCTTTCAAGAAATTTTTGGAAGAAACACACTAACGTTATAGACAAGCGTGTTACGGGCTACATCTATTCTACCTGGCTGAGCCAATGTAAGAAATATAGGAGGTGGCGAGATTATCATAAGAGGAAGCCTTTAGAATAGCAGTAGAGAGCAAGGGGAAGCCCAGTGGCTCAGGTCCTCATCAATAATAAACCATCTTTTTTTTCCAGCAAAGTGGAAAGATACCTGTTCCATTAAAAAAAGAGATGCTAGGCTTCAATTATGTTTGTTTGTTGTCCTTCTGCCATTCTTTGCCCCTGCAGTTCTTGGTAAACCTCTGTCTATTAAACTGGCAAAGCACAGAAAAGATATGATAATACACCAGCGGTCAACAAGCCAGCCTTTAAAGAAAAACGCTGCTGATAAGATAAACAGCTTGTGATGTACTTAATTACAATATTTCATACTCATTCAGCCATCTCCACATCATAGCACTAAGAAAGTGGATTTCAAACAAGAAATAAGACTGCTTTCCACAAGCCCAGAGGGCTAATTATAAAATAGCAACCTTTTTTTTTTTTTTTTTTGTTTGGTAGCAAGCATATTTTTTTTCCAGTAGAATTTATTGAGCTCATTACCAAGCTGCTTATGAAATGATTTGAAATGAGGCAACATTAAAGCATTCTGAAAATGCCTTGTATTTAGTCATCTTGACACTTTGTTTGAACTTGAAGCATTAATATGAAATAAATGCAGCAGCCCCATGTTTCTGATTCTATTGTTTGACAGCACATTTAAAAGCTAGAAGATGATATGATCAAGGATTTTTAATCAGCACAGTAATTTGTAGGAGTGTCTCAAGTATTCATAACTTTGAAAAGACCAAAGGGATGTGCCTCTGAGAAACAAGACAGGTACAGTGCATATCAGCCTAAAATAACACAGCAATGTGAAATAGGGAGTGCAAGCATTGCTGGAACTGAGGAGGTTTTATTGCTTTTTACAGGCAAGACTGAAAATTGAAAGATACACATCAAAGCCACTAAAGAACTCCACACACTGTACCTTATTAGCCTGGTTTTACCTTCTGTAATCACATTATATAATATGCATCACCAGATAAACCAGCTTGGGGTCAGCAAAGGGGCCACCATAAATATATTTGAAGTGAAGCCTGTGAAAGTTTTCAAAGTGGGAAAAAAAATCTATAGAGAGGAGTAGTAAAATCCATGGAAATCTATAGCGTATTAAGGTGAAATCTGTGAATAGCTTTGCTTTTCATCGTTCCCCACACACATCCCCATGCATTACTGTTTGAACTAATAATTAGAGCCAATGAAAATTCTTCTCTTGAAAGAAAGGATTTAACATCATCCTTCACTTTAACTGCATTCTAATGTTCTGCCTACCTTATTACAAAGCCTTTAAAGGAAAGGGGAAATAATTTGTAAGAGAAGAAATGGGCACTAGTAGTACAAACACTGAATGCATCACAGTGAGGTCTCTCCAAGCACCCCCAGATGTGGCTGACAACAAAGAGGGGGCAGATTCCAGCCTGATGTATACATTGAGGGAACAAGAAGCTCCTTTTCCCCTCCAGTACTTGAGGGTGTCAGAGAGAGATGCATTCAGACTCTCCATGGGGTGCAGTTTGAAACAAGATCTACAGCAGAACAGCTTGCAACCTTCTTCCATCCTATGCAGGCCTCTTAGTATGCCTGATGACCTCTTATGCACAACCCTAAACTAATAAGGAAACACCAAGATAGATGTGTTGGGCTGTAATCTGGAAAGAATTCATTAGCTAAGCAGGACCTAGCCAAGTCATTAGTTAGGGCACCCCTGAGGAATTCCCATGCAGTTTAGAGAAACACTATCAGGCCCCTATTTTCTGAACCTGCACACCTCTGTTAATAAAATCTGATGTCTAAAAGAAAGCATACTATGACAAAAAGCAAATGCATTGCAACAAAACAAGATGAACAAAACAGAAAGGAAAGGAATATGAAACAAATAAATGCAATGGCTGGCCAGCAGCAGCATTTGCACCTCTCATGTTGATCGACTACGTGGCTGGAGTATTCAGCACTTGATCTGGCAGGTGAGTTCAGAAAGGATTTCAAGAATAATGAGGTGTCGTTTTTTCCATCATAATTCTGAGCTTTGAAGATGTTTTCACCAACTAGAAAAGCAGCTTCCCTCTCTAAATTTCTTACAGTAAGGGCACATTATCATGTAGACCAACTTACAGTGGCATTTGCTGCCTTAATGAGGATTTAAATGAAACTCTGAAACACTGATGAGATTTCAGAGTATGGTCTGCATTTTTGAAGTTGTTTTGTGCTTCCTTGAGGTAAGAGATGAGAGATCTCTATGTTGTATTAAAGAAGCAAGCATAGGAAAATACATATATATAAACCAAAATATTTAATGAAGATGTACAGTTTATATTGCACATTAATTCTTTGTGAGAGTGGATAAAATATTGATAATAAATCCAGACCTTTACACTAGTATTCTCTAATTTGAATCCATGCAAACTGATAGTGAATAAAAGCTGTGACCATTTTAAGTTCAGTAGCTGGTATGAAAAGACATTTGCCAGGATCCTTCTTATGTCATTCACAAAACAGTGGGGCAATATCAGAAAGCCTACACTAGTGCCAGATACATTTTTCTGTATTATAGAAAAACAAAGATATAAAATTTATCCTACAGTATAATTACTTTCTTTTGTGAAAGGCACAGTTGGTTTTATTTGGATGCCTCATTCCACACTCACACCAGGACAATTTTGGATATGCTCTTCGGTTTTTCTTCTAAAGGGGGGAGCTAGCACAGTCCTTCTCATCACTGACCAATTCTAGTGAGGTGTTTGATTCAATCTTCAAAATAGCCCCTCTCCTCCTGTCCCCCCCCCCAAGAGGGGTGGGAAGGGGAAAGTTATTAACCCAGCTGTGACATAGAGGTCTATGTGGAACATGAATTAAATAAAAAAAAGGTTATTTTTTTAGATTAGGTGTACAGTTTCCCAATCCTTGAAGGAAAGTTTCTGCGTTAATGGGTTATTCCATACTTGTCTGCAACATTTCTGGTGCTTTTCTCTGAAAACTCTTCTATTTTTCCCAAATGAGACATTGCCTGAGTCTAACTCAGTGTGGTGATTCTGGTGCTTCTTTTATTGCTTTCTTGATATAGTGAAAGCTTAAGTTTCCCACTGTTCTTGCTAGGAGGTTTAACTTGTTGGACTTGTTGAAAACACAACATTGGAATTGATACAAAGAAGTTAAATGGTAGTGAGTTTCATGTGGGGGTAGGAATAAAATTCTCAGCAGTATTTACTATTAGTAGTAGCAGAGTAGCAGCAGAGCATCGTACTTGTAGGAGCAGGATAAAGGATTTCTCCCACCCCCACTGTTCCTCTGACAGAGATGTCAAGTGGGGGTAAAAGCATATTAACCCCAAAAACTACAGTTACTTCCAGTGAAGATGAGGAGCTGCTAGTGAGCAGCAGCATCTGAAAAACCCAAGCTTTCCAAACAATTCTGGAGACTGTGGCAGTTGGACAGATTACAAATGAGACCAGCCGGTGAGAGAGGAGGGAAGTCAAAGTTTCACTATGGCTGCAGATGGAAGCATAATCCCAAATAGCTAATGTCTGAGAATACATAAAAACCTGTACTATCATTTTCATTTTTCAGATCAATGAGACCTAGCATTTTTTCCCCAGCCTCATGATCATCTGTTTTCACTTCTGACTTTTATGAACTACGGCTCAGACATTTTAATGAAATTTAGTCATGGCTGTGCTCAGCCTGCGACAACAGACTGACCGGGGAGCCCAGGCTCTTTTTTTAAGAGAATCATCTCAAGCTGAGGTCAACAGTAAAATTGGATCTCCTGCTTCCTAGGTATATGCTCCAGCTACATAGGTGCCCCAGAAAAGCCAGTCAACAGCACCACCAGCAGCCTGCAAGCTTTGGGCAGAAGTGAATGCTGCCAGTGTGAGTACAGTTCTGACCCACCCTTTTGCATCAGATAGCTGCAAAGGGAGCCTCAAAGCTCTCCTATTCTAAGAGACATTATCCAGAGATGTGCACCCAAATGCACTGCTTAGCTAAGTAGCTTTACATCTTAATATGCACAGTGTTAGAACTTCCATCACTGAAGCTAATTTTCTGGCAAAACCCTAGCTGCCACTTCCTGTAGTTTTGCAAGCACACGAGCAGATTGAACAGAGTTTTCCTGGAGCATTTTGTCTTTCTTTTGTGCCCGTGCTCAACATTCAAGCAAGTGTGCTTGTTAGTATCTTAGCCAAGGTGCTTTGGAAAGTCCCCAGACGAATGTCTGTCCCTTAATACCATTTTTAATCTGAACCCCACTTCAGGTGCCAGTCTGATATCTTGACAAAATCTAATCCTTACTAATTTACCTTTAAGAATCTGGATCTTAAAAAATTCAGATGCGGTTATAAAATCATTGATGCTAAGAGTTCTAGTAATTTCTAGGGCTTTTTTAGATTAAAAGGATTTTACCAACAAAAAGGTACCACTGTAGTACACCACTGATGTGTAGTCACTGAGGATCCAGCCAAATGGGAAAAGATAAACTTCATAATGAAATTGTTAAAGCCTTCATGGAGGGTAAAAGAGACTGTGATGGCACAATAACTTTTAATTATTTTTTCTCATTTGTTTTAAGTTTTGAAGCTGGATTTATACTGTCCCCTTTCTTGCATATCTTCAGATGGATGACATGGTAACAAATTCTAACATAAGATATTCATGCTGGTGATGCCAAGTCCTTGACAGGAAGTCAATTAAGTGTTGCAACATCTACTGGAAGAAACTTTTAAACATTCTCAACAATCTCATCCTGAGCATAAGAGTGACTATGACCACAGTAAGCTGTGTGGCAGCCATCCCTGGAACCAGGGTGCCAAGGCATTTATGTTCAGAATCAGCAGAGCTAAGTAGAAGAGTTTTGAAGGAGCAATGAAAGGCACCACAAGTCTGGTTCATTTAAAATCATCTGATCTTCTTTCTAGTTAAACATTATATAAAACCTTTTTCAGCTCAGAAAAAAGGCTCAAGAAAATAACTCCCCAGCTGGTTTTTGCTGATAACTAGAAGCACTAGGAGAAAGCTGTAACTGCATTCTTTAGGAATTCCTGACTACTAGCCAAAGCAGCACTCTATATTATATGACTGTAACAAGACTCCTCCTAATAATATTGTAATTCATGCATGAAGACACTTTCACATATGTTTCATAGCTAAGCTTGCTTAAAATGCATGATATCTGTTTTGCAACTCTAACAGATATTTGATATGAATCTAGAGAAGTACATAATCTTCAGTTTAAGCCACAAAAAGGGCAGACACTCAAAGCTGATGAAAGCAAGTAAAAATTATACTATATCTTCCTCAATCCTGCTTAATACAACAGATTGTAAAAATTAGAATGGGGCTAAAAGGGTTGAAGTTTTGTCTACAAGTGGCTCCACCAATTCCCGTACAGAAACAATCCCTGAAAGCAGGTTTATACATAAATTCCAATACTGTCATATTCACCAAGCTGACCATGCCTTCAGAATATGGCCTACTATTGTCTCCTTCTCCTAAGAGGAAAGACTTTGTAATACCCATAACTGGCAAAACTAAACTAGACTATTTGAGTTTAAAAGTACCTACAACAATCACCTAGTCCAATTTCTGGACCCCTTTAGGCCTGATCAAAAGCTAAAGGATGTTGATAAGGGCATTGTCAAAATGCCTCTTAAACTCTATTAGGTTTGGGGAATTAGGCACCCCTCTAGGAAGCCTGTTCCAGTGTTTGACCACCTGCTTGGAAAAAAAAGGCTTCTTAATGTCCAGTCTAAACCTCCCCTGAAGCAGCTTTGGACCATTCCTACATGTCTTATCACTGGATTCCAGAGACAAGAGCTCAGCATCTTCCTTTCTGTGTCCCCTGCTGAGGAAGATGCAGGGAGCAATGAGGTTGCCCCTAAGGCTCCATGCTCCAATCTATCTAGATCCCTCTTTAAGGCCTGTTGTCCTTCAAGAGATGCAACAGCTCCTCCCAGTTTGGTATCATCTGCAAAACTGTGAATGGTGCATTCAGCTCCTGCATCTAGATCATTGATAAATATATTGAATTGATCCCTGATGAATACCATGGTGACTGGTCACCAGCCAGAGGGAGTCCTATTCACTGCAACCCTCTAAGCTCTGCCCTTCAGCCAGTTCTTCACTGTGGGAAGTAGTGAAGACGATATGAGTGATAAGAAAGGAATCTGCAAATGAAGCCACTTGCTTAACAAAGGGATGGTTGAAAATTGCTGAAAAACTGGAAAAAAACAAGAGTTTTTGGAAGGACTCTGGAGAGGACCCTGGGGAAGGGCTAGAGTATAAATAGGACCCTCAGTTTAATAAGCTTTTGTCTCAGTTTGGAAGAGTGACTGAGTCTGTGCCTCAAAACGTCACACTTTGCCCAGTGCACTATGAACACATTCATCCTATAGCTGGTCAACTGGTCAGAAGGATGCTGTGAGGGACAGTATAGAAAAACTCACTAAAAATCCAGAGAAACTACATCCTCCACCTTCCCTTCATCCACTAAGCTAGGAGAAAAAATTGGAGAAAAGACTTGAAGTCAGAAAATGGTATTAAAAATAATATTAGACTCACGTGGAAGTTCTAAAATAACCTACTTGTATAAGTAATGTAGAATCATAGAAGTTGGATTGTGCCAGACATGTATGGATTTTTTATTCCAACCCTCTGCTTAAAGAAAAGCTAACTAAAGATAAATCAAGTTTCTTAAAGCTTCTTTAAAGATTCTTTAACTAAAAAAGAGTCACCGAGACTGAACACAAACCTATGTAACAAGACAACCATCCCAAATTCCCCAACAATCTTTTGTTGCCTATTAGATCTTCTCCAAGTTCTGGCAGATAAAGGACATTCAAGAATTCAAATTATGTCTGCAAAGGAAAATAAGTAATTTAATAAGTGTTCTACTCTACTATTGCTGTTGCTAGGACAATGAAAGTTAGAGACCACAGCATGGCATGAGCAGATGCAACACCCTAGATCCCACCTAGATCAAGCCAAAGCTGTCCACCACAGGGCACACATTATGTGCTTAAAGGAAGGTCTTTGGGATTAGTCTGGAGTGCTCAGCAAGTGACAAGAAGTATCAAACAATAATAAGCAATAAATAGTTACTGCTTGAAAGAAATATAGGTAAAGATTATGTGAGAAAGACTCGATTTTTGACAAAATATTAAATATGCACTAGCAACCACATACAGGATCTGACACCGTGATCCTGTGATTCTAAAAATCACATCCACATTGTCACAAAAGCCAAAATCATTCTAAATATTGTGAAATTTTAATATTTATATTTAATATGGGTTTTCTGTCTGCTGAGTAATGGCTCAGAATTTCTGCATTTTGTAATGAGTACAACTGTGCTTGCAGGTCACATAACACCTACTCATAATGAGGAGACACATACCAGAGAACTGTGTCTTAACTAGCCAGCCTGTTGCTAACACCTTGTAACTCACCTATTCTGCTTTCCTTGTATCTTTGTGAACCAGTTTCTCTTTCAAAGCCAACTGTTTAATTAGCAACCAAGTAGGGTTAATTAATTACATAGTTAGCTGTGAGTCATCAGGGGAAGATGGAAAGAAACAAGGCTCTACTATTACCTCACTTTCAAAAGAGCAAAATCTACTTTCCAAAAAATCTTTCAAATACCTTTATTCTTCCTTTAGAAGTCTCTGTGTGCGCTGTTAAAGTTAAGAATCTACTGACTTTCACATTATAAAACCATTTGGGAGCTCCTGTACCTTCTGAGTGGCTGAACCAATTCACCTCAGGTTGAAACATCCTACAAGTTTTCAGCTCAAAGGAATTATTTTTTTTCCCCAGAGAACACAGAGCAGGTAAAAAACCATACTTCTGTAGGTATGGGGTTTTTTTCTTTGTTTTTCTTACTATTCTATATATCAAAACCACTCTTACATTGTTCTTTTCAAAGATGACATTTTACCACCCCATAACACAAAGGAACTTAGCGCTTTATGCCCTATTTGCAAAAAGAAAAGAAAATGCAGTGGCTGTGCAGCTGGTGATACACCTTGAAATTCAACAGCTCTTTGTGAGCAGTAACTGTTCCCTTGCACGTGTGGCTGGACTGAGGAGCCATAGGGATTCATGAAGCACACACTGCATGTAGCAAAGGAATGGGGGAAACTAAGGCAGAGAGACAGAGAGAACATTTTTCAAGCAGAGGATGAGACAAATTAATACAGTAGGTACTCTAACTGTTCATCATTTAGTATCTTCTACAGTGGATACTGAGTTTTTTCAAAACTATTATATAAAATGAAAATATTACTGTGTGGAAGCACTTCCGTAATGAAAAAGTGATCCATAGAGTGTAAGTGATTCTGCTTAAAAGAGTCTGAATGTCCTGCTACCAATTTATGGCTCTGGTTCAGGCAAGCCTGGAATCCAGAGTACATTTGTTATTCTTTACAGCTACTCACTCTGTAAATACTGTCTCATGTCCCCACAATTTTTCTTCTGGTTCAACGAAATTCTTTGGAATTTCAGTCTTCTCTACTTTTGATTCTCTTCTGTATATTCCTGACCTTCCTCACATCTGACTACTCACTTAATTAACCAACAAAGTAAAAACAGGTCACACAGTCAGTCGAGGAGTCAGCCTCCAAGTATATGTTTTCTGAGACAGCTTCCTTGTGTATCAATGCCAAATTTAGGTTTTTAAAAAAGGTAAGCACATATTTTTGCAACTATCTCATGTGAAAATACATTCTATGCCTTCTTTCCTCCTTTTCCCACAAAATCAGCCACAAAGCTTGTTGACATCTTAGAATGAGAAGAGGGAGCTGGGTGCATCAGCATATCCTCAGAAATATCTTCTTTAAGTATTTCTGTCTTACTACTGTCTTCCATGTGCTCCAGGGCAGATAATTTGCTCATTCAACAGTTTTGGTTGTTCTATGTATAGAAGAAGGACAATATTCTCATTCCTGATAAATGAGCTCCAAAGCAACATTCTGTGTTAATAGCAAATGTTGTTATTTCTGCTCAACTGGGTATGTTTTTAAAGAGTTTTCTTGACGTGTTTGCACATGATAAAGAAGTGTTAAGGATGCAAAACATTTGACTGCAGATGTGCTACTTCAGTGTTGCTTTTTCTGGATGCATTCCTGTTTTATGTTCAATGTTTCATCCACAGGGATGAAATGCAGCCTTATAAATGATGTCATGGAAAAGGGGAATCATCCACTTCATGCAATCAATCAGAGTCACTAGGTGTCATAAAGTTAGAGGGTGTCAGAATTCAGAGTTTGATCCCAGTAAGAACAGTATGCATCCATTTATTTCACCAGAATCACACCAGGATTACACTTACAGAAAGTAGTATTTTATGACAGAACTCTTTATAGGCAACAAAAACAAGTTAGCTAGAGAAAAGTATTATTTACATGTATGAGCTATCATAAGAACAGCAACTTACCTGCCTTCACGAGCGTGACCCTTTGCCAAGCTGGCCTTACTCCATGTCCCAACAATGTGATAGGGGTGAGGGTACATGGATGCAGCTGCATTCTTCCACTTTGCTCTGTAAGAATCAAGACTAATTCTACAACTGATCTGTAGAGGATTATTAGAGGATTAATTGAATACCATTGTGTTAACCACTGTTGTTTAAAATAGCTGGAACTTGGGCATTCTTGCTGTTCTTTACTGTTTTTATAACATGGATGGAATCTCTGGCAGAGAACTTAAGGTCAATAGATAGAAAGTCTGTTCTGGGATAACAATATTTCCCTCTGCAGGCAACCAAAAACCTTATGTCATCCATGCAAAAGCTCAAATACACAATGTCCTAGGAAAGGAAGACAAAAAAAGAAAGACCGTGGCCTCATATTTGCCCACTCAAGCTGGATGACTGCCATTGGCTTAAAAAGTAGGAGTAAAGTGTAGACTAATGGAGAACCTATTAGTCATGTTGTTAATAATGCCGAGAAGTTTTTAAGATAAGTGGTCTAAAGAAGAGGACTACACTAACTAGCAAGTAGGTCAGCCCAAACCAGATAATTGTCAGATCCATCTTTTTGCTGTAAATTTAAGTCCTCTACTACTATCTTTCAAGTGCAAGTACTTAGTCTTACCGTGCAAACCTAGTTTAGCTTCAGTTCAACACTCACCACCCCAGAACCTGTATGTGCATGCTGTGATACCATTGTGTGGCTCAAAGTTCAACCTATTCAGTGGTATTTCTCCTATAAACTGGACAGTTTTCCTATGAAGTTTGCTGCTTACACACACTTCAAAGCTTGTAGCTGGATTTCAATGGGTGAATAATCTTGAACGTTACTCTAGCTAGTTTTCTGCACTAGTTCTTGTAGTCATTTGAGGGCATATTAACAAGCAGATCCTTGAGGCATTTGAGGGCTGCGTTGGATGAGAGATTAGCATGTTACAACTTGATATATTCTGTCAAATCTACTAAACACCAGTAAGTGCATGCTCTCAGCCTGCTGCAAGGGCAAGGTGGTGTGGCTTGCCTTAAATCTCCGTGTAAGAGACAGTAATTTGGTTGCAAGGCTGGGCCCTTAGTTTCTGTCCAAGGCACAAAAAGATACAACCCACCAGGGCCCTCTGCTTTCATACTTGGATTTTTTTTCCCCTAGGAACATCCTTTGAAACAACCCATTTTCTCTTCTTCTTTATTCCCACTGAATTAAATGCAGGGCAACTCCTTTTCAGCTGTGACTGTATTTAATTCATAATCCTGTGCCTAAAGTAACACAGGCAGACAGGAAGGGCTTCTCAGCTCTCCACACAAAGCATCCCTGGGACCCCTCCTAGACTACAGTGGTGTGATTGTGCCCTTCCCATAAACATGAGCCCTAGGGAAGCAAGAGCAGAACTTTTTTGTTCATTAAAAGATAAATAAATAGAACTGATTGAAATTTTACCATTGGATATGAAAAGATGAGGCTGGGTGCAGAAGAGGGTTTGAATTGGAACCTCATCACAGATAGAAAAGTGGAATATGGTAATTTCTATGTTTCGTCTCTTGAGAGCTTGTCAAAGTAAATATATTCAGAGACCATATGCAGATACTCTCATGATTTTAGGCATTGTGCACAACCATATGAAAAAGGGATTAGCACAAGAGAAATAAGCAGGCCTTTTCTTATTTCTTTCAAAGACATAGCAGAAGGTAGAAGAATCTCTCTCCTAATTAGAAGAAAAACAAATATAAAAAAATTGCTGGACTGAAAAAAAAAATAAAAAGCAGAAAGCACACTCAAACTTTCTACTGAACTTTTAAAAGAGAATCACAATGAAGGGATATATCTGTAGTAGATATTCTCAGAGATTAGAAAAGTCCAGTTTTTCTTCACTCAAGGGAGAACAATTTTTTCTCTGTCTATGTCAGCATCAGTGCTGACATAATTTATATGTTCAATCTATCATCTCTCTTTCAGTCATAGATAAGGTATTTTCTTACTTCTGTGCTTGGCTGATGTTTATATTATTCTGATGAAAGTGAATAATTTCTGATACTTCTTGATACCTCTGTGATACGTATTTCTGTATTGCACCCCAGATTAACTTTCACTATTAAAAAGTATGTTTATGATTTCTGAAGTAATTGCTTGTACTTTTTATTCCTTTGCTTAGCTGAGAGAATTTAGGAACAATTATAACAGATTTCACCAAATGCTGTTTCCTGAGCAGAGAACGTATCTGTCCTGTGGCAGGCAGCAGAAAAATGGGTGCCAGTGCCATGCAGGTTCAACATCTCTGGGTCACTTTGGGTGGGGCTGCACGTCCAAAGCCATCCTGCCTCTCCTGCAGTGCAGCAATGAGTCCCCAGGGAACCACTTTTATCCCCTGCTTGCAAGCTATAGTGGAGGTACTGAGTTCCTTGGCTTTCCAAGTTACACAGTGTACACATATTGCTTCCAGTAATATGAAGTTCTTGGCTTATGGCTCACGGCATCAGGAAAAGAGACTACATCACAAGACTTCGGATAAATACTCCTTTAAATCAGTGTATAAAAGAATTGTTATATACTGTTACAGATGAGATTTTCCAAAAACGTGTAGATGCCCCCATGCCCCTGGTATACATTGACAAACCTTTTAGAGGTTTTCATGCTTTTGAGTAGCAGAAGGAGTCTACCTTAACATGTTTTTAAATTCAGGCTCTACCTCACACCCATTTTTCATTAATTGGTGGATCCTCACTTTCTTAAGGATGTATTTTCAAAATCCTTGCCATTTTTTCATAGCATCATAGATAATCATAAAGCAAGGTCCTGTTATTAGTGTATAAAGCCTATTTGATAACCGTCATTCGTGAAGGGCCATTTAAATCAATAAAAGAACTCTGAAACATGTTTCAACATTTATTATAGATTAGTGTATATATAAAAGCTAAAAACCAACTAGATATCTTGTAGATAATAGGTCATTAAATTTCACCCAGCTAACCTTGCCTTTGCCTTTACTGAGTTATGCTTGACTGAAACACACTTTCTGGAAGGACACCCATCCTTGAGATGAGGCCACGAAGAATCTAATATTTCCTTCAGCAGCATAAATGTTGCAGCACTTAATCAATATCAATGTTACTAATATTTTTGAGTATCTGTTTTCTTCATGTATTCGGCTTCAGCTTTCGTATATTGATTATGTCTTCCTATAGTCTGCACTTTTAATCTCAAATTTGGTCTTTTTCTTGGATTTTTTTTTCCTTTTTCTCTAAAAGTCATCAGTAAATGTTGTAATCAAGTTGTTTCTCTGATATCATTTCTGTAAGTCAAATTCAGTGAAACCTTTAGTCCTTCCCTTGCAGACTATTTCTTCGCACTGACCCTTTTTGGGGTTTTTTTCCCTCCCCACTCTTTGGTTTTCAAATTCACCTGCAAGATCTGGAGACCAGAACACTGTGAATTTTAGGCATTAATCCATACATTGAAATGCAGCCAATTGTTTTAATTCTTTTTATTGCCTAACTTGTTTTCATGTGCAGGATCTCTTAAGGACTATTTTTTTGTCATAATATTAGGAAGGAAGATTTTTCAGAAACAGGCTCCTCAAATGTGATACCTAAATCTACACCCACTAGTTTAGTCTGGTTTTAACTGAGGCCACTCCAGCATGATGTGTGTGTTCAGGAATTCTATATTTAAAATGCATTTATGGACATCTTGACTTACAAGATAGCTTATTTTTCAGTCTCTCTTTTGATAAATTTCTGCATGGTGCAACCACCTCCTTTACAGTAGTATTTTCAGAAGAGCTGTCAATTAATGTAAAATTAAAGCTACAAAGTCACAAACATTCCTGAAAATATGTAAATGATACTTGATTTACTATTAATGCTGACTTTACTAGAAGAAGAAGGATTGGTGCACTAACCCTATTCTATTTATAAAAATGTACCAAAGGCAGACAAGCTCACTTAAGTGATGTGGCCCTTTAAGCTTCCAAGGGTCCTGGATCATATGAAAACTCAAGGCTAAGCAGTTAACATGTTAGCAGTTAAGAAATGTTTCTATATCTAATCTAATAAGTGTTTTTAGTAAGTTTATATCTAAGCTTTTTCTGCCTCTACTGAGCTTTACAAGACTTGCAGTGTGAGAAATTCTCTGCTTCTCAAGCAAATCTAGACAAACCGCACACGTTCTCTTCCCTGGTTGCAGGGAAACTCCAGCTGGCCTCAGCCTCAAAGAGAGAGCCCAGAGGAGTTGGATAAAACCACCAGGCTCCCTGGGCTTACAGAGCAGAGAGCTGAGACTACCTGTGTTGAGAAGCAGGCCAGCCAAATCAGCCTACACACTCAAAAAAAAACCAAAAAAACCCAAACCACCAAAAAAACAACCAACCAACCAACCAACCAACCAAAAAAACCTGCCATGGAAGTTGTAGCTGAATGCCTTATCTTCCAAAAAGAGAACCAAGTCCACACAGTTGGGGAGCTTGTGTATGTATCGTGTTATCCAAATACTTCACTGAACAATTCTAGCAAAAACTCTTAGTGGGAATGTCCAGGGAGCCCCTCACACTCCTGGGGTTAAGTTCATAAGGCATCTCTCACCTGTGAGAAGAGAGAGATATTTTTAATTAGTAATTGGCACGGAGGAGAGAAAATATCCTGAGAATCTCCTGCCATTTGCCTCTTCCATGTAAAAAAAGTCCAGAGGCTGAACTATGTTAGAACTGAACCAGAATTGAAACATTTTTTATGGAAAGAGTCTGACTTTATCCCCTCTTCATAAATGTGGGCAGCAATGCCCTGAAACACTGTCTGTTTGCCCCCTTGCTCCCTCTGCCATCATTTTTCCAGGTTCCAGGGTCACTGTGCCATGAAATCCCCTGTCATACCAGAGGCCACAAAGCCACAAAGGGGTCAAAATGCTCCGTCCCACAGAGTTACCCTTTAGCTCTAAGAGCATTTGTCTTACAATTTCACCAGACCTTGCTAGATCAATAGGACTAAGCTTTTCCTCACGGGGAGATATGTATGCCTTTATCTGTGGTTGAATGCTTTTTTGAGTGTTTCTAGGCTTATTTAGCTCTTCAGTTGGACACAAAGTACCATGTTAAAAAGATGACAAACATTTGAAAGCAGACTCTGTACTTTCATCACAGACTTCCTGCTCTAAGCTTCAATTTTAGTGGAAGACTTGTGGCTCCATAACTGTATACATATAAGGAAAAAAACCTGACCTCTGTCCTTCCTCATAATGATATTAAAAGGCAAAAAGCTTTTACTTTTTTTTTTTCCCATGAGGAAGATTTCCTTTCCTTTGAAGATACTCCATTGAGATAAAATTTTCTTACATCAATAGTTCAATATTCTTTCACATAAACATACTTCATTTTGTTTCCATGTCAGTCTAAAGGGAGTAAGGATGGAACAGTCAGAAGTTGATTTTAATAAATTAATAATAATGATTCTATCCTGTTTAAGCTTCTACATGTGCTACTTGATATAGAATAACCTCAGGCTAAGAAAGTCTTCAGTGAAACCCTTCAAAAAGGAACATGGATTTGAATTTAACAATGAGAAACTTTATATTTATACCCTAGCAGATAAAAGAGATGTTATCTGTAACATGGAAAGGTTAAAAAACTTTAAGCCTAAAGTAAATAAAGAGAAGTACAAGCAAGTGTTCAGCAACTGCATTGGAATTTGCATCAAGATGCCAATTTTCAAAGAAACATCCATGGTTCAGGATTGCAACATTGACTGCCCACATGCATTTGAAAATTGTTTTGGTTCTGAGATGTCAGGATTCCTTTCCTGGTGATTTTCTCCTATGGGAAACTTAAGGGCACAGATTTCTCTCTTTCAAGTCAGGAAATGAGGGAAAAATACACTTGGTGAATCAAGTTCCCCTTTCTCCCACCAGCTGCTTCAGTGTAGAAAATTTAAGATGATAACATGAGAAAAAAACACAGTCCTTTTGGTACTTTGGCATAATGATAAATTTGAGAAAACTTCCCTTATCCTTAAAAATGAGAAGTGATTTCTTGAAAGACATGATGCCTTTGTAGCTTTAGCTAAGACTCCACGTATATAAGGGAAATCTGTCCATAAAGGCCTACAGTGGCAAAGTTACACTGATACGTCAGGATTTTCAGGATCTAACCCACAGCCTGGCTAGGGCCTCTAGCACCTCTATGGTTGGATTGCAATGCCTACTCCCTTTGTGCCCTCCTTTTCCCAAAACAGACAATTTCAGAGTTCTTATAAGGTCAGATATACATGTTTGGCTCAATAAGAATATCTCCATCCTTATTTTTGTGTGCAAGCTACACATCGACACTTCTAAAAATTACACAAATGTTGAAGTGAAAATAAAGTGAGACTTCCAAAGTTTTAAATCCCTTGACCACTCTAACAAGGAAAATTTATTTATTGCATTCTATGGATGCTGCCAGCAGTAAGTGTAGTTGTTCAGCCCTAATAGGCAGATGGGTTTGGAGACCATTTTCTACAAGTGCAAGAAAAAAAGCTGAAATTTAAACCTCATAAGGGCAGCTCACTCAACAAAGGGGAAGCCTTTTACTTCTCAACAGTGACACCTCTTGATATTCAACAGAATATTACTGATAACCTTCAAAGATAATTTAATGCCGTCTGCAGGACAGAATACTGCAGGCAGTGCTGTGTTTTTCAAAGGAAATTTTTTTCTCGGTTTGTTCAGGAAAAAGCAGCTGCACATCTAACCTATTGCTGTAATATGAGAGACTCAGGAAATGAAAAAGTTTATAGAGGAGCAGCTCAGAACATTGAATCTGTATCTTCAGAAAATGACAGAATTTTGATATAGGCTTTTGTCATGAAATTGCAAAGTTTTAAAATTGTCACAAAAGTACCTAAAAAGGCATTTTATCATCTTTGCATCTTTGAGCTTTTCTCCTGAAATGTTAATATTTTGAACATGAACATTGAAATTTATATCTCCCCTTAAAAAAATTGTATCAATTCACTATTCTTTGTTAGAATTTTTTTAATCAAACTTTTAATATGCATAGTTTCTTGAAGAGCTATAGCTAAATGTCAGCAAAGACTCTGACTACTTGCATATTCAGTTAATAGAATTTATAACAGTCACAATTTGACATATTAACTCTTCAAAATGTTACTATACTGCAAATGAGAATTCAGGATTTTAAAAATGCCAAAGAAATAAATACAGAACTAAGAGGAAACCAACCCTTTAACAAGTATCTTTCCAGAAGGATATGGAATATGGCCTACCTTTCTGATAGCTGAGTTAGCTGGCTCTGACACTGTATTTGGGCCCCAGCCATGAAAAGTTTAAATAATCATCCCTTCTGGGCCAGATACTGAGTGTTAGAACACGAAATTTTGGCTCATATTTATCTCCATAACAGATGTTGATTGGCCAGCTGAAATTTGTTCATGCATTTTATGAGTAAGTGTATCCTTTTGCCAATTCAACAGAAGCATTTGTGAGAAATCCAAATGCATACATTTCTGCTGGAGCTCCAGCTTTATTCTGCTTCTAGTACAAGTTCATTAGTGAAATAGCTGTAGATCAACCGAAAATAACTTGGCATTTAAGTGTCCTCCATTGGCACCCAATTAGCATTATGGAATAACAAGACGAATGAAGAAAATCTCTGGGGACTGTAGCACAGATAGCAAATGTGAGACCAAAGAGTTAATTCCTAGGGAATAAATTCTCAAGGCACTGGAGTGACTTAATTGTGAAGAGGTTTAATAATTGACTGCCAATAATAGACAGATTGTAAATTGGAAGGTTTATTTCAAAACCAGCAACAACTTCACAGAGAGAGTGTAACAGCGAAGAAAAAAGTGCTAACCTACAGGGAAGGAAATTTGAAAGCTGTGGAGAAGATTTAGGAACAGCAGTGGATTTAAGGGCACACATTTATGTCTACCATTATGCTTTAAGTGGAGCCTTAAACAGTACCTACCAGTAAAATGTTGATGCTTTCTTGTTTGTAAGAAATCAGCTGTTACTGTTGTCTAGTAGCAGAGTAATGCTTGATGCTAAAATCTGAGATGCACACTATGCCTGCACACCGTAACAAAACTCAGCTGCCCAGGCTTTGCAATGTGTCTTGGCAGCAAATGTGAAAAAGCACATCAGACACAGAGAAAACAAAACCCCAGAGGTGAGACACATGAATGAAGATGCTCTGGATAGTGAAATTTACCATTTAAATAATGAAGGGGGATTTTAAAAAAAAATATTTAGGTAAAAGCTTTTCGAAAAATCTTTTAGCCTCTTTTTAGATTATTAGATTATTATTAGACATTCGATTAGTATTACTGGATATAATAATAATATTCATTATTATCTGATAATATTTATTGGATTTTTATCTAATGTAATTATTATCTACTAATAATTTTTAACAGAGCCAGGAATAATTTGATGCTGCTTTGTGGTGCCACATTTAGCTCCCATGTATTTTCTGAGGCCTTTGTAAGGAATTAAGAGGATAAAAGTACTTAATGTTATGAGTTAAGTGCTTTATCTGGAAGTGGATAAACTCTATTCTTCTGCAACTGAAGTGGGAACACCTTCATATAATGGGCAGTTCCTGAGTAAACACCCAGAAACTGTTCTTCTGGTTATTTTTTAGAAAGAGAAATATTTAAGTTTACTTACCTATTTCCAGCCCATTTATCTATATTTGATTTTTTGAGCCGACTTAATCCAGTGAACATACACACATGAAAACTCACACACCCAGAGGAGAGACACATACACAGAGGAAACAAAAATAAATTAGCTGAGCAAATAGAGCACAACATGATACATGGAATCAAATGTTCACAGAAGCTGACACTAAATAATCCAATACTATTAGAAACTCAAGGCATCTAAATACCAAGGATTTGTCTTCAGTAATAAGTATTTTCCCTCCTTTTTTGACATCTGCTGACCTACATGTCTCATAACAAGAGATTACTCATATTAGTGTTGTGCATTTTTTTTAATTAGTTACAAAATCTCAAACTAATGGCTATAAAATGATTTACCAATCCTCCACTGATCAAAATACCTTGTTTGCAAACACAGTACCATACCAGCCTAATTTTCTAGTGGATTTTATCTTCCCTGACTTTAGACAACTAAATCAAAATTAAGCATCTAATCTAAGATAGCCATCTGGGGTACATTTATGATCAAAAGGGACAAGCAACCAGGCATAGAGAAGGGCACATCCAGAGAGTCTTTCTCAGACATCTCTTTTTGCTATGAGCCTTTGGATAAACAGCTCTGGATAGCTTTGCCTTTCTCCCTCTTCCAACTCTCACTGAAGCTTAAATAACTGAACTGCATCTCACTCTTTCTGGGGGTTTCAGCTAGGTAAGAGAAATTTACTTTTTGTCACCTTGTGTAACCAGACCTTTGTTCTTTGCTAAAGGCACAAACACCTCAATATAGAATCATAGAATCATAGAATTGTCTGGGTTGGAAGGGACCTCAGAGATCATCAAGTCCAACCCTATATTTAAAAGATAGAGCCTCAATATTTAAAAGATATGGACTATACCACAAGATTTTTTTTTTCCCAGGTAGCACATCTCTTTTTTGCACCCTCTACATGAAATCTGTGAAAGCAGGCAGGATAAAATGTGGTTTCCATCACTTTGGAGTTACCATAAGAATGATGCTACTTGGAGTTTTGGCTATCAGGTGTGACATAATACCTGCTGTCCCTTCAAAACAAATAATATGTTTTTTAATAAAATATAGTAAAGTCAAAAGCTCATTTGGAAACTTGAAAGCTGCACTTTTGTTCTTGAAATGGATAATTATGAAAAGGACAGTTAAAAAAAAAATAGATTCAACTTTATTTTAGAGAGGTCTTGAAGCCATATAAGAACAATAACCATGTTTCTGATGAACAAGAGATAAAATAATAATAGTAAAACACTTTCTTGAAAGCTTTAAAGTTTTATAAAATGCCCACAGAGGTTTGTGAACCAAGGTCACTCTGTCTCCTTTCATACTTGTAATTATCTAGTTCCAGCCTGATACACTAGCCTTACTAATTGGACACAGAGAAATCCCTTATCAGTGAAGTTAGGGAAGGACCTATGAAAAGGATGTGGGAGACTGCTGTAACTCAAAGAAGAGGAACTGAACAGAAGGAAAGCCAATCAACTGTACCCCTCCGAGCTGTGAGTTTATAGGAAAAGCAGAGCCTCGTTGGATGGAGGAATAAGTGGCCAGCAGGTAGTTACACATGTCATTGACCTCTCCCTGATAGATCCTGCTGTGAGGGGAGCCAAATGCAAACTCACACCTGCCCTTAATTTCTCAGGGAAGAGAAGATTTTTAGCACTACCCTGGGCTTTGGGGTGTGTAGGTGGTGAATATAGTGCTATTCATTTGCATTCCTATATCCCTGAGAAGCTCGTACATACTTTCTCAAACCCAAGTGAGGAAATTAATTGGTCCTGTCTGTAGTTTAGCGTTTTCCTGCACATTTGACAGGTGTGATGCACATAGTGAAGTCTGAAGCTCTGTCAGTCTCTATTTTGTGGCATAAGAAATGTGCATATTTATACTATCCCTGACTTTGATTTCTCACCCTTCTCTTTTCCCAGAACTCCCTGCACATTCTGCAAGGTTGTCAGTGATCCTTCTCCTTAAAATTATGGCTTGTCATTCAAACAACAACTTCCTTCTATCTCAGGTCTTTCATTTTGACCTTGGAGTGTGACGCTAAGCAGCTCACATTCTCTTCGTACTCTTTTTCTAGTATGAAACTTGTTCATTCATTACCTCTTCCATTTCCCCTGTGGCTCTAAATGTCAGTATCTTCCCTGTTCTGCCCTTAGATATTTTTGCCAGTCCTCAAATGCCACCCTTCCACAGGGAAGTCCAGCACTATCTCTGATTTTCACAAGCTGTTTTTAATCCACTGCCACAGGGTGTTTCCACCTAAAGAAACAGCATATGACCAGCAACCCAACATTGTCCTTAAAGTAGAAGCTTACACACAAACTATATCAGAACTACTGGACTCTCTATTCACTAGAAGATATCACCAAAGCAAATGTGTCTATGTGTCTATCACCAAAGCAAAGGAATGTCTATAATAATATCAACTAGAATTCAACAGTTACAGAGAGAAAAAAATTACTCAAGCTTCCAGAGAAAACACGGGGATGTTGTAGGAGAAAGCAGTACATTATGTTGCAGTTCTCCTATTATGTTAATATGAAAACATTATTCTTGTTTCACACGTATGAAGCTTATTTGGTTCTGTTTGTTTGTGAGACACAAAACTGACAATTTTGATCATTTTAACTGCTAAAATTTCCACGGCATTGTGCCCAAAAAGTGTGACATGGCCTTAGCAGACTGGCAGATTGCTGGAAGGCAGATCATATTCCATTCACCTGAAACTGCTTTTACACTTTTAGTTAGTTAAATTTCTTCCCATGTTCCACTATTGTGCAATTTCATAGCACACACTGTGTACATCTTAAACAGATTCACAGACATGGGGTTGGCTCAAGTCAGCAAGTGTCACACACCTGGCTAAAGGCAGAAATCCAGTGCTGGAGGCCACATCTCACAGGCAGTTTTTGTGAGCCCATTTGTTTCATAGAGTAATAGAGTTTAAAGGTGTGGACATGAGACTGCTCTATTCAACTGGCCTCAGTGTAAGAGAACAGTCTCAGCACACTTAGCATCTTCTTTTGTTAATAACCAACTGAAAAAAATTTGGAGATCTCTCTATTGAATTTATTCAGCATTCGGCGGATTCCTACACTTTAAAAATCTGAAATCCTACCACCCCATAAATTCAGTCCTACCATAATTAAACTACAGAGACATTAAAAACATGAGATTTGCTCAGTATTAGGAGAGAAAATCAGAAAGTTTCATGATTCTTTTTTCCAGAAGCATAGGGCTATGCTACTCATTTATCTACTCTTACATACTTTCTTTTAAGAAGCAGTTAATAAATTGAATGGGTTTTTTGCAAAAATTTACCAGAAGGATATTCTTCCCTGTGTATTTGCTTCACACTGCTTCCCACACCTGTCAGTATATTGTTTTGCTTTGTTTTCCTCCACCAAAGAGTAATCAAACATTAGACAGAATATTTTAAGGTGGTCAACTCCTGGACAAACTGAAACTGGCAACTTTTTTTCAGAAAAAGCATTATTATCTCTGTCACTTAGCTCTTGCCTCCCATATAAAAGGTCTCTCAATGAATTGGAAATTCCTTCTTGCAGAGATGCATCTTTTACCACCAAAAAGCAATATTTGGCCAATGCATTTTATGCTGACAACGTGCAAAAAAGTTAAAGTTGTGAATATAGGTGCTTATATTGCTGGTTTTGTCAGTACAAAAATGTCACTAAATATCATATCCCCTAACCAGCACAGCCATAATGAAAAAAATGCTAACATAGACGTGGTTTTAGTCTTGACTATAGTGATAATAAAATGTCTCCTTTTTCAGCTACTGACAGAGCCCTTAGAAAGTTAGTTTGTGTGCAACAGGTCCATGGCAAAACATAAAATCTTATCAGATGCAGGTGTTTACTGTGGGGTCACTCCTATGTCTCAGCTTGTCATGGCAAGCTCTTTTTATCATGTAAAGGGCATGTTTACACTTGGAGACCAGTGGCAGTCGTACATTTAAGACTAGCAAAGCCTTACACTTTTAAGTCTGATAAAACAGATGAGTAAAGTAGATATCTAATGTGTGCCTACCTGAGAGCATTAGCCTCAAATTAGTCATCCACATTATACATGCATATACACAGCAAAATGGAGTCCTGCCCTATGTGGCTTAGATTTCAATCTAAGTTTTATTCAATAGAAAACATCTTTTTTTCCCCCAGAAATTCCTGTCTCCATTTAGCAGATATTCCAGCAGTTTTCTAGCTAATTTACTGGTTTTCCCCTTTCCTTTACCATCACCTTCAACAAAAGCTTTTTAAAGCTGAAATGCAAGATTTTATGTCTCAGCCATCCTCTATTCACCCCGCTTTGGTTAGTATCAAAGGTTTGGTGAAAACACAAAAATGAAAGGAAAAAAAATCAGATGTTAGCAGAGAAGTTTTGAGATGGCTGTTAAAATTGAGGGTTTTATGGGAATTAGCATACTCTGAACCTTAAAAAACTTGTTCTAATTATATATATATATATAATATATAATATAATGTGAATGCTTCCACTTCTCTTTCTTCCAGGAATGAAGTTTGGACACCCCTTGATCTCCCTTAACACTGTTTGGCCTGAACTTCAGAATGTTAAAAACTGCCTCTTTTATGGTATTTCAGTGTTTGTAATCCCTGCAAAGAGGGCAAAAATAGTTAGCAGGTTTATTTTCAGTTTTGGGCAAAGGTTGAGAACACTTTTCCCATTCTCTCTTAAAAACAGAAATTCAGACTCAATAGCAAAACAGTGACAATATCTTCCAGGCTGAGCCTCTCAGTTCCCAAGAGGAGACAATATTCCCCCACTATTACAGTAGCCAGGAAGAATGAGCAGAGGTTCCAGTAATAAATATAGACACAGAGACGTCTGGTTTCTTTTCTGCTTCAGAAGCTATCAAGAAAATTTAATCAGGCTTTTCTTTTCCAGTCAATCCTCAGATTATTTTAATACTTTCACATTCTGTATTGAAATTCTGTCACCCTTGTCAGTGTTTTTGCCTGATGGCTGCATGCAGTAATTGCTAAACAATTTGTTAAAGCATGATATTTTTAGAGAGGTCTGTTCACTTACCATCTAATAGTAATGCCATTTTGCAGGGGTCATAAGGGAAGAACATATTCATTATGAGAAAAAACAAATGAATGGCAAGACATAATCATGTTTCTGTCTCATCCCCTCTGTCTCTCCAGCCTCTTCTGGGCAGAGGAAAATAGCACATACCAACCAGATTTTTACCATAGGTAGGACTAGACTGGTGTTTTCTTCCCTACACTAAATTATGTAGTGCTTCTGCAGAAAGCCTGTACAAGAGCTGAATGTAAATCAGAAAAAGATACAATTGTGGAACTAAAAGGCAGCTTCTCCTCTCTACAGCCATGTTGATATATGACATTCTAGTGTGCACATCTTATAAGATCCTGGGACTACTGCAGTACCTCAGATATCTGTGCATGATAGCACTAATTTAAAATGCATCCTGACCTTCATATGAAATAACTGACCCAGACCTGAGTGAATGGAGCAAAAAAGAGGTGCCTTTAGTGCTAGAGAGATAAAGATGCTTTCTATATTAAAATTACTGATCTAAAAATCAACTCCTGGGTTTTCTGTGCAACTGTTAAACACAGAGCAATATAGCAATCTGTAGGTTCTGCTCTAGCTTTCAAAGGAAACAGAGAGAGAAATCCCCTTTATTTCAGAATAGGAACATAGAGAGCAGCAGCAAAAGAGAAACATACTACATGAAGTTTTCAAAGACTTCACTCTTCATCCATTTTAGCTCTTACTTTCTATCTCATGAACCACTTTCACTGCTCCCTTGTTTATCATCAGTTAGTTTAAAGCAAAACAAAAACCACTTTTTGAACTAATTGCCCATTTTTAAATACTGCAGTGGCTTTTAGTGCCAGTCTTTACCCTCACTTAAGATGGTGATATGTAATGCAATACTTGCATTACAGTCTTTTACACAAAATAGAAACATAGATTCAGAAAATCCTTTAAGCTTCTCTGCAGCCCTTACCACAAGCCTGTTACAGGTATTTTAAAATTATGCTAAAATAGCCAGTGGATGTGTAGTTTACATCCGAAGCAACGTTTCCATGACCTTCTGAATCTATAGATATTTATAGAGCCTGGAAGGAACAGTGTTAAAATTTTATTGTGTTTAGCTGAGTGTAATTTTCACATTACACACTCCCTAGAACGGGGTTCCCTTTGGAATGTAGGTGGAGAGGAATGTCACAAAAGTGTAAATCACAGTGGCAGCTAATGCTTGTGATAAATGCTGACACAAAATCATGCAAGTCCCACACAACTCACTAATGAGTCAATCACTGGTCTTTCAAAAATCCTGAGTATTAATGATTTTACTGCCTTCTGCTGCTTTGACTAAATCACTATTGTAAAAAAGCACTCAGCCTCCTTTCTCATATTACTTATAAACAAAACCTGTTTTGCCCAGGTCACGGGAGAGTAGTGAAATGGAATAAGCACATTACCATGACTTTTAGTGAAAACTAACCCCATTTGCTTGTTCTGAGCTATTTCTTTTTCTATTTGCAGACACGTGGAACTGTTTTTTTAACTCCAGTTTCTAACAGACCTGAGATTTGTAAGAGCAAATTAGAGTTAAGCATTACCAATGCAAATCTTGTAACTTTAGAAGACCAAAGAGGCCTTCATCAGCTCCATGGTTTTGAGTCTGCCCTGTAAAGTGGAAGGTAATGGTCCTGGCAAGAGTAGGAATATTTTTCTGTATTGTGTACCGGTCATGAACAACACTTGAAGTGTCATTCTCAGCTCCAGCTTTGTTTAGAAGGAAAAGCAACACAGAACAATGCAAGCTCAGATGCATTTCAGCAGTTTTGGGATGTCAGTTCATATTTCCAGTCTTCGCATTTAGCATCTAAGTTAAAAAGGCCAAGTCTGGATTTATACTCCTAACTTCAGTGCGTAACCCGATGCCTAAATCAGGAGGTTACTACCATCAATGAAATTCAAAGAAAAGACAGTCATTTCCAAGGTCAGTCCCACCACACCCTCTTTTTGTACCTGCTTTTATTTTTAGCATACACCATAACTATGGCCTGCATTGCTAAAGAGAATTGCAGGGTTATGATCCAGTAACAGAGACAGCTGAACATAGACTAAAATTAAAGATTTTAACACATGCATTTTGAAGACATGACTTTATTTATGAAACTGCCAATGGATGGAGACAAATGTTGTGAGGGGTTTTTTGCAGGAAAGCAATTGTTCTCCTAGTCACGCCTGCACCAGGGATGTGTGTGTGTGAGATTGATCCAGTGATTTCTGATACATCACAGCAAGAGCAGTGATCCATATAACCAATTATTTCTGTACCTTTACTGACATGGTGAATCATGTAAGTTTTTTCTTCAGATGATAATTTCATCTCTGCTTTACTTTGTGCATTTATTTCTTTATTGTTTCCCTTAGCTGAACCTTGTGTGGCATGAATTCATTAGTGCTCGGTAATGAAGTGGAGATTCAGGCTTATAAAGAGGAATTAACACAGACAAAATTGCAACTATATTATAGTACCTCCATCTGTTTTACAGAAAATTTACACATTCTCATTTCAATTAACTGTGATGGTCAAAATAATTGTAAAATCTTTCATTCCCAAACATCACAATAAATAAAGAGATCATTACATCTTTGAGACTTTGAGTAACACTTAGTGTAAAACATAGGCTTTTATTCAAGTTTTATAGCCTTGCCTTTATCACCTTTTTCAATAAATATCACATTCTAAATAAAACAAATGGAACAGTTTCCTTTTGTCAGCTAGGATTAAGGTAATACTTATTAGCACAGAAATAGTGCACATTGTGTTGTTGTAGTCAGGACTGAAAACATTTTTTTTTTTTTTTTCTCAGAATCTTCAAGACATTGCATTTTTTCTGTCAAACTCAGTCTGAATACACATTATACCAGAAGTGAAGGTGAATAAAGTATCAGTAAATTAGAGCTAAAATTATTTAATTTTGTACTCATGTACTTTGGAGTCCAAAAGAGGAAGAAGGTAATAAACATCACTCAAATCTTGGTGTTTTAATGGAGATACATCTAGGAGAGTTATGACTTGGGGATCAACATTTTACTTCTGACTCAGCTAAACATGTTCAGATGTCTAAATGCAGATGCTGAAATACCAGCAATTTAGACTGAATTCTGTCCAGTCATGCCCCAAAACATGAGTGACAACCCTGAGGCACTGCCCCTGAGGAATGTTTTTTCCCTGCCTCAGAGAGACACCAGGGCATCACTTTGACAATTCCAAGACATAAATGGAAAAGCCAAATACCTGATAACTCCAGCCTTGCAAGCACTCATCACAGCTACACTGTGGAGACCTGAATGAAAAATTAACTTGATTTAATTCTACCCCAGGCTAACACAACTTCAAACCTCAATCCTTTCCTGTAGCTATCAGGAAAAGCTTTTATTAATTATAATGAGACTGAGATCAAATATTTGAACACTTTCACAAGAAATATTTGCTTAGTTTGACTGTAGATCTATGGTGGACAGCAATACTTAATCAGGAAGTATTTCTTACAGTCATCCTGGAGTTCTTTTCCTCAGCACTTCCAAACCTTGTGATGACAGATAATCCTTAGAACATTCTCACTTTTCCAGATTATTCCACATTTCCCCACAAAATATAAAATCAATAATCAAGTAATAAGACAAGCAATGAACAACATTAACTGTCTGCAGCTTTGCTGATTCTTGCACTCTGTAGCAGATGACCCTTCTAGAACTAATGGGAAAATTTTGTTTCTATTGAATAAAAGATGTAATGAGCCTGCAACTTTAGAAGACTTGAACTAGAAATTCAGAGTTTATGTAATAAAAGATCCATCGCCCTTTCTTGAAGACACTATTTATAGATAAATAAATGGACAAACAACTCTTAATCTTACTTTGTAGACTTTACATCAGGCTCTAGAGAGAAACCAGGCAGCCTTCCAAAAGAATTTTTACAGTCAGCACAGTGAAAGCAGTCTATCAGTAACAAATGGGGAAAAAGCAAATTCAGCTGAATTAAAACTGCCCTAGAAAAAAAGGAAGAGAAGACAATAGTGATGATTAAGAAGAAAACTGGGCATACGGTCAACTTATTCTATAGCTGAAAAGTCCTAATGAATCACACAAAATTAAAACCCACTCAAGACAAAAAGAAACACTGTAAGTAAATACAGTGCCATGTGCACCTGGGCTTTTGGAAGAGCAGTGAATAACTGTTGGGTTTTTTTTCCTAGAAGTCCATGCATTGTCACATCAGAACCTTGTCAGTCAAGGTATTACTGGGGACTACACAAGAAAGGGGAAAAGCAGAGAATAGTCAATATGAAGATAATGCAATTTACAAAGTGTTTAAGGTTACCAAAAGGATAGGGGAAAACTGGCTTACCTGAGATGAGTGAAAGTTTTAAGTGGCACAAGGAAGGTATGGAAGTGTCCTGTTAGAAAATACTACTCTGTAGTCCCTGAGGAGCTTTTTTAGAGAGCAATACCCATCTGAAATATATACATTTTCCATGAATCACACTTTGCTTACTTGAAATTTCTCAAGAATCATTCTCCTGATGAGAAAAGGCTACAGGCTTCACATTGTAAATGAAAGAAACTGCAGGATTTCTTCAAGTCCAGTTTTTACTTTTTTTTTTTTTATAAAGGGAGACTGCCTCTGGGTCTTTATTTTCTACTCTCTTTATTTTCTTCCCAGTGCCAGAGCTGTCATATGCAATCACACACAAATTAAGGATAGCAGATGAAACAATAAAGGAAATCAAATGCAGAAACTGGTTTCCAGCAGGAAAGCTGTCAGTTCTATCGATTCTTATTGAAAACAGGCAGAATTTCATCTTATTTAATTAAAAATACCTCAGAAATGTCCTAAAAAGCTCTATACATTTACATGCACTCTTGTTCTGACATCTCCATAACCCAGAGAGGGGAATATGTTGGCAATCACCGGTTTTCCTTTAGCCTGTCAGCTGGGTTTCTCTCTCTCTCTCTCACAAAAAAAAAAAAAAAAAAAAATGTACCCAGGGGACTCCTGCTCTTAGATGCTGCTATACAGGGCAGACCTGGACAAAGAGTAGATTGCTGCATCTGGAGTTGCACAAATGAAGTGACCTAACTAAATGTTTCACATTCAGCTTTTGTAACTGGGTTCATGATAGGTATAACTCCTACCTATAACTCCTATGTGCAAATGCTCTGCACTCCTCTGAAATAGTCAATGAACATTCACTGGGCTTCTGTGGAAGGAATAATGATCTCACACCACAATCGCCACACATAAAAAGACCGGGAAAAATTGTTCTGCTGATCTTTAACTGATCATATACAAATTAGTTTAAAGGATAAATTTTGTGTTCTGATCCTCTCAATCTTGTTTAAAAGCTGTAGAAGTTGCAGTATCTATAAATTAATAATACATCTTGCTACACACAGATTTATGCAATTGACATCACCAGTAAAAATGTTGCTATTTTCAATGACACTAGGGAAATGCCAAGTCTTTTTAAAATCCCTGTTTTCTCTCTTAAAAAGGTAAAAAAATGTAAGTATTTCCAAAACATGAGCTGTGTGTGTAGTTTACATTTCAAAATAATCAGCTGCTATAAACCAATGTAGATCTGTTGAATGCATCTGAACTGCGCTGAAATACAACTTTGCATTGTTACTTAACCATGGGACATTGCTGGACATATTTTTCATAGCATTTGAAGAGAAAAATCTAAGTGCCTAGCTTATAGGTAAGTGGAGAAGAGAATATATGAAGAAGTTCCTCATTTCACTGAGAATATGTTATTTTAAAGAAGTTATACTAGGAACATGATCACCTTTATCTTTCACAACAGACAGATGCTAGTCTTTATCTCCTTATATATTATATGGAAGTATTTTTAAAAATCACAACACTGCCTCTGCAAGAAATTTATACTAACAGAAAGATGCACTTTCATATTTATACATCTATATATTGTAAAAAGTGAAATCAAAACCAAACACTTGTCCACTTATAACCATGTGGTCTTAGTCATCTGCAGGCTTTTGTGATACTGCAAACTCAAAAGTGTCCCCTAACTCTAAGAGAAAAATAGTCCTATCACACATGGTTATTCATCTGCTTCAACAACATCTGTGTTGTTTCTGGTAGCATGGAAATGCAAAGAGGAAAACTATGTTCAGGTTTTTAAATAACATAAACAAAAGAAATGTATAGCTATTCAATATTGTCCTGCCTTCTTTTACCTGAAATGTTCTTTTCTGATTATGTTCTTTTTCCAGACATCTCTAACTAAAAAATATAACTGCAAGAAAGGGGGTCATATATTTTCTGAATCCAAAGTTTTCATAACTTCATGTTAAGTTAATCTTACTTAACAGCTGTGCTGATAGCCATTAAGATGGCAACAAATGAATACAATTCCAGCCGACATTATTTGGAAAGGGCTGGCAAATCTCAAATAAGACAATGTCCACATTTATTTGAGGCACTTTTCCAAGAAAAATAAAGCTCCTACTACTAGTAAAAATACAGGTCAATTAAAAAAAAAAAAAAAAAAAAAATAATACTTGCTGGTGCCTGCTAGAGTAGATATCCATGTTTCACTGAATTCTACAAAAGTGGAAAGTGAAAGTATCACAGAATAGGTTCTTGTTTGGTGAGTTCCTAAATGGCACAGAGGGAGGACCGAACTCCGTGTGTATCAGACAGTCTACTTTCAGGATGAAGTTTTTGAGATTCAGGATGTCTCTCTTTCCTATAAGCTGGTGCCTACGCCCATGCATTTAACTCTAATCCTTTGTGAAAGAGCAGTCACAGGAGGTGGAGGCAGGAGCTGTGCCTGCTTTGTGCACCAGCCTGGTGATCCTTGAACCTGCCCAGCAACTGGGCAGTCAGTCTTTTCTCTAAGGGGTCAAGATGGTTGCACATAGCACTGTCTATAATTTATTCAAACACTGCTACAGGCAGTGCTCACTACAAGGAGAAGATTCCAGGTTTTGCTAATTTTAGGTGGATGCTTCAATGCATATCTTTCCTCTAAACTGAGCCTACAACTACTTTCTGACTGATTTCAAAAGAAGAGATGGTGAAACACAATACAGTTACTTTCTTCAGGTTTGTTCTACTGGCAGATACTTTAAGATGTGGGTTTGTATGTTTAAAGAATGGGATGGAATTAAACTTGAACTTACATTTCTTACATTAGTGGCTTAAATTATGTGTTCAATACAAAAAAGACACATAACCTCCTTTATGTTTTAAAAGAAAGTAGTGGCATTAACTGTTTATTTGGATCATCCTCTACTGTGAGCATCCTCTCAAGATGCTGAAGAATGTCTTGTAGGCATCGTCTCCGCAGATCTGAGTACTAAGGTGAACACGGAATTACTTAGGTCTGCCAAGACAAGGATGTTTCTGGGTATCTTCAAGGGTATGTGGCTAACCCTATCTTAGGATAAAAAATACCTGACACTAGAAAGACCCTAGATGGACAGTTAGCACACAAATATACATGTATATCCAATCTAAGATTTCATTCTCTACTATATTTGTCTCCAAAATCTTTAAGGTCACAGTGAGTACTTTTCCAGGATGTGATATCCATGTGAGAAGTGAGGTAGAGTGCCCAGATGTTCATGCTGTAGATTGGTGAAGTTCACATGACTGGTGAAAGCAACTGGATTATCTGAGATTATGAAAGAGGTATGTTAACCCAAGTAAATGTGCTGAGCTGCTGCTGTGACATCAACAGTGTTGTCATATGTGTGGCACAGAGTCTGCTTCACTCACCTAAGCAGATTGCATCTCCCATACAAGAATTTTAAAAGGTAAATATCCATCTCACTCAGCAATAAGCAGGAATCACAAACATATGCCCATGAATCACGTATATATTGTTACTTTATATAGGTCTTGTAGGACATCATTAGCCCTAGAATTCTGCTGTGGGCAATTTTCAACTAGCTCTGGGAAGAAAAAAATTGCAGAGTACAGTGTGGAACTTGGACGTAAGCACCTCTAGATCATTCTGGTGATTTTTGACACTCTGTATTATTTCACTTCATAAATGATAACAACAAAAAGAAAAAAGGAATTCTCAGAGAGCAAAACATATTTGCATATACAGCCAGAGAATGGGTGACAGAGTCTGGACTGAGTTCTTACAGATCAAGCACAGCTTTGTTGTTCTTTTCCTGCCATACACATTACAGACCTTTCATAGTTCTGTTTGTACACATGGGATGTAGTCTTTCTCACTTGATAGTGAATAATCAAAGGAAAGGAAAGGTGCTTCATTAAAATTTCTTTCACTAGCACTAACTTAAAAGCAACAGAAGGGAGAAAGAGGCAGGAAGCACATATTCTACTACTTAATTTTTTTTTTTTAAATAAAGTTCATTAATCAATACCATCTAAGAAGGAGGAATAAATTAACCAATTAAAACTAGTGCTTTTTCTTCTAAAGGAATTTTCTAGGAAAGCAAGGGAGAATAATTTGGAGTAATGTATATTGAATTGCAAGTCAGAATTGTAGCAGCAAGGATACATTAGAGCTGAGAAAAAAATTCAAGTCCATTAATTTCCAACCAGAAACACCCCAAGGAAATTTCTTTGAAAAAATATCCAAAACCAATGTTTCTATTTTTCAATCAACTCTAGCCAAATATATAAAAATAGGAAGGACAAGCAAAACTACTTTATGGTATTGTTTGAAAAATAAAATTTGCCTTCAGTATAACCATGCTTCTCAGTTCTTATACTTAAGCAGCCTCCCAAAACTAGCTGTATTAATTTTAATGGCATAAATAGTCCTAAATGATAGAAAAGGGTTCATGTGATCTTATGGCAGTATTAAGTAATTGAAGAAGGCTGAAGATTTCTAGTACAGAGATCTCAACTTCTTAGTCATGTGTCAATCATCACCATGAAAAATCTTTCGACTTTATATTAAACACACAAAAGAGGAAAAAGAAGAAAAGCCATTTAAAATTAAGAAGGGAGAAAGTGCTATTAGCAAGGCATATTACTCATTGAAGAGCCAGAGGAGGGCTATGTGCTGTAACCCCTTTCCTGCCACAGAGACAGCAGCAGCAGACACCAGCCTGCACACACATGACAGCTCTGGCCCTTCTCAGGAGGAGGGAGCTCATTTCTCCTGTGCCACCCAGGACATATTCATAGCAAAGGACAGACACAAATTTCAGGTAGAAAACCAAAAAAAAGACACATAGTCTTGAAAGCACTGAAACAAAAGGGTTTTTTAAGAAACAGAAAATTAAATGCTGTATAACTCCTACTTTAAAAGCAGTTGCTTAATACAGTCCAACAGGTGCAAATCATGGCACAGCCTTAGAGGTTAAGCCCTGTATCTGGGACAATACAGTAATTTCACAGTTGTGAACAATAGCTGAAATGTTCAGGTTCAGGATATTTTCAGGATGATTTTTTAATTCCTGGTCACCTAACGACAAGGTGACCCACTAAGTGGATGGGGGAAAGCCTGTGGGGAAAGGCTGTGGATGATGTCTTCCTAGACTGTAGTAAAGCCTTTGACACTGCTTCCCACTAAATTCTCCTGGATAATCTGTCTGTTCATGGCTTTGAAGGTATATGTTGCACTGGGNAAGTGCCAATTTTTTTAGTTTAAGTGAGTACATACAATGCAAAGCATCATTACTCTGTCCAGTTCTGAGCCTCTCAGTTCAGGAAGGAGATTGAGGTGCTGGAGCAGGTCCAGAGAAGAGCAAGGAGGCTGTGAAGGGACTCCAGCACAAGTCCTGTGGGGAGAGGCTGAGGGAGCTGGGGGTGTTCTGCCTGGAGAAGAGTAGGCTCAGGGTAGACCTCATCACTCTCTACAACTCCCTGAAAGGAGGGTGTAGCCAGGGGGGGCCAGAAACACCCCAAGGAAATTTCTTTGAAAAAATATCCAAAACCAATGTTTCTATTTTTCAATCAACTCTAGCCAAATATATAAAAATAGGAAGGACAAGCAAAACTACTTTATGGTATTGTTTGAAAAATAAAATTTGCCTTCAGTATAACCATGCTTCTCAGTTCTTATACTTAAGCAGCCTCCCAAAACTAGCTGTATTAATTTTAATGGCATAAATAGTCCTAAATGATAGAAAAGGGTTCATGTGATCTTATGGCAGTATTAAGTAATTGAAGAAGGCTGAAGATTTCTAGTACAGAGATCTCAACTTCTTAGTCATGTGTCAATCATCACCATGAAAAATCTTTCGACTTTATATTAAACACACAAAAGAGGAAAAAGAAGAAAAGCCATTTAAAATTAAGAAGGGAGAAAGTGCTATTAGCAAGGCATATTACTCATTGAAGAGCCAGAGGAGGGCTATGTGCTGTAACCCCTTTCCTGCCACAGAGACAGCAGCAGCAGACACCAGCCTGCACACACATGACAGCTCTGGCCCTTCTCAGGAGGAGGGAGCTCATTTCTCCTGTGCCACCCAGGACATCTTCATGAACACATTGCTTCCCCCTCCCCAGGAGGAGAAGAGGAGGCAAGGTGTGGAGAAAGCCACACCAGTCCCTACTGAGACTTGCTTGGATTGCTCCAGACAAGCTCTCTTGGAGGTAGAACCACTTTCCTGTGACTCGCCAGTACCATGTACCTTTTTTTTTGAGCGCACTGAAGCCCAAATAAAATGTGAATTTTTCCACAGCAAAAGGAACTGTCATATCATAAACTGTTGTGGCAACTGATGTGTTCCTTGTAAAACTATGATGAAGCAAAAGCATGGAAAATATGAATGCTAATGCTTTTTTCTATACAAGTGTATTAGAAAGGAGCAGGAGAAACTTCGGGAGTTAATTTTGTCACTGGAAGTACAGCTACTGCAATACATGCCTGGATAAATTAGTGAGGACAATAGATTCCTCTGAGCTTGATAAGCTGCTAAGGGAAGACATCTGAGCTCTCATGTTTCAGGGGATGCTCAGTCCCTAGTTGAATTACTGTTGTTTTTTCCAGAGCAGGCAGACCCTGTAAGTTTGACTTTATGTGACAGCTCAAGCACATATTCAGAGCAAAGGACAGACACAAATTTCAGGTAGAAAACCAAAAAAAAGACACATAGTCTTGAAAGCACTGAAACAAAAGGGTTTTTTAAGAAACAGAAAATTAAATGCTGTGTAACTCCTACTTTAAAAGCAGTTGCTTAATACAGTCCAACAGGTGCAAATCATGGCAAAGCCTTAGAGGTTAAGCCCTGTATCTGGGACAATACAGTAATTTCACAGTTGTGAACAATAGCTGAAATGTTCAGGTTCAGGATATTTTCAGGATGATTTTTTAATTCCTGGTCACCTAACGACAAGGTGACCCACTAAGTGGATGGGGGAAAGCCTGTGGGGAAAGGCTGTGGATGATGTCTTCCTAGACTGTAGTAAAGCCTTTGACACTGCTTCCCACTAAATTCTCCTGGATAATCTGTCTGTTCATGGCTTGGAAGGTATATGTTGCACTGGGTTAAAAAAAAGGGCTGGATGGCTGAGCTCAGAGAGTTGTGGTGCATGGAGTTGACTCCCATCTGGCAGCCAGTCACAAGTGGTGTTCTCCAGTACTCAGTAGTGGGGCCAGTTCTCTTTAATATCTTTACAAATGATCTGGATGAGGGGATCAGAATGCACCCTTAGTAAGATTGCAGATGTCACCAAGTTGATCTGCCTCTAGGTAGGAAGGTTCTGCAGAGTGACCTGGACAGGCTGGGATTGGTGGTCTGAGCCCAGTTGTATGAAATTCAACAAGGCCCAATGCCAGGTCTTGCACCTGGGTCACAACAACACCACGCAATGCTACAGGCTTGGGGAAGAGTGGCTGGAAAGTTGTGTTCAGTTTTGGGCCCTCACTACAAGAAAGGACATCAAGGTGCTGGAGCACATCCAAAGAAAGGCAAAAAAAGCTGTTGAAGGATCTAGAGCATCAGTCTTAGGAGGAGCAGCTGAGGAAACTGGGATTAGTCTGGAGAAAAGGAGGCTGAGGAGAGATCTTATCACTCTCTACATCTGCTTGAAAGGAGGTAAGAGTGAGGTGGATGTTGGGTCTTTCCTCAGGCATCAAGCAAAAGGACAAAAGAAAAATGGCCCCAGACTGCACCAGGGGAGGTTTAGACTGGATATTAGGAAAAAAAAATTCATCAAAAGGGTTGTCAAGCACTGGAACAGGCTGCCCAGGGAAGTGCTTGAATCACCAGCCCTGGAGGTACTTAAAAGACATGTAGATGTGGTGCTTAGGGATACAGTTTAGTGGTGGACTTAGCAGTACTAGGTTAACAGTTGGACTTGATGATCTTAAAGGTTTTTTTCCAACCATTCTATAAATCTCTGATATTCAGGGTCTTTGAACAGGAAATAAAGCTCAAGTTCTCACCCAGAAGCAAGGTGAAAACCAGAAACTCAGAAGAAAACCAAATGCCCTTACTGGAGAGAACTGTCACACTCTTAGGCATCACAAAATTGTGATCACACAAGGAAATCTTCAAATGGAAAAAGGCAGAAGAGTAATAAATTTGCCAAGCATACCAACAGTGTTCAGAAAACACAGAGGGCCCAGGCAACTGGACAAAAGTCCTTACTAATGCTACACAATAGTAGCATCATTAGAAGCATGTATGTAAACAGTGGAGTTTAATTTAGCAATACTCTACTTAATACTTTACAGATGCCATTTTTCACTGGTGTGTTATATATGTTACTGAAAACTGTTTATGCTAATGTGTATTAAACAGTTTTTCATTGTCAGGTGTTAAAATGCTACATTTTAAAAATATACCTGCTTCTGTATATAAGCCCTTCAGACTAATTCTGTCTTCTAGCAAGAGTATCTCAAAGAAGTAAGCATCAGCATTCACAGTAATAGTTTTCTGTATGGATCTTACCTTAGCAGTGCAGCAGATGAAGTAACAAGCAAACTGCCTAGCAGGTGAATTTCTATTAAAGGCTTTCTGTGTCTTGGCAGTTGCTCACAGAATTGATATTCTTTCACAAAACACTTTGTATCAAGGAATCAGCATTTTTCTAGTGACAAGTCATTTTATAAGAAAATTCCTGACAGGGTCCAACTACAATGCCTAAATGACCATGATGCATTTTGGGTGGTTTAAAAAGTGTGACAGAATGTAAGTTCACTGCCATCTTTTTTTAAAAAAAAAAAAAAAAAAAAAAAAAAAGTCTGCAGTGTACATTCACTGGAGAAAACAAGAAGTTATCGTCTTTGCAGCTTCATGATTTAGCTGTCTCCCCACATCTCATGGGGTGGAACATTTTTAGCACATTCCATAATCACTGTTCTGAAATGGCAGCCTCACTCTTCCCAAGATAAATGTCTCCAGCCCTGACTGACACCAGTCTCTATTTTAGCCAGTCATCAGTCAGCACACTATCAGAACTTCCCTGTAAAAGCACAATCACATCAAACTACAGTTTCACACCAGTGGACTGGTCCAACATGCTCATGTGAAGAATGCATTTGTCTCACATCAACCCCAATGTGCTCTTCTAGGCTGTGGCGCTTAGCAACTAAACCCTCATGCAACACAAAGTACATTCTAGTTTGATGCTCAACACATTGCCCTCTGTGGTGAAAAGATTTCTCAGTCTGTCAAATAAATTCTTCTTAGGACACCATCCTAAGTTTCCATTAAGCTATAGGAAATAAAATATTTTATAACTTATTTCCAAACACTCAGTCATTTGTTCTCTTAGTGCCCCAGGAATGTTTACAAACTAGATTCGATGAGAATGCAGGCTGGATAGTAAAGCAACTCCAGTTAAAAGGACATTTTAAGTGTTTAGGGCAATAATGTCCAGTTTATAGAAGTATAGAGGCAGAGGCCATAGAAAGGTAAGGGCTGAAAATGAAGCGCAATAAAAACTACGATTTAATTCAGTTGTTCTACAGAAATCAACAGCCTCATCCCCTCCTACCTTCCTCCATTCTCTAGAAGGTCCTTGTTATAGCTGCAGTTTATAATTTGGATCACTTGAAGGCAGAAAATTTTCCTGGGAAATGGAAAAGTATTAAAACTACTCAGGTAAATTGAGATCATAAATAAACTGTCACAAATACTTTAGGATTGAAAAAAAAAAAAACAAAAAACCAAACCCAAAACAAAAAAAGTGTTTAAAGGGAATGAATTGCAGTTCATAAAGGGAGGAAAGATTGATTGTTATATTAAGGTAATGACAGAAATCTGAGAATTTCTGGCTCTGTCAGCAGCTTTTTTTGTGACCTTTGCCTGTAGCCTGACTTTGTTTCTCTTGAATTCAATGGGAATTTTGTCATTGTCTTTCCAGGAATCAGTGTGATTTAAGAAATTTCACCAGCACTTGTTGACCCCATATCCATCATGCACCAGCACAATGCAGAGACCCCTGAAGCTGCACTGGTGGCATTCAGCTGGCACAGCTTTGCCCCTTCCCATAGACCCCAGATGAGGATGAAAACAGTTGTTACCCAGTGCAATGCTGACCCCATGCTAGCAATCTCTTCCTCTCAGCCCATCTACACAAGAAAATTTTTGATGTTATAACACAGAGCCTAAGTGAAAGACAGACACATGACAGCTGGACCAGTCATTCCACAGGACTCACCTAGCTCAATAACCTGCACTGCAAACTCCTGCATACACCAAGACATCATTGTGGGAATTTGTTTCAGTCTTCTTTCCTTCTGTAGGAATTTATTAATCATTTGTTACTGTGGGTGTGGGGACGTTGAAATTACCAATATTTTATCTAACCTACTAAATCCAGATCACTACACACTTAACCTGATTCAGCTTAGAATCAAACAGCTTTCCCACCTCACCCCTGCCTCCCTTTGCTTTATTTTAGAATAAAAACAAACAAACAAACAAATCTCTTTATTGAATGACACATTTTGGGTTTAGGTCTATCACTGCCCAGGCACACAGTTTTCACAGAATCATAGAATCATAGAATCCTAGGGGTTGGAAGGGACCTCGAAAGATCATCTAGTCCAACCCCCCCTGCCAGAGCAGGGCCGAACGTGTCCAGGCGGGTTTTGAATGTCTCCAGTGAAGGAGACTCCACAACCCCCCTGGGCAGCCTGTTCCAGGGCTAGTTTTGAGCCCCGGATCCATCATTTTCATGATTCACCTTCCCATTAAAGTTCACTAAGTAGGAGGGAAGAAGCAGGGTGCCCACAGGATAGGTAGCATGCAAATTAACATAATAAATAGAGATGCCTGAGTAAGAATTCCATTCTCATGTAATGAGTCTCCCAGCTGAGTTGATATATAATCCTGCTTAATTTCAGTCAATCATCTTTTATTTTTTTTTTTTTTAAGAAAATCATGCAGCACAAAAACATCCTAATCTTACTAACCAAGTGCTAAGCCATTCCACTTTTCTAATTGAGCAGTATTTAACTTAGGCTGTTTTAACACAACAAGAATAAAATTCATTGTTCAGGTTGCTGTCTCTGGCCTTCCAAATTACGTAGGACAAGTTCTTTCAGCAGCCCGTCTCACTTTCCCAGTCTGCAAAATGGGTACCACGATATTGCTCTGCTCTTCAGTGCTTCAAATTTTATAGAATTCACAGTCACAGTTGGAAAATGACACTGGAACTCAGCAGAAGACTTGTGCCTTTAGAGGCATCTCTGGTTTCAAGTGAGATGTGTAGCAAGTCTAAAGTATATCTTGCACCTTACAACAAATGCAGTTGAAAATTCATTAGAAAATAGCAGTGAGAATTTATCTTACTTGATTTATTCTGCTCAAATGACATGCCTGGCTTCAGCAACATTTATGCTATTGTATGGTAATGGAGACCTGGGTCATGGAAGCTTTACTGGAAACTAAAGCTTTTAATAAAAATATGTCATGTTTATGAGAGTTTTCCAGGATTTCATGCTTGCTCCTGCTCCAGCAATAACGCTATTTTCTGTCCTCTGGGCCAAATGCTAGGAAGGTTTTTCCCCAGCTTGTTTTTAATAGTACTTTTTTCTGGGAGAGTCATGTTGGGTTCGTGACCCTCTTGGCTCGTAGGAAGAAACCAGCCTCTCAGCAATCCTTCACCCACCCCTCTGCAAGACTGACGGGTGTGAGAGTGTGGTTCACTCTCCTCCTGCCTGGGAATGAGAACATGGGGCCCAACCATCTCTCCAACTTGGCAGGGAGTTATCAATGCTCCTCCTGCCCCTTTCCCTCCCTCTCGAGAGGGCCAGAGACACTTTCTTCTGGCATTCCCACTGGGATGGAGGGAAGAGTGGTGCTCCAGCAGCAGAAAAAGACCCAGGGGAATGAAAAATGTGGGAAGTGCTGGTTCCCAAGGTCTCCCTGGCTAACAGGACTGCCTGGCCTTTCCAGGGGGAGGTGAAATGTCACATTTAGACCAAGGCCATGACGTTTACATGAGAGAGGACACAGACTTCTCCTTGTCTGCGTTCCCATGGTGGAAACTCTCCTCTATCTTTACCCCCTCTGTAAAACCCACTCACAAATACTGCAAGCACAGAAGACTTGAATCCTGGGAATTACTCAGTTTCTCACCATGAAAAACGTGCCCCTGATGACAAACATCTTTTTGAGTTAAGAGCCCTCCCTAGCCTCCTCCCTACAGCAGCAAGTGCCACAGTCAGAGTGTCATTTGTAGTTGTCACACTGCATTCTGGCATTATTGCAACATTAAACTTGAATTATGGAGTTATGAAAGAATGGTGGGGTTTAGAAAGCAAAAAGATAATTTTACACTGCTGTACGTTTACATAATTCCTGACACTTCAGGTAAACAGTGAAATGTAACTTTAGAGGCACTGCATCATCCTAACAAAATGTTTAGGTAGGGAACTGTGAATTTATTTATTTTTTAAGCCAGAAACCACAGTGTCCTCATCCTGCTGCACAACATTTTTGTTTGTTTCACGACTGCAGTCCTGAAGTGCTTTGTGTCAAACAGGAAAGCTACCAAGAGATATTTTCTATGAAATTTTCAAAAGCTTTCTCAAAGAACACAGTACTTCCCATTTGTAAAGGGGACATCTAAAAAAGCAGCAAGAGCCTCTGCAAAAGGAGGACTTGAAATAAAACTATTCTCCTTAGAGAAGCTCAATAGGAAAAAAAGATGTTATTCTTTACAAGATAAAGGTACTTTCTTTTCTTTCCTTACTTATCACTTTATTTTTATACGGAATCTGGAAATCATATTTTAAAAAAACAAACAAACAAACAAACAAAAAACCCAGTTTAGCTTATCGATTAAATACCGAAATTTGGGACATATTTCATTAAAATGTTTTATTTCCATTAGAAGTTGGCATTTTTCATTAAAAAACAATTAGCATTCAAGTAAAAAAATAATTTCAAATAAAAATTTGGATTTTACTGTTTCTAGGCTTAAATTCTTCTCCAGAATTTCAACTGCCATTTGAAAAGAGTTTTCATACCTTTGCTTATGCACAGCCACAATCATTTCTGTTGGAGAAATTGGTAAAAAGTCATTCTGCAGATAGAAGGACCTATCACAACTTACTTGAAAGTATTATGGCCCAATTTTGCAACTTACCCATAAGAATCTTTTTTAAAGAAACTCATCTAAATAATTTATGGTTCACAGAATGAAGTTAGGCAATGGATTAGTGATAACATGATAACTGATCTGCCTAAACAACAAATTATAGATAACGTAACTGGCAATAATCAAAAGAATTCACAACCAAATGAAACACTGAAGTTTTAATGACAGGTACTTAGCACAAAGATCAAAGCTAATCAAATTAGTTTTCACAAATTAATTATCTGAAAAGTTTAGGGGGAACTGTCTGCAGATATGCTGTGATTTTTTTTTTTGTACCGTTTAATGACTGCATGACTAAAACACCTGGGGTTTATTCACAAACTGGTGAGGGAGCACGCTTTATTTATGACTGCCCATGTGAATCATTCAGGACAATTTCTGTTCCAGAACTGGGTGACCTGGACTCTTTAAAATAGAAGTATCCCATTTTACTACTCTGAAATGGTTGCAGAAACTCAGACTATGTTCAGTGAACATTATGCCAACAAAATAGAAAGAACTTTTAAAAGATTATCCTGAGAGAACATTTTTCTACAAACATTTCTGTACAAACATTTCTGTAACAAGTTACTTGGTTTTCCTGATACTCCTGCTTTCAAATATACTCATGAATAAAATCTCACTCCCCAATGTTGTGCAGACACACAAATAAGAAGCTGAAGGGCTGCAAGCTTTACTGACAGGAATATTTACAAATATTATTTGGCCACAGTTACCTCCAGCTGAGCCATACACACATTGCAGCTGCCACGCACACCATAAGGAAGTGAATCAAAACCTTTTCAGAAGAAATAGCAGCAGAAAGAAGTGAGGAGAAAGGTGCGTATTATATTATACATACAGATTTTAAAAAAAAATGTGCTTTAAGATGACTTTCGTATTCTCTGGGAAGAAACTTCTCTCTACAGACTGCAAGTTCAGCATTTTGATGTTCCGAGGCACTGGAAACTTAGGCCTGCAGGGAAATTCCTGGCACAAGCTTCCAGTGGTGGGGAACTGTTTTTCTGACAAGAAGCAAGAAGCGATGAAGGATGTTCTTCGGCCATGAATTAGTTTTGGTTTCCTCGCTACTACCAAATACTTAAATTAAAATAAAATACTCCCGAGGTTTAAGAAAAAGGAAGAGGTGAAGATTTCCTATAACAAAAGCAGATATAGCCATTACATCTGCATTTATCCCTTGCCTATCTTAGGACTTAGAATCATAGAATCATGGAAAAATTTGGGTTGGAAGGGACCACTAAAGTTCATCTAGTCCAACCCCCCTGCAGTAAGCAGGGACATCCTCAACTAGATGGGGTTGCTCAGAGCCTCATCATGCCTCACCTTGAATATCTCCAGGGATGAAGCCTCAACTACTTCCCTGGGCAACCTGTTCCATTTTTCTACTACCCTCATAGTAAAGAACGTTTTCCTAACATCCAGTCTAAATCTACCCTACATGTGGCTTCATACGTGTGTGCTTCTGTGACCCCATAGCCTCTTGCCAATAATAGTATTAACATGTAAAAGATAAAGTTTCTCCCCCAGCTCAAGTGCGCTTCTGTATATCAAGGCCTTCTTTGCAGAGGCTGCAGCTCCATTTAAAAAAATAACCTTAGCAGAATTCTTTCCTCCAAACTATTCAGACTGCTTTTGAACCTTTGGGAAAATGAACAATGTTTCCAGCAGTATAGGGCAACCTCGATGTATATTTTCTTTACATCTGTAACAAACACCACCATCTCCCAGTACTCCCCGTGACTGCACATAACCAACAGCTGTTTGGAAGCTGGAGAAGTAAAAGGATGGAAGTCCTCAGAACATTTTCTTCTTTTATGACCCTAGAATCACCAGATCATCACAGGGTCATGGGAAAACTCAAGCTGGAAGGGCCTTCAGGAACTCTCCAGCCCAGAGAGTTGGGTACACCAGTCTCCACAGACCAATAAGTCAGACCACAGCTGAGGCTATTTCTGCCTCCTTCTTTACTACTCTCCTCAAAAAATTACCTGGGAGATTGTACCCCATCCTATCAGACTTAGATCTTACCATGGTGATCCACGACTTTGTAACCACCAGAACAGGTCAACATCAAACAGATGCATCTGAGAATTTAATTGAGTATACCAAAGGCAATACTCTACCTCCTTCAAAACCTACAACATGTATATCACCTTGATTATTCCCTTTGTTTAACTTGGAAGACAGATGATGGATACTGAGAGCCTTCCTTCTCTATGATTTGATGTAAAAGAAAGTTTGTACTGCAGTGCTGAAACAATTTGCAAATGAAGGGAGATAGTACAGTTAAGGGTCAACAGTTCAGCACCTAGATTATAAGAATTATTATCTTCTGAGACAAAACCAAGATACTACTCTACAGTAAATTCTTTATGCAAATAATCATATCCAGTCATGTATACTCAAGCATAAGATAAGACAGAGAAAGCAAAAGCAAAGCACAAAACTCTACACTGATCTTTTTGTGTCACCTGCAGACAGAAGAATAAATAAGCAAGTAGAAAATGTCATTAATTCAACTGACAAAATTACAGAGGCATTTATATAAACAAAGCTCATAGAAACATACACAATACCACCCCATCATCTTTACATTTTATTTTAAGAATAAAATGATACCTGATGATTCACACTTGGCCTGTTGAAGCCCTTTTCCTGCATCCTCAGACTCTTCTGAATTATGGACTGTGCTTCTCGCCAGAAAATTTATTTTCTCTCCTTGAAATCCTGTCACTGCTTTTAGACTGAGGATGAGTGGAAAGTATCCTGTACCCTCACTTATTAAAGTCTGATACTCTGCTGATCAGATTTTCCCGAGCTCAGGAAAGGGTAGTAAATCAGGCATTCATGTATTCCAAACAACATAAGCAAATGTGAGCTTCTTCTCTAGTTAGGTATAGTTAATGCTGCTCCCTCTGCCTCCTAAAAGAGACTGTTCTCTAATGAACCAAATATTGTCTGGTGGTGTCCTTCATTTTCATCCTGTTTGGAGAGACTTTCCCTCCTGCTAAAATCTTCACAGAAACTGAAGTGTGAGTCTACAGATAGTATCTGCAGTAAGTAAATCCCAAAAATACAGGGTAGAAGTAGGAAGCAGGAAGAAAAACACAAAGATAAAAGCTTTGTGGGGGGTTTTCTTCTGTCTGTTTTCTTTAAATAAATAGCAGTTCCTTCAGGGCAGCCCAATAACCAAGAGAGTATCCTATAGACCTCACCTACAAATGATCTCTCCTTACATTTCTTATATATGGGACAAATTATCTGTTATGCATAGTCTCAAGTTTTGGACAAAGCAGATCAGGGTCCTGTAAGAAAAAAATAGCACCAGGTACTCCCAAGATGAGACACTAGCTTATGATTTTGGACATGGTGAATGATTTTTTTTCTTCATAGCAAACTTGACTGTATGATCTTCAGTTAAGTTGCCTCACCTTCCTGTGTTCTCATTTCTCATCTGTAAAGTCGGGACAATAGGATTTTCCAGGTATACTGTGAGAAAAAAATACATTAAAGACTGGGAGATTGCCCAGGTAGTACAGTGGTAGGAATATAAAGGAGCCAAAATACAGTTTTGTTACTGAAGGTTGTCATTAAAATACTGAGTGTGCTCCTTATTAGAGCCGGCTGGAACACTTCCCATCAAATGCACACCGATTTCATCATTCGGCTTTCATCAGAGCCCAAAGCTTTTTAAAAAATATCAGTTTTGACAATGTTTTTGAAGGGAAGGTTTCTTTGATCCAGGCTGGACACTTTAGTTATTTCCAGAGACAGAGGTCAGGCTTTTCAAAGCACCTGAGAGGTTTATCTTTGACCCTATGTAGAAGAAAAGGTTGAAACCTAAAAGGCTACTATGCTACACAATCACCATTGTCCAGCCAGTCCTGCCACTCCTGGCTCAGAACACACTGGGGAGAAGAACTCTTGTGCTAAGCAAAGAAAGTGCCTCTTCCAGAAAGGCCTTGGAAATGAAACTGTTGGGCAGGCTTTTCAGCAGCCACCAGCTAATCCATTCAGAGTCAGCCAAAGGGCTTAGGTCTGACCTCCCAACTTTGGCACCAGCCTGAGCTGAAGCCGGAACATTTCAAACCTGCATTTGCAGGCCAACGCAGTTGCCTTCCACCTTGATTTCTCTTTTCCTCTCTTTTTTTTTTTTTTTTTTTTTTTTTTTTTTTTTTTTTTTTTTTAGACAGGGGCAGTTTAACCCAGGAGGGATCTGCAACATTTTTCCTCGATTCCTGCATGCATGCTTTGAAACAGGCTCCCTCATATCCAGCAGTCAAAAAAGTTCTGCTAAAGCCATTACATTTTTCATTTATTTTTCTTTATATATATACGTTAGGAATAATAAAAAATAAGCGAGCATCTTATTTTTATGTTTTGTTTAGGAATTTGCAGTAATTTCAGTGTAACCTGATTTGAAAAACAACACACTGGTATCAGCTGCGTTTGGGAGCATACTGAGGGGCTGGGAACGTTCTCATCGCCTAGCTCATAAAGCATAATAAAGAAGGATCACCGCAAAATTAAAAATAAACTATAAAAATAAATAAATAATAAAAAAAATCCAAACAAACACCTCCCGGTTTTCCTACCCCACGTCCTCCAGGCCCTTGCGGGTTCCTGACAGAGGCGGGGGACGGAGCGGCGGGGCGGGACCGCGGGACTCCGGTGCCCCCTAGCGGGGAAACGCCGCCCTTCCGCCGGGACGGCCGCGGAAGGGCCGGGACGGAGGGGAACGGGGAGAGGGGGGGGGAAGCTCTGTGCTCCCACCCGCGGCCGAGGGCTCACAGCCACCCCGGGGAAGGGCAGCTGGGAGAAGGGACCCCCGGATAGAAGCTGTGCTCCTGACGGGCAGGCACATTGGCACAGCCTTTACCCGAAGCCCGCCGCTCCCCTCCCCAGCGGCCGGAGGGTGGAAGGGAGGGGACGGGCAGGGCTTGATGGAAACGTGTTTGCTGGGATCAGCGCACCCCCAGGAAGGCCGAGATGACTCTCTGCTTCCTGAGCATCTCGGGGCTGAGTGATTCCGTGCAAGCAAATGTGGACTTTCCCTCCAATGTTTAATCTCTGCCTCCTATCTCCCTGAGGCAGCAACTCAAAGAAAATGACCCTCAAAGGGTATGATTTTCTGCTTCGCACAAAGCTTGTTATCCTGGGGCTGCTTTTTCTGTTTCCTCTCTTCTATTGTCTCTCTCCCCTCCCCTCTCCAGAACAGAAAAGATCATACATTTCATCAGGATCTGGGATCTTTTTTTTTTTTTTTTCTTCTTTTTTTTTTTTTTTTTTTTTTTTTCCCTTTTGACAACTTTCTTTTCATAAGCTGAAAAAGTTGGTGGTTTTTTTTTTTCAATATAATTGTATTCTGCTTAGAGTGCTTTGAAGTAGTGACAACTGCCATGAAGGAGATACACTGCTTGCTGTTTTATGAAAAAGACATTTAATGTGAAGTACCAATCATTTAGTTTTGTGATTTTTTCCGTCTGTTACAAGCTTCCTATTTTTTGTGGGAGGGGGGTTAATTTTGGACATTTTATTTTGTGGGAAAAGTTACAGATTAATTATCTCTAGTGGAAAAAATCTGTGCCTAACATGTTAAAAATAGCCCTTCCTCAATTCACTTCTCCCTTTTTTAAGGCTTTCTGAAGTCCTTCATTTTCGGCTCTGTAGAAAGTAATTTTTTTGTAATTATGATCTAAGGATAGAAGAGAGTCAAAGATTCAAGGAGATCTAACATCTTTTATTAGACAGAATTAAATAGAAAAAAAGAGCTGAGCTTTCAGGAGCACAACACCTAACACCCAAAGGATACCCTGCAGACCCCATTGTCTTTTTTTTCCCCATGAAACAAATATGGATAATCTTTAACTCCCATTATTGTCTCTGCAAACAACTGCCATTATTACAAGGAGTGCCATAATACATTTTATGTATTTCCAGCTAACAGCAATCAGGAATAAGGAATCTAAATCTGACCATTGCAGATCTATTTTCCATAGACTGATCAGACTCCGTTATGCAAATTTAAGTTATTCAGTGAAATTAAAAGAAAGCAGCCTTCCTACCCACATCGTGTCAAAATTAAGGACGTGTCGGATGTTGCAGAGGTTTAACAGTTCAGACAAGTCTGTCAATAGCATCTCTGCTGCCTCCTTGCCCTGGCTGCAATGCTTATCTATGCACGTGCATTTAGGTGTTCATCTGGCTCTCTTGCAACTAGGAATAAATTACTTCAGCCTCCTGCTGAATCAAGATTTATGTGCAAATGCAGCAAAAGGGATCTGAAAAAGCAGGCAGCTCAGGGAGATGTTTGCTGCAGACACAAGGCTGGGCTATAGCTGCTGGTTGCAGGCTTGGGCACCAACAGCTCTGGCTGCATGGACCCAGCATTGGAGAGATGCTCTGACCCTACAGGAGAAGAGGGACACAGGATCAGGCAAGCCTACAATTGGTGTGCAAGGATGGATGAGACACCAGCAATGACACTGCACATGGCACTACTTGGAACAGTCTCACAGAAGCACTCCAAGAGGCTTGAGACGTTCTCATCTTTGCAAGATTTGCTCAATTGTGTTATGCTTTCCATGTTTTTTAAGTGGCATTCCCATGTTCATACTACTGTGTTTGCTGCTGCTTGCTGTGCCAGTTTCATCCAAGTAATTTGGGGCTACTTTCTTCCATGAAACATCTTTGCTGATGACTTAGGTAGCCTGTTCTTTCATCTCCACCATGCTTTAATAAAAAATTTTGGACTGTTAAAGTCACATGCTCTTTTATGCCAGTCTAAGGATTTTTGATGCCTTTTAAGACTCCAGGTTTTCTCCACTCTATTATTGTGACCCTTCACAGTTAGTTCTTGCCAAAGAGGAGCACAGCCAGGGTCCATTGTAAGCAGTGGGAAAATAGTATTTCCAATACAGGTTATATCTTTTGAGGCTTAGCTTGCCCAGGACTTGGAAAATCAATATTTCCTTCCATGATAGCTCACGGATTTTGCAGAAGGCAATGAGAAAAAGAGGACAACCACAAGCGATGGGGTTTCTTTATCCTAAAGGAAGGAAATTATCTTGTTTCATGAGAAGAATTGCTTGCTGTAGTCAGGAAAGTGTTTGTGGCTGTGAGGCAGAGGCATTGGCACAGGGAGTGTGCCTTCAATCCATGCATATGGGACTTTAGAACCTGATGAAAAAATGTCTCGATCCCAGCAGGAATGCATCTCTCAGGCAGCACCGGGGAGTCTCATATGGCCACTGTTCTTCTTGGTCCTCAACTCCAGTCGTATCCTAATTTGATTAGTAAAAGTACTCATCCGCATTTTCAGTCTCTGCCAGCCTGTACCATCAGATCTCACCAGTCGTGTACTGCCAAAGCTTTTGAAATGGATGTTATATGGGGACATAGATTTCTTATTTGCCTAGGGAAGTCAACTCATGGAAACCCTCTGAGAACACCATGGATACTAGTGATGCCTCAGAAAGCTTTCTGCCTTGCTGTCACTGTTACCTGATGGAGATTGTCCCACCTTGAGGATGGGGCTAGAAACTGATACAGGAGTGATGTTTCTGCACAGGGAGGAGGCAGCAGCCACTGGTGCACAGCTCAATGTCCCTTCTTACCCTGAAGGTGCACCCCAGGTTGAAGGCTTCTGTTGTCCCATGATGGGATTTCAGTCTCGTGCCTCTAAAATCCCTAGTCAATAAAGAGTAAAATGGAGTGAACCACAGCTGCGGTCCAGTCTGGAATAGTCAACTGAGAAGTGAGAAGAAAGCAGGAAGAAAAATACGAAAGCAAATTTAATAATTTTCTTTCTCAGATACTGTATTTATTTAGATTTTGAAAACATCACAGATTTTCTGTGCTCATTTTATGTGGGTTTTAGAAGGCCATTTCTCATTAAAAGAATAGGTGGAAAAAATGTCAACAGCTATTTCAGATATATAAAGTTCAACACCTGCATAAATGTCTGGAATACCTAAGGAACAGTCTGTGGGTGGTTTTATTCTGTGAGTTAGGTTTGAATCTCCTAATAAAGTATATTTGCAGTAAATATAAAGGTAGATGCAGAACATTATTACTGAACCTGTGCATACAGATGTTAAAGCTGAAGTATATTAATAGGCTATGCCACCTGATGAATAGCGTGTGTGTCTACAGGCTAGAATCAGGTGAGTTAATGAAAAACTGCTGTAATTAGGTGACCTTTTTTGTGGTGCATTACATACTGAATTTTGTTTGAATAGGTGAAGTCAAAGGCAGGTATTTCCGTCAATTCCTGAAATGCATCTTCTCTCCACATCGAAAGAAGCAAAACTATTTCATAAAGACACAGTTCACCAGATGTTGTCAGTGGGTACTTCTTACTTTTAAGGCCACAGCCACCTACAAAAAAAACTTCCAATTTTTTTCCAGTGTTTTCTTTGTGAATCTGTAAGAACCTTAAAAGGTTAGGGTGCACCGTATTTTTATCTGATAGCCAGTGACCTTCACGTAGATAAAGAACAAGTCAGCAGCGCATGGGAAGTGGAAGAGGACTCATCTTGCTCAGGCTCCCTGCCTCTTGTCCCCTAAGCTTGCTGTCCTCGTCCTCACTGAATCTCCTTCTGGTTTTCTAGTATCCCACATCAAATTACGTGAGGACCGATTCCCAAGGCACTGATCTCTTAAATAGCATGGGCTCATGAACTGTCTATGTGAAAATATAGGTAGTTTGCCCTGATTTTCCAGTACCACATTCTGCAGGCTTTCCTGTGTAACATTCTGCAACATAATAAGCGTTTCCATTACATCATGCATGGAATGATTTTAATATTGATCTAACGTTTTACACAAGGAAATAGTGCAATACTGCCTTATAAAAATGACTTTCAAATGCTAAATGTCAGCATTTTTAAGGAACGTGAGAACAGCTGTACCTGGTCAGAGACAAGGTCAGACTGATTTAGCATTCTGTCTCCAAGAGTACCCAATTCCCTAAGTGCTTTGTAAAAAGTGTAAGATGAAGGCAAGCATAATAGTGATGTTTGCCTAGGTTACTCTCCCAGCCCCCAGTAATCTGCAACTGAGGAGCTGTTGGCATTGAACTTAATGAAAAATACCAGGAAAGTAATAATATGTCAAAGTAAGGTGTACGCAAGGCCAGTTGTATATATAAACATATATAAATTGAAAACATATAAAAGTCTCTGAACATCTGATCCAAGGTTCTTTCAAGCAGAATGTTCTTTCAAGCCTTTTTAATTGTTAGCCTAAGAATTAAATGGGTTAATAGGTAAAGTGCTTGCTAGCCAGCCCAAAGAAAATCCTCCTCTTCGTCTTCATCCTCCTCATCAGTCCTCATCATCAATAAAATTAAATGCTGAGTGGCCAAGGATAAGTGGTTAAACAGCAAAGAGAAATAATATAAAATGAAGCTTTGATGGTAATGTTCTGGGAATTTAGACTTAAAGCACCTGTGTGTCAGAAAAGGCCAATGTATCCTTCAGATCTGGAGCCAAAATTGTAAAAAATTACTGCTTCAGGTTAGGCACCTGGGGCTAGATGCACAAAAGACTTGGTACATTACAACAGCCATTGGTGCTTTGCCATCAGAAGCCTCAGCCCAGCTGGGTCTGGGCAATTCTATACGGTTCAAGGCAGAGGAGATAACCAGTTGGGAGTCAGATTTATAGGACATAGAAGGAATTTAGACCTTTATGCTCCAAAGTGTCATCCTTAAACCCCTCATTCAGCTGCCACCTAAATCTGGATATACCTAAAATCTATTACTGACTCAATCTTTTACCTTAATGTACTCCAGGTCCCTGGAGTAGTTCTGGGTTTGTGTGTTGAGCGTTGCCAAGTGTGCCTGCTTTTGATGCTGGTGATTATCTGGGGACTTATGACTAAATCCTTAGAAAATGCAGAATGAAGGCATCCTTCTGTGAGAGGTCTTACAAACAGCAAGCTGAGAGGTGGTGTCACAGCACCTCTGGAAACAGTATCTTCCTATAAGTCAGGCTGCATGAGGAAAATGCTCATTTGGACAGGACCTCTGCCACAGCCACTGATTCAAACATGTTTCTTAGATGACAATGTCTGCAGATAAGAGCCTTTTTCTATAAATGCCAGAAATCCATCTGTCAGAAAGCAGCTGCAACTCTTTCCTTGGCCCTGTCCTCCATGCACCCTTCCTCAGAAATAGTGACCAATCAAAGCATTTCATACAACTCTCAGTCAGAGATGGTCATTTCTTTTCACTCAAGAGCCCAGCAGGATGTCCTTGAGGAGAGATGGCAGAGATCAGTTCTTTGTACCTCCTCAAACTGAAGAGATTTGAATTTATGCATAACAATCCCACCACAGTAGCCCAGGTACTAGGCAAAAAGATATTTTGGAAAATAATTTCACTCCTTTAAAATGTTCGGCTTTCTACAAAGCAGTTCAATGTCTGTTGAAGCCCAGTTTGCTTCCACCTCTGGCACTAGTTATTTCATTGATTTCAAGGATGTCCTTTGGTAGCAGTGATGACCTATGTAGGCTAAATTCTGTTTATGACTGCTGACCGTTCATAGGTAAAGAAGTCAGTCCTCCCCACATGGGTCTTTTCCATTTGTTTCGTAGACTATTGTTCCTCTGCCTAGCTCCAAACCAGCAAAACCATGTTGGGAAAAGTGTGATTCAGGTGCCCAAGTGTTTGGATTTTTCCTTCCATTCTGCAAGAATGGCTTCAACAAAACCAACTTTTCCACCACAAGGTTTGCATTGAACAATGCCAACAGCAGCCAAGAAGAGATAGCTGACTAAAAGCCTAGCTTATTCTTTTACTAACTTGTTTCTTGATATGAAGGGGATTTTTTTGTTATGATTTTATTTTTATTCTGTGGCATATGATTTATAGGACATTGAGAAATGCATCTGCTTCACAGTTTGCAAGGTTTTTTGAAATCCATAGATTGGTTTTGCTATGGGAGCACGACATATTATTAATATGCCATAGTTCAGGGTGAAGTGTATTAACATACTTTTAATTTAAAAAGTGGAGGTAGAGGAAAATTAGACAATAAGCTTGAACTAAGATGGCAATATTAGTATTAAGTGCTATTATAAATAACATTATTTGCGTGTACTAGCTGTATTATCATGAACCACAGGTATTTATTGCCAGTAGGGAAAATACAAATAGTTCTCCAGGTTGTAAAATAATTATCCATTACCTTTGAAAACATTTTCCCCAAAGAGTGAATTTTACAAATGTTAACACCAGAGCCGAACTATGTTTTTATTATTCCTATCTACCTTTTTTTGTTCTGTTTTGTTTTGTTTCTTTTTTTATTTTTATTTTTTTTAATAATTCTCTTACTGGTCACTCTTCATCCCATTTATGCTTTGTAAACACAGAAACACAGCTGGTTCTTTTTTTTTTTTTTGGTTGGGTTGGTTTTTTTTTTCCTGCTCCTCCATTTCTGTTAGTAAGACTCCCTTGTCTCCTCTTATTTTCTTCCATTTCATCTTGTTCTTCCATGGTGTCACTTTCAGACATGGAATGGCTGGCTTTCCAATATCTCCTCAGACAGCAGAGGAAACTTTAAAACATTGTCCCTAAGCTGCCACCAACATTGTACTGTCACCTTTTAGAAGGGAGGTGAAGATGCCAAAGATACCCTTTGGACCTGTTGATTCAGACATGACCCAAGGAGTGGGACAGCTGAGGTCCATCTGTCCCTGACTCACCCCCCCACTGGTGATGCTTTCTCTTTCAGTTCTTTTCAGGACTATTCAGACACTCCAGGACAGATTTTCACTTCCTATTTTTCAAGCTCCTGGCTCCCAAAAAGGCAGATAGGTTCTTATTTAGCAAATATGTTGGGCAGGCTTGGCATTTGGACTAGATGATCTTCAAAGTTACCTTGCAAACTGAAGCATTCTGTGATTCTAAGGCACTTTCAGCGAGACTCAACTAGCCCATGTGCTGGTTGAGCTCCATGTGGCACAACATGGCACTGTCAGCAAGAATTGCTGAGGTCATAAATGAAGATTTGGTATTTGCTAGCTTTAGATATTTAACTCCAGATTGCAGAAAATTACCTTTGTCCATCCTATATCTAGCACCCAGCTAACACTGGGATTTTATCCATATTTTATCTTAGTTTTAGGTAATACATACCTAAGGGTGTATGTATTTTTATTGTATTTCTTTCAGTATAACTCAAGTGTGTAAAACCAGCTTGAGGTGGGTATACCAAGACTGATACTATATTCTATAAAAGTATAACAGACTGTCTGGAATTCTTCAGGCACCTAAAGCACACCAGGTCAACCACAGAGGCAGCGTTCTGGTATCCTAGATTTTCATCAAAGGATGCAGCAGAAAGCCTGCCCTGACTTCAATGCTCAGAGGCCACATACTCACAAGTTTTATCAGCTTTATCTGGATTCATTCCCTTAAGTGACTTCATACCTTACTTATATTACAGTACGTCATACATCCATTTATGGGTCCACATTTAATGTTTAGAGAACTAACATGGATAACAAAGTCTCCATATCAAGGCTTTTTTTCCATTTAAATTCAGCTCTCTCTAATTTAAGACTCTTTAAATTGGCTTTGCTTTCTCTTGGTTACTAATTAAGGGGAAAATGCTGTAATTACTTGGTCATGAGACCCAGTATTAACTAGTTGCATTTGTTATGAAAATACAGGGGGTGGGTTTACCACATTAGATGAGAGACTCGCACAAAGGCGGAGCTGATATTCATATAGTAAATTGCAGATCCATGTGATAAATTTAATTTATCATGCACCTTTGACTGGTCTACTTGCTGGGTTCTGCCTACTAATCTGTCTTTGTCAGAATTCATCCTAGCATTCTTAACCTCTGAGCAACTCTCAAGTGTCTGCTGGTTTTTTGACATTTTTCCACAATAGAAAATGGAAAAAGAAAAAAAAAATCAAACACCACCTCACACATACACACACACACCTCGGAAAATTAAACAAGTTTTTGTTCACCATGAATGCACAAATTCTTCAAGTTCCATTGTGCTAAGGAGGAAGATGGACAACACAGTTCTGAAGCAGGGAGATGTTTGAGGCTCTCCTTATTCTCAAGAAGGCAGAACCGTGTTTCGTTCAGGGGAAAAGAGCTGATAAGCAGCTCTTTCCATCTGAACTAGCACATGCTCTTAGCTTGGATACACTGGCATACACAAGACCTCAAGAGTGGAATACAGTGATTTATGAACAAGCTGCTTAAGATCATTTAGAGGTAAAGAACTGTATCAGTAATTCTGAGGCCTATGTAGTTGCCTGATAATAGCAAGTTAATTTGGCTTTAATATAGGGGGAAGTGTAATAACAGTGTCAATTAGAAATATCATAAAACCTCCTGAACCATTTCTGAAATAATGTTAAATTTGTAACATAGCTTAACTTCATATGTGATATAAAGGTTTTATTGGTACCTGTTTGGGATGAACTGCACAATATAAACTGTGGTATTCACCACAACTAATACACATCACACACAAGCCTAGACTTAAACCACCTGGCTAAAATATTTTGCTTTGTTTAGAGGTTAAGAAACTGCAACTATTTTCACCAGCTAAGAATCTGTCTCCAAAATACTTATACATATGCACCTTTATACTTTACTTTTTCTTTCTTTTACTTTATTTTTATTAAAATGTTTTTATGAGTCTGAGATTGAGAGAGAGGTGAACACAACACATATTAATTAAAGTATTGAGACTTTGTACTATCTATCTAGCTAAGTACATAGTCCCAAAAAGGACTTCAATGAACGGACTGCTGTTTTAATCTTGTATCATTTAGTGAAATTCCAGTTTAACAGAGTTTGCATACGTTTTAAATTAATTTGATAATGAATCTTTAATTTCACAGTCATTTATAAATGAACATGTATTTTCTTACTTATTCACAAATATGGACAGAAAGACTTTTCATATCTCCCAAGTACAGACATCCAGTATAGAAATTTTTGAACTCCATGACTTAATTTTGGCACCGTTACAAACAACTACACAGAGTTTTCCAACTGGGAAAATTTTAATTATAAGTCAGTGACACTTGAGCTGCCTGTATTATAGCATATATTTTTTGCAGAGTTAAATTATCTTGTTCTATAGAGTATGGTCTGAATTACAATTAAAATTAATTAATGTTAAATTAATTAAAAATCAAATTAAAATTATCCAATAGACAGTTTTAGCAAGAGTAATGACACAACAAAACTATTCCCAAGAAATATTTTACTTCACAGAATGCTCATTTCACTATGAGTGTTCAGATATTTGGGTTGGTGGGTTAAGTGTATCAAGTAATATTATACTGGGTTTGGACTGTAATTTTTTTGGTTTTTTAGCTAATCAGCAGAGTACATAAAGGAACTCCAAAATTTAGAATTCAGCACAAAATCCAACACCAGCTTCAAAAAGATATTTGATTGTTAGACATCAAATTTGCTTATCTCAAGTTTTTCACACTAGTCCTGCTCATTTGGTGAATATTTGCAGAAAGCAAACTCAAGCATTATATCAACACACTTGAAGTAAATTTATTTAAAAATCTGAATGGAGATATGTAGTGTTTGCCTAGAGCTAGAAGTAATAGGGTTATGAACACATCATAAATACTATGCAAAGCTTTGAATTTCATTGCTGAGACACATTATCAAAGGTCATGCTATCAAGCAAGACATAAACCACAAATGTAGGATCATCTCTTATCTAAAAGTTTAGAACTGTGTTGGAAATAACAAACTTTGAAGTGACTCCAACATAAGCATAATTGTGCTTGGAGATTATGAGCGTGTCTTCAAATACAAGAACGAAGCAAAATTATATTTTTGGGTTTCTTACATGTTTGCAAAGTTTTCATAATTGTCATAGAAGTCATGTTGTGAAACATGTAATATGATCTTCCATGTATACTTCTAGAGGTGGATATGATACATCAATATACTTATGCACAGTGTTTTTCTTCACACCATTCTTAGCTAACAAGTATTTTATCATATATATATACTGCACGCACATCAACCAATGAACTTATGCCCTCAGGAACAAGGAAAACATTTGTTTTCTTTTTGAGGATCTTTCACTTTCTGCTTTTTTTATGGGCCATTCTAATCTTTTATTTTGAAGTAAAGCAAACAGTGAAATACTGTGGAAAAGTATAATTGTCTGGGTTTTGTTAAGGCTCAACACACACGTAACAACTGAGAGCAAGGAGGAGAATTGAGAGTCAAGTTTTGTCTGAATACATGGCCATCATTCTGTTTGAGTGTGGAACTTCAGATTCTCCTATCTATGTTGGAGGCGCCATCAAAACTTATCTTGGTTAAAATTCTCAAGATCAGAGTGACTAGACCCATGTCCATCAGGGTGATCTGTGTCAGGGAAGAGGTAAAAGATGGCCTTTTTTTCTGAGCAAGGCGCTCTCACCTTTTGTGTGTGGGCAACCTGTAAGGGAAACCATTAGATTGTTCTCTAACAGAAGCGAAGTTTCAATTTAACTGTTTTCTTATTGCTGTGAGAGAGACCAAAGCTTATCAGCTTTCGCATTTTGTAGGAAATGAAAAAGAATAGAACTGGATTACTTTATTTTTTTCCAGGTCTGAGGTCAACTATGAACAGCTTTTGGGTCAATCTCCCTGCCTTACACTCTTGGATCCGGAGTATTCTCACCATCTGCGTAAGGTCGGCTGCCGACAGCACGGCTTTGCACTGCCTTCTTAAAGGTTGAGGAGGTGATGTATTAAACTGCCAGGCTTTTGTAATGCCTTCAAGCCATAGACTTAAGATAGGCAAAAAATCTGGGTCCCAACTGCATGGCATGGGCAGTGTTAACACTAGGAGTAACTTGTTTTCAGCATTTTTGCATTGATAAGAGCCAAGAGAGAAAGAGAGTTATGTTTAGTTGAGTGGAAGATAACAAACATGCAGTGCCACATTCCCTCTGTGTGCTCTTTGTTATCAGCAGGACTAGAGGCATTATGTACTGTACAATGAAAGATAACCATAGAGTGAGAGATAGCTGGCTTTGTAGCTGTATTGATTAAACAGGACAGCAGGCTAATCAGAAAAAATGTTACAGGGATGGGAGTCGAGCCACTTGGAAAACATGAAAAATGGTGGCTACACTTGAAATGTTAATTTTTTAATAAGGTTGTGGGGCAGAAAACTCTTTCCTTATTTTTTTTAATTAAAAAATAAAAAACAAACAAAAAAACAGCCAAAAAAACCAAAACAAAAAACCAACAAGCTATACACAGAGAGGTGTAGCTCCATTACCAATTCGCAATTATAGTTGTATTACATTTTTCTGAGACAGTCACAAGCCAAAACACAGTAGAGGCTTGAAGCCTTGCTAAGTGAAATTCACAGGTCTAGAGTTTTGTTATGCATCATGGTTGACATGTGGATAACTTGCCAGGTGAATGGGTATACCAATTAACTCAATACTTTGAAAGCTTTGAATTTTTTTGCATACAGGAATAGTTAAACAGGGACTTCAGAGCCCAGTCTTGTGAAAAACAAAAACAAAAAACAAAAACCTAAACCCTTAGATATCATTAAGGCTTATGTGACTCTTATTTTTAGATTCTTCATTTGTTTCTTGCTTTGCTCAGCTCTAAACATTTAGACCAAGATTTTTCATAGCATATATCTGTGTCAAGATGAATTTGCTTGCAGACAACACATTTGTATAATTTGTCTTCCAAACTCTTGCTCAGTCTGAGGCAAGGAGGGGACAGAACCACACTGGAACAGGATGGATGTGCTAGGTGTATGGCCACAGCACATAGCTGCAGAAATTCAGGCCAGCTCTGCAGGATCAGCCCAGAATTATGAAGATATAGAGGTAATGTAAAGTCATTATTTTCCCTCTTGACTCCTGGCTTTGAGGTCTGTGTTGCATCTCCTAGAGGCACAACATAGACTCTCACTTAACGTGCTTAGCATCGGAGGGGAGGATTTCACTGAAAAAGCCTCTTTCCGTGCTACTAAAGTCTCTGTCCTAATTTTATCAAATTGTTCATGTTCCTTTGGGGCTTCATTCATAATCCTTTCCAGTGGGGTGTAAGCTGCTGTATCTCTGATCCATCTCTCCCCACTAGGAGCTTCCTCCGCTACCTGCTGTGTCTTGTGACACAGCAATTTACTATTGACAATGTTAACTCCTGGTAGTTTGATATGATGACTTGGTATAGCAATTTCAGCTCTTTCTTGCCAATATGTGTTGCCAAGGATTCATAGGTGTGTCTGGCCAGACTTCGTATTTTCCCCAGAAATGTGGGGAGGGGGAAGAAGAGGAGGAAGGTCACAGAAGGTACAACACTTGTGTTTCTGTATTGGAGAATGTGTCAGTCCCAGCTCTCCAGGATGACATATTTTAGATGCTCATTGGAAGTTAAATACATTGCTTTACCCTTTCTTTACCCTTTCCCATACAGAGTGATGCCATTTACAAGCAACTGAGAGAGCAATTTATACTCCACCTTTGACAAATTGAATTTAATAAACAGTAGCAGTTTAGTGCAGATTTAACAAATCTGCTCATTCTTCCACAAGTTCACTCCTCCGTTCCTGCCTTTGCCAGGCTCCCGGTGCCTATAGCAGCCCCTTGGCAATATGCAGCATTTAGGCTGTGAGTTGTCCTTTGTCTTACAGGAACAAAAGTACTCCCAGGCACATTCTGGGTTTACCATGAACTGCAAAGTGAGTCATGATATAGTGAAGGTCACACAGATGATCTGCAGCTTGATCCTGCACCCATTCATGTCAACAGCCTAGCACTTCTTCCTTCAGACTGGAGCAGGATTAAGCCCACAGCTTTGTTATGTAGCTGCAGATATAGTGCTCTCTGCCTTTCCTATTTCTTTTCATAGAAGCCTACCCAAGATCTTTGAAGCTGTTCTAATTTTGGGGAGTCAGTGATACTGGGAAGTTTTGAGATCTGTCCTGGGTCCTTCATTTTGTTTCAGATCAGTAGTACTGTATCACTGAGTTTGATGTGCATGAATATTAAAGCTGAAGTATGGCAACCTTTTTTTTTTTCTCCAGCTAAGCTTTCCTGCCAAGTCAATATTTAATTAATAGATTAGATACTTCATCTGATTTTTCAGAACTCGCTGATTCAAAAGTCATTTTTAAGTAATATATTTATTTATTAGAGGCAAATTATCATTAAGATACTAATAACACCTGTATTTCAATAATTGTGTGCTCATATTTGTTTATGAGAATCAACCCCATGGCACATGATTATGGGATAGTCTCTCTAAGCAGTGGCCACTGAATCTCTTTACCCTGAACATAGTGGATGTGGTGAGAGACTTCTTATTTCGTAAATACTGAAAAGTGCTAATTGTTTTTAGTTTAAGTGAGTACATACAATTCAAAGCCTCATTACTGTGTCCAGTTCTGGGCCTCTCTGTTCAGGAAGGAGATTGAGGTGCTGGAGCAGGTCCAGAGAAGAGCAAGGAGGCTGTGAAGGGACTGCAGCACAAGTCCTGTGGGGAGAGGCTGAGGGAGCTGGGGGTGTTCAGCCTGGAGAAGAGGAGGCTCAGGGGAGACCTCATCCCTCTCTACAACTCCCTGAAAGGAGGTGTAGCCAGGGGGGGTTGGGCTCTTCTCCCAGGTGGCTATCAGTAAGACAAGAGGGCATGGACTTAAGCTCTGACAGGGGAGGTTTAGGTTAGATATTAGGAAGAAATTCTTTACAGAGAGGGTGATCAGGCATTAGAAGTGGTGGATTCTCCATCCCTGGAGGTTTGTAAAAAGAAGCTGGATGTGGCACTCAGTGCTATGGTCTGGTAACCACAGTGGCAGGACTTGATGATCTCAGAGGTCCTTTCCAACCTGGCTGATTCTGTGAATCGGTGATTCTGTTATCTTTACTCAAGAGTCCAAGCTTACCTTTACCATGTGCCTGCCTGTGTATTTGTTTCTTTGTCACTCATAACACAATATCCCAGCAATGGCTGACTACATTATGCAATTTTTTCTCAGTTGGCCAATATTATTATCCCTTGGTTTGCTAGGTAAGTGTGTGTTCATAGTTATTTAGAGCCCTTCCAGAATATAAGAGTAATAAAACCAAACTTACAAAAAAGTCTTCTCTTAAATGTATTTCAAAATAATGCTTTTTTTCATCCCTATTCTAGTCCTGAAGGCTTGCTTCAGCCATGGGTATTTTGACTCATGGATTTACATGATTTTGCACCTGCCTTTAAAACCTGAGGTCCCATTGTCAGCCAGAAAGGAAGCGACCAACCTGAAATCAATTGGCCTATACCCAAATTTAATTAAACTTCTCCCTGCAGTTTCTAGAGGAAACTGATTTCTCTCATTATTGCTTATGTGGATAATATGTGAAATTAATTCTCCTTCACTAAGTTATCACTGCATTGAGCAGACAAACACAGATATAAATGTTATCAAAAGTAATGAAATAGGTTCATCAGCAGTTAACGTTAATGTTTTGTGTCATTGTGATCTTGTGTGCAATTTAGGACAGAATTACTCAGCTTTGCAACTGCAAGATAAAGAAGGTCTCAATGATCTGCAAAGGTTTGGCATAAGGCACTATTCATACATAGCCTTCTGTAGATGGAAAAGGGAGGGAACAAAGGATTCATCTTGTTTTCCCTCTCATCTTCCAACGAAAGGCAGCAAGGCTTCTATCCAGAAGCGGAGAAGGGAGCAGGAGGTGCAGAGGTCCTTCTGCAGTAGCCCTGTAGGCCAGTAATACAATGCTGACATTGTCTTTGCTAGTAATGAAATGTGGTTTTTTCCCTGAGTTTGCAAGGCCTCAAGACCAAGGCTTGTCAGGAGTGGTTTGTCTGAACCTTTCTTCAACTGCCAGGAACTCTGTTTTAACAAAGTGTTTTTAGCTGTAAGAGTAATTTGTCTAATAGCCAGTACTAACAGGTACTGTCAAGCTATTATGCTGGCAAATTAGTTATTTATGACTCTAATATAGCAATGTCCTGTAGAGGAGCACAGGCCTGGTACACCAGAAGATGTCTTGAGGTGGGGACACAGGATGTGAGGTGGAGAAGTAGTCATGGGATGGTAAGAGATGAGACAGTAGCTAGCACTGGAGACCCTAAGAGTGTATACATCTCACCACCTGCACAAAGAAGTGAAGAGGTGGACCTGGACAAAATGCGTTTTAGTAATATTCAGGAATAAGAACCTAACAAACATAGAATGCATCATAAATTCAGTTGCAGTGTCCAGCTGTAGACAAAGAAAAAGCAATTTACAGCAGTGTATTAGAAATCATTCAGGATGCTAGAGGCTTGTACCCTGATAACCACACATCAGTGGACAGCAGATGGGTGGTGGAAGGGAACAAATAGCACTATGAAACAGGGAAATGTGTTGTCACAGGACAAGGACTGCCTGAAAGCACCTGATAAAATATGTGGACTGTATCTGTACAGATCCAACTCCTTAGATGATGCTGGTAGACAGTGTAAAAATAAAACAGTACAGGTAATTCTCACAGATGAACTGTTAAATCTACATCCTTGTTACATGTTTGAGGAAGAGTCTAGAAAGTGATGGCAACCAAGGAAATTAACACTAATTAGTCTTAGTAAAACTAAATAATAAAGTATCTTAGTGATACTTAGATAAAGTAAAAGAAGTTGGCTTGCAGCTGTGTGACCAGCGAAACTATTCACAGCTTAGGCCATCCATCTACTCTAGGAAGCAATATTATTAAATAAGAGAGTAGCTCCTTGGAGGGATCATATCTGCAAATGCAGAGCACAGTGAAGAAACCTGAACCCAAGGTGGCATCACTGTGCATGGAAGCCAGGCCACTGGCCAAGGTGACCACAATGGAGTGTCTGGGTTCCTAAAGCCCATGGTGCACGTTGAGACTGGACCAGAGGGCCAGGGACGTTGGCTACAGTGAGTGTGCCTGGGTGTTTGGTAAAACAGGAATCTTGGAATACAATTCACTAGCCACTTGCTATGCCCATCCCACTTTGGTAAATCCTAGATTTTATGTCAATGAGTGGTGGTTCAGGTCTTATATCCCCTAACCTTGAGTTCTCCGTGACACCATGTATAGAAATCTTAGCTATATCATTACTATTAAGAATTATTAAATACTTTTTATTATTTGTTATTAGTTATTATTATTAATTACTATTTTTTATATTTTAATTCTGCCTTTTTCTACAATAATTAGATATGAACTAATAATAATTGCTATGATAAGATTTCAATCATCACAACCATAATTTCAGAATTCACATAGAGGGTATCATTTCATTTTGTGATTTCGTAACAAATATTTGAGTATATAGCATCACTCCTTTCTGTGCTTGATTAAACACTGACACAATAAACTTGAGAAAGGATTCCAGATTTATCTAAGGTTAAAAATGCAAAGAACCTAAAAATACTGGCTCCATCTCTTTTTAATGTATTAGTTATTTCCTTTTAATAAGGGCTCCTCAGGTAAAGAAAAAACAACCCGCATGTACTAATGCAGATTAAATTTATGGGACAGATTTGAAGGTCAACTTTTCAAAGAAAGTAACAATTCTGCTGGCATGTGGGAGAGATTTTGTGAGCCCATGGGATGATTTTTTTTCTAATATCCATAACATGGGAGTCCTTTTTCCTATCCCTACAATGGTGTAGTCACCTGGAGAACAATTCTGATGCTCTCAGGCCTCTGCTATGTACAAATCAGATAAATAAATTCATCTGTGAAGACTAATCTGTAGTGACTCAGCAATCAAACTTGGGAGTCATATTGGGAATCATATGATTCTATGGTCAGCAGGTAAATTCATAATCGGTCTCCCAGACTTTTTCTGACTTCGGTATGTTAACTTGAAGAGTTAAGGGTCATTGTTACAACCTAGCTAACAAGGCTAAGAGATGTGAATCACTTTCATCACTCTCAGAAAGAAATAAAAGACTTAATCTGCTGATCAGCTGAATATACAAGAGGGAATTTCTTCTATCTTCATAGACCTGATCAGATGCCTTTTGAATATCTGATTGTGAGAGCTGGAAGAAGCCCTTCCATTCCTTGGTTTGCAGGCTGTCTTTGGCAGTCTAGAATATATGCTCCCGAACACAACAAAAACAATCTGTAACAGATTTCCCCCTTCTTTGAAAAGCATATCTGTTTTTTCCCTTTCTATCTTGCTTTACTGTTGTTGCAAGCTGTTTATGGAAGTTCTTCTATCATTTCTGCTTTAGGTGCCTAACCTAGGTTAATAGAAAGTGGTAAATGCATCTAGAGTATAACCCAGACTGTGATTCATAGCATTTAAAAAATTGTGGTGTCTCCTGGTGATTTGCAAAGCTATATATCAGTCCTGAAATGTAAAATTCTTTTCTGTAGATCATAAACAGGCTGCAAGTATGGTTTTTAGTTCTGGAATGTGTAGCATGGCAGCTGCCTACTACTTCCTAAATTATTAAAGTGAGAAAATGAAAGCAAATGCTAAACTCATAACAGGGTAGATATGTTCATTGCTGGACAGTCAGAATGAGTTGTAGAATGACTTGAGGAAGTTAATCCTGGCCAAACTCCAAAGGTATTTATGTGGTACCTGCCTAAATTTCCCCCATTGTTTCAATTAAATTTTATCTTCACTTCCTCCTGTTAAAACACTACAGTGTAATTTTACTGGCCCAGAAAAGGTTGCCATTATCCCAAGGGAAACTGCATTTCATCAGCAAGCCCTGCAATCTTTGTATAGTCTCTGAGAAGTTCTTTAGTATCCTTCTGGGTACATGTTTCTATAAAAATGCAAAGTATAGCAGTATGTAATGCTGCCCGTCTGGTAGTCATAAAAGGAAAAGTAGGTCAGTATGTGAAGGACAAAAAACATTGGGAATATTCCCAAATACACCTTCCACTTAACCTAAACAAGGGCACACTGTCTAACCTGAGGTGTTCCTTCTTGCCTTTAAGGATGAGAGACATCATCAACTAGGAGGTGGAGTGCACCCAAACTTTGATTTTGAGTCACATACTGAGTCGAAACAGAAGTAGGATTCCCAGTAATCTTCCTGAATATAAGACATTGCAGTCTTTTTAGAGAAAATCTATGTTAATATGAATATGGACATCTCTCTTTTAAATATATATAGACACTACATAAATCCATATGCCATAAGACATATAAGGATGCTGACAGATTGCTGGTTTTGTTTGGTTCTTTTTTTTTTTTTTTTTCTTAAACTGTTCACAACAGTAATAATGACCTCAGTGCTGGGCATTTCCTCGGGACTAATGACCAGCTGGGGTTAATGACCTGAAATGTAGCCACAGGCTATCAGCTCATCCCAGCCAGTCATTAATCCTATGGAACTATCAGTGAGTCTACTATTATTGCTTTATTTAGTCTCCCTAATTTTAGTGTAGCTTTATAAACCTTGCTGCAGCCAGTGAGCAGCTCTGTATTTTATTACCTCTGCATTTCTACTGCTGGGCACGGGTTGTTTTCCTAGAGGCTGATCAACTCTAAACACTGAATAGACTTTATTAAAAGTTGGTTATCAAGCTCCTGAGCATCTCCAGACATCTAAATATTTTATATGTGTTTGCTTTGAGTGGCCCTGAGCAATTAATACATTGTTTCATTAGGAGGGTTTTTTACTAACCACTAAGTGACTCTAAACACCTAATATATTTCACAAGAAGTTTCTATTCCAGCCATTGAGCAGCTTTAAACACTAAATTGGCGTCATACATCTAAAAAAGAAATCACTCAGTGTTATACATTTCTCACGAGTAATTTCCTGTCTTTACCCTTCTAAACATTATTCTTCTATTTTATGGTGGGTTTTTTTTTTTCAGCTGATACATTCCTATTTAGCTTTCTGGACCTCCAATACTTTTCATTCAAAAGCTCAGGGATTCACTGAAATTGGCTTTGCTTCATTTCCTTCATCTAATATAAAGAAAAGAAGAGCCACAGGGGCAGCATGAACCCCCAGTTCCTTCCAGCACCAAGTTAAGGGATTAGAAAATATTCATGTTGTTCTGCCCAAGATAATATATCAGGCTTTGGGTTTAAAAATAACCCGTGGTGTATCCCTGAATATGCAACAACCAAGAGCATGACAATCAAAATTACAGTTATTCAGAAAGTATTACAGAATCACAGGATCAGCAAGGTTGGAAAGGACCTCAGAGATCATCAAGTCCAACCCTTAACCCACTACCACTGTGGTTACTGTGGCATGGTACTGCGTGCCACATCCAGTCTCTTTTTAAAAAAACCTCCAGGGATGGAGAATCCACCACCTCCCTGGGCAGTGGTGCCCTCTTGTCTTATTGATGGCTGCCTGGGAGAAGAGACCGACTCCCCCCTGGCTACACCCTCCTTTCAGGGAGTTGTAGAGAGTGATGAGGTCTCCCCTGAGCCTCCTCTTCTCCAGACTGAACACCCCCAGCTCCCTCAGCCCTTCCTCACAGGACTTGTGCTGGAGTCCCTTCACCAGCCATTCTTCATCATCATTAGAGATCTCCAGTCCAGTGCTTTCAATGGGAAGCTCATACTGATGTAAAAATGGCAAGAGTAGCTGACATCTGCCCACATGAGCTGCAGACTTGATCAGCTAGCAGTTTGATAGACAGGCCCCCAGTCTGCAGCTTGCTTGCTTCTCCAAGATGCTTCCTTCCATGTGGCGCATTAGCCAGCAAGATTTGCCACCGTTCTTCTGAAGTCAGAGCAGAAACAAGCCTGGTGGACACCACTCCTTGATCTCACTGCTCAACGTCCATAGCTCCATTGCAACCAGCAGGGAGAGGACCATCCCAGTTTCTATGCCAGGCAAAGTTCCCATGGTACCTGATTTTGCTTCATTCTGCAGAGAGTAAAATTTTCAGTGACTGGCATCCAGTGCATTATACTTCAAATCTTAGCAGTAAGATATTACCTTACAATATTTGGACTGCTAGTTATGCACCAGCTTCAACTGCAATATTCATCTTTGTGATGATACACCTGGCTGTGTGTTAAAGCATGAGCTGATATTTGAGGCATGAGTGGAGAATGTGGTATATGAGTGGAGATTATTAATTCTATAATTCCAGTGTTTTCAGTCCTGTGCATGAACAAGTCCGACTTTGGATGGTCTGGCTTTGGCATACCTGTACCTCAGACTGATATCATCCATGTATCTGAGTTTATGTGTGTGTGGGCATGTATACAAGAGGAGACATACATATTTTACTTTTAGACCTCCAATCTCTATTACTTCCCTGAAGCTCAAAATTACCTGGTTCCCAGGACTCAGCTCTGGGAATCACAGAATGTTATTTTGAACCAAGTCTACTTTGGGCTATGGGAGTATTGTGGTGTTCTTTTCTTTCCAGACACTGAAAAAAGCATATATATTAAAGTTGGATCAAGATTTTTCTTTGGCATGTATATTTGATTGTGCATACACATGTGGTTTCCATGCAGTTAATATTTTAAGCATAGAAAGCCTAAAATAAACACAACAAAAAGCAAAATCCAAGTTAAGACCTTTAAAAATAAAGGGCATAATGGAAATATCAACTGACCCTCAACTCTGTAAATACAGAAGCATAACTATGTTGACTTTGGGTTAGGTTCAGTTGAGAAGATGAATGCAATATTTATTTCAGCATGAAGTGCAAGCATTGGAGTTACTTCCAGTTGTGAGTGAAGTCAGTCTTACGATAATCAAAATGATAATTATAGAATGTGCTGCCATGAGAGAAATGCATTATTTGTGCATTGAAAAGGAAACTCTTTTTGGTTATTGTGATTAATGCTTCTGATTTTTCTGTATTTAACTCTTACATTGTTATAATTCTTGGACCTTTACAACAAAGATATTTTGATATTTCTGCTTTAACAACAACTACAAAAAAAAAAAAAAGCATATACTGTCACATTAAAAAAGAGAGTTGGGCTGTTTTAATTTCTTTTGTTCAGCAATATCTGATAAAATATCTTTTACTAATGCAGTCTTATGTATTGGCTTTCAGCGAAAGTTTCTATATATAGTTCTGAAGTAGGTCAAAACTCCCTTTGGATGTGTGTATCCTAACAAACCAACAATAAAAATTCCCACTGTGTTGCAATTTCTGGGGAAAGCTATATATTTCACAAGTTTTTTGTGTCTGCAGGCATTACATGAACTTAACAGCTCAACAGTTGAATAGGTGAAATACATAAATAGCTAAAATTTGTCTATCTCCTCTGGTTACTAAATTTTACAAATCTGCATTGGATCTGTGGTATCTTTATTCATGAGCTCTTAAGAAAAAGATAATTATTAGAAAGCTCATGTTTGAATCCTATTTTCCATCCAGATAGGAAAGAAAGCAAAGATTTTCTTACTGATCTTCAGCAAGTTACTGCATACAGTTGTTTTATCTAGTTTACATGGCCTTAAAGGGTATGAAATGGACAGTTTGTGAATATCATCTGAAGTTAAAGATTTCAAACAACCTTCCCCCCCCCCCCAATAGTGTTCTTTCTACAAAGGGATGTTGAACAGATAAGATCTCAGTCTTTTCACATTCTCCATTTGTCAGTATATTTCCCAGAGCTTTTGTCAGTGTTTTTCATATCTTACTTTCCCATTATACTTTCTAGTTCTCATTTACTTTAGTTCTTTTCTCTTGCTGTCTTAAAAATTTTCCATCTAAACACTGAATTACACACCTCCTGCTTCTTGAGACTTTAGGATAACAGAGATTTCAATCAGCCATTCATTTCTTAAAAAACTAATGAACCTTTTGCAAAGCTATTGCCTCAGGAACATGTCTTTCTATTGGGTTCTGTATAGGCTGCTCTGTGCTTGAATTGCACACATGCAAACCCTATTTTAGGTCAGAAATGGAGATTACTTCAGTAGTATCTCTATGGTTTCTCAATACTGAATATGATAGTATTACTCCATCATTAAATAGGACTGTTGACATCTCTGTTGAAAATGTCCCAGAGTAGAAGGTAGCTGAAAAGAAATCAACCTTGCAGCCAGTGGCAGCACAAACTCAGGCAGAAAGAAGAAGTGATCTCCTGTTTCCTAGGATGGTACCAGCTCTCAGTTTTACCTGTGTGGTTTGGAGAAGTCAAGAGCAGAAATCAGCACAAAATCAATTGGATAGACCCACTCTCTTAGGATTACTCCTCCTAGGCAGAAGAAACTGTTGGATGTTTTTTAACATCCCTCTTTCAGACTCATCCCAGGGTACTGAAGGCACTCCTAAGACACTGAAGCACTTCCTGTACCTCTAGTTAGCCATGCATCTCAATATACAGATGTATGTATGGTGTGTCTGTTTTCATACCCCCAGTTTCATAGTTGTTGCAATGGTTAGGTACAAACTTAAACTTTTGTCACTCCTTCAGTAGTACAAGCAACACTTGGGAAGTACTGGGATGAAAAATCAGAGCTGTTAATGCAAAACGTGTCCCAGGAAACCATGACTCTTTTTGACATCCTTCTCTGGAATATTATCTTAATATCCCTTTAGAATACCAGCGTGGCATGTAGTGACCAGTGTGTGGATCCTAAAATGCCCAGTCTTGTTAAAGAGGGAGTTAGAAATTAAAATGAGGGCCTTGGACATGGAAGGAGTCAAAAGGCAAAGTGTTGAGCCAGTGTTTCTTTGAAAAGTGTTAAAGCACCATAATTAATTCCTGGGCCCAAGAAATCCTCATAAATGCACAAGCAACACCCTGGTAAGCCCTCAGGTGTTAGCAACTGTGCTGTTATTTGTACTTTGATCATTGTTGTCTGGAAGCCACTCTGCCTCAGTAAACATTACTGATTCAAATGCAAAAGTGAAGAAAGCCACTGAGTTTGCTTCCTGTGTGGAAACAGCAGGTGAATATTGCACTCATTTTAATTTGATGAACCTAAGGTCATCAGTTCATGTGCAAACTGGAAAGACTGTCTGATGGCTTAATTTGAGCTTGCCAGCCAGACCACTGCTCTCTTAAACTAGGAATCATACATAGGTCACCCTGCTTCTGCCACTGCCAAGGTTTTCAATTAATTTGCAAGTTGAATGTGGTACATTTGTAAACCAGTCCCTTCTAATTTTTTTATTATGTAATTTTTAATTGATGGGTTAAATCTCAGATCACTGTGTCACAAGCTATTATTAAATTCTTTTTAAACTGAAGAACAATTATTTGTGCCCAATTGGAATGTTCTCATAATAAAAAAGGTCAGGGTTAGAGTCTATGGATTTTTCCCCAGAAAAATTTTAGACTATGCGTCTTGTCATTTCCAATGATCTGCAGTTTCACCACAATCTGTTCTGCTTTTCTGCACTGCCATTTCTTTCTCTAAGGAGATTTAGAAGTATCTCTTGTAATACATTCCATAAAAGCTTGCATGACAAACACAGGCTAGAGAGGGAATTTGGAGAAAGTATCAAGAATATGGCTTGTAGGGAGAGAGGTCTAGGATTTTTATACCTGTTCTTCAAAATTGTTCTTCTAATTTAAAGCCAGCTTATTTTAATGGACATGAGACCTAGCTGGTAATTAGCCAGCCTTCAGTCCCTAGCAAGGTCTGGAATAATGTAATGACATATCAAAATATGTAAGATATTCAGAACATTTTAGGCAACTACGTTTCACAAATAATGTGCTAAGCTACTGAAACCACCACAGTAGAGTAGCATTTTGACTTCAAGGCTTAAAATATGGTAATTTCTAGGAGATTCTTATCAGATGTTTGTTTGGTTTTTTTTTTCTACAAGTGTTTTTTTCTTTCTCCTCTGTTCCTGTTCTTTGGAAGATGGCGGAGAAAGATGGTTTTAATAAGCACAAAACCAGACTTAATTATATTCTTTAAAACAAAAGGAATTCAAAGAGTGACCAGTGAGCGTAGGAGATTCTTTACTTCATCCCTTCTGCTACTAAAGCAGCTGCCCTACTGCAGCTCCTGATTCCTGACCCATGCCACAGATAGGTGTGCAGAGGGAACTACATCAAATTGTGACCCCAAGTTTCTTAACTCAGCCCTTGCCTGATACTAATTTTTAGCAGGATAGAGAACTTCTATAAAGTGGGACTGACTCTAAATAGCACATCTGGTTTGATTTGCATCTGGAAGGAACAACAGTTCAGCCAGAAATTAAAGCTGTTGTGTTATAATTGAATACAACACATCTGTGGGGAGATGTATGGAGAAATAAGAAAGTGCCAATAATACTTGGCTAGGAGGACTTTTAAGAAATGAGGCAGCTAGTCAGGGCAGCCTTGAAATCTGAAAAAAAATAAAATCTTTATGTACAGCAAGAAGGTTTCTTACATTTATTTTAACAGAATCACAGAAGTTAATGCATGTGCTAAAGTAAGCAAAAAAACCCCAGCCTTTGAGGAGACAGCATAAAGTTGCACTAACAATAGCTGTCAAAACAACCCCCCAAAAATTGGATTGCACATCTGGAATAAAACGAGTATGAAGACCATGCAATTATATTAGAAAATATTGCATTTATCCATTTTGCAATTATTTTTTTTTTAATAGGAACTTTCATGAGATCTTTTGGGATGTAAATAAGCAACAATCAGTATTAGAGTGCCTACCTTATCTTTCTTATCATCACTTTAAACTTCCTTGTGCTAGGTAGTAAATTGAAGTTTTGCCATAAGGGAATATTGTCAAAAACAGCGATACCTAGATCCTGTTAAGATCCCACCATGGGTTACAGTGATAGGACAAGGATTCAGGGAAAGAGAATACGTTTGCAGAAATCACTCCTCTTAAAACAGAAAACTGAAGTTTCAGAAACTGAAGATGGAAATAATTAAAGGCAAATGTCTTGTGAAGAGGTACTGAAAAGGTTATGGCCTTTACATCATCGCAAACATGTTCTGGCACAGATTCTCACAAAATATGTGTTTAACGCATAACAGTGTGAGAGCAGCTGAATAGGCTGAAACAAACTAGGGTAAGCAAATGTGCAAAGGGTTTTTATCAGCTTACTCCCTTGATATTAAGTATGTTAAAGATCCTTCAACACAGTTTACTGGAGAACAATATGTTTATTCTTTTAGTCCCCCCATTTTCCCCTTCCATTTGTAAGAAACGGAAATGTTTTAATTCTTTCTGAAGCTTTTAGAATCTAGATTTATGCAACCAATTCAAAATAATTGACTGAATCACACTTTGCACTATGTCTGTCATTATACTTTACCCCGACCTCTTTGGTAGAGCAACATGTAATTTTTTTTTAAGGTTTTTTTTTTTTTTAGTATCAGGATCCTAGATTAAGTACAAATGCATGGTGACAGGACGATCCAAAACAGAGTATCCAGGAAAGTCTGCATAGGCACAGTTTTATGGTGGTACCCAGATTATGTTTATACTTGTAGCTTCTATTTGGTCTCTTATTGGAATCACATTTGGCTCTTAGTATTCCCTTTCTTGTGAGAATTTAGACATCACAGTTTGATTTGCTCACTATCTGAGCAAAACAAGGCAAAGTATGTCTGGGAATGGTGCTGCAGCATCTCTTGCTAAGATCTATCAATTCTTTAATGTGATGCCCAGAAGACTTGCGTCTGGGAACACCAGGCAGAGAAATAAAAAGCATGAATGATTAAAGCACATTTCCTCTTTGTAAAGTTATTGTATAAACATGGAAGTACTTTATCCAACAGTTGTGTAAACTTTGTGTCTTTTTGAGTCATTGTATCTGCTTATCTGAAGTACATGATTTACTGTATTTTATTCTCACAAAACTGTTCAATGTGTTAGAACAAAGTTAGAAATAAGTTCACCCTGAGTTGCCTATGATTAAAGTAATTATTAATTGTGGGACAATTCTGAAATATGCAGTACAAACACATATTGCATACTAAGCATGTAAGCAGTCCCAGGGAAATCATTGCAGAAGTATATATTAAGTAGTGACTACAGAAACATTCAGATATCATAGAAGAGGTTACTGGTATCAGTTGCAGTAGATAGAGTCATAACTTCTGAATGCAGAACTTTAATTCTTAATAATTTTAGTATTTAAAATTACTGTCTAACATGAGAAACATTTATATTGTGATTAGAAAATAAAGATTACTTCTTAACAAAATAAACTTAATCTAAATAGAAATGAATAGACAGTAAGTATAAGCATTCATAATACCACTTTTGAGCATACAAGCACACTTGGAGGTGACCAAGTTTCCAACAAGGCTATTTTCCTGTTCACTGACATCAGCATTTTTGAACCTCTCATTATTGCATGTATTGATGGACTGACTATTTTACATCCTTCTCACAAAGTACCAAAATTAGAAATGGAGGAGACTGGAAATGGCTAACACACCAAATTGAAAACATTGCATAGGTCAAAGTCATAGACTGTGCTACAATCTTCCCCAGAATACTTACAGGGGTAATCCGGTCTGTGTTTCATTTTTGTGCTAGTAATTGTAAAAATGATGTGAAATGTCAGTCAGTTAACACATTCCCACAGCAAAATCATTCTGTGAAAAAAGGAATGAAGTAAAAAGGCAATCCGTACTTACAGTACACTTAAAGTTGAGTAATTCTTTAATCTATCTATACACGAAATGACAGGAAGGAGCTATAAAAACCAAAGTAGTCTGAAATTGATAATTTTCTTGTGCAATACCTTCCAAAGAGCTGTCAAGTCCTTCGGACAGAAGCCTCATTTTATTGGGAATAGTGAACCCTTGGCTACTCATCCTAATTAAAATGTAATTAGGTAAGTGTAATTAGGTAATAATACCACTCAAAACACTTATCCTATTTTCCACAATTGAATCCACAGTTGAGCTTAGTATGGCATAAAATTCTGAACTCAGATCTCATGGCACATATTGCCTCTTCACCCAATTTAATCTGACATGTAGGAAGAAGCCTAAAGCTGTGAGGAATACTTCTGGTATGAACTATGAAACAGATCTGGGAAACATATCCATGACCCATATGGTACATCTGTGACAAAGGTGTTGAAAATATTGGCTGCTACAAGTAGTATCTACTTCAGAGAAACAAACCTGCTAGTATCAAAGAAAGGTGTAACAATCCACTTATTCCTTGGGGTAGGCTTCATCTCACATACCCTTCACCATCTGAAAGACAGATACCTGTTTTGAGGTAGTCTTTTTCACTGCTTCTGTAGTTAATGGAAGGAGGAAGGAGACGAGGCAATGATTCATCTCACATCAGACTAGAAGTTAAAACAGTAACATTTAAAACACAGGGAACTGCTCTCTGTGGTTGCTTCTTTCTCGACTTGAACTACAAAGAGGAACTGGCGAAATACTTTTCGGCTTCTAAGATCACTAAAGTGAGACAAAAGTAAAGTGAGACAAAACCTCTGTTACAGAAAATGTCTCCAGCTACTACTTCTCCAGCAGCATTACATATCTAAGGTGATAATTAGAAAATGTTTGTCCAGTCTGTTCTCAGTAGTAACTAACAATAGGATCAGAGGAAATTATGTCAAAGTGGTCAGGGGATATTTAAGTTGGATGTTAGCATAAAAATTATTTACAGAAAGGGTTATTAATCACTGGAATGGGCTGCCCAGAGAAGTGGTGGAATCACCATCCCCAGATGTGTTTAAAAATTATACAGACACAGTGCTTAGGGACATGGTTTGGCAGTGGGCTGGTAGGGGTAGGGTAGTAGAATTAAGGTTTAAGGTTGGACTAGGTGATCTTACAGGTCTTTTCCAACATGAACAATTCTATGTTTCTGTGCATGCACACACTCACAGATAGACATGCACATCAATGCCTGCTTGCATACACATGAAGAAAAAATGTTTGAGCCCCATGGGCTGGTCCCAACCCACAGCATGCCAGCTGAGCAGCTCCAGCTTATACTGGCACCAACTACCAGCTGGTGCAGACAGAAAGAACTGCCATGAGCTTCATGGTCAAAAATTCCTGTAGGGCAACCTGCTGCTTTACTATTTTCTGAGCCTGTATAACTGTCAATGTTTTGAATGCCTAGAGGAGAACAGCACCTTAATGAAAAGCAGCCTTTCCAGATTAATATATGCAAAACCAGGGTGGTAGAGCCATTTATCCAGGCTACAAAGAGCTACTTGGACTAATAAACTCATCTCCTAGCCAGAACAAATGTAGTGTGCCATCAAGCTTCTGTGAAGCCTTCAGAACCTGCTGAATTTACTAGTAGTTGCCAGTTACTAATATGAGGCTGGCAATGCAGGATCATGCCTTTCTTTTCCTCACTGCAAGCACTTTTTGCTCCCCCTTTATCACCTCACACACTGCAGCCTGATTCTGTAGACCAGTCAGAGGTTTGGCTTTTATTACCAACATTTAAAAGGAATCAGCACCCGCCTACCACAATTACATCACGATGAATTGGCTCCAAACAGAAAATCAGGACAATGCACACTTGTCTCAGAAAAAGTATCTTGCTCAGGATGTTGTAAAATCTCAATTATGTAATGAGCTATTAGAGCAGAGCAGACAAATGTAAACGTGGTTTTGTTTGTGTTTCTCTTTTCATGAGAACAATGCACAAAGGTTAAGAGCAAGAACCGAAAATGGTTTCTTAAAAAGAAAATATATGCGTTCATTATAGCTTTTGAAGAATCAAATGATAAATATGTATATATTTGTACTTTACCTTCTCTGAGAAGTTGACCAATATATATAATAACTCATACGTTGCCCAAGGAAGATGTGCATGCCCCTGCCCTGGCAAGTTCAAGGCCAGGTTGGATGGGGCCTTTAGCAACCTGATCCAGTGGGAGGTAGAGGTGTCCCTGCTCATGGCAGGGGGTTGGAACTAGATGGTCTTTAAGGTCCCTTCCAACCCAAACCATTCTATGATTCTATGAGCTTTCTGATTGAATGTTAATACACACCATAGCTGGCCTTAGTTTTTCTGATTCTTTAAGAATGTAGTCATATTAAAAATGCAATGATAGAGCATGCTGCTCACTAATTAAAGCTAGAAATTATTAGAAATTGTTAGGAATATTTGACATTAAAAAAATTAAATTAATCTTTTGAATCCTAATTAGTGCATTTTTTAAAATCTAGTATTGTGCATTGAAAACATTTAAAGCTTTAAACTCTGGTAGATTAATGTTTTGTCATGATTTACACTGCTGCTTTCATATTCATCTCTAAAGTTGTTTTCCCCTCTCTGGATCATGTATTGATGATTCAATGCAAGATTCTAACTGTTATATAATGAGAGTAATATAAGCAAATCACTACATGTTAATGGATTTATTTTTAGAAAAGGTTTATCTCATACCCTAACACTCTTTTAGCTAAGTGACATTTTCAAGAAAGACAATATACTAAAGCATATCCTGGAAGAACAGACAGATGGCCAATGGAAAGGTGGATAAAAATTATGAAAGTCTATCACACTTTGTAATATCTTATTTTAGTATTTTCTCTGAATCCAAAATTGTAAGATTGAAAATATCTCAGGAAATCATCACTGAGCAGATTTCAAATTGCTATCAGTTTATCTTTCATTTAGGTCAGAAATAAATCATAAAAAAAATACTCAAAATATATTACTAGTTTAAAAAAAAAAAAAAAAAGACATGCCAATTTTCTTCCAGTTGTACCTAAGAACCTCTTAGGTCTCCTTCTTTGAAGAAGCACATTAAAGGGGGTCAGAGGTTTCACAAATAAATTGGTTGGCAAGCAGTATCAATGGTGCCCCAGACTGACCTGGTATATAATTGTTTGCATATCATTGCAGTAAAAGCAACAACGTGTTTAATCTGTGTGTGTTTATTTTGATCTATATATGGACCTTAAGGGTCAATGTGATTTACTCACATTTACTGTTGGTTATTAAAAATGCTGAATAAAGTGATGGAAAGGTGTTAGAAGGCATTTGCAATTAGGAAAGAAAATGACAGTCCACATGGAACTGCTTACTCAGAATTTTATCACAAGGGTGTTGGTGTTTTTTTTCTTCTCTATTTTCACAAAGCTTTATAACTTACAGCTTGAAAGGAACATATCAAAGCATTTCTTGCCTTCAGTAAATGAATGGAAGGGCTAATCTTTCTTCCCTAGATCTTACATGATCATGGCTATTGCAAAAATATGGACATAGAAACACAAGGAATTTTTTGTCTCACATATATATATTGGGCTTTGGGGTTTTTTTATGGTTTGTTTTTTTCCCTAGGGAGTTAAATAACATTGTTAAAACTGCCAGAATCATCCCAAAACTGAGAAGGAATATCAGAGCGCTTCCTACATAGGAGCCCACTGAAGTCAGTAGAAAGATTTCTGGTGACTTTAAGGGGTTTTGATTTTCTCTGTGGAGTTAAAAATTGTTAGATTTTCATGAAACTTAATATTCAACCAGAACCACAGGAAAATTGCTCAGCCTTCAAATTTAAAGTTGATTTTACTTTACTATTTTATCTCACCCAGTTATTTTACTCCATTAGGAATCTTTAAATTAAATTAAATTAAATTAGAGAAGAAATGAGGAAGAGAAGAGACAAGTTAGAACAGAAAGCATGCAGAAACAAGAACATGAAGATGGAAAAAAGCACAGGAAGGAAGCAAAGATAAGCTCTAAAAAGAGCAAATGAATGTAGGAGAAAGACAACAAGTCTTCAATTTAATACACCATACAAATGAGACTGAAGATTTAAATACATCACCGAGGAACAGAAATCAAAGACCCATACGAAAGTTTAAACTATTTATAGCTCAGCTGATGTACCTTGCTGAACTGTACCTCCAAAAGCAAAGGATAAAGAGAAAGACCAGTCTGGGAAAATATTTTTACAGCTCACAAGCCTTAGTGAAGTCCAAATACAGCACCCTTTTTGGAGACAAAATTATCAAATGGAAAAGTTTCATTTTTTAAAAAAGAGATTAAGGCCTGTTTACAGCAAAGTGATGTTTATAGAACATGGCTAACATTTCTTGTCATTCTTCACTTTAGCTGATGTTATCCCAGTCCTTCATGTGTATAGATACAGAGATTTCTCAAGAGCAATGGTGATAGTCACTGTAATTGGAGATGAGACTGGATAATCCATATACTACATCTCTAATACAGAAGTGGTCATAAATGTTCAAATTGTGACAAATGTGAGAACTCTATGAAAACATCATTTTTGCTGATTTTTAAAATTACTTTTTCTCAAGAATACCTAAACAAGGTATTTCCCTTGAGGCTTTGTCATTCAGCATCAAAACCAGTTGATTTATTTAACCTAGTCAAAATACTTCCTCGGAGAGGAATTGAACAGGAAAACCTCTGTTTCACAGCTGCTCCACAAAAATCGTGTTTTGCACCCAGGGGCTTGGTGTCATAGCCAGCAGCTCTGCCAGGAAGACCTGGACCAGTACTTCCATCCCCAGGATTACATTTTGTTTACAGTTGAGTATAGTCAAGGTATATTCTTTATAATTTCCCTGCTATTCTTCTGCATACAAATGGTCTGGTAAGCTCCTCAGAAAGTTCCTGCTGCCTGCCTCCTTAGTAGAGCCTCAGGATAGCAAACCATGTAAATTCACCTTTAAGCAGAACCAGAAGGGCTAAGGTACACATTGAGGTGCTCTACAGAATCAGGACTTGAAACTGGAGTGATTTTTTGCAGTCAAGCCATTTGCTGCCCTCCATCCACTATCTTCAGTGACCAGTACTGGAAATCGGCTAAAAAGATTCAGCACACGGTCAAGTTGTAATTTTTCTGTTTGTTACCTTGGGGGACTTGCTAGGCAAGTCATCATCCCTCGTGATCTCTCTCTTATTTTTGCTAAATACCATGAACTACAATGTAACCACTCAGAGAAGTTGTATCTCCGCAGGGTGCAACAGCATCCTAAAATCCTAGTTGCCATTTTTCATTTATTCCTCTAAGGGACAAGCTCCTTTTGGCTACTGGTAAAGCTTTCAAAGTTCCTCATTTTGCAGCAGCCCATTTAAACCATGTATCCAGGCCACGGAGCAATTGCCATCAAATGCAGCCCTCCCAGCTGGAACACAAGCCTCACAGGGAGCCAGCTGAAAAATTCCTTGCTATCATCAACGTAAGCAATTCCTGCCTTTCATCATCATTTCCCCATGGGGAGAAACAGCCCGGCCCATTTGATGGATGGTTCGGTACCACAGGTCTGATGCCCAGTAGCACGCATGGGAGTTGTTTAGCTGCAATCACAGCCCTGGAGCAGAGACTGGGTGAGGAATGGAGCAAAAGCATTGTCCTCTGCAGGTCACATTTCTGTACTCTGATGTTTCTTTCAGGCCACGTTATCAAATAGTCTTAGACATTTGCAAGGGGATTTTTATACAGAAGAAGGGAAACCAGTGATTTATCTATGAGCCTTTTGAACAGATTTACTTAATAACAGAACAGTAACATTCCTGAGAGCTAATTACTAATGAAAATGTATATTTGCTTTTGACTGAAAAATGTGCTTGCTCTGTCCGGTTTATTTCCTTACTTGCCATGTCAATGGGAAATAAATGAACTTAATTAATAATATGGAACAGCAAGTTACATCAAGTCATCTCCAGCTGATTAATATTCATCATTTTACTCCGTGCACCCTCTAGCACTCTGAACCTAAACTTTTCTCAGAAAACAAAAAGGACAAATATTTAAAAGCAGCCAATTATCTCTTGCTAAGACATTTCTCATCCTAAGAAAATAGACTTGATATGCTTTTAAAAACATAATTCATGCATTTTAAGGAAAACATTTCATTCAATTTATGTTCTCCTAACAGAGCTTAATTTGATTGTTCAGATGTGTCGGTGTAACTAAATGTTTTCTTTGCTTTGATTTCAGACTTCTCCCTTTCTGAAATATTAAGTGTATAATGACTAAGTGTACTTTCCTGTTTACGGAAAAAATGCCACTAAACTTCTAGTTTCCATCTATAAGCTTTTGGCAAGAGTTGATACAACTGTGGTATAAGGTGATTAATGGAAGGCAAATAAAGGAGTAATTAATCAAACCCCATAAGAAAGAGAAAATAAAAAATTATGCAGAAATTGACAAGCACAGCCTTAAACTCCAATGAAAACAGACCACAGAAAAAGGCTAAAAAGTTCATAAATGTGCTCCAATTAATCTGTATGCATAGTGCAATGCTCTTTAGTTTGGTCAATTTAAATCTGAAATTCTTTTCCCCATTGATGTCAGCTAGTTAGCTAAGATGGTGCATTACTGTTATGATCACTGCAGCGCATATAATTTAGATTTATCTCTTTAGGGACTCAGCTCCACCCCCTGCTAGCTAATATGCTCACCATGTTTAATGATGCAAAAAATTTCCCTGAGTACAGGTTATTTATCTTTATCAGAGGCTGCTTTTGGCTGGCTGTCAGTTATCAGCTAGAATATTTGTTCCTAAATGGTTTGTACTCATCCATATTCCAGGGCAATTCTGAGGCCCATATTATCACTGATGTTTGCAATAAAAGTGTTTCAGTTCTTCAGATACACCTTAGTAATACTGATTTATGAGTCTGGACTGGCTATATTTCTGATGCAGTGATATGAACCCTGAAATATCTGTCATGGACGTGAAATATCTCTCCAAAACCTCAGAAACAAAACCCGCTTGTAGGGGTCTTGAGGAAATATGAGGAATGAAGATATTTCTTTGAATACATTTTGAGGGGAATGAGTCAGAGGTGAGTTTTTTCAACTGAAGATCTGTAGAAAATAAAATTAAATTAGAAACAGACCAGTGAAAAGAAGACAGATGAAAGTTGGAAGAAACCGAGCAATGAGAAGGAGACAAGTCTGGATAGAGAGACATGGAGACCATGCAACAAAAAAACCCCAACCAAAACTAGAAAGGAAAAAACTTTTGCTGCACCAAATGAGTGAACACTTTCAGTGTATGAATTGAAAAAGATAGTTGAAAAAGATGAAAACTAGAGCTTATGACTTAGAAGTTGCTGCCTGTGCAGTGACATGAACAGGCACCCAGCCTAAAAGTGAAACACAGATGTCCTGAGCAGAGAAAGAGTTCAAAATGTTGAATGTGGTTCTGCAGCACAGACGTGAATAATACTGCAGGTCAAAGAGGACACCAGCAAGTCTGGCAAGGAGGAAAGACTGAAGGTATGAAATAAGTAAGTAAATATAAATTTTTTATAGTTTTGACCAGCATGGCAATAAGGGCAGCAACTGTGTGTCATATTTGATGCATGCAGTATGAATAGGCTGGATTTGCTTTTCAGGCCATGCTAACATCTGTGGCACAGAGATTCCCAAGCTCACAACAACCAAGCCTGTTCCATAACTGGAAGCAACAAAGCCAGACGTTCTCTCCCCAGGGTGGCATGCTGAGATAACACAGCCTCACTGCTTCCCAGACCTGAGCTAATGCCTGAGCTATGCTGGAAGAGCCACTCCAGTTTGTTCAGAACAAGTCCAGGTACCTCTAATAAAAGACATGCTCAAGTGAGTAAGGAAAGCTAAATCCCTAGTTTAGATCCCTCACCTGTTTAGATCCATCACCTGTTTCTATAAGGTTACAATAATGCCCAGCACTGCTAATCTCTTATTACTATCAAGTATCACTTGGTAGACAGAGTCATATAACTAGAGGAAGACCAAAAGTTGCCACCCGTAATTCAAACTACATTTGGTACTGAAGTTGGCACATGTAAGGCTGCCATTAACTCAGGAATATGTATGTGTATGTGTCAACTGAATAATTTTTTTCTGAAGCCTACATTTAGCAGTCAGAATTTCCTTAGGCCCAGCACCTGTGTACTATGTCATGCACCCAACAGATTTTGTAGCACCCAGCCACAGAGCCATTATACTTTGTCTACCCTTAGGCACATGCTGGACACTCTTCACCAGTGAAAAAAGCTGTTGCTCAGGAACCCATGAAATATGGCCCTACCAGAAGTTTCAGCCATACATTAAAGGGAACAAGGTGAGCAGGCCCAGTCAGCATGGGTTTGTGAAGGGCAGGTCCTGCTTGACTATCCAAATCTCCTTCTATGCCTGCTAAATAAATGAAGTTGTTGATGTTGGTGTTGGTATAGTTGGTGTTTGCAATAAAAGTGTTTCAGTTCTTCAGATACATCTTAGTGTCTGCCTAGGCATTAGTAAAGCATTTGATACCATTTCCCACAGCATTCTCCTAGAGAACCTGGCTGCTCATGGCTTGGAAGGTATATGCTGCACTGGGTTAAAAAAAAATGTCTGGATGGCCAGGCTCAAAGACTTGTGGTGAATGGAGTTGACTCCATCTGGCAGCCAGTCACAAGTGATGTTCCCCAGCACTTAGTGCTGGGACCAGTTCTGTTTAATATCTTTATCAATGATCTGTATGAGAGGATCAAGTGCACCCTTAGTCAATTTGCAGGCACCAAATTGGGTGGGAGTGTTCATCTGCCTGTGGGCTGGAAAGGCTTCATCTGGAAAGTCTGGATTGATGGCCTGAGGCCAATTGTATGAAGTTCAACCAGGCTGATCCAAGTGTTGAATTCTGTACCTGGGTCACAACAACCCCATGCAACACTACAGGCTTGGGGAAGAGAGGCTGGAAAGCTGCCCAGAGGAGAAGGACCTGAGGGTATTGGTTGACAGACAGCTGAACACGAGACAGCAGTGTGTCCAGGTGGCCAAGAAGGCCAACAGCATCCTGGCTTGTATCAGAAATAGTGTGGCCAGCAGGACTAGGGAAGTGATTGTGCCCCTGTACTTAGCACTGGTGAGGCTGCACCTCGAATACTGTGTTGAGTGTTGGGTCTCTCAGCTCAGACACTGAGGTTCTGGACCATGTCCAAAGAACAGCAACAAAGCTGGTGAAGGGTATAGAGAACAAGCCTTATGAAAAACAGCTGAGGGAACTAGGATTGTTTAGTCCAAAGAAAAGGAGGCTGAGGGAAGACCTTGTTGCTCTCTACCTGAAAGGAGGTTTTAGTGAGGTGGGTGTTGGATCTTTTCCCAGGTACCAAGCAATATAAAAGGAGGAAATGGCCTCAAGTTGAGCCAGGTTTAGTCTAAAAATTAGGAAAAACTTCTTCACCAAAAAGGTTACCAAGCACTGGAACAGGCTGCTGAGGAAAGTGGTGGAATCACCGTCCCTGGAGGTATTTAAAAGCCATGTAGATGTGGTCCTGTGGGACATGGTCTAGTGGTGGACTTGGCAGTGGTAGGTTAATAGTTGAACCTGATGATCTTGAGGTCTTTTCCAACCAAAACAGTTCTATGGTTCAGGTATGCTTAGTTGAGTTGCTCATATGCTTGCCCCTCTTACCCTTTGCCCTTTCCACTTCTCTGTGGTCTGGTTGTTCAGGCCTAGGTGAAGGTCAGGATCTGTGTTCAAAACCCTTTCTCTGCCATGTTGAAGCAGGAGGTGTCTGCTATTTGAGAAGGATATTAACAATAATACATCTTTGCTTAATATAACACAAAGTTAAACAGGTAGGGAGACTGGAAATAAAGCGGGTAACCAGAGAGGTACAAGAGAAGAATAAACCCTGTTATTGATTTTGAAGAGGTAAACCATCTGGTCTATTTTTAAGAATATATCAGATTTGGGTAAATTTCCTGAATCTTTATGGTGAAAAGGGGGATTTACTTTGTATACATGAAAAAAACCCCTGCAACAGACATTTGTGGTTTCAATCTACTTGCAACATTGAAGCTGTTTCAGGTTAAATTGTTTACATGACATTTTTAACCACAAGAGAAAAAAATACCCCAAAATTGCGTACAATATGATTGATTTCCTTCACAGGCCAATTAAATGTTTTCAGCCCATCTCACGAACAAATGTTGGTATCACAACCAGAAAACAGCGTGTAGAATAGAAATACAGCACGCATACTTGAATTCCACTTTTTGTTGGGTTTAGATGATATATTTGTTTGATTTCCACCATGACATGCTCTTCCTGTTCTGAAGTTTTCCAGAAGCCTAGATTAATGACAAAATGATCTCCAGTATAAACTTCCCCAATGATAATAGCATATGCTGGCATAGACAGAATACTATTACAGTGCCACTGAGATCCTCTGAGAACATGAAATAAACACGCAGCCCTCAAAAATGAATTTAATTTGTGTGGCATTTCCAGTATTACTGCTGCAAATATGCAGAGACTTAACTAACTGACCATATAAAATTAATAAGATGATATTCTACACCACAATATTCATATGCTATAATACGTATTTGAAATACTTGCTCTGTGTTGTTAGATAAATTCCCTATTAGACCTATCCTTGATAATGTGCATATTGTTTCTAAAAGCAATTTCTGAATTATTTAGAAAAGACTCATTTTCCTCCTGAGACATAAAACTAAAATGAACTGCAGATTTTCTACAAGTTCTTATTACCATTTGGTCTAGACCACATTATGACCAAATTATGGTAAAAATCCTTGAATAAAGTAATTTCACAGGAAGCTGTTAACCTGCTAAAGCACCAAGAAATACAGATCAGGCTGAAATGAGCTTTAGTTGTATGCTTCTTGATTCAACTATTTAGATAATGTACTTTCATTTAGCTCAGCAGCTAAATGTGAAGGATAATAGCCTTTCGTGTACAGGTATAATGAGACATCAGCGCAGTGGTACAGGATAGCAGCAAAGAAGGGGGAAAAGCAGTTTTGAAGAGTGAAGTTCTCTCATGGCAAACACTTTTTTAAAGGAATATGACTATGGCAGCAACAAGCATTTCTGCCTGACACTTTCATTCAACTGGAGAACACAAATCTGTCACCTGGTGAAAACTGATTAAAGGTCATCAGTCTCAGAAGTGGGAGTTTTACTGCTGTTGAGAGAAATGATAGACAACATAAGGAGAGGGAGATATTTATTCACATGCTCTTTTCTTCCGCAGAAAATAAGCAAATTTCAAAATCAAGTTTCTTCCCTTCTCCATCTTGTTGTATGTAAGATCAGTTCAGATACTTTGAAGGAGAGATGAGACAATCCAAGCTTCCTCTTCACTCTGAAGTTCTTCTAAAATATCTCCAACATAGTTAACAGTGACTGGTTTCAGAAAAATTTTGTTCAGACTGATGACTTGTTTCCAGGAGTCAGAATATCTTCTTTGAGTACACTAATGTATATAATGATACCAATTATTTTATTTTATTTTATTTGTGTATTTTCTTTGCAGTTTAAAATTATATTTTTTTCTGCTGCCCTAACTCACTTTGGTTATATTGCAATTGATGTCAAAACAATGTATAGATACTTCTGGAAAATGTGAGTTTTATCTTTTCCATTGGTATTTGTGCACATGGCATACTACTCCAAAGGTATAATTCATACAGGCCCTGGATCATGGAAAAAATAATGGTAAATTTAAGCCTGTACTTAAAATAACTCCTTACAGAAGGACTTTGTTGAATGGAGGTTCTTATCCTGTGATAATATTACAAAACCTATTACTATTTTGACTACTTTTAGTAGAGGCAATAAAAATGCAGCATTTGTTTTTTCTCTAGGCATTTAATTATTTCCAATTTTTTTTTTCACTAAAAGTGAGATGAAAATTACTGTTTTTAGAATTAAATGGCAAATAAACCTTAGACATTAACTTCCATTTGTTTACCTTCAAAGGTTTTATTCCATTGTTCAGTTATTCACTTTTTCAACCTATACCAATGCCAGTAAATCACTATATATCATTCAAGACATGGCACAATGTGACTCATTATAGGTTAAACTGTGCACCCCTCCTGGCTTTCTAGGTTACATGAGATATGTGTGCAAATTTAGTATGCCACATAGGGGTCTACACATGAGCCATTCATTTAGATATTCTCCTTTCTGTGAAGAGAAATAGCAGTTAGGATGCACAATTCATTTGACCTAATGTAGATGTTTACTTACTTAGCAGTGTCATAAATCAAACCCTAGGAATTGCCTGTTTCTTTCTACTAATCAGCATGAGCAATTTTGCACTGCTCTGCTTTGTGTGTCATAGGACACTTCACATAATTTCCACCTTGGCTTTACTTTTTTATTCTGTGTTATTAAAGTATTTGTAAAATTATTGCAGGAACAGCAGATATGCTGATATTTTAGGGAGCATACCTTTTATTTCGTTATTTGTTTTCCTTCTTCCATTTGTGGTTAAATAGAGAACTCCAGCATTCAGCACTTTGAAGGAGGGCTACCTTCTGTATACTAATTTAAGGTCTGACTACTTTTAGTAGCTAGGGGAAATTATACCAGGGATATTGAAAACACTGATCTTTTTTATTTGTTGCTGTTGCCACTATTGTTACAGGAAGCCAAGATGAGACCTGAACTGTGCTTGGACCCAGCACTGCAGCAGAAAGGGGAGAGCAAAAGACAGAGGTGGAAGCACTGCTGAATAGAGCACTTAGGAATCCTGAAGGTTTCAGTCTCTAAGGCAGCAGGTCCATCTTTTTTGCTTGCATAAAGAATTCAAATTCACTTTTTGTCCAGTGTATTTCATATCTACTTTAGGTGTCTGGGAGGGCTATTCTTCTTTTTCTTTCAATGTAGGCATGGCCAGAAAAGAAAAAAGGGAAGACACAGCAAATCTTTCTATTGAATTGGAGGGATAGATTGTAAGCCACTGCTAGCAGAATTCTTTTTCTTTTAGGAAGAAAACACCGAGAGAAAAAAATCATAAGGGTTTGTTTTTTGTTTTTTTTTTTTCCCAAATACTCTTACATGCTATAAGAGATACAAAATATCATAACAATATATTGGAAGGGACAACATGATACAAGAGATTGTCTCAATAGCTTACATGAAATTGAAAGCTCGTATTCTTAGGTTAGAAAACTGATGAAAGAGTTATTTCTGTGTAGTGATAAATAAAAATGTACACCTACGTGGCTAGTATTCCAAGGCTGGGAATAGGAAATAAAGGTGGACCTTCACTTACTATATCTGCAATTCTGAAACCACCAACAGGTTACCTGTATATATCAAGATGCATTGAAGGATATGTCACAGAATGGAGCAGATTAAATTGGGATTTTTTTTGTTTTGCCTTGACTGTTGGCAGTTGGTAATGTACTTACATTCACAGAGCTATTGTGTGCAAACATATATGAGACATTAATTTTATCATGGATAAAGTATGTATTTTTATAAAGTGCCCAGGAGTATACTATATTTGTTTCTAGGATTGCTTATGTGAATTTTTTGAGCTTTTAACATCCCTTGTACTTTACATTCTTTATTGTACTGATCATTTTATAGGAATTTTTTGTGTGGATTTTGTAGCTGCTTTTTACTCTTTCTTACAAAATACTGATTATTCTTAGTTTCCACTTGAGGAACATAAAGAAATACTGTGTCTTACAAGGGAGTTGGGGTTTTTTGTGTTTTCTATTTTGAAAGAACACTACGATTTCAGTGCTTTGCAGGATTAGGGATTAAAGCCCAAAGTGTCTCAGAGTCCACATCCACTCTATACAAGAATTCATCTATCAAAAAATGGGATTCATATCCCATGGAAAATCTCAGTCATTTTTTATCATCCTGAAATAAAATAGCAGTAAAATTTACTCACACTCCAGGGACATCTGAGGAGTCAATGAGTGGTCCTAACAAGTCTCATCTTATATAAAAAGACAGTATTTGATACACCTGAACTTTAAGTTCCCATGTGGACACTAGGGCAGCTTAGCTTGGTAAAGGCTATTACTGTCAACCAAAAAAAAAAAACCTGGCCTTTTCTTTTTTTTTTTTTTTTTTTTAGGACTTGTACTTTTATATGCCACTGACTTTTTAAGAATTAATAATTTGAGAATTTGTCCATAAAAGCTATAAACATGACTGGATAGAGAATTCAATTATTAGAAAGGTGTTAGTAAAATACATAAAGGAAATAATCACTTGAGGTTACGATATAAGACAGTCTTATCCAAAGTCTGCCAAGGTATGAGAATCTTTCCCACACCTTCAGTGATCTTTAGTTCAGACAATACTGATGCTTGCTGTATCATAGTAATCTCTTTTGTTTCCTGTTTATTTAGAAATTTTTTTATTACATTAATCCTTTATAAGCTGCAGATTTTTAAGTCTTCTCTATCTCTAAAATCTGACTTGAAGTATGAGATTGGGTGGTAATAATTCAAAGAAGGAGTGCTTCTTTGGATAAAAGCAGGAATCTTAAGTTCTTCTGGAGTTTTCATCAAGAATAACACTATCCTTGATAACCCTTACACTATTAAAACAATTGTCTACATACATAAAAAAAAGTTATGATAAGAAATGCAAGTGTCAGGGATTTATTAATGTTTTCTATTCCCAAAGTAATGCAGAATACACAAACACCTAAGTGAATTATTGCTCTTTGCTATAAGCAAAATAGAAAGCTGTCGCCAGAAGAGCAGCAGTGACCAATTGCAGGTAAGTGTTTGTCTAAAAAAAATGAGAGCTATTTGGTACAAATCGCTCTATTTCCCCCTTGTGCTTCTCTCTGTAGTGAAACTACATAACCATCTGAAGAAAAAACTTAACAATTTGCAGTAAAACGAAGCCACTGGATATTTTGCCCATATCAGAGATCCAGGAATGGAAGGCCTATGGGGTGTCAGCAGCAGCAGCAGCAGAAGGCTTCCCTGGCCTCTGAGCATTGCTTTTAGGATACCACTGTGGAAATCTAGGTCTGCTATAGCTTTCTGAAAGGCAAAGAGCTGATCTCAGATCTCCAGGCTAACAGGACCCTTCTCTTGCTTTGCTTCCCACAGTGGGAAAAGTGTTGCTCAAACAAGGTCTAGTCTGCTATCCTGTAGCAACAGTATTTGGATTTTATTTGCACCACTGTGAAGCTTTGAAGCAGCTCTGATGAAACTTGTGGTTTGATCTTCCCTCTTCTTCTGTGAGCATTAACCATTGCCTGGAAATATCCCTATAGAAGCCTTGTTAAATGTCTGGCTCCAGGGATCTCATGGGACTATAATGTTCCCACTCATGTAACACTCCTTGAAACATTTCTCAGAAATTAAAGATGCTTCATCACTAAATTTAACTCTCATCATTTACTACAATTTATTCTGGTCAGTCAAATGTTTTGAGCAACAGAAGGCAGCATCATTTTTTTTTACCTTACATATCTTTTTCATATGTCGCAGAAAGCTGACATTAACTGTAATATGAAGCTTATTCCTGCTCAGCAATAACTCCCAATGAAACCAGTTGGGAACTTTGAAGACAGGAAGGAAGTTATTTTCGGAAGGAAATATATGTGTAATTGGCCCTACTTTCTGAAGTGAATACTCCCTCGTGCCTAATACTTTCACTCAGGGGTGTCTTGCTAAACAGTTCGGTAACTTACTTTGGTGTTTCTTTCAGTAGAAACATTTTAAAAACATTTAAAAACATATATCATACTGAAATTCTTAGAGCAGCACAGTCTGGTACCATTAGATCTCATTAGCAATCAGCATTTTTAAAAATACCACTTTTTTTTTTTTCCTTAATATTTGTACATATAGTTTTGCTGTAAATAAACAAATTATTAGTTTCACATCGTGGGTGGGACAGAATTTTAAACAGTATTCATGTCCTTCAGAAACAAATAGGAGTCTGAAATTAAGAACTGTTCCTTTAGTCTGCTGTTGCTACAAGGGGGGGGCAAAGGATGGGGTGACAACAATGCACCTTAAATATACCGTGCAGCAGGGCTGGAAAAGGGGTGGAAAGTATTTGATCAATTCAAACCTCAGCAAAGATCTAACACTTCTGTGACAGGCTGGGAAGCCCTGTTTTTGTCTTACATAGATCTAACCTTTCAAGGAGATTTTGCAAAAGTTTGATTTCTGTCAAACACTGAACTCAAAGCTGGTTGCACCCGGCTGGGTACTGGAACACAAAGATGCCTGAGATATTTAGGGATTCTGGGATGTGCCATGGGAGAGGGAAACTGGGAGGGCAGGTGTTTTGCTCGGCTTGGTTGCTGTCACTTCCAAGCACAGAGGACATTCACAGTCAAGGGAAACATTCAGGTTTTAGAAAATACGACTGCTGCATTAATTCACATGGTTGAGTTGGTGGAGGTGAGCAGGGTTGTAGTTTGAAAATTTGTTTCCATTTGGTTGAGAAATCAGTAACACAGATCAGCCCTGCACCTGGTTTTGTTTTGTTTTGTTTACCTATAGAAGGAACAGAAAACCAAGCAAGCTTAACTCAAAGAAATCTATTAACAGCAGACATTTTCCATCTTTGGGAATTCCAATTGCATAAGCCAGCAAACTCCATGTCCAGATAGTCCTGTTCTTGCTGTGCCTCAAAGTCACATTTTACCTCTTTCTGTAGCTTTTCAACATGTAGAGGACCCTGCTTAAAACCAATAAGCCAGTCCCATCCTGTGTAACCAGGGAGTCATCAACTGACAGAATTTATGTCTGAACTCCTTAGACACAATAAATAGACACAAAGCAATAAATATAGTAATAACCACAATCATAATGGTAACAAGAAAAGTTCCCATACAATTATCTCATGGTATAATGAGGCTTGGGGGACAATAGATGTTAGGATTTTTTACACACATGAAAATTAAAACATAAAACCATACCTGGGCTTAGTGCAGAAAACGCTCAAAATCTGTAAGTCATTTAAGCTCTTTGTTTGAGTACAGTCTGATATACACCAGATTTAAGTTTTATTCACCACTAGGGAACATCCTATAAAGAAAGAGGGAGGGGTTACCCTTCTGTCACTTTGGTGCTCCCCTTTTGATAAGCCCACTCATCTGCCATCAATATCAGAGCTTCATTCATCAATGTCTCTATGCTGAGCTGCAGAAGGGGAACATCTGACTACATTAAACAAAATATTTACTTTTTATAGTGTAAACAACAACAGTGAAAAACATTCCTAAAACTACAGAATTGGGATGTGCCTGGCTGGAAGGAATACTGAAATTTACTGATTGCACCTGTAAATAAAACAAATCCTTCAAGTTCTATCTAAAATATTCTCTGCTTCTCAAGTTAGAATTTCAGTCTTTGTCTTCATCCGCTTCCTGTTCCCAGTCAGTACCTGCCATTGACTGGTTGGACCATGATGTTATCTCCTTAATTTTTAATTGTTGGCAATCAACTTTGCCAGCTTCTCCTTCTCTCCTGAACGTCATCCTATGTCCTTGTCATTTTCTCTTCCTCATTGTCACCTTGACACTGGATGTTCCAGTTCTGTCTGGAGAAGGTGGACACCTGATGGGAGCATCAGACTAACCAAGTATCTTCCAAACTGGAGAATGCAAGGCTGCCCTCAGACAAAATCACTGTTGTCTCTTCTGCTGGCCTTCCTCACACTGTGGAGAGCTCTGCTTTCTCTCTCCAGGCAGCCAGATGAATCTGTGACAGAGGATGCCAGATGTGAGACAGGCATTTAAATTTCTAGCCACCCTACTGTGAGAATCCTGGCTTTCCTCTACTGAAAAGTCTTGTCATCTCTCAAAATGCAGCTGGAATTCCTCACATCAAAAACAAGTCTGGGCTGCTGATATCAGAAAATGGCTGAGTGGTGAGATGATTTTGTGTACAGGAAGTCCACACATTCACTGTGCCAGCTGCCCCTCTGCCCAGCATTAACTCCAGGTCTGATAAAATGTGGAAAGGAGTGGTGTGCATATCAGTCAACCTGTAACAAGCTCAGTGTGTGTTAAAGAAGGGGCTGTGACGGGAACTCTGACAACTTTAATCAATCTACTGCTTCTCCAGACTTGCTCCTACACATGCCTCCAGCCCTCCTGCTTCCTCTGTAGCCATGCCAAGCCTCAGATTTCATAGCACCAGTCTGTAGAGACCATGCTGTTCATCATTTATCATGAACTCATGAGCATGGTGTCCTTAACTTCTTTACTGTACAACTTTGAAATGGATCCTGTAGTGAACGATGACTCTCCATTTATTTCTGATCTGATCTAAAACATATTTCTTCCTTAGCTGTACTTCTCCTTTCTATCTCTGCTTTCCTTATTATTTTGAAACTTTACCATGGAGCTTCATAGGGTGCATAAGATTAAAGCCACTACACAAAGGAGGATGTACATCTTGCTGTACTGCTCTCCATCCCACCATATTGAACTGCGATGAGAAGAAGGGAAAATACTGTAGAGAATGAAAAACAAAGCAAAATCTGCTAACTATTTGCTCCCATTGTCTGCAAATCTGGAATGGAGGAAGCCACAGTCAATAACCATATTGGTTAAAAACAGTCCATAGGACAGAGGTTCCCAAAATCAATCTAGGCTGCATACAGAAGACCAAGTTAATGTCTACTGTAACTTCTCTTAATTCAGTTCAAAAGAACTTGGTTCAACTTTATCTAAGTTCGAAGATATTTCTATAAGGACAATCTACGACTTGGTAACATTTATTATGGAGCTACAGAGAAAAAAAAAGAGAATAAAAAAGACTCTCAGTTTTCCAAATGTGTATCATAGAATCAATGGTACCACTAGCAATATGGTAAGGAATAAGCTTACACAATAAAATAAATACTAAAACTTTCAACTTAATGCTAAAGTCTTAGAAGAGCGATTTCCTGTACAGCTGGCAAGAACTGGAATAGTTTTAAGATAATCACAATCAATTCTTACAGTACAATAAAAATAAGTGTAAGAGAAAAATCACTCAAAACTGAAATGTAAGAGGACAAAAGGTCACAAAATGTAATAGAAACCCCTAGGGAATCTAAAAATGTATAGGGGTTGGGGGTTTAAAAAAATTGTCTATCTATTGAAGAAAAACATTGTATTAACAAATGGACAAATGGGAGTAGAGCTATCCCTCAGTGTCTCTTCATCAACCACAATCATATGAAGAATCCAATGTACCCTTTTGAAAAGTAGTTGAAATACTGAATCTGCTAAAGCAGAGAACAAGCCTTTGTTAGCTACTTTTGAAGGTCATCAGTAGCTTTTAGTGTATAGGACGTTTTTACAACAATTAGATCAAAACTCAGATTGAAAATGTTGGTGGATTTCATAAGTTAGAATGACATCAATAGTTGACACCTCCAGGGCACTGCCTGGGAACAGGGGTTTTATTCTAAAAAAATCTCGCTTCAACTTTGACCACCACTGGAGCCACACATTAGTTTTATATGATAACAAATGATTGTTTGTTCATTTTAATTTTAAAAGGCGTTTGAAGAAAGATAGTTTCATATAGTTCCATTCTGGTCACCTTAGATGTTGAAGATCTGAAAACCTCTCTTTGCTTGTGAAACTGCCGAACGGTCACGCAGATCCCAATAATCAAAACAGATGCCCATACGGTGTCTCTGGCATGACTGTACGTATACCATCTGTTAAGCTGAATTCACACACCAAGGAGATACAAAGCCAGCATTAAGAGGTCATAACTTCAAAACTCAGATGGATCTCAACAAGCAGGCCTGCAAATCAATACTAGCATGTCCCATGTCTGAAAAATCCTTCATTTCATAAGGTTCTCACAGCTATATTAAATGGCATGACAAATATAAATGTTGGGGAAATCAAAAACCTCAGCTCCTTCAGATCATAGCAGTATGCAGAAAGTAAAATATAAAAGATTTGAGGAAGAAGAAAAATTCAGTTTGTTCAACAGGCCTGCCAAATTTTATTCCTCTTGGTATCATGCGTGCAGGAGGAAAAGTAATTATTATTTTCCCGCATGACACTAATTCCTTTTGCGACTGACAGGCTGAACAAAGGCTGCACGTTTCATTTGGCCAAAAGGCTAGTATTTTGTTTAAGAGTATAATGGATGATTCATTGGTTTAAAGAACTATTCTGCAAAAAAATTAAGAAAAATAACATATTGGTGAGATACTAATGCAAACACTGTGTCATACAAAAACAATACCTGAAACATTGTTTTCTGTCACATTAATAGGAAAGATTTTTTAACAAGACTATTTAAAGGAAGCTTATGTCCTCTCTCTACTTCCAATTATGTATCTCCACTGAAAATATTTATGTTTCTATCTTGAAATTCATGGAGCCCCCTCCCACAACATGCATAAATTTTAATCAAACAATTGGAAAGTAGGACACATGCTGCAGACAGTGGATAACAAAACTTATTAAGCAGGTTGCTCAGAAACAATAGATTAGTTTTGTTCAGAGTCAGATAGACCAGAAAAATTTTCAAATGCAAAATTTACAAATTTTGGAGGCTGACTGTGCCTCTGCAGAAAACTGAAAAGGGCAGAATTCACCCATGAGTCTGTGAGACCCTTCTCTATTCTCTCACCATACCTCAAAAACAAGGTTCAGACTGAAGCATTATTACCCATGTTATAAGGAGAGATATACTTGGAATTACATGACAGAATATTCAAGTTAATAAAAGCTGTGATAAAAAAGAAAGTACAAATGTAGCATATATAAAGCACATGGGCAGCAGTGAAAAACTTAAGTAGTGAAATAAATTGCTTCTTCATTTAAGGGAGGGATTAAAGATGGGAAGAATTGGGTAAGATCGAGAAAGTAAACGTACACAAAAATCTTCCAAAGGAGGTGACAGTAAAAGATGTATTCAGCTGCAAAATAGCTTCCCAAATTAAGGTCCATTCCTTCATACACTCAACCATCATGCAAAAAAAGCACCAGCAAATACACAAAGGAGGATGAATCATTGTTTGTAAAGAGAAGGCTGTGTTTTCCTAACTGGCTTGTTAGGGAATATTTCCTATATTTTATTATATTTCTAGTTTTAAAAACTGAGATATTCAATTTTTTAAGAGTGTAGTTCAGCTCTTTTAACCTCGCTGAATTACAGTGTACAGACTTACAATTTTTAAAATTCATTTTATTATTAACTGCTGTATTTTCATCCAAAGGAGCAACACACATTCTGTGATATCTCATATATTACCACATACTGTAAGACAAGGTAGAGAGAAATTCTGAGATGCTTTGATCCTTTCCTATAATTATAACATTGTCCTGGAGAGGTGTACAAAGGTTTCTCTACCTCTTGTTGTATCCCACTAGCACTGAAGAGAAACATAGTTGAGCATATTAGAGTCAAATCCCATATACTTGACAGGTAAATATTCTGAGGTTTTTTTACCACCATTGTTAACAGCAAAGATAGTTGTAATTTATGTTCTAATTTTTGTCCTTAATAATGAAAGCCTTCTGCCTGAGGATGTATCCAACAATCAGTTTCTTTGGGTGATAGTATCTTTTACCTGATGAGTGAAATTGCTCATGGTGGTAAGTAACACAGGCTACACTCTAATCTTAAGGCATACTCCATACTGCCTCTCTTCCAGTGTCTGTTCTAGCTGGCACCTTTCTTTCAGGTTTGCTCTGCCTAAAGCACATTGTAATTTTTCCAGTGACAAATTCTTAGAAAGCATCAGTAAAGCTAAACCTAATGCTTCCTGACATAACTCCTTGTGAACCTGTCATTTCCTTTTTTGAAAAGTTTGGAATTCCCACTAAATTTCACTAAATTTTTAAAGATATGAAGATCTCATTAATTGGTAAAAATGCCTTTTAGGAGATATTTACATTAATAGACAAATATGTTTCCAAATGAGAAAAAAACACACAAAATACTTTGAATTTAGCTAAATGAAAGATTTTGACAGAACTAATCTGATACTTCTCCCCTCTGGATTTTCAGTCCACTCTTACAAAACAGCAGTTTTTCAGCTCTGAACGAAACAGAGCCAATATTAAAGATCTTTTTCATCCTCCTCTAACTCAAGCTGTCAAGCTGGTGTTTTTGAATAAATCTGTAAGTCTCCAGTCTCTCAAAAATTTGTTTCAAGAATATTGCCCCAGATATATTTTTAACAACTGTTAAGCCTTTTACATTGATAGGTTGAGAACTATTCAGGAACTTGTTGTGTTATGCACATCTCCTAGAGTATACATCAAGGGTCCAGATGCGTGTGACCACATTAGTACAGTTGTCACCTCTGAGAAGAAAAATCTCTGTTGAGTTTATTAGCTGAAGCTCTATATCTTATCTATATAAGAGCTGTACCCCACCTCTTATTCCAGACCACACATGTCCAGAGACAACAAGAGTTTGTCTTCATATCTTCCTCTTGCACTATGACTGCCCTTTGGTTGCACTGTGTGGCATTAGCTTGAACACCTGAGAGCTCCCACTCGTTGCTGCCCTTTGCAAGGCTTCTCTATCAAACCTCCCATCTCAAGCCTGGTTCTAAAAAAATCCACCATTTTCCCTACCAGGAAAAGCTGGGATCAGCTGGGCCCTTTTGAGCTAACAACACCCCTCCCTGTCATAAGGAATTGAATAGCAAGACATATTTACAGTGCAATGATGTGCAAATTACAATCTGTTTTAACAGGGTATTTCTTCTCATGGTTCCCCACAAAATATATAGTCACTGTGATTCCTATCCCGGATATTTTAAAACACTGGAAATAAGATCTTTAGTAAATCCATTCCTTTTCTTTTTTACCCCCTAAAATAGGCACTTGTGGTTCCAGCCTCATCAGGTCATGCTTTGTGTGTTACCTAAGAAGGCTTTCAAATAACCCTGGCTTAGGCTGAAACTTCTTTTGAAGGGGAAATCAATGGGTTGTTTTATTTTTTTAAGTGTTCTAATTCTACCATTCACAGTGTAAAGAGTGGCTGTGTGTAAAGAAAAAATCCTTCCTCTCCCCCTTACCTCCCCCGACCTGCTACTTTCTCCCTTTTGAATGCCTTCAGCCTGAGCTGTGGAGACATCAAAGACTTCAAAGGCAGCAGATGCTGCTGCTGGGGCTGACACTGAAAATGCTGCATTCAGCAGAGAATGCAAAGATTATGGCTTGTGGAATATTTGCATTTGTTTCCAAAGAGTGGTGGCTTCATTTGTTTTAAATGAATTAAAGTGGATATTTCAAATGAGCAAACAAAAACAGAGGAGAAAAAAATCTGAACGAAGAAGGAATTAGTGTGCAACAAACTAATGAATTTTTCTCCTCTATTCAGCTTATACTAAGGCATTAGTTATGGCTCTCTTCATAGTGACCTCAAGCCAAGAAGGCAGAGCACCATCGCCCAGGGACTATTTCTTAGGTGCTTCTGCCAGCATGCACCATATTCATGCTGCTTTCTAAACTCTGGACCTGTTGCTGCCACAGGCTGTGAAGCGAGGTCAGAGAAGTCAGCACAGCATCCTGATGCTGGAGAAATCAGAGGCAAAGCCATCAGGAGCAGAGGGAGCTGCTGTGCCATTGGAAAGGAGCTAAGAAGGATGTGGGAGATGAGCTGCTGAGAAGGAAGTCATTGGCAAGCTCAGCAATTAGTTAGGGAGGGAACCCATTTTCTTTCTGGGCTGGATTAATACCAGATTCTAGGAGAAAATCCTGTGAAAGAAGTTATGCAGCTCTCTGCTTCTCACGTTTTAGCTGAACTATTCCTTTCTAACTGGTTTCCTACCATCTGTAGTGATCTGAGTATCAAGTCCACCGCTTCTGATCTTATATCTTCTGCAGAGGTCAGAAGCTTGGTAAAACAACCACATAATTCCTACCCTCTATTAGAATGTAATGGTGGAATTATCAGAACAATCCTAAAACACTGATATTTTATTTACACGGGTACCTGAAAGTCTAGCAGAACCTCTTTAAAAATTCATCAGGGTTGGATACCATGTGAATATTTTTTCAGGCTTTCTGCCCTCATGCTCAGTATCATAGCTTTTTAACTAGTGCATATCAGCTGTAACGGGCAGGCAATGCAATTAGTGCATAGGGGCTCCACATCTTTTATTGCAGAGGATTCTGGGTTTTCAATTTTGGAATTAAACAATTAAAAAAAATACACCTTGAAAGAGTTTGAGTAAGAGCCCTTCAAAATGAAAAATTATTTTCTTAGCTAGTTCTGGATGAACTACTCTGGTAAAAAGAATATTGTTTAATTTTCATTTTGAATTAAAGACCTGGAAAGCTGAGTAATACACAGGCTAATGCTGAGATGAGCTGTGCTTCTGCTCCTCTGAGGGCCATAAAAATGTATTAAAACAGGAATTATTTTGTACACTGTGTTGTACATCAACGTTTAATTCTCAGCAGGCTATAAAATCACTTCCAAGATAATGAAATTACAAAAGAATTTTAATTTCATTTTCAATCCCTTATCATTACAAATTACTAAGAGAAGATGGTTGGAAGATGACTTGTGATATTTCTACTCCCCATCTTCCAACTGGCCAGGACTTTTTGACTGAAATACCTGCAAAAGACTTTGGCAGGTAATTTAAATGAGGCATAGTGCAGAAGATCCTGAAATACGCAGCTGACTACTTGAGTTTATGCATTATGAAATCACTGTTGTTAGAAAGGGTTCCAAGTGGAAACAGCACTAATAGGCAAAATAATAACAGGCAAAACAAATAAAACCATGCAAAACAATAAGATCAAATATCAGTACAGTAAGAGTTCAAGGTAAAGGCTTATTGCAATAAGAGGACAAACTAAAAACATATAGTCTGAGTAAGATATTAAATGAAAAATTAATGTCTCACAACTATACTTCGATGACATTTCAGAGTTCCTGCCCCCACAAAAAAATGTTTCCAACAACACCACTTTTCCCTGTGATTTGCAAAATATACATGGATGATTTTTTTTCTCCTGGTCCCAAGTCTACAGCTGTTCAAGCCAAATTCTCACTGGAACCAATGCAGATATGTTAGGTTTAGCTTTCTTTCTGAAAGCTATGCAGTCAGTGGCAGGCCTTACAGGAATGAAGCAAAAATCACTGGCCTGTTATAATGCAGATCTTAAGATAATTCTTCTTCCACGAAGAAGTGGTGCAGGGATAGATTTACAAAATGTTTTACATTCCTTCCCTTTTAAAATGCTGGTTTGAGCATTAGTTAAAATAGTTTAATAAAAACTAGTTAGTTTAGTTAAAGGCTAAGATAACTGACCATCTGCAAAGACCCAGTAAATGAAGGGAACTCCTCAAAAGTCAATGAATGGAAATTCCAAGAAACAAGCACTCCAAGTGCAGATTTCTATAGGAGAAACAATGACAGTGGATACCTAAATTGTGTTTAAGTGCTAAAGTTTACACACACACACATACACACACAAGGAAAAAAAAAAAACAAAAAAACCAAAAAAAAACCCCAAACAAGCAAACCAAAAAACTCTAAAAATCCTCCAGACAACTTCCTAAGAAGTTTTCCACATGCTATTCAGATGCTGTCTATCTGAGCACATCTTGCTTAGCCTCAAGTTCAATGCAAAGCACAACAGAGCAGGTCAGTTCAATTAACAGGTAAAGACCTATAATGACCAAGTTTCAGGCAAGCAAGAGATGGACCAGCCCACATCCTTGGGAAGGGAGGCTCTTTATCTGGTAGGAAGGGACAGGGTACAGTGGATGGGAGCAGCCCAACCTGCTTCCACCAGCAGACCTCAGTCCTGGCCGTGCAATTCTGAACTTCTGTAATTCAGAACACCACATGTTGATGACCATCATCCTTAGCTGTGGCTTTTATCTTCTTTAACTGACCAACTCTGTGATTTAAAGCAGTTCACAACCTGCCTCATAAGCTGTGTTGTAACTTCTGAGAAGGAGCAAAGCCAGAGGTCTTAACTTCTTCTTGCCACTGGACCATGACCTTGTAAATCAGACCATTTATGCATCACAGTTCATCCAGCAATGAGACTGTGAGATTCCTAAGTTCTGGTCCCCACTCCAGCTACAGTTTGTGTATCTTATCCAATAAACTGTAAAAAAAAAAAAAAGCATAAAGACAGTGGCTATGTGAGAATAGAGGCAAATGGAAATGAAACAACATGCTTGAGTCTGTAGATCTGGACGCTTTCAGCTGAATTTTCCCACAACCCCAGTCAATGCTTCAAGTCCTGCCTCCATTAGAAAAAAAGAAACTAAACCAGAGACTGAGAGAGGAGGACAAGGGAAAATATAGCGGAAATGTGTCTTGTTTGTTAACTGCAGAAATAAAGATATGCTACTCTGTTTTGTAGTGATTTATATCTGCTTAGTAGATAGATGCCTGCTCTAAGCTCTCATGGGCCATGTGTGCCAACCTGTTCCCAAATAACCCATGAAGATAAGCCACGAGGGCTTCTCCAGCTGGGGCTATGAGCAGTATTTCATTTCTTGTGTAATACTACAGCACACAGTCTTTAACAGGTTTCTTTCCTTATTTTATTTAGTTTAGTGCAACTTGTTAGCCTAACACAGTTAAATTTATGTCACACTTATTTATGCCTCTCAAACAGCTCCATTGTGATCTGTGTAATGAATACTGAAAAAGAAGTGATTCCAGAAGCTGCTCAGGCATCTGTGTATCTGTGCCAAGTTCCACATTATATTTATCTCTCAGCTATCGCCCAAACACAGGCTCAGTCCATAATAAACACCCTTTCTGCTTCTACACCTGCTTCTACAATACTTTAATTTCATCCATAAAATCCAAATTACAAATTCCTTTTTGCTTTCTGTAACCTGTCTCTAACAACACTTCTTCATTTCTTATTATTTTTTATTTTCTTTATTCATCCAGACGTTGCAATCTGTATAAAATTTAAACTGAAGAATCCCACCCTTGGGAGCAACTTTTTTCACCACCTTTTGCCAAGATCAGGTAAGCCAAGTAACCATGTCACTGATAAAGCTAATGCCAAGTGATACCATCATGACATATGGGAAGGTGTCCCATTATTACTTGTAGAAGAGTAAGTAGAAGTGATTTTCCAAAAAATAGATCAATGATGAATAAAATCTGGTTAGCATCCACAGATAACTTACACAATTTCACTCTTCCTCTTCCATTTAGAACTATGAACACTAAAAATATAATTAATAGCATCTTCAAGATGCTTTTATGTTGTTTTCTTACCCCCAGAAAAGCCAGGTCCTTTACAGATTCATGAGGTTGTTTGGTTGCATTTCAAAGCCACCAGAGTTCCTAAGGTTCTTCAAAACATACGTTTGGGTTCCCCTAGACAGTGAAAACCTACTGGGAGGTCTAAAACCCACCAAATCAAAAAATGTAGTTTATTCACATATTCACAATTCATAACTAAATTGAATTGGTCCAAAAAAAGTCAAGGGACAGGTAAATTTTTAAAACCATGAGGCATACAGTGAGTGCGATGATTAAACAGATAATGTTTTTTTTTACTGATCCTTCAGCCATGTCAAGCACAAGTACACAATTCTGTCAAAGAGCTCTTCATCCTCATATCAGTTCCAGTGTAAATAAGCATGTGGCCTGGCTGTTAAAGATACAGGGATGCAAAAGGAAATAAGTTACAACTGAGAGGTCAGGTGAAAAAAAACAAGCAAAAAACCCAAACCAAATCAAAACAGAAACAAACCAAAAAAAACCCTGATGTGATTTAGGTGTTGGAATTATGATTTCAAAAGGAGTTTTCTGTAGAAGCCATGCTGAAAGCTAAGTACCTGGCAATCTCCTGTGGTACAAAGATTTTTATTACCATTTGTGTAGACTTGGCACATATAACTGAGTTCCCAAACTTATACTTACATGGGGTTTTAATGACCCACTGCTCTAGACTGATTTTAAAGACTTATACTGTGCTTGTTCTAATTTTTTCTTAGTTTGAAAGGGAGTGAAGGAGCTAACATTTCCACAGTTATGATCATGTGAATCATCACTCCTTTAAAAATATGCTGTTTGCATTTCAGAGTTGAAGTTTTGAGGTTTCTATGTCTCAGGTAGACATTAGGAGTGCTTAATTTTTAGTTTGTATTTTTAGTATTGCTTTAAACTCATTTTAGATTGAGGTTTATTTTTTTATTATTTACAGCAGAACACAACCACAACAACCTCTCAGTAATTTCTACTTGAACTACAGCATCTGTTTCAGAGGGACATTCAGTCCTAAGATAAAGGGTCCACATGGAGGAGAATCAACCACATTCCTAGGTAAATTATTTCTATATTTAACTACCCTGTGTTAAAAATTAGTTCTGTGTTCCAGATTTAAATTTTTCTTGCTTCAGCTTCCAACTGCTGAATCTCATTAAGGTTTTTTTATTGCTGGCTTAAAGAACTGGCTATAAAAAATCTATTCCTCAGGAAGGTACTCGCATACCATGATCAAAATATCCTTTACCCTTCTCTTCAACAAAATAAGTGGAAAGGCCTCTTAAGTTTCTCAGTATGAAATATTTTTTTCCAAACAAAATCTTTCATTTAACATTTTTGGAATGCTTCTCATTTTATCAGGACACTTTTTGAACTTCAGCACCAGAGATGGCCATGTTTTTCTCAGGTATGGTCCCATTAGTAGCATACAAAAGGTAAAAGCTCCTAATACTCTTAATTGATATTCCTGTCCCTGTACAGCCAAGACTTGTGTTAGCCCATCACACTGAGAGCAAAGATGCAACTCCTTATATATGTGGTCTCCATACCCTTTCCAATGTCACTGCATTCCTGGATACAGTCTCTCATTGTGCAATACTACACTACACTCTTTTTAAATGTGTAAGCATGAACACTTATTGTTCATTAGGAGTTTTCACTTTAGAGGACTAGTGGACAAAAATTCATCTTCCATAGAATCCCCTTTTATTTTCCTGGAAAAAAAAAAGGTCAGTTTTTTATAGATTCTTTTTCTGTTAGGAAATTTAAATTAATAATTGCTTCATTATAATTTACATGCTTTCATTTCATATCCAAAGCCATGAAATCCTACCAGGATGATCCATTCCCTTCCAGAAACTGTAGCTTATGCCCCAATGTTATGAGTCAAATTTGTGATGAGTTGCAACTTACCATAGTGCAGTATCTACCAAATTGCCAGGTAGTGCTCCAATGTTGCAAGAATTCCTTGTTTGTTTTTTTTTCTTTGTCATCTCTCAGTTGAAGCCTTTTTACCTCTCACATTAATTTAATGGCAGATTAGGACTGGTTAGACTATCAGTCGTGCTAAGTAAAATTATTTCAGATATAATAATTATTAGGTCCTTTACAACTTGTTATTCATGCATTTTGTTTAGTGAGATCTGAAGTTCAGTAGAACCAGAGACAGAGTAAAAGAAGAAAGAGTAAGAGGCCACCTGCTTTTTGTCCAAATTCCAAGGGCAAGTTACTCTCCCAGTGTACCATTCATAAAGCTAATACTTATTTTTTATCTACACAGCCCTCTCATTGCTGCTATTCCTGATGAGGAAGGTGTCAGCTACTACAGTGAGGCAGAAGCAATTTTTACCCCTTCTCTGTTCACCCACCTCCGAGGCTACTCCCAGCTCTTCATTTTAGTTAGGTTATCTTAGCCTAGATGTTTGGGAACCTTGGAACCAAAGGTAATGAAATAAATTAGTTTCTGACAAATCTGATACATAACTTTACTTTTTTGCCTTTTTTTACTTTGTTAAAAATAGCTTGCATAGGAAAATAGAGAATTCTCTCATTCTTTAAATTGAAACAAAACTGAGGGTTTGGCATATTTTTTTGTTTTCCCCTTTTAACGGTTCGGGCAGAATTTCTGTTCTCTCTTTACAGTAGCAAAATGAAAATGTAGGTCATACTAAGTAGGTCCTTATCTAAATGGAAAGGACAAAATCTCTTTGCAAGCCAAAGAAGACAAAAAACACTTCTGGCAAAAAGCACTGCTCCCCAAGCAAAAATGCACGTGTTGTGATGTCAGGACCACCCACAAGCTCAACTCCTGTTGTAGTGCTGATCCTTTCAAAGGTCTGTGGCTTTTGTCAGCTATTTGCTTCACTGCTAAACTTGGCTTTACCCTCTTGGATTCAGTCAGTCCCACCTTTATTTGTACTTATCACTGAGATAGAAGGGGAATGTTTGTGTTGCCTATATGAGATTTGAGCTCAGGCTCATTTGTATTCTCACTTGGATACTTAATGTGCACTTGAATTTGAGAGGTGCCACGGTACACTCTGACAGCAAACCAATGAGAATACTGTGGTGGTATCCTCAGTCCAACCCACTCTGCTCTTCAAGGGTGAAACTGAAGCAACATCAAAGTGACAGACTCAAAGTCTACTGCTGAAGCCATGGAATACCAGGAGAGGTATTTCACTTTTGTCAGTGGACACAACAACACATACACATCAATATAACCAAGTTTTTTCGTGATCCATATCCAGCCCCAATGTCTAGATTAGTACATTATTTTTGGAAAAACTAGAAAACATCTAAAGGGGAAAACAAAGGGAAGGTACTAAGTGGTGAATTCTCAGCACAGCACATGGTAATTGACTTTGCCATGCAGTTCCCATTACTGTTAATAGGAATCAGATGGCTAAATCCCTGTGCTAAAAATGTACTTTTAAATAGATATCTGCACGAGTGCCAAGCACAAAGCATCGAGGTAGTGTAAACTACTGATGAGAAAGATACAAACATTGAAGACATTTACTGAAGGCATCAAGAAAGGTTATGGAAGGACTTAGAAAACTGAGGCAAAATTGTACTATGAGATCATGAACTGGCAGTAGCTTTCAGATGAATTAAATGAGGTTTTAGAGAGCAATGTGTGCATTGGCTGAGAGCACAAGTCTTCGAAGGTGGAGGAACAGATGTGCTTCTGCAGAAGACACACGGAGAAAAGGGGCAGACTATAATAGGGCCACACAGGAGGACACAACCTTGCCATGCTGCCTAGGAAACTGCACAATCAAAATTTTTAAAATTCAAACCAATAGTTTGATACTCTTATTCATTAGTGATGAATGTAATAATGATACAGACATATATATTAAATGCATTAGGAGTCAGCTCTGCCAAAACAAGGGCTAGCAGATCTACAACCTGGAATTATATTAATGTTGTTGATTACAACTATAATAATAAGAATATGTTCTATTAAGTTTGATAGAATAATTAAGCCCAGGCTGTCAAAGGTGTTTAGATTACTGTATAACATCAAACAGTGAAACAAGGCTCAGGATCTGACAAGTAAGGATTACTCAGTTGCCATGACAAACAAAGTGAGGAACCAGTGCCAAAGTCTGGACGTTTATTGACTAAAATACACAAAAGGAAAAGAATCAAAACAAAATAAAGAGTCTTCTGAAACTGAAATAGAGTTTCTACACAAAAGAAAAAGAATAATCAAACTGTATCAAAACCCTTCTTTCAGACACAGGATTTTGGATACACTCTGATTCTGTCAAGTAATTTTTCTTCATCAGGATGAAAGAGTTCTGTTGTTCAGGTATGAGCTGTGAATGATAGTTTCTTTCCCTGACTTTGAAAAAAAACAGGCAGACATGGTTACAAAAGGGGAAAAAGACATATAAAGGTGAAGGAAACGCAGCTTTTATTGATGTTGTCAGGCTCCATGGCAGCTGTCGAGTTACAAACAGGCTGCTCTACACTGGCAGAGACCATCATGATGCTCCTACCCTGAATCTTTTCCTGCTGATATCATCTGAGTAGGCTGACCAAGGTACTCTCCTTGTTCAGCCAGCCTCAATCAGGCCATCTTGTCTGTGGGATACCACAAAAGGGGAGAAGTACTGACTCACTTAGGCAAAGTTCATTCTGGTGCTGTGGCACATTCAGCACTCAGTCTGTACTCCCTCTGCAATCACTCCTGTGTTCCTCCATCAGGAAAGGAGGCCACAGCTCCAGTGATGGGGTTAGGCATGCAGCCATATGTGAATACTCAGTGCTGATTTCACACCAGAAGATTAAATAAGCTGCTGGCAAATGGCATGACAGGGAGCAAGTCCATACTCCTTTTTTTCCCCCCAAAATGGGGCCCACAAAAGTGCTTGTCCAGAAATTGTCCAGGAAAGCACTAGCTGGCCCTGGCCAGAAACACCCCTATCACACAATGTGTTTCTGATGTGTCTGGCCTGGGTCAGTGTACTAGCATAGGCAAAGCCAGAGACCAGCCCAGGGATGTGGTCTGGAGCGTTGCAGACTTGATGCCACATGTTGGTTGCAAAGCTGTGAGGGAGTCCTTCAGACCCTGTCTGCAAGCCCTTTAGTTGTGTTGGTCACCACTGCCAGAGGATTTAAACAGAGATTGATTTTGATATACCTCTGAACTTGACACTCTAGTAAGCTGTCTGTATAGTGTAGCTGTACCTCTGAGGTCAGATATCCAAATATCCATATGATCAAGATCCATAAAGGACTTGATGAAGAGTGATGAACCTGGGCCATACTTATCAGCATAGTTGTTTGGCTCTTTATTTCCAAGGCATCAGGATTATGGGAGGCCAGGAGCACACTCTCAACAAGGAGCTTTCCTTCTATAAATCCCTTTTCTGGCTCGAATAACCCTACATTAATTTCACAATTTTGCTGTGGACTCTGATGGAATTTACCTCCTATACCTGGAGGCCAGGACACTCTCAAGAGTGCAGGGTATGCAGTTTTGACCCACAAAACTCAAGACGTCGCACTTGCTATGCAGGCACAGCAAACACAGGTTTTGGCGTAGAAGGTGAATAGCTGTTCCTCTAGCCCGCACAGGGATGAGTCCACACGGTCCAGAAGAGTGTTTTTCTTTGCAAATCCCATTTTTATATGTTCTCAGTTCTGGGATGTGGGTAGTTTTATGAAAAAAAAAAAAAAAAGGGATTTCAAACACATTTCTCCTTCCTGAACAATTGCTTCCGGCTCTCTTTGGCTTCCTCCCAGCCAGTGTGTCCCACTTTCTCAGTTCATTGCACAGGGCCCTGGGTTCATGTGCACTTGGATTTTGTGTACTGCACTCCTAAAACTGCAAGACTTACTAACCCCGCAAGGTCCATGCTTCTCTGTGTATCTGGGTCTGCGTGTCCTTGCTTCCAGTTCCCTCTCAGCTGAACAGCAAAAGCCATTTAACAGGCCAGTGAGCTTCGTCCTTTCAAGTCAGTCGGAAATGAGTTGCCCTCAGAAACCGTTCTTCCCTTTTGTCCTCTCATCAGGATTTTGCAGTTATCCTTTTTCATTCCTAACTGTGGCTATTTAGAACTTGAGTCTTTTGTACTGATATGTCACTGCCACAGAAGTGGGCAGATTTGATTATCTTTCTGATCCTTGTGAGTAATCTCATTTCAAACTTTGACCTCCCACAGGCACCTGCTCCTTTGGACATCAAAGCCAGCTCTTTATCACGGAAGTAGCTTAGCCTTATGGCAAAATTATCGATTGCAGATGACTTATACACTTTCCCTGCTGTGCTCTATCAAAAGCTGATTCTCTCTTTTGTTGCTTCTTTCGAAAATTAGGTTGAATTTGTTACTGTCTCAAGCACCTGGCTCCATGCTGGCTCATAACTTCTCAGGAACTGTCTCCATCTCTCTTCTTTTTGCATCCGCCACCACCTTTCCTTACCGTCTGCACCATTATTGCATAGTGCCTCAAAGACAGGCAGACACATTACCTTGGTTTTTCATCCAAGGGTGCAATTTCTGCCTCTTGTCTCTGTCTGTACTACCCAGACCTGCTTCCCATGTTGTCTTATGGAAAATGGCCCTCCTGAGGGAGAGAACAGTCAAGACTTTTTTATAAAACTGGGCATGCCACTGACTTTACTTCCTTCCTCAGTCTCTCCGATTTCTCCTGGAGGCATCTTAGGTCAGGAAGTATCTCACTGTCTATGTGAGCTGTGACTTGAGGCACAGGGATCCTGTTCTGGCCATAATTGTAGTGGCTAGTGTGATTACGCTTGCCTTGCCATATATGCAAATGTTTCCTAGCAGGCTCAGCAATATCAACAATATTATGAGAATTTATCACAGCTGACAAGTTGCCATTTTTTTAAGACAATAGGTTTAATTCATCTGGCTATGATCAGTTCCCTTTCCTAGGAAAATTTCCCTCTTCTTTGGCCAGAATCCAATCATTCTTTTCTGGGGCTAATGATGCATTGAATGAATGTATCTGTTTACCAATGCCAATCTCTTATATCAAATAAAATTACTTTTGCTACCTTCATGTATGAGACAATTTCCTTAGACTTTTCCTAAAAGGGTAATGACAAGTTTGATACTGTAAGCCAAAATCTTAAATAACTACCTTATGTTCTAGCTTCAAGATCTTATTTTAAGTAGTCTATCCTTCTAGTTTTAAGCAATTGCTCCTGACAGTCTTTCCCCTTCGGTGCTTTATTCCATTCAATTTCACTTACAATGTTCTGCCTGCTCCCAAGGTATTAGGGAGTAAGTGACCATTGAACATAAGACTCTTCAAATCGAGGTTGAGCTGCAGAGCAAAACACAGAGAAAAGAAGCCTGGGAACATTTCCTAACCCTTTACATAAAAGGGCTCAAAAGTGGGGTTTCCCCAGAATTAACTCAAACCTATGCCTCGATTAGAATTTGTCTCCAGTTGCAAGATTGCCATGGCTTTTTAGTGCCTGGCTGATGGCATTAAACAGGATGAAATGTGAGCAATGGGAATGTGAAACTTCAGTCTGCACATCTGGTAAATCAGAACTCCACAGGAAGAGCTGCCTGCCTAGCAGGTGTCACCTGCTGAGAGCAATACTGCAAACCATGGCCTTAGACTCCTTGATGCTTAGCAGTGGCTGCTTCATTTCTGCCTTTATTATCATCTGCATTTATTATCAGAATTCAGATTTGTCTCTGTTACTGCTTTCACTCACTTTTTTTGGTAAAAATGCTGACAATACAACACTACAGCAATTGAGAATGCTGAAGTTTTATGACTAAGCAAGAATAGAGTCTAGCAGAGAATAGATTTCAAAGGGCTTACAGAATTAAACCACAATTCTTAGGCTCAATTGCATATAACCAAAACAAAATAGCATGCTAAAGTTAAATTGAAGCCTTTTCACTATCTCAAATACTTTGAAACACATGTATAAGTCCCGACAAAAAACTATGAAATATCTCATTCTTTGGAGTAATAACAGATAAGGTTGAAAGACCTTTGGGCTAAGAGCGATATCTCTGAGAAATGAAGACATACAAAATGTTAACATTCATGTGTATTTATAGAAAGAAGAAGAAAAGGATAAATACACATACATGCACATTACTGTGAATCTTTCCTCCCTATTCTTAATGTGTCAATTGTCATCATTAAACAAATGTTCTTTCACAGCAGAGACCCCACCTACATACAGACACAGCACTCTGCAGAGTGGGTCCTCTATTTGATGGTCTTTAGGTCTCTGAAACACAACAAATGTAATAAACTTGACACCACTGATAGGAAAGTGTGCTTATTAATTAGACAAATTCTAAAGCCTGAAAAAATTAGAGAACTTCTGAATTCAAGTTGGATACTGGTAGTAGATTTTGAGTGTAAATTATACATTAAATGTTTTGTGGTGTTATTCCAAACTTGTTTTCCCAGCCCCAGTTCTGTGATTCTTCTTCTCTTTTACATTTTTACTAACAAAAATAATCCAGGTACTAGACACAACCATCCCATTTGTACCAGTTTGCAAGTGTAGTCAAGTTCTGACATTTGACATGACATACCTAATTTAAAACCATTACATTCTGGGTTAAATCTAAAACTGATTTATAAGAAGTAAAAGTTATATTCTTTATACATAATGGCACCCTCAGGAATAAAACAAAGCATGATAAGGTGATAAGGTGTAAATTAGACTAAAATATATGCGCACCTTTCGAATTCTTTGCAGCTTCAAAGAAAAGCCTCTTGAAAAGAAAGGAAATTTTCCGGTATTCAGAGGTATTTGGATTCAATGTCAGCATAAAATACTTTCTACATTATTTTAATGGAATTAATTGCATCTAGGGGAAAAAAAGGATTCTCAGTTTTTAAAAATTGGCCTACTATATGCACACTGTTAAACCTGACAAAAAGTTAATATGAAAGATTTTTTCCTTTCCTCCCTTCAGGTAAGGAAACTAAGTATGACAGTCCTTAAAGAGGAATAATCATGCATGTGACAGCTTTGGGTGCAAATACATCAATTTGTATGTTTCTCATTCCCCACTGGACTTTTTTCTGTGGCCAACTACACTGAAAATTACCAGCTCACACTTCAGTTTCCCTCATAACATGAAATTCAGGTACAAACTGCCAAAGTCTAAAATTCCTATCTTTGGTGACATCTCTTAAAAGATCCCTTGCATTCTTACTACTTGCATGCATGTTCAGATCATAGCAGATATTTTCCAAAAGTTACTCAACCACACACAGGACAGTGGTCTGTTCAACATAGGCAGAGAGCACCCTTGTGATCACACACATATACTTTGTTGCTGGCCATGCTGGTTCACAAGACCCAGCAGATGCTGACACTTGCAGCTGAAAACTTCCATCTTTCCAGGCTAAAATCAGCCTGCTGGTTTACCTGGTCGAAAACGGCCATTTGGAGACATGAAAATTAAAACGTCCTGGCTGCAGGACATCTTCCAGATTCCCAATATGATCCCAAAATTATTGTCTGCCAAGGAGATGGGTGGCAGCAGCAATAGGAAATTACATGATTATTCTTTGGTTGCAAATAGAGGGTGAACAGCAACGCAGAGTATGGCTCTTGATACAAAATGAGCTCTTGTGGTATAACTGAGGCAGGTCAAGCGTTGTCTCACTGACCTGAGAGATGTGACCTACCTGTGTTTTTAGGCTAGTATCTCAGCTCTGTGTTGTGTGGTCAACACTAAGTCCATTGCATAAATATAGCTGTGTCCTAGGCAATGTGTGAACATAGTAGGGAGTAAAATGGAAAAAAAAAGCCAAACCAAACAAAAAAACATTTTTTATATTTTATGTAGTTTCAGTCAGAGAGCAACTAATTGCCATAATTCTTTTAAGTGAAAAAGAAACTTCAGTATAACTGACATAAGCATTACAGCATTTAAGTAATAGACACGTTTATGTGTTACATTACCTGTGTTTGCCATAGATACATACAAAAATGTAATCACCATGAGAGCCAGATTTAACTTTTAACCTATTTCATTCTGGGATGATTTTCCTCATGAGAGAATTTCTGCTTTTGGAAGTGGAACAATAACTGTCCTTAGCAAATCCACTCTGTTTTGAACAGAAGTTCAGAAATTCTGCAGTTTAAATACTCTCATACCTCTTGAAGTCAAATTACTAATTCATTCTGGCATTTTCAACATATCTTTGAAAACTGTAATGAATGCTTGAATAAAATAAAAGAGCTATTTTAGCATTTATTTAATCTAAGTGCCTTGGGAGTGGAAATTAGTGACTCCCGTTTTATCACTCAACCTTTTCCTTAATTCTATTCATGTGTTTGTCAGTAGCATTGAGCCTCCTGATATTTGCCTGAGATGTTGGCTTTTTACAAAATTATTCTCTAATAGAATAGAGTTGCCAAACCTTTTGTGCCTAAATCAAATTAATTCTGTCCCTTCATCTCAGTCCTCACACTAAAAACACACAGTTATCCCAACCTAGCCACTTTGTCTGAAGGACAGTGTAGCCCTCTGAGATGCAATGTCACCCGCAGCTATTTTCCTTTCTTTCTCCCTAGAGTTGTTTCATCACAGGCTGCCTCCTCTTCTGTGGAACTTGCACTGCTACTAGAGAATGACCCAAAAGATTCTTTTAAACAATTTAACTTTAATTTCTGCTTTTATAATACTAGATATGATTTGGACAATTATTTTTTGTGTTGCAAAAAGGCAAGTGATGCTAAGCTGGTTCACTAGATCCTGTGCCCTGTTCTCAGCCTGAACTCTCTGCAGATGGAGACAAACTAAATGTTTCAAAAGCACCAAATGCCCATTAAGTTGACTAGGAAGGGTTTAAGAATGCTTTCTAGGAGAGCTGCCAGCTAGGAGTCCTAAGTTGGCCTCCTTAGGAGCCCATAACCCAATTTTGTGCCCATGATAGGGACCTTCAGTCTTTGTCAGTTGGCAGAAATAAGACTCCTTAATACTCCAAGGTTTCCAGGATCACAGGAACATCAGGTCCTTCTTTCCCTTTATCTTGACCTTTTTAAGGGAACTTTAATTTTTCAAACAAAAGCAGCAAACAGACCAAATATTTATTTATTTTAGAAAATTGGCTGGGAAAGTGTACATGGCTGCCTGCATCATACACACAGAGGCACAACATCTGCTGCAGCACTCCAAATGGGGTGCATATTTTTTCCATTTTTGCCACTTCATTCTTAGTCTGCAATGATTAGGAAAAGATTTTAAGATGAACATTAGTCAGGTATATGTAGCAATCTGTACTTCCATTCCTGTGATAAAATCTGGGTCTTTAAGAAATAGGCTATTAAGTTTCCTCTCCCAGTAATAGTTTTGCTTATTATTTATTATTATAGGCTGAATTTCCTAAAGGAGCCTAGAAGACTTTGGTGCCCAAATCTCAGTGAAATTAAGTAATATGTGTGCACTCAATGCTTGTGATTTCTCTTAAAAATCTCAGTCTTCATACATAATAAATTAGACACTATTAACCATTGCTGGCTGACATCATTAATGTTTGATTTCCCAGAGAAGCTTGATGACAGAACTGAGTCTAATCTTTGGATAGCTTTCAGAAAGGGGAGACGAGGTTAGTGACCTTACCTGAGCATGTGACTTTGGATACTTAAGAGGCAAGGTAGTTAAAAGTTTGTCAAATGAAAAATGGAGGGACTTTTCCCTTACAGACTGGAGTTCATTCCCCTTGATGAGAAAGGAAATTGTGATGGGAATCTGGGACATCCTGAAATCTTAATGCAGGAATAGGGCTTCCGAGTACAGGCTCATAGCAAGGCAGAGCAGAACAGCACTTGCTGCTTATTAAAGCATTACTGAAGCGTTGAATTCTAGGGGCAGAAAGGCCTTATTTTGGGGACATAATCTATTTCTTTTTCGGCAGCCACTGACCCTGAATTTCCACTTGTAGGCATCTTGGATTTGCTCACTGTGTGGGACAGCACTGGAGTCTTCAATTTGCCTAATTTGTGGATTTTGGTTCAGTGATTTCAATTGTGTGTCACTTTGCTTATTTGCTTGGATTTGCTTCAAAGCATGGTTCCCTTTGGGGTCCCTTGACATTCTTCAACTGAATAAATTGTAGCACTGGTCTCTCACTGTAAACTAGGTACAAATACAGTGGCACCTTCCAAAGCAAGAATGCCTGAAGATACCACATTTGCCCTTTCCAAATACCCATCCTTAAAATGAAATCACAACACTGTAAGATGAAGATCCGATTTGCATTTCTGAAAGTTCACTCCCACAAAGCAGTGTAGTTGTGGTGGTTGTTTTTTAACGTGTGTGTATTCTTTCTGTTCTGTACTGGTTCATCTACCTGAAAATTATAATCTGGGGGATGGTTCTCCTGGGTCTATTGCAGACTCTGCTGTGCTGGCATCACCTACCCATCTTTTCCATTTCAGTGATCTATTCTTATAGGCATATAAGCAAACTTTCATAGTTTTCTCTACATAATGCAGAAGGACTCAGTAGCTGAGTCCAGCCTCTTAGTCTGAGAAGAAATAAAAGCCTACCTGTTGCCCTGTTTCCAGCTGCAGCCACCTCTGATGCTTCTGAACGAGGACAAAAGGAAAGAGGCAAATTAAGACATGGAGCCTGAGAATGCATCTGCCCAGTGGACAGTGGAAATCCTTTCTCTTCACTGAATCCCTGAAATATTGGTAAGCTTTGGTTGCACTCTGTCTTAACACAGAGTTCTGAAAGGGCTGTACCTAACTTATCCTTTTCTTTGGCCAAGAAAGGATGAGATGAATAAGGGATTCATACATTTACAAGCAGCAAGGACAGAAAGAAAAAGACTACCACCACTTATCAGCCTGAGTTCCTGGAACTACTGGATGTAGAATTTCTACCACAGACTGGATTGAATCCTATCTCCTAGCAGAACTTGAGACTTTATTTTAAACATCTAAATCCATGCTGAGTCGTTCCTGTCCTGATCCCCCTCCAATGCTTTTAGGAGACTGTTACTTAGTTCAATTATCTTCTCTGCTGGAAAGCTATGACTCAATTTATCTAATATGACTGAATTTCTCTAACTCTTTGCCACAGATTTTTTCAGGTCTTTGTCAACAAGCTTGAAAAAACCCTGCTATTGGATCTCTTTGCTATGTGCAAGTCCCTAGACATAACGATCAAGCCACGTCTCAGTGTTCCCTCAGAAAAACTGAAGAGATTGAACTTTGTAAACCTCACATACTAGAACTTGTTTTCCAGCTGCCAGATCAAACCTCCCAAACCTTTCATCTCTGACACTGTTATTAGGCTGCACTGCAACCCTGGAATGTGGGAGGGCTCTTCAAAGGATCTTAGACTGACCATCTGATATCCACACTGAAGCACTGTCTGAGAGGATTTTGATATTTCTTTTGATTCAGGCCTTGGCTTTAGGAACCTAATGGCTATGGCCTTTTTAGGGCTCAGTAATGGCTTTGCCACAAGTGAGCAGGAGAGCAGCTCAGTGTGATGTGAGGCAGATGTGTCTCCATCTTTCTCTCTGCTCTGCAGATCATATTCCTGGTATCTTTTTTTTTTTTCTTCCCTCTACTCTAGCAAATGAAGTTGTGGACACATATGTGAAGAGCCACATCAAAGCTCTGCTTACACCTCATACAATCCATCGTGTGCATGAAGAAGGGAATGTAGCAGTCCTCAAGAATTTTCTCTCTTCTGTCACTTAAAAACCCTAACAAAAAAAACCTGCCACAAGGGACAAGAACACAAATACATACATGTGTATACACAGTTCTTTGCTCATAATTTAATACTTCTAGTACAAACAAGTGGGATCTAGATCACCAGCTATCTAAACACTTTCATACTAAATGAAAGTCTAATGCATTTTCAGCGACATTTCAAATCACACCCTTTTGGGGGGTATGCCCAAAGTCCACAGATGTGCAAGTAACTCTTTCCATTGACTCCAGTGAGTTCTATTCTGTTCCTTATAATATGAGGGCTTAACCTTTAAAAGTTATAATTAAATTCAGTAGTTACTTTGTGCTATCCTTTGACACCATTTCTAAACTAGATGGGGTACTTATTAAACTCATTTTACAGGACCTTCTAGTGAACTATAATCTAATTTACAAGGAAATCATGTTGTAATTTAGGAAACAGTTAACCATTTATCACCCCAAGGTTTTACACACTTTTTAAAGACTAAGTAGGCTCTAGGCAGAATAGAAATTATGTGACAGCAGTGAGATGCATTATGTACAGGTCCCAGTTCATTTATAGGTTTGCTAATTAATATAAATAATTACAACTACAAAAATAAATAAAAGGACCAAAAAAAAAAAAAAATTAGGTCTCATCTGTGATTTTCTGACCTCAAACATTGTCACATGGATCAGAGTTTCCCAGCTAGAGGCTAGGGTTACAAACATTTTAGGCAAGGAAACAAAGCAGAGCAGCTTTACACGGAGCAGGTCTTGACAATATTGACAAGTATTGCTTGACAATACTTCTCACATACACAGATGTACAGTAGCAGCTCAGTCCCATGTTTATTTCCTCACTTCACAGATGGAGTATGTTTTTCTCATCCTTTCACATGATACAGCACATCCCAAGAGAGGTTAAAACCTCTTTTCCCTATCTCCCATGTTCACTTATAAGCGCCTGGCTCTGTTGCTGTCTAAGGTCACCCCTGAGAAGGTGGACTGAAAATCAATTGGTAATAAGCAATAAGAATTTGTTGCTGTCAAGGTGTCACAGTGTCAAATTAGTAGCTGGTTTTCCCAGACATCTCTGAAGCTTAAGTAACCTACTCAACTATCCTCACCCACAAAGAAAGAATAGTATGTCATCAGCTCTGCTGTCTGTGCTTGGTACGTCTTCCCTCAGCTCTCTCAGTGCAATCAGTGAAGGTGTTTATTCTGCTTTGTGAAGCACGTTGCTCAATCTGCAGTACCCAAACAGTAAAATGAGAGTGTCAAAACTCAGCACTGATAAGGTAAACATTTCTTCTGAAAGAATTTGTGCTTCTGACACCAAAGACCATTTTGGCACAAAGGAATGTAAACAGAGAAAAGGAAATCAGTTTCCCATAGAGTCCAGTAGGTACTCACAATTTGCAAGTCCTGCCCATTGCTATCTCATGATTAGAAGTCACATCACCTTCCCCACATCCAAGCAGTATGAGGATGGGCTGGAGCAGGACAGGGATTGTTCCAGGACTAGGTGCAAGACACTCATATGCCACAAGAACAAGCGAAGAGCGGGAGAATCCATGTGCAATGCACGTGATCCTGAGTTATTTGGCCATGAGTCTTCTTGGACTCCTGTCACTGGCAATAGATTTGAGGAGTGCCCATGAGGCTACCAGTAAGCAGCTGGAGATTTGACCTCCCACTCTCCTCCTAAGGAACAAAGGCAAATTTGGATTCCAAATCCACAGATGATCTCCAGAAGCTCTAGTGTAGGAGTTCTGATTCATTAGCTTCCAAAGTCTCCCACATACAGTCTTATCTACTGTTCCAAGTGCCTTATCTTAATTCATGTTCCATCAGCTCTTAATACTATAAATACAACAACAAAAAAGCCTGGATACATTTTTGCTCTTTATGAAAGATTACAGTTACCTGGCAAACATAATAATAAAGCTTGCTTATTACAGCAGCAGCTAGTAACAGACGCATAAAAATTTACATTCTAGATCTCTGTCCTCATTTCTTATAACCTTCAGGTGTTCAAAGAGGTGCCTCATACTGAGCTATTAATTCCATATTTAGGCACCTTGACTTTAAATGTACTAAGTACCTCTTGGCTCTGATGAATGTCAAACAGCATTCAGGTTTAGAAGATATTGCATGAATTTCTAATTTTTTTCAAGTCTCTGAGTCTGTCCTTGAAGGTAAAGCAACTTCTTTGTATGTTTGCATTGAATTCAATAATAATAATGGTAACATTTTTCTCATAATGATATCAATAATGATAACATTAAAAGGAGCAGGGGGTATGATATTAAAAAAAAAAAAAAAAACAAACAACAACCAAACAAGGAGAATGGCCTAATTAGATATTCAAAAGTTGCCAGAGTTAAGGTTTCATAATACAATATTTCCTATTGAAAGAAAGACAGGGTCATTAACAACTTAGCCATGATACAAATATACAGTATGCTTATCTACCTTCGCTTTTGCCTTTCATGATTTGTCAGAGATCAATCACAGTAATATTTCTGTGTTTTACAGTTATTTGGCACTTAATGTTTTCAGACTCTGATTTGACACTGCAGACCACTTTTTTCCTGTTGTGTAATACTCTTATTCTTTTGCTGCACACAAGTAAACTGAGACTTCTCAAAAAAATAGAGCTGTGACTGATATTGTGGCTTTACAATAACCATTGAAATAGAAAGGTTGCACGGTCCGGTATCTGATGCCACGGGGGAAGAATCACATGTGGATGACGAGTACCTGGATGTGAGGCTGTGGACAAACATTTGAAAACATTTGGGGGCCAATGAAGCTTTTATGTAGCTACTAAGAGGAAATTCTCAAAGGCTGAAACACAGAGAAGCAAAGCAAATTGTCTGTAGTCACCTAGAGAGCAATTGCTGGGAATATAAGATGAGAATAAAACTTGAGTAGACAACTGAGACAATTTCTAAGGGAATTAAGGTATTCAGGAGAATGGAAGAAAGACAGGAAGAAGGAAAGAGGGAAGAAGAACGGAAGAGAATGTAAGAAAATACCATGTATCTGAGAGGGATTGATGTGATGACCAGATAGATCTTTTCCAACTTTTGTTTCATCAGATCAGAGTTCAGTGTGATCCAGATGGAAGATGCACCAAGGATTTTGTAGTGCTGAGCTCTAAGCCTTGTTTTTCCCTTCAATTTTTCAGAAAACAGTCAGGTATTGCTTATTATTCTTTCATGACTGAGATTTTTTTCACTATGGTTTGGGCTTGTTCTAAAACAAATGCCTCCTAGGATAAAATATTACATTCCATTTCATTTTAGGTCTCATTAGTTCAAAAGCCACAGTCTTTTGTGAGTGAGGAGCAAAATCCAAGTGTCCAATTAATATCAGGCTCAAATTCTGATTGCATGACCTGCAATTCAACCCTCTGCCCTCATATTCATTTTCCATGGAAAATTATTAAATAAACATCCCATTTCAACTGATCATCTTTTGACCCAAGTATGATGTGGGGCTTTGGTAACTTTATACTTAAAAGGAATTCAAAAAGAAAACAAAATAAAGAACAGATATTTTAATAACATACATTAGACCGGCGAAGTTTCATAGAATTAAAATTTGTAATTTTTGGAAGAAAGTTAGCTTGAAATATATTGCTTAAGCAACAGGGTGGCCTCTATCTGTCAGAAGCAGTCCACTAGGAACACAGTGCAAAGCTTGATTTTTCTGAAGTTAGGTATATGGCCAAGTCCCAGACACTTAGGATTAGTTCAAAGTACTTCAGCTGTGTCACAGCAAGTTCAAAACCTTCACAGACTACCAAGACCCACTCAGAGCAATGATAATCTTAAATGGGGTAGAAAGGGAAGCAGAGACTAAAAAGACATTGCTCAGATGGGGAACTCATTTCTTGCAACTTGTACTCCCTTTTTCATCAAAAAGAAATGCCTAAGGCTTTTTGAACAACAGAAAATGTGCAATTTCTTTCACAAACATACATCTATGCTTTGTTTTCTTATTGTTGTTGACAGAACCCTTCATTATGCCCTTAAAGAATCATTTTATGTTTATTTTTACTGTCTATACAGATTTGGGGACTTGTTTTATGAATCGCCAGAGGGCAATGTCTTTTTATAATAAAAGTTTATTACACTTTGATTGATTTCTCTGGTATTCATTGTGGGTGTCTGTGTTACAGGTACTCATTTTTGTTCTAAAACCCAAATTCCTCTAACTAATGTATTAGAGGAGCACTGTAACTGTTAAAAATTGACAATGCAAAATATTTCTCAGCTTTATTTTTCAATGCAGACGTTTCCATGGAAAAAAATCATTGAAGAGAAGTTTGCCAGGGTCCTTATGTATTAATTCATGGAATTTTGCAATAGAAAGTCAAGAGTGTGAAGCAGCACAATTGTGAGGTAGAGCTCAGCCGCCAAATCACATTACCATAAATAAACAAATCTCCTGAACTGTGGTGGGGTTGTCAAATGTATATACATACAAGCATTTACCAGCAATATATATATATACACACATATATCTTTTATTTTTTCTAAATAGTGACTTATCTTAGTAAACAGTGGAAGCTTACACTAAACCAAATATATATTAAGATTTTCCATAAGCTAAAAGAATACCTAGATACATTTCCTGTGGCTGGTGCTTAGCAACTCACTAAACACCAGTAACTTGAACATAATTCAGAAATACAAGCCAGAAAGCATATTTTTGCACTTTCTCACTATGAAAATCCCTATATTATTTGCCATTATTTGCAATTGTTCCAGAAAAGATTGAAATTGCCTGAGTTTCATCATTTGGTGAATCAATTTTTATCTCCCAACAGAGTTCTTGTCTGTAACAAAAGTTCTTTAAGAGTGACAATGGCTTTTTAGTGGGACAGAATGCGATGAAATTCAAGGTTTCAATGAAACCTGAGGTGTGTGTTATTCCCTCAGTGCTAGTGCTGCTTCCCATATTGCCTATGGGGATGGTTAGATTAAACAGACACACTGAGCATAATCCACAGAAAGTTTTAGGGGAGAATCATTAAAATAGCCTTGTCCTGCCTTCCATTGCTTCACCTACTCTACATACAGCCTATCGCATCTCAATAAAGACCATGAAAACTGATTATTTGACATCTAGATATCCAAGCTTCACTGAAGGACATAACTGAGCTGGCACGCTTCGTCTTGAAGAGAAAGAGATTGGCAACACTTGTTCAGCAACCTTTGGTGAGCGGTGGTAAGGCGGTGTGACTTCAGCTGCTGAAAGGAAAAAGCCGCCTGGCCCTGTTAGCAAGAGATAGGAATTAAGCCATGAAACTAATGAACTGTAGAGGAGCTGGAAAGCAAGGTTATGCTGTCCTTCGCCCATTCAGAGAGTCCTGGATTTTAATCCTCTGTCCTGCCTCCTTCCCAGTCAACGGTGGACATCACACAAGGTTAAAACAGATTTCTGTGCAGATGGGCCGTCCTGAAAAAGCCACAGTGGGTCACCCCAGTGCCTTCCAGTAGTGAATTTCAGAAGTTCTCTGGGCAGCCTGGATTTGACTTTGAAGTCAGCTTTTCTTTGAGCAGGGGTCAGACCATGGGACCTCCAGAAGTCCCTTCCAGCATAAACTATGCCACCACTCTGTGAGTCTGTCCCAGTTATCCCCCTCCAGCATTTGGCACCAAGAAATGGAAACTGTACTGCTGCACCCTGCTGCTGGCCATGTTACCATACAAGTACTCCAGCACCAGGAGAATGGGTTGAAAAGTTGGTATCCTTTTGATTACAGCTGACCTGGAGCTGGCTTCTCTGAAAGGGAGGAAATCATGAAGGAATCTGGTGGTAGCAATTCAATTGCCATAATACAGAATATACAGACCAGACACTTCAATATGTTTTCAGATAGCTTTGTTTCTGTTTCTTTTAAAGGCATCAGTTTCCCTTGTGCATATACCTCAGTCCCCTTTCATAATGGAGATAATTTTCAATTATGTAGCATGCTGTAAGTATCACTTGCCCATGCTATCATATGCGGGCACTCCCTGCTTTTCTGAGGCTTCCCAGGCATCCCAGAGCCCTTTTTTTTATCTACCAGCCAGCGCTTGATACAGAATCTGGAAATGATTTTGCTGCCAAAAGTGTACAAGGGAGGTGGGAAACAATCTGTGGGCTCCTGCTAAAGCAAACACAAAGAACCATTCTCTCATCTAGTAAAACAATAAGATTAGTCCTTTTATCGTTAATTTTTGTTCTCTCCTTCACTGCTTTGTAAACACTGCTTGTATGACTTTGCCTCTTATCGTCTGCAAACTGAATCTGCTTTTGTTGAAGCAGTGTCAATCACAAGGGTTTTTCTGCTCATATACTTAGTGATATGACTGATTGAAAAAGAAGACAGGCTTTCATTTGGGTCTGCAATATGTGACATACTCACTGTTGGAAATATAACTGGGGGGGTGTGGGGGGAGAAAACAAAGGGAACAATTCGGTAAGGCATAACCCAAAGTTCACTTGCTCTGTCAAGGAGATTAAGATTAAACTGAAGGAGGTCAAAGCTATTAACATTTAGACTACAGGGTATATAACAAGTTAGCATCTCGTTAGATATTGGCTTTCTAATTGGAGAGAAGCTTGTTTCTAACTTTTTATGTAAACACTAACATTAGCAAAAGCCTGGGTGGTCTCAACACTGTAACCCAGTGGACATATTTGATCCACATCTCCCTGCAAAAAAATGTCCTTTATGACCAAGTTCACATTTAAATTGTAAATAAGTCTCTTGATTCCTTTCTGCCAACTCTGACAGCATTTGTGAAGGGAAAACTTCACAGTGATACCTCTGGGCTTGCTTTAAATTTGTTTTCCCAAATGCCAAATTCTCCTTCACACCATACACTTTGTGACAATCTTATTTATGTTCAGCTCTTTGGACCAACAAGAAGATTACTGCAGCCACCAGCGAGGAGCACAGACATGACTTGTTTGTTAATTAACTCCCATAGCAAGGCTCACTCTTGTACAAGTCAGATGCTTATTTATGGAATTTCCTTCACGTTTTCAAGTCACACTATTCTCTGATTTTACAGTGTTCTGTCTACAGCTCCCAATTCTAAATCCAGTGACAAGTGAAGCGGGATGGGTTACCAAGGGAAAATAATTTAGACAGTAGTCAGCAGGGTTAGCTTTCAAAAGGTGATTTGGTTAAGCCTTTAGCAGTACTGACTCAAACATGCAGAACACTGACCATATTTTAGCATATTGCAGGCTGGTTAATCTCTCCATACACTGCATTAGCATATTTTCTGAGGGTGAATACATTGGGCTTAATATGTGACCAGCATAACCACCCATCTCTTACAGGGGGTTGGATGCATGCAGGAAGAGTGAGCTTGGGGCCTCCTCCCAGTACATTCTGTCGCTACTCGCAGTGGGATCCACCTTTAATCCAGAGTTTCATTTCTGTAATCCATTTGCTTCCCACAAGTGGTACTGGTACAGGGAGACAAGTAAATTTTCACAGGAAAAGGATGGTTTGGGTCTTGAACAGGAAATAATCCTCAGAAGTTCATTTTGGCTGCTCTGCTAAAACTTGATCTATAGATTTCTCTCCCTCAGGATTGTGAAGCTGGAGAGGGCTGTGTTCAGTGAGCAGTCCCACAGAAAAGCTGCTACCAAGAACTTTCCTGATCCACTGGCATTCTCTGTCATCTTTACTAAACACATCTTTTGCACTATGACAGGAGGTCCTGCATCTAAAACCACAGTTTAAACACCGCCAGACTGCAGTTAAAAAATGCAGTTCCTTGCTGAAGCAGTTATGGCTCAGAGCCTCCTACAAACCTCTTTAAGCCCAGAGGATAGCCCATCAGAGTAAAGCACTTAATAGTGGTATCACTTTAGCTTTTAAAACCTATTGCAGTCCTCTGATATCAGGAAAGCACTGTGTGTTAAAATCTCTGCCCTCCCTTTGGAGAGGAGTATCACCAACCACAATGAGGGTCAACAAAGCTTTTCAGGCCCAATTTCCTAGAAGTTACAGGTGGCTGTCTCAGCCCTTCTGATTCTGTCTAATCTCTCTGTATATCACTGATCCATCACTCCATGCCTACTGCCACAGAAACATTGCCACTGTGAGTAGCAAGACTAGTCTGCCCAGTTCTCATTTTGCTAGATGCTTGTGAAAGGAGGTGAGTGTCACATTTACCATCTCATTAATCAAGTTTGCATTGTTAAGCAGGCAAATCTTCTGATGGAAGAGATAACACAGCAAAGTTTCAGGGAGAAAAGTTTTCTTCAGACACATAAAGAGAAACCTGTTATTTTGGAAGGATCAGAACAGTTTATATTCAGCTTTCTGAAAGCAATAAAAATAAACGTGGCAAAGATTGAGATGTATTCATGAAACATTTGGCACTAGAGAGTCTACATTTTTCATCAAAAAAGTAATTTCACAAATCTCTATTTTCCAAGAGTTGCATCCACTTGAGCTTTTAGAGGCCACAGAAAAATATCATTTTATTATTAATTATTAGGACAGTCCTAAAGCAAAAAGGTCATTTAATGAAAAGCAGAGGGCTTCAACGAGAAATGCAACACATTTTTGACAATGTATTTTTGACTAATTCAAATGAACATTGATCCAATTTGAAAGCTGGAATCGTAACTGCATAAAAAAGATGGGGTTTCAAATTAAAAAACACCTAAGTGTATTGTAAGAGTTTAACATCAACAAACCAAAGATGAACATAATCATAAATGAGGTTGCTGCAAGGTTTCCTAAAAAATCTCTACCAGGAAAAAAAAACAGGAAGAAAAATGTACTGAAAATGAGATCATCTTCCCTAGCTCCAGGCTCAAAGTTTGCTGTTATTTCTTTGTCCATTAACAATTTCAGTAGAGAGTCAGACCCTAGATCCACCAAAATCAGCACTGTCTCACACTCAAGAGCCAGTTTCTTGGCTTCTAGGGTAAATGATGCACTGAAGTCTGACTCTAATCCAGTTTACCACCTGGCAATTTATTTAGGAAAGCAGAGGGAAAGTATAAAAAGCTGAAACAGGCACTATGCCCTTAAAATGTCAGTTGGGGTGGAGCTGTTAAACATATTCCACTTCTAATCCATCTCTTTTCCTTGGGAAAGATTCTGTGGGAAGCCAGTTGTTTTTTCTAAATTTTATGTCATCATGATAAGATAGAAGGAATACTATAAAACTAAGAAACAGATTCAGAGATGTAGGTAATTATTAATCTATAGATGGTTGTATTACAACAGAGGTACAAAAAGGTATGGTTTTGTTCTGTTGTTTCTGCCTTCTGCAAGTAATTACCAACAGAAGAGAAAAACTATTTTATTAAAGAAGCATCCATAAAGCACGAAGAAAAATAAACCATGCAATGTCAGCACTTCAATCTGAATAGCTTTGTTTGGAGTTTTCATGCCACCAAATTAATATATCCTTGGGATATGCCATAAATTATGAACTCCTTAAAAAGTGCTGCATCCAACACTTTTGGAATGATGTATTACATTATTTTATTCTTATAGTTGAACATAAAATTTCACAGAACTAGTCTAAAGAAATCAGCAGTAGCTTAGATAAAAGTGATCATGATTTGCTTCTATTTGTTACATGTAATCAGAATTAAGACCAGACCAGTAATATGTATACTTGATGGATTGGAAGAGTCAATTTTGCAAAGCTGAAAACAATTATGAGCTAAATCAGTTGGGAGAAAGAAATTAGAGAGGAAATATGGATAATAACTGCAAAGTGTTTAAAAACATTTTACTAGAGGTTTAAAAAAAATGAATGAAAGCTGGGCTAGCTTAAATGTTGACTTGCGTAGAAGTGAAAAAAACTATGTAAATTACAATAATTGTGCAAAAAAAGACATTTATTAGGAGTCATGGGTATTAGAAGTTAAGAACTACAAAAAATTTATAAGGATGCAAGAAAGAAGTAAGCTTTTTCATCAGAGTTAAGGATAGTAAGAAAGATTTTTGGTCTTGAGAATGCAGAAATATAGCCATGTCAATAACATATGCAAAAATCTGTATGGTCTGTAAATTAATTTGCTCTCTGAAGAAAAATTGGACAAGTTAGTTTTGTCATAAGAAGACAATGAAATGTTGTTAATACCATCAGTAAATCAGGAGGATGTTAACTGACAAATGAAATCAGCAGGCCTGGAGACTTGCAGCCAAGAGGTTTAAAAAAGTTGAATGAAGAAATGTCAAAATCATGCATGTTTCTTGATGGTAAGTCTGCAAACACTGGAGAAATTTCAATGGACACTTTAAAAAAGAGCCAACATCACACCAGTTTACTTTTTTTTAAAGTTCTATGTGTAGCCCAGGCAATTGCAGCCCTTTCAGCCTCAGTTGAAAGGATACAATAATGTAAAAGCTAATGGGAGTCTGATTTAGCAAAGAACTAGAGGTGCAATTAACACTACAAATCATTTAACAGAATTCTGAAAAACTGAGAAGTTTTACTGTCCTTAAGATGTAAAGTAAGGCAAATGTGGCCAGGCATTTATAAAACAAGATGGGCCAGCAAACCAGGGTCCTTCCAAATCTGTAAAGAGCCTGTGGACAAAATTAACAAAACAGCACTGGCCTCAAAGAGATTCAGTGTTTGGCAGTGCCCATACAGATGTGAATAACCCCCATGCAGAATGAAGCCCTCTTGAAAAGTGGTGCTGCATCTTTTATAGCAACACTTTTTAAGTCTCCTCAAGTTAACAGTGTGTCTTTTTGTAAGCCTGGTTCTTAATTTCAGATGTTCTTTTTCCATACTGATATGCAAGCAAGGTTTACCTACTGCTGAGGCACTGGAAAAAGGCTTTAGCAAGCCTGATGCTCTGTTCACTGGGGAGTGTTCCGTGCAAAGAGGTTTTCTGTATTAATACAATTCTGAAAGGGTAAACTAACTCCTAACCAGGTAACCCAGCTAATAATTAGGACAACTTGCTAACTGGTTAGGGTTAACTATGTGTAATGTTGCCATTGATTTATGACTCTCAGGTTCACAGGTTATTTAGATTGTTCAATTTAGCACTTTTCCCCAGCTTTCAATTGAACATTTTGAATCAGGTGTTCAATGGACTGATCGATACTAAGTACAATAGGTCTCTGTACCGCTCCATAAACAAAGCTGATTTTTATAGCCTTGGTGTGATTTAAACCTTTAAGACTTTAAACCATGCTACAGCCCTCTTGCCATGTAACCATATGCTTCTCTTCACTCTCCTTAATTCACATCAGGTTGTGACTTAGCACCACCCAGTGTAGTGAAGCCCCCTGTGTGCCTAGAGGGCCTGATCCTGAAAATGTGTATGCACGACACTGCTTGCAGGTCAGTAACTCCTTTGCTCCTGGTGAGCCTATTCACATATATAACCCCCTTAATGTATATTAGTTGTAAGGGGAGGACTGACATTTGAATATGGAGCTTTGTGGTTGGAGAGTGCTTTCCTAGGATGCAGAGACCATAAGGAGAGGTAGGTTTCATTTCCTCAGCCTGACTTGCACAGTTTTTCCCTACATCAGTTTCTCTGCTCCCCATGATAGCAAACTCGTATTTCCACTTTTTCAGCCTGTCCCCAACCTCATGACTATACATATCAGATGCAGTTGGAATAGGGGACTGCTCACGTCCACTTGCCAGATGAATTTTATTCCTGGTTCAGAGAAAAGAGGATGAATCTCAGGAGAGGAGTGACATGCAGATGCAGTCTGTAGAGCTCTGCTAGACTGAAAAGTCATTCCACACCACAGCGTTTGAGTGAACCCACCAGACACATCACCCCTGCTGCATGATCTGGCCTACTGTTCCCTTACATATTAGCAAAGATGATACTTTAAAAGGTCTGGAGTATGAAAACCTCAAATCAGGTTTTGGGAAGGACCTCATTCCTGGTGCTGCATAGAGTGCAGATAGCAGAGGGAAAAAAAATATCTCAGCTCTTCTGTTCTGAAACTAGGGTTATAACTCTCATGCAGGAGTTAAAAAGGAAAGGGAAACCCTCACTCTCTTTCCTCAGCACCATGTCACTGACCTCCTGTTCACACATACACACCCATCATGTTATTCTTGAGTAAGTGTTGCTGGTTTGGCTGACCTTCACTGGAGATTTCTCTAGAATGGAGAGAGTTTGTCTGACTAAATACCCCTCAGGCATGTGAAAAGCTTGTAAGCATAACTGATGCAGTCAACACATGGAAGAGTTTACTGTCTTACCCTGATTTAAGAAGTAGATCCTCCTTAAGAACTTAAATAACTACAAATGTTTCCAACTTGGTGTTGGTATAAAATAATAATAAAAATAACCAATCCTTCTTTCTTCGTAAAGGGGAAGAAAAAGGGCAGCTCTCTAAGCCATCACCACAATCCAGCTTTCATGTCACAAGCTAAAAAGACACAGAAAATGTGAAGCAGTTGCAACTGTCCAAAGAGTAAGTTAAATGATTAACACAAGATTGGAGCTCTTGGTATCTGCTGAACTGAGTGTCAGAGATGATACACATTTATGCATTTAATGCAGCTTTAAATAGTATACATTAATGCATGTCGTTGAGCAGTGACAGGAGAATGAGGCAAGCATTTTTGCTTTGAAAAATATCCTCCTTCTATGTTGCTGTTCTACCTTGAAAAAGTCCCATATTGTCCTGGTTTCATATTCCTGGACACATATTCTCCATCCCAGGTCCTGAGCCCTGAGCACCTTCCTTTGGTATCCATCCCTGTGACCCAACCTCTGCAAGCAAAGAAGTGTTTCAGAAGAGATTGACTTTGTCTCTGGCCTCAGAGGCTGTATTTTGACAGAGAAGTGTTCATATGTCCTTACAGAATCAAACCTGTGAAAAGGAAATGAATCATGTTCCAATTTCTGCAAGAGACTGGGGATTATGCAGATTATTTCCTGATAGATTGTAAGGACAAATGCTAATTTTCATAAATAATGTAGTTTTCTAAACTGTAGATAAAAAAAAGGATCCCATCTCTTAGCCATCAGATCTAGAAACAGCTATAATTTAACTAACTGGAAATGAAAAAGAAACTTCTCTTGTGAAACTACCTTCATAAAATAGTATCTTGAAATTAGAAGTTCCTCTAACACAGCCATGGTATTAGTAGCAAAACTGTGTGTGTCTCGAATGACACACCTGAATTTTTACCTGCAATATTATTCAGTAAATGAAAAAATCATTAAAACATATTACAAGCTAGTACTAGAAAAATCCCTCCAAGTCATTTTTATATTGCCATCTCCCTCTTTTACAAACTCATTGCAAATTTTGAGTGAAAGGGGACAGAAAATCAAGAAATATCTTAGTATCATGAGGAAAGAAAAGATTTTTGCTGGGGACTTGGAGGAATGGATGGAATTTCTCATGGTGACAAGAATGTTCGCTTTACTCTGTCAGAAAAGGAAATATTAACTGATGATGGCACTGCCAGTTTTCTTAAGTTTCTTGGATCAAGTGAGGATGGTCCTTCTAGAGCTACATTTACACAAGTGCTGCCTTTGTATAATGTTTAGTACAATGGGCTTCTCTTTGACTCTTAAGAGATGAAAGGCACTACAATTCTGCTTCTAGTGATGAGCATACATATGTTGCTTTCCACTTGGAAAAGGTTGCTAGATTGTCACTATGAAAAGTAACAGATGGAAAAAAGAGAAAAATTTCTACATCCTCTGATTTGAATTCCCCTCCTATGGAAAGTTGTCTGAAGGCTTCCCAGTCATGCTAACCATCTCAGACAAAGGTACTGTGTAATTACAGTCACTGGCACTTTAGTTATTTTTTTAGTGTAGGATTTAGTTGAAAACAATCATATTTCATTGCTTAGAATACTGCAGTCCTTTGAATGAACTTTTAAAATCAAAACAGCTGTTATAAATTGTACAAATTCTTTTTATATTGTTGTACAGACAACTGCAGGGGAAAAGTATTAATATCAATCTGCACTATTTAAAAATCCCATTCTTAATCAAAATTGAAATAAATAATAATATTTTCTAATTTATAAATTCAAGATTTGACACTGTAAAGGATGCTATACAATACATCTTCAAACCATCAGTTTCTCCCAGTAGCTTGTGAAATTCATGAAGTTATTTTTCATTGTTTGGCCATGTCCTCAGAAGAACCCCAACTGAACCATTAACCAAATGTCAGGCCAGCCTGTGTCCAGACAGCAACTGTGAAATTTTGCAGCAGTGCTGGTTTTGAAACTCTTCATTATTAAGGCACCACTGATAAAAAGTAACTGTTCTGCAATATCTCAGATCTATTGATGTCTGTTATAAATTTCCCCTTTCTGCACTGGAACGAAAGGCTCAAGCGCTGCACTTCGAGGAAGTGAATTCCATAGCCAGGCAGCTTAATTTGCCAATTCACTTGATCCATAAAACATTGTCTGCACACATGGACCATATTATAGGTATTTCAAAGGTGAATGAAAAAGAGCAGTCAAGTGAATAAGGAACATAGGATGCAGCCATACTCTGCAAAGCTTTTTCTAAACAAGTACCAAATCTTAAAATTAACCCGCCACTGTTCCAAATGGTCACAGTCACATACAAAATGAGCCATATTCAGGCATAAGCAAGGCCAGATCTGTTCAAACTCAGTGTAAGAGAAAGGCCACTGCTCCAGAAAATCCAGTAGGTTGTGGAGTGAAATGAAGTTTTAGCATTTAGACATAGACAAAACAGCCTGGGATGAAAACCTGCTTTAAGTTCATAGCAGCTTCAAACTCAAAACATACAGAAAATGGAAGAGTCTTTTGTAATTGCTCACCAGAAATCCAAAAGATCATAAAAGCTCACTTCATAATGGCATTTTCTGTAAAACAAAAATATTCCCAGTTCAAAAAAAACAGATGAAGAATAATATTTAAGGCCATTTCAGTTCAAAAAGCCAAACAGCAACTCAGAATTAAGATTAAGAAGTATGAGGATAGATACTACTGCTTTATGAACAGCACGGAAATCATTTGAAAAAATATGATATTGCTATGAAGACTGCACTTATCAGTAAACTATTCTACATCATCTGCTATGCACTGGTAAAACACAAGAGCTACAAATTTGCTGAACCCAGGTCATCTCTTTATTAAGAGAAGTACTGCTTTGAGAACTGTATTAGAAGTGAAGTTATTTGGTTTTTGGTAAGAATATCTCAGTCCTTGTTTCATATATTGCCTCACACCATGGAAATGTTTCCTTTTCATTTATTCAATGCAGGGAGCTCAAGGATGGTAATGAATATCAAGCCAATATTTTTCTTAGTGGACAGTTTTCCAAATGTGGACAGGCAACCATATGCACATGCACTAATCAAGTCTCTTTTTTTCCACAGGAGGCTGCTTAGAGAAATAGATGCTAGTAGAATTTGTGTTATGTTGCTCAGGGAATAGGGAACAGATGGAGAAAATTTAATTCCCAGGGCCTATGGCTGTTAGGGGATTCCGCATGACACTTAAGTCTTTGAAATAAAGGAAGAAAGTTCCCCAAACCACAGAAAGAAAAATTTTACTCCCTACTAGCTTGTCTATTTATTAAAAAAAAAACTCTTTCAGCAGAGAAAATAGTTGTCTACAGCAGATATAAAAACTGTCCCAGATCTGGGAAGCAATCCCATGGTATACGCTGTGGCTGTCCTGCCAGTTTTAGGTAAACCACAAAACGAAGGGATGCCAGCCACAAGAGAGCATATTATGCTGCTTTTTGGCACTTCAGTCTGGAGAATATAAACTGACCTCTTTTATTGATTAATTGCACCCTTTAATGACATTAGGGAAAGGATTAGGTTGTAGACTTCTGCTAAATAGCACAGGCAAGTGGCATCCAGGGCTTACAAATCGCCCAACTCAGAAGGCCTTCAGCAGCTGTGCAACTGTACAGATGTGAAGAACACTAGAAGTTAATTGTGTTGTTAGTCATGTGAAGAGAAACACATGGACAGCACTTCTTTGAAGAAAGCAAACTTATTTTGACCATGATCAATAAAGTTATGACTGATGGCAGTGAAGCATCTTGCTTATATCCAGGGAAGCCAACAGGACTTGGTGAGATAGCTGAGGGGTCACCACCCTGAAGACTTCAGACAAATGTGACTGTTGTGAGTCAATGGGGTAGTGTCTAGGGACATTGTAGTCCTCTGACTAGACTCTTGCTAGGCAGGGCTGCTGCTTATTTCACTGTGAGCCACAGCAAGTGCAAGAGTTCAAGGCACAACCAGGAGTGGGCTGAACATGAGTTGACAGATACCAGCATCTCACTTTCAAAGCTGTGAGTCCCTGCTACCTTTCTCTCCTCTGCCCTCTAAGTTCTTGTTGATCACAAAGAGAAGAAATTAAGATAATATTTAAAGTGTGATTTAAGCCACAGTAAAAGACACAGTAACTCAAGTAGTGCTGGGTGCCTTTTGGCTAGCATAGCAGTTAGCTGCTCTTTTGTTGACTCATCTTAAAAGAGTGAAAAATGTTTGCATTCATTTTAGGAAGACATCAAAGCTGCATTCTTCCAATCCTGACTAGCCTCTAGGTACTGCAGTGATTACTGCAATAGCAGCTTTTTGATCTGGCTGAGCCAGTAACTCTGAACTTACTCCTTGAAATAAGAATCTACCTTGTCTGGTCTTTCCTCCTCCATCCTATACTGTCACAGAACACAGGACAGTGATATTGCTGAGCCTAAAGCTTGCAGTTTAAAGTTCTTGCAAAGATTCATTTATTTCCAAGTTCTAGGTCCCAGTGGGGAGCTGGAAGAAGATAGAGGGGGATTTAATTGTATTATAAATACCCCCACAGGAAGAGATTTATATAAAATTAAGATACAATCTCTCCTCTCTCCAACTGCTATGTCCCAAACCCACAGAGGGACAGCCATGGATCATGACACTGGGGCAATGCAGCCCCTTTCCACCCTAAACTGAGCAGCAGAGGCCAGGGACTGAGAGCTGTCATTCTTTGGGAGAATCTGGGCAAACACAGACAGGCAAATATTTCATAGCAGGAGACATGCAGCATTTAACCTTATGGCTGTCTCCACACAAAGAGAATAATTATCAGACTGTCCTTCCTTCAGCACAGTCTGGCACAGGGAAGGGTCCAGGGGATGCCCAGCAGGATGGGATAGGCCTGGCTCAGGAGGGAGGGAGGGATAGAAAAGAATAAAGGGAGGGGTGGAGGGAAGGAGGGAGAGACTTCAGGGAGGGACAAGGGAGATGGCAAGAGGTGAGAGCCATTTGGCTTATTTTCTTACATGATTGCTGACTGCACCAGAAAAAGGCACGTGAAGAGGGAGTGTAAATTACCTCTCCATAAACAAGGAGGGAGAGGCAAGACAAACTATGCTGCTTTCAGGTCTGATTCCTTCCTTGTGTTCTTCCTGGGGCAACGCATTTATGTGCCTGCCTAATAGCTCAGTCTGGCTCCAGGCAATCAGTCCTTAGTTTTCTTAGGGAATGCTCCAGCAGTAAGATACAAAAAGTGGGTAAAATAATTCAGTCATTAGCACTGAAGCATAAATATATATACAGATGTATATATACACATATATAAATATAAGCACAGGAGTATGCACACTCACGCAGACATATAACTTCATAAAAATTGATAGATCTGGTGCCACTTTCCATGGGGGTGGAACAGAAAGAAAGAAAAGGGGGGGAGTATATGAATTTAATAAGCTCAGACATAATTGCCATGAGTAAATGTTAATGCATAGGGATGTACTTTTATTTTTTTTTTAACTTTATACATATTAATAGGCTCTCTCTTTGAGAAAGAATGACATCAGACATTGATAAATTTGACAGAAGTGAAAGGAAGAAATGGTTGCACTATTAGGAACACTCCTGAGGTGGTGTTGAATGGTGTCTTTGATACATCAGCCTTCAGTGAGTGAGTATATTCATATTAACTCACGTGCACACCCAGAATTCAAATGAGCTGCTTCTTTAGATGCCGACTTTTAGCAGGAGTCCCACCAGACGGTCTGGAATCATACTCGCAGTTTCAGAGTGTGGTGTGGTGCAGTTTTCTCAGCACAGTTTGTGCCTACGGAATCTCTCAGAAGATTAGAGAAAGAGGCAGTGCAGAGCAGAGAGCTAAAGATCCACACAGGGCCGAAAGGTGGAAAAAGAAATCTTCAATGAACACGCTGCTCCAAGTACAGACATTCTTCTGTGCCAAGTGTTCGATGCAAGGCAGTGTATTAAGTACTGCTGGAAACTGAGAGACGATGAATTGCTTGGAATGGATTCCCTTAAAGGAAAACAAGAGTTAACCATGATGTCTGAATACTTCAGTGATGTCTGAATGCTGGTGCCTCACCACAATAGGGCTGCTCTTTATAACCCTTCAAGAAAACGCCATGAAAACAGTGCTACACACCTAAAATATATGTGCTAGTCTGAAAATACACCACTGAGGTAACTCTCCATGAATCTTCCAGTAAAGCCAGCATACCCATGTGGATCACAGAGCTCTGGTTCCTAGTGATCCTAGAAATAAATAAAAAGCTGAAGTCATACATCTTTTTCTCATTATCCCATTGTGTTTAGGAACTAGAGATGGGGAGGCTTGGTTTTTAAGGTGCCAAATGGAAAAAGAGGTACCCATGGAAAATGAATGCTGAGTGTGAATGATGAGTAAATATGTGCTAGATAATAAGGATCTATGAGGGGAAGGAAGGAAAGAAAGAGAAAATGCAAAATTAAAAAAATAGAAGATAATAAAAAAAAGTTAATTAATTGGAGACCATGAAGGAATATATAATAAAAAAGATATACATTATTCTATTAGAAAAAATTCTTTTGAAATCTGGCTTTACAGAAATTTTAGTTATTCGGTGAGATTTCTATAATAACGTCTGCTTTCAACAGACAACAGGAAAAGCAAAATTCTTTAGGAAAAAGTCAAATATTCAGTCATCTTTTCCCCTTCCTTTATTCCATCAGCATGCAAGCACTCTCTCTGTAGACAAGAAGACAGAGAAATAAGATATAAATATCCACCTTTCTGATCATCACATAAGAAAACATAATTTATTTATTTTTCTTTTGTTATCTGGTTTCATAATAGAAATATTTATTTGGGCTTTTTTCTTTTAAAAATGTCCTAATCTCTTTTTCAAAAGTAAATGTAGAACACCATCTATATTTTTGCTTTTTTTTTTGCTTTTTTTTTTTTCTGTCAATCACAAAATTACTGGGAAATTAATTTGCATGTGTAGCAAAGATGATGAGCAATAGTGACAAGCATAAGTTCTTATGTGCAAAAAACCCAAGTGTTTCAGTCCACTCAAGACAAACAGTTTTTACCAGATCTACTGTATTTTTTAATCTCTCAATGCCTGCTATCACAGCATGCCTAGTATTTAAAGATAATTAAAGTGATAATACACTTGTTAACTGTGGGGATATTGTGCCTACTATCAGACTGCTTAGAATAACTAAAACTAACTGGCAGAAGGGATGAGCAGACTGCATGTTCCTGCTGGCTAAAAGAAGCCTCACAACCTCATCCTGTCATCAGTGGAATAAAGCAAGAGTCCTCCTATTTTATAGAACAGAGGCCACAGACTAATAGACCCCAACCATTCTGCTGATCACTCCCTTCTTCTTCATACTCAGGTGGACCAATTTCCCTCTTTGGTACCCGTGTCTGCAGCAACTCCCTTTCCAATAAGGTTTTTCTTCAGAGAAAGTACTCAAACCGCTTACTTTCCCTCTAAATAGCTATTAAGCTCTCAACATATCTTTTAACTTCTCCTAAAGCAGCCCAGTGCCTACAAGCCTATTTAGGATGCAACCTGAGTTTTCCCTCACCCTGTGTTTTTAGCAGCATCAGCATCAGTGTTTTAAGCAAGCAGCCCCCTCGAAAGAGCAGATTGCTTTGGAATGACAGACGGGCTCAAACGCCGTGCTGCTGCATATATTCAAAAATCACAGATAAGCAGAAAGGAAATCTGGTGTTTCTACACAGTGATGTGGTTACTGTTGGGACAGAGGTGTTCAGTATAACTGGCAATGGACACTTGTATTCTGAGCTGGCAATAATCTGCGATGACAAATACATCCAAGCGTTTTGCTCATCTGTGGATGCTGATTTCCCTCCTCCTGCAGATACCCAGTCTTTGTATGTGCCCAGTGGCTAGGAGCCAAGAAACTCATTTTACGCTTGATAATTCGTTGCTAATCAGTGTTAATCTGTTTGGGAAAACATCTATAGCTCGAGCACAAAGAGAGTCAGATCAGTTGGGCTGATTTGTGGGGACTGTCCATCACTGAGCACAGTTTCATGAGCTCTTTCACGGGACCCACCTGAAGGTTCACATGCTAGCTGCAAGTGGCTTCACACCAAGATGTTGGTGCTTTTTGAGACACGGACATTTAAAATAAAAGCAAGAAATTAATTCCAGTGTTATTTGCACCAATGTCTCACATCTCTCGGAACACGAGTTAACTACTAGTAGAGGTGAACCACTGCAAAGCTTGTGCAAGGCTGTTTTGAGTAGGTCCTACTGAGACCTACTCAACTGAAAAAAATAATTGTGAGAGCTTTATAAGAGAGGTACAAATCATGCCAGGTTTTGCTTTTAATTTATGGTACTTGAATTTCCATTGGGCTGATATCTATCACCCCAACATTTTATACGGGCAATTATTAAAGCAAAAACTGTATACTGCAGTGTATATAATGCATTTTCCCTGTAAAAACAACTGTAGACTGGGAAGGGAATGGAGGTGAGTACCCCAACCTGAGTGAAATTGAACAACACACAGTTTTCAAACCCTGGGAAGGTGCTAAAACAGCAAATACTGATTTTACATCACACAAAATAAGGGTCCTGTTATTGCTGCAAAATTCCTCTTCTGATATTTTCCTGTAGGCTTTGATCCATATGTTTCTGGGTAATACAGCAAAGGCACAATTAAGCTCCTCTGCAAGACAGTGCTCTGCCCATGCCAGGGCTCTCCAGAGCCGAGGCACCTTCAGCCAGGGAGCCAAGGCACACACAGAGGCTGTGGGCACTCCTGCATCCCGCCCTCCATCCCAGGGCTCAATTTGGAGTCAAGGTTGCTGAGGCATGTCTCAGCTCAGCTTGATGGATCCGTAGGGTGGTTATTTAAATGAGATGTTGTCCCAGTCTTGTCTGGAAAGTCTGCCTGACAGCATTTCTCACTCACCCACCCCCCTTTTTTTTTTTTTTAATCTGTTAAAAATAAAGACAGCATGAGCCTCTGAGAAGCCTGTCTGTAAATAAAGGTCTGCATTAAAGCCAGGTACGAAAAACTATCTTCCTGACAAGCAGTCATTTTTTGGAGGTGCATCTATCTCAGAGGGAATCGGTTATGTGCCAGAAGCCGAGAAACATTCCCATACAAACAGCAGCATTAGGGGAATCTTAAGGTTGAAATTTAAACACTAAAAAGACAAAGTGAACCTCCAGAAAAGCTAGATTAGCTACCTTATCTCTGCCTGCAAGCATACATGCAATATTACAGCCCTTAATTAAACAGACGTTTTCTCTCCAACAAAATGCATCAGATGGTCTTCTAGATTTTCTGTGTTTAGCGTATATTAACAATTTGTCTCTTGACTGTGTGTCCATCATTTAATTAACATAAAACTCTTCCACCCTCTGTTAACTTGGTCATCTTTATAGTACACTCACTTATCTCAAAGACACTTATTTTAATAGTTTCATCAGTACAGATGCACGATGTATTCTACAAGAATCTTTTCCTTGTAGAGACAGATGTACTTTTTTACAGTAATTCATTACTTATTACCTCACAAGCTGTTTTTCAGACAAATAAACTCACAATTCCATTACCAGTATCTTTTAATGATGTTTCTGTTTCAGATTGCTTTATCATCAGAGTCTAATACAAATTTCACTGAACTTTCCCATTAATTTCAGAGATCTGAAGGTTCTGTTCTTCATTTTCCAAGCAGCTGCCCTCACAGCACATCTCAGGAAAATCTGTATACTATTTATCCAATGAGACATTTTAAAATAAAAAGAAAAATATTCCTTTAACATCAAAATGCCTCTCTAATGAGCAAAACATCCTGCAGAGGTTTCTCACTAGTTAGCTAAGGGCACATCCTAGAACACAGTAAGTGAAAGAAACCTACATATTGAATAATAAATGGGAGCAGGGCATTTACAGAAATCATTTTAGAGCACAGCACAAATGAGTTTCATACGCAGACTTGCAAAATCATCAGACTAGGCAAATCTGAAATCTCTATCAAAATTTTAATGTTAAGATTGAAAAGAGATAGCATTACAAGAACGTGTTAGAAGACTAAGACGGTCTCTGAATCTTTGGGCTCTGCCCCACCTGTCCCACACTCCTAAATGTGACTGTGGATCTTTGAGGATTTCCTGTTCAAAGAAGAGATGTAGCTCTGAAAAGTAAAGGCTGTGTGGATTGACTCTTCCTCTTTAATAATCTGTACTCAGCATATTTCTGGGTGTGGGAACCCTGGACTTCAACCAGTGAAGGACTTCGGTCCTTGAGGACCTTCCGAAAATCCTATCCTATTTTCAACCACAAATCTCTCCAGTCATGTCCAGCTTTGTTAAATTGATTGGTGTGAGCTATGAGCATGTGTGAAAGTTAGTCAGAGCAACCCAGGATGTTGCTGTGATAAATTCAGTGATCAGGTAATGCCAAAGGGAAATATTCCATTTCGGTATGAAACAGGAACACAAATTACCTCAAATGTGGGCTAAGAGTTTTCACTATCTAATCATGATCCATCCTTGAAAAAAATTCTAAAAATTGGAAAGGATAGCTCAGGACTTTGCTGTGACAAAAAATTACCTGTATCCTACCTCTTGATTTTCTCTTCTCATTTTTCTCCAGACTTAGCATTTCTGTTCTGTGTTGCTATTGAGTAAGTCTATTACCTTATTTCAATTATATTTTGGAAAGAATAAATGGGAAATGTAAAAAATCAAGGACTTTAAGCATTAATTGTAGTTAGTATTATTAAGTAAGGAAACCTGAGTATTAGGACCATATTGTACTGAAATTCACAGTAAGAGAAAGGAAGTTACCCTAAGGGCACCACAGGAGGAGAGATATTCATGCTTATTAAAATATTAAAAATAGTAGAACATTAATTATCTATAATTAATCTATGATTGATGATTGACCCTCTGCAAATTAGAAATTGATAAGGTTTGTTACACGACTGATTTTATTTCCTTGTCACTACAAACTTGTTCACTGTAATTCTTTCTCTAATGATTTATTCAGCAGTTTATTTAAAAAAAAAACAAACCACAAAAAACCCCCAAAACTAGACCTGTCATTCTTTCCTGTCCTTTCACAAAATAATGAAGAGATCTAAGCAAGAGAAAAAATTGACATGCTGTATTTCTGTCTTATCAATATCAGAAACTCATCCTAATAAGGATTACTCCTACACTGACTCCCCAGCTCTCCTTGTTTCCATAAAATTATTTGCAAGGTGCATATATCTCCATATTTGATCTGCATTAATATTAAAATCCTCCCAAAGTTTTTGGAAAGATTTACATGTTTTATCATCTTTATTACCTCGTCCTGAAATTTCACTCTTCTTTAAAACACAATAAATATTTAATGTGAACAAACAAAGCAAAAGCAATGATGGAAAAGAGGTGCCCCATGGAAAGAGAAACCTGGAGACTGAATTCACAACCACATTTGCTGTCTACCTGAAGATTTCTATAGTCAATACCAAATGGAAAAAAAAATGTAGCAAAGATACCAGGTTATTAACTTCAAGCATTATATTGCCCATGCACTGCTATATTGAATGGACAAGTAGTGGAAGAGATCAACAGGACCAAACAAACAGTAAATTTACTGGTAACACTGGCAATAAGAAGTGATAAGGAAAACTCTGAATGTTTTTGATTTTCTTTCCCAAGTGTTGTAAGGTATTGAAAAGTTGTCATTTATTTGTGGTAAATCACTTTGCGTTAAAAATCTCACAAGACATTGCTTAGCAGATCAGAGATACAAGAACATCGTTATCTCATGTTGCTTCAGCACTTCTCATCACATCTGCTTCCCAAGAAGTCTGTGTGGGCAGAGGGCTGTGTGCAGGGAAGCCTTAATAAGAGAACTGAGGGGAAGACAGGAGGAATAAGAAGGTCTTCTCCCAGATACTGTGCAAACATGCTACAAGAAAATAGTGGGAAAAGAGTTCCAATAGATTTGAAAGCAGATGACTTTAAAAGTGATTGGGCTTGTGTCTGAGGAAAATTTCACTGCCTCTAAACATAGCCTAGATCTAAACTACTATATCAACTCGAATATACACCACAAATGCTGTTGGTCCTACTCCTGATCCTCCCAAGCAGTTTACTCCTACAGTCAAAAAGAAATTTCATCTTTATCTTATTTGGCTGTCTGTCTTTTCGTCTCTGCTATAGCTTGTAATCCCCATCTCTGTGCCATCCATCAGTAAGACAGGCCAGGGAAATACAGAACCACTAGTATTTACAACATTTGAAAGTCCTGGATAAATCATTAGAGAACATGCTACAGGGAACAACTTTGCAGTGACAAGGAAAAAAAATCAATTTTATAATAGGTCTTCTCAAATTCTAATTTCCATAGGGTCAGTCCTCAGTCATCCCCATAGAAAATTCTACCCAAAAGGGAGGGAAAGAGAAAAATTGGCTGAGATCCCCCTCTGAGAACATTTGACTTCTTCCTCAGAGGTAAGGGAATTTGCTCCCCATGCTCCATGGAGCAACAGTGGGGGGATTAGTCTCCAACTCCATTAAATTTTCCCAGCGCCACAGGGGACTCTGCAATCTCTAGCTCTTTACTAAATGATAGTTTGCTCAAAAGACCTCCTGCTATACTTGAAATATAGGACAGGTATTGGCACATTAGCTACAGACCCAGGCGCAGAACCCAGAGACAGAGGACAGGGGTAGTACCACTGAGACCATAATTTTTCTTACTTCATAACCAAAACAGAAAAAGGGGTTTTCTCAGACTAAGACTGTATGAGAAAATATTTTTTCTGTTAGCATTAAAGCTTTAGAGAGGAGCTGAGAGTGTTCTATTTCCATCATTAAAAACAAGTACTCTGAAAAGATCTGTGTTTCACACAGTACAAAGCTGCATTTCAGTATCTTTGTCTCATATAACACCTCACCAAGAAGCTGTGTTTTAGGATGTGTTTTGCTATCTACAAAACAAATAATCTTTATCCTGTTGCAAATCGTGCTGCTTCAGAAGCTTGCTCCATGTGATGTCCTCTTCCTCATACTTCCATTTCAGAGTAAGCCCTCATGCCTCCTCCCACTCCACTGAAGCATGTGTGTGTGTGTTACAGCAGCCAAAAGTAAGGGGTAGTCACTGATATTGTTTTATTTATGGAAACACACTGCAGATGACTCACCATGCTGACAACTTGAAAACTCCTTTTTTTGCCAGAGGCTGGTTTTTTTGATCTGGTACTTGCATTTTCTCCTCCTTTGCCACTTGCCAAAAGTCAAGTGGACAAGCTCCTGTGTCACTCCTTGTGTGTGTCAGTGGTTCTCAGAAATTCTTCCATGTGCAAGTGATTTTGGCTGAAGTCACTGGTTTTCGTGTTGAAGTCCCCAGGATTAATTTTTCCCTTCATACCTGCAAAGAAAGAAACATTCCAAATCAGTATCATTCATCAAGTCAGTGATTTCATGGAGGTAAAATGGTGGGTATGAATCTTATTACCACAGTGGCTCTTTTAAGCCTCTGTGGTGGATTAAAATGGCACCAAACAATATATGAATAATCACCACAGTCTTTGAGTTTACTCTGTTCTATTCATACAAATGAAGCATCAGCAGGAACTGTGATCAGGTCAGGCAATTCTGGTCATCAGATCCTCAGAAGATATGGATTGCTATCACTATGCTTATAAAAAATTATAAATCACTACTGATGTCACTTTGAGATTTGGGGTTGGGAAGCGTTTAGAATACCATGCTCACCTGAATTTATGAGGAACTTACAATTAAAAATGAAACTTCATTTCAGAGCCGGATACAAGGATCCATTTTATGTGCACAATTATGTATGGTAGAATGATATGAAATAAAATACAGGACTGATGGATTCCCAAGTAGTTTGTCTTAAAAAGCATGCAAATATGTGTTTCACTGGCATAGGATGTTGTCCAGAGATAGCATCAAAGTTTACACAATACCACTGCTGTTACCATCCAAAAAGCCCTATTTACACTTAGAAAGATAAACTGGGCACATGAGAAAGGTAATACACAACATAAAATTAAATAGTTTGCAGTCTCCAGTTAAATTAAATTGGTAGCAGTACAATCTGAGAAAATATGGCATTCATTTCATGCCTATTATATAGATGGCTATCAGCACTTGTTATGATTATAAAATCACACTTCAGATGCTCACTCCTCTCCAGTTTTCAGCTGTTCCAAGAGTTATAGCTCTGGCACTCCTGTATGGTACAAAACCACAGCACAGCTTCTTGCAATTTCCTGAGATAATGCACCTGCAATATATTCATACTAATCACTCCAAAATTCACATGTGCAGATAACAAAAGAAGCTGAATGCAATTCAGATTCCTTTTTCAGAGGGTACATAGCTGTTTTATAATATACAGTAAGTTTTAAACCTGAAAGTTAAGTATTCATTTAATTACTTAGGGAGAGGTTATATTTCTACTCCTTCCCTCATACAAAGAGGGACATGCCTGGAGAAATGTCAGGAAAGATCTCAGACTCAGCATTTTCCTTCCTCTCTTCACATCTCTCCCTTCCCCTTATTACAAAGCCACTTACCACTGGTATTTTCAGAAACAGGTTATTAAAGCCAAATATGTTGTGGAGCATGAAGAGAAAGGGAATATGGACTCCCATGTTTCCTGCACCAGCAACTGAATTCAACACAGCCATTACAAATCTTGTAAATCAGATCTTTTTCTTCTTAAGGGATGTAATGTCAGACCCTGCCAGCAGAATGGCAGGAAAAAAGAATAATTCTGCAACAAAATCAAAGGTATTTTGAGTTTCTGATGAGAGCATATTTCCCTCTGCAACAACAGACCCAATAAGATGCATCAGTACCAAAAATCATTGACCTAGTAAGATGGATCAGTGCTACCTACCAAAAACCTTCTTTGGCTCAAAACATTGAAAAAAATGTTTTTTAAAATCAAACCACCAATTAAAAGACTGGCCTCTGGATTTGTGTGCATGTTTGATCCAGAATCTGTAATTTGTTTTCTGCAGCGGAGTCAATAAATTTGTCTAAAGAAACTACATGAAAAAATTATCAAAAGTTTCTAACCGTGGCTTAATTTTCAAGAGTAATTCAAGGGTCCAATTGCTATTTGCACTTCCTAGGTCATAGTTAAGCTTTACAGAATTAAGCAATGCAACACCTCACACATAGTCCTGATCCTACCTTGTACAACACTAACACAAACTTTCCATGGATAGGCACTTAAGTGCAGGGTCAACTGAGAGCTGCTCAGCAGGTTACGGATCAAACCAGCAACAAATACATTTCAGAAGAAAAGTGCTTATGTGTGTCCAAGAGAGACAGAGTCCCTGTTCAGAGCCATCAAGCTCATATATCATCTCAGTCACTTGCATGATGCAAAACATCAGGTTTCCATTATTAAAGAGTGGTAGGCCAGAAGTGAGAGCTTTGGTGCTGAGGGTGTTGGGGACAGGGTTAAGCTGCTTCTTCTGCCTAAATCATAAGCGGAGCTTGAGTTCCAACCAGTGCCCCGAGTCAGCCTCCTACACCTGGATTCCTGTGGGATGAGAAAAGTACCACAGACACCAACACAAGAGTTGCTCTTCTTTGTAGAAATAATTTGATATGCAGAGGATAGAGAGCAGAGACGGTGGCTTTAACGCCAGCAATTAGGAAACATATCTAAAATGGGAGTTCAAGTCAACATCTCACAGGTATCACTGCTCCAGAGGAGGGATCTGAACCTTGCTTGGTTTTCTGCCTCCCTCTCCCAGGTACGGTTTATTTTGAGCCTTTTTTGCCCATGACAGTAACACCACGCCCATAGCAAAGACAGTCCCACTTTGAAGGTTTCAAGGCTTTAGGCCATCACAGTCCTTGAGGTAGATCTCAATATTTAGGTCAGTTTGGACAGCAAAATCCTGAGCATATGCAGAACTTAACATGCTAAACTAATAGTCAGAAGGCAAGTGACAGCTGAAGAGTAATTACCCCAATGGTACCTGAACGCTGGGACAAGGTGATATCTACATTGTGCACTGGATTATGGTGAAAAAAAGCTCTGAGCTGACTTTCAGAGTACATCCACAGAGTTCAGCACAGCACCACGCAGAGACACTCGCCTGGGTCTCAAAGGCAGCCTAGCCGTTTTGGTATGGCAGAACATGCATTATTAAATTCAATCCCTGTTTCTCAGCAGAGCTAATTAGTTCAGGTGCAGCTCAACACTGCTATAATTATACTCCATCTGCTTCCAGACCTAGCTAGTTTGGGTGCTGAGAGCTCGGAAATTTCTCTAAAGTACCCCCTCATGGGAGGGGGCATGATACTATTACGTCCCTAGGCATGAAAAGAGATGGATTGACACTTTGGTCCCTTTGATGATGTGAGCCTTTGCAGGCTAAATCCTGCTGAGTTAAATCCTCTCAAGGGACAGATTTTTTAAGATGTTTAAATAGCTAAAGCCCCAGGTATGGCCCCAGTGTGATTTTTTGAAAAATGCCTTATAAGCATTAAGTGTTTGCTGGGTGGTAAATGACCCTGTGCAGCAACGCAGCGGTGAGAGCCCTGCGCCAGGCACCCGACCCAGGTGGTCTGTGGCAGGCAGTAGCCAACAGAGCCCCAGCTCTTCCCAAAACTTTCATGTGCTCAGCTTGGCTTTGCTGGCTTGCAATGTAATGTTAATGTAATGCTAAGACTCATTTGGCTACACAGAAAATATCAATCCTGTCTGCTTCTCAAGAAATAGATAGTGACGATTCAGATGAATGTTAATTTAGCATGCTGTGTTTGCTCCCCTTAAAACAAAGCCTGGATCCAAAGACTGTTGCAGTGAATGGAGTATCTCTCCTCAGTGTCGATTCTCATTGGATCAGGCCCTGAATTTGTGGCATGGAGCAATTAGCATGAAATAGATTAGGCAACAACTTCTTTTATTCAGTCGTAGAAGTTATTTCAAGATGAACTGATTGCCCACATTTGTTTTCTACAGGCTGCTAAACCATCAATACCAACAACACTGGCATTAATCAACGCAGAATTATTTCCTTGCTCTCGCAGGCATTTTGCTTCATATCACTTTACAAAGGCTGTCAGGGACTCTCTGTAGCCGCCACTACATTACAGCAGTGCCACAGCATGTTTTTCCAGAGACTGGAATCATCCATATGCATTTGTCCAGTGAGCTTTCCAGCAGCACACTCAAATAAGAACATTTTCTCTGACCACATGAACCCCACAGCACGTTCTCCTCCTGTCTGCTGTGTTTAACCACACATCACACCAGTAGCATATATATGGACTGGCGGGCACATATGTGCATGTGTGTCCAGAGACAGTGTTCTCTGCTTCCATACGTGTTGTGCAGGCCTGAAGGGCACCTGCTTCGAACAGCATGGTGTTTATGTTTCACCATTTCCATTAATATTTCACCGGCCTCACCGCTGTCAGTGCCAGCTCTTTCAGCACTGCTATGCCTCTGCCTGCTTACTGCTTTCCAGGGGCTCTGGCTAAGGCTACTGAGACTGTAAGATTTTGACTGAAGCCCAGTCAGTCGCTGCTTATTTAACCAATGTGTGGACATCACTTTGTGCAATGATTTTGGAAAGTGACAAAGGGAGCTGCACCGTCTCTTCGGAGAAGAGCTCTGCATTTCTGCTCTTGCTCAGCCACGGCTGTCTTACTGCCAAGATACTCTCTCAGGGTGAGGACAGCCTCTAATGTCTCCTCAGACATGAAATAATTACTTGTTATATAAAGGCTGCTGCCTGCTACTCATGTACAGTCGGTATATTCAGAGCCTTGTTTCAGTCGCCTAACGCTGCACTGCAGCTCTCTGACTGTGTCCTGTGAATTAAGTGATTTTCATGGGCTGTGGTGCAGCGTGAAAAATAGTATCCAAAATGCCTGTCTGAGCCCAGACATGTGCCCCAGCTCTTCACCCACCCCCACTGTCACCCTTTGACCCCGGCTGTGGCACCCTGCAGACACCAGCTTGGATCTCCTTGGGGAGCTTCTGCTTTCCTGTGTACCCCCCATCAAGGGTAGCAGGCTGCCGTCAGGAAAATCAGACCAAAAAGCAGCAATTAGAGACTGAGAGGTAGTAAGGAGCAGGTAGAAGTGAGCATTTTTGCCCATTTCAGTGCAAGGCAAGCAGTTTAACTCAAAGTATCCCCTGCAGTGGTTTAGGCTGTTCGTGCCTGACTTTGTACAGGAAAAAGAGGGGGAGGACTCGCAGGCAGTCACAGCAAAGAGGCATTTTGAGAAGCTATCTCCACTCAGTTACCTTATCTAGGCTGAGAAGTATGAGTGAGTGACTCAAGCATGTGCAGCGTACATTCGAGCAGGTAAGTTAAAACCACTGGCAATTAAAAATAACCTCCTTGGCTTTGCAGGGGGACGCTGGAGGAGATGTCACACAAGTGCTGAGGCTCAGCTGAGAGGCAGCAGCTAACAGCTGAAAGACAGGAGATGACTATGGAATAAGCTGGACACAATATAGACGCATCAGGGAGCTCTCAGACCTGAAGGCCAGAGCTCAGGTGTGGGCTAAAAAACCCTCTAGGGCATGACCACAGCTTATTCAGGCAGCCTTGTGAGTCTCCCTGAATGACTGAAGGGCCAAAGATGAAGGCAGCTGGTACAAAATAAATTTTTCCAGCAGTCATAATTTTTTTTTTGCCTTGTTTTTTTTTTTTTTTTCCTTCTTTATAATTTTGTAACCTCTTGTCTATGCAAAGACAAAGGTTGCAATTCCAGTGTTTCCTATAGCTTTCAATTTCAAATTTTCAGTTAATTCTTGTTTTCCAGTTCTCACCAATAGACTGCAGATGACTTTTTTATTAATTGCCATATATTTTACTTCCTAATTTATTTTTCTGGGAAGTAGATACTTTACTGAACCTGTTCCAGTCTTGTTTTAATGCTTAGCCAAATATCTTAAGGCAGTGAAGGAAAAAACAAACAGCTGAACATCTGCTGAAAGGGTTGCAAGGGTGAATAAACTCTAATAGCTCCTAATGAGCTTCCAGAAATACATTGCATAAGGACCAATGAATAGATGCCAGACCTTAAGCCCTTACTTATAAGACTATTCTGGTCAGTTGTTTAATTCAGTTACAGACAAGAGTAAAGTCAGATGCAGGACATATTACCACCTACTTTTAAAATGCATCATAGAGTGACAAATCTCTCACTTCAAGTAGCCATTAACTGGGATCACCACAGAGTTTTATGCAATGATGGTGCAAGTCACATTGGGAGCTTATAACACTGGAAGGAGTCTCTCACCATAGCTGAAATTCTCTACCATCCTGGTGCACCTCTTGACTGCCTCATAGCTCCAAAGGGGCAAACTGAGCAGACACGCATAGGAGCTCACTTGCCACCTGCACCCAAAAGCCCCTGGTGACACAGCTGAGCCCTGCACCTGGAAGTGAGCATTACAAGGGCAGGCTGAGAGGTCAAGAAGAGCATCTGGTAGCTGTTCAGGTGTAGGAAGAATTGTCCCTACTATTCCTCAACCCATTGGCTAAAACAGCAGCATGGAAATCTCTGCAGAGCAATCCCTTCTCTTTGCCTTCAGTTTCAATTTCTTCTCTTTGGGTTGCCTTCAGTTCAGCCACATAAGTCTATCTGTCGTGCTCAGGCCTGCTATAAGTAAATGCAACACCAGGAAAGTCAATATTGAGTTTCGCTCACTCACAATAGAAGTGAATTTAGCCATAAATCGATAATGAAAAGCGAAATGTTCCCTACGTGCCCGTTCTTGTAGCTGTCCTTCATCTGAGGACTTCAACCCCACTTAGAGAATCAATGTATCGATAGAAAGTAAACTATGTTTTCAATAAAACTGAAGGTGTGAGCAGATTCACCATTCTATTCTTATTAATTTACAAAGTTAGCCATAAGCTTTTAAGAGTTTCCATTAAATCTCCAAAGGGAATTGGAAAACTCGGACAAATATAAAAAAATTCTGTATCAAAATACTCTTCTCCATCCCTCTATGTATACAGAAGCAACTTGGCATATTCCTAGGGCAAGCAAAGATAAACTGTTGTCTGAAAACAAGATGCTTCCCTGCCTCTTATTTCTGGGATAGCCCTGAGCTCATTCTGCCACCTTGTGTGATCAACATATATTACAGCACTATCTCATTTTCAGGAGCATATTTTTTTATTCCACTCCAGTAGATCACACTTCTTTTTAAATACTGTTTGAAGCCCAAAGTCAGTTAAACCACATGGAGACAGCAACTAACCTCTGATATTCTAATATAAATTGCCAGGATGGACCAAATTTAGTATTCTTTTCACACTCCACCTCTCAAAAACCTCTTGGTTTTAACAATTAGAGCAGTAATTCGTAAAAATTACATGACGGAATGGACATTTCTGTTATCTTATTGTTCGATTATGGTTCTCTTGAACATACAACTTGCTTGACATTATTTGCTAAATAATGCCTGGGAATGGTTTTAGCTCATATATCCATTTTAAAAAATTTGTTGGGAAAAAAAAAACCCAAGAACACCATCAAAACTTGACTCATGTGACTAGCCATTTGTTGTCTTGTGGCCCATTTCTCCTGAATAGAAATAGTTTCTTCCCACTTACCCTGACTGAAAAACTATGACCATTTGAAAAATATTCGGGTTTCAATGTAAAATGCCTGCAGAAAGCAAATACAAAGGAAGCCTTTCAGAAACTTTCTCCACTGTTTTCTTAATGTTCCTCATTTCTACTACTATGTTCAGTCATGACAATACGAAGTAAAAAAAATTCATAAAAGTTGAAGAAAAAAATGTTGAAATGAATGAGGAAAAAACATTGAATGAAAAATCAGGTTAAAGCCTGTTGGATAAAAATGTTTGATGTTTTGATGAGCTGATTAATTCTACTATCTTGTTCTGGAGACAGGGAAAGAATTCCTGAAGTTCATCTGCAAAAAACTCTGAAGCTTTAGTTCAGACTATCATGAGAAGCTCCGCAAGGGATTCACATACCCAGAAATGACTGCTGGTACAATGCAAAAATCAATAGCACAATGTGAAGTTGTTACCTACAGATGTCATGTCCCCCCAGAGTACCAGCAAATGCCCATGCACCCTGAAGGTACTCAAAACAGATAAATGCAACACTAGCTTTGTCCAGCCAGGTTCCCAGCACAGAGGAGGAAGGAGCTCAGTACACCCAGGTTTTTAGTGCCTGTAAGCTTCTGTGCACTGATCTGCTGGTAAGCAAAAGTGGCAGAAGGTAGGAAGCAGAGAAAACAATTATCAAAAATGCCTTCTAAATCCTACAAATGCAAGTACTGACATCTATTAGTGCCTTATACTCTACAGATACGCAGCTACAGTTCTTATCTAAGAAGGGAACTGTGGCTCAGACTTAATTAACCAGAACTGCAGTGCCCCTAAGATCTATGCTAAAAGACATAGAATACATTGTCAAAGCAAAAGTTGTTTCTGTAGTCCAGTTTTAATGCCTTTCACACAGGGAAATAATTATAGCTAAGAAGCTGGTGTTTTCAGTTTATACTTATGGAATACAATTCATCTTACAGTATCTCATCACCACCTTAAATTGTGACTGTGGCCAGAAAAGTGTTTATGCTAACATTGCACTCTTTTACCCACCATACCCTCTGCAAGTAATCAAATCACAGGGCTGATCCCCACTCCTTCTATGAGGAGAAATAATTGAGACAGAAAGATTCACAGTGATTTTAATAAGAACCAGGCAAAATATTTCTAACAGCTACAAATTCAGAAAAGTGGTCCATTTGCATGCCTGAGAAAGCATTAATAAATTGGGAATTTACCAATCAATTTCAGGCTACCCCCTCTTATATTAATAACAACATAATTTCAGGAAAATCTATTTTGTTTTCCAACTTACTCTGAAAAAAATTTTGACCTCTCTTTTTTAAGTTATTCTGTCTATAAAACATTAAATATATATATATAAACAAAACTGAAAATTTTGCCTCTGACTATATGTTTCAGCTTGACCTAGAGAGAAAAATTGTATTAAAGTATTTTTCCCAGTCACCTAGTGATTAAAAAATACAACCTTCAAAACATTTTACACACAGTTCTAATTTCAAAGGACTTTGGCTCAGGTTCCAAAAGCACAGAGCAGCCCTAAAATGTGCATAATTAGCCTGGTATAAGGGAGCATACAGTAAAGGGACCTGGAAAGTTTAGTCCCTGTACAGGCTCTTGCAGAGCCTTTGGCAAGTCATTTCATTTCCTTATATCTCTATTTCCCTATCTATTAAGTCAGGGCAATAATACCTACCTTCCCTGAAGAGGTGACAGTAATTAAGTCAATGTTTTGCATAGCACTTTCAAGATGCAAATCTCTACATTAAAGTTCTAAGTAGTATTATTATTATCATCATTATCACTGATTATCATTAAGCTGAAGCTACTGTTTAATTCAGTATGTTCTCTTCACCTTCTGAAAAATACATTCAACTGCCATTGTAAGCTAATTATACCATCTACTCTTAAGTATAGGAGTACAAAAGCATACCTTCTGCTGCATTCGCAGTCTGTTCCCCCTTTCAAATACTCTTTGTGTAAAGGCAAGTATATTCTTAACTAATGCCTTAAGGAAGTTTGCACAGTATTGCCAAATTAGCTCATTGCAATTAGTATCTCAAGTTTCTCTGCAATCCCAGGAAAATAGCAGTAGCCACAAACGCGGTTAATAATGATGACTTTGTAAAACAGAACTGGAGGCTAATATTGAAAGGGCTGTCAGAGAGCAAAAGGCTGCTTTTCAAATGACCTTTAAATCCTCTGCGACTCCCGTGGAGGATAAAAGGTAACATGAGTGACAAAAAAGGCCTTTCCAGCTCGCCAGGTTTCGCCAGGTCAAAGAAACATTTGTAATGAATAAATAAATAGATAATTCATCCCCCAGCTGTTTCAGCATCTTTTGTGAGAGGGACACAGGTAGGAAGCAGTTCTCTGAAGCAGGATGAATTTCACAGACCCATATAACCATCGAGAACCAAGCTCAGAGAGCCCGGGTTGCTCGATACGCAGAGCAGAAAGGAACAGAAATTTGCCCACGGGGCTTCAGATGCAATGGTACCCATGAACCATAAGGTTCTAAAATGCCAATGTCAAAACTAGTGGTTCCTAAAATCAGTCTGACTCAGTCTCTTCTGGTTTTGCTGACAGGAAGGCGCAGCCGTGCAGCGCTGTGCTGCCACCCTGCCTGCCCACTGATGCAGTCAGCCACCAACCTCGAGGTGTTTCAGCTTCCAGATGTCTGGGCACAAAAATGGCCAACACTCAGTGTACTTCAAAGCCTAACTGTGACAGAAAATAGCCACACGGGCACACATAGGCACAGGATGAAGAGGGGGTATGCCACATCTTGGCATGCGGCCACAGAGAAAACCACTCCTCTCCTCTTGATCATTTCTGTGCTGTGTCAATGCATTATTCTAAAGAAAAAAAAGTAATTTTTAAAATGGATATCAAATTTTTACAACTGTCAGCCCTGAAAGAGCCTCTTCAAGATGAGACATCTTGTAACAACACAGCATTTTGCATTTATATAATCTTTCTGTCTAAGGTTAGCAACACAAAAAATTACTAAATCAAATAATTAAATGTGTATGGAAAACTTGAGAGGCAAAGTATATGTTACTTTTTATAGGGAAGGGATCCAAAAGCTAGAGGTTAAAAGCTGAATCCAATCTTACCCAGAGGGATGGGACACATTATGGCCCATAATCTCAGCACTGGCATAGGACAGATCCACCAGCCATTTGAAGATCGCTGAATCTCCAGTCTCCTCCACGTGCCAGGAGATTTCTGGGCTGCAGGCAAAGCTTTCTGCTGTGACCCTGGTCTCATTTTCACTGGAAGGCAATCAGATGTGGCTGCAATGCTCACCAGGATCTAGGATGCCAGACAGGCACTTCCAAGCTGGTAGTTTCACAGAGCCCAAGTGGTTTCCATAACACAGGGACAGGAGGGAAGGCTTTCTTCTCCTGAAAACACCATTCTGTCAGTTAATGTGACCCCCTGTTTTAACCTGTGGGAGAACAATAGATAAATTAATATCAATAGATATTTGCTCAACCATCATGACCAGAAGAGATTAATGAAGCCTCCCCAGAGGAGAAGCAGTGGCTGAGAAATGAATGAACAGTATGAAATGACATTAAGAGCTGTGATAATGGCAGAAAAGTAATAAAACACAAACACACACACTTGTTTTTCCATCTTTTCTTTGGCTTTTTTAAGGTCTTGTAGAAAGCTATCCAAGGGTATAGGGGGTGGAAGCAGCTGTTGGTATAAACTTTTCATAATTAAGAAATAAGAAAAATATAATTAAGCAATAAGAAAAGGAAAAAACTACACTAAATAAAAAAACCCAAAACAGAACAAACAAAAAAACCAATCTAACAAAACCAAAAAGAACCAAAGCAAACCAAAAACAAACAAACAAACAAAAAACAAAACAGAAAAAGAATAGACTGCAGGAAGGGAATTATTCATAGAAAAGGAACCCGTATGGTATCCAGTGCTGTCAGCCACTATACCTCACTTATAGCTAAATCCATGTGACTCCTTGCTGAACTTGTATGCAAGGCATTTATTCCTCTTGTTAAAACATAACTTTCCAGAAACAGTCTATTTCTCCCTGTACAAGGCTAGGGAATGACTTGGAAACATTTCTGTCATGTGGCTTTCAGCTGCCTTTGCTTCTTTGTACTATACATTTAAAGTATGTTTAAGCATTACCACACAATTTTAAAGGAAAACAAACAGGGAGGATTAGATTGCTCGGTAACATCTCAACTGGTACCTGTTCTTTAAAACTGAGAACACTGAATTTTGCCAGCTAGACAGCTGTGCAATACAATCAGCCTACTGACAAGCCGTGAAATATACTTTATTATACAATATTATGTCTTACCAAACAATAACATAAAAATATTCATCACTGCTCTTAAAAATGATGCAGTCCTAGTTCCCAGGCAAAACACGATTGTAACGTCTTGTTTTATTACTTCATTGTTTCTCTTTTAAATAATGTTTGAACAGGCTCAGAAATGGCTGGAATTTCAAGTTTAACGTCTGCTGAATCTGCAAAATCCCTGGACGTTTGTATCTCACTCATTCTGCTCCTCAAAGCTTCAGACTGATGGTACTGGAAATTAAATTGACCCATTTATTCATCACTGTAGCAGGGCTTAAACCTCAGCAGCGTGTCAGTGCTGCCAATGACCTAAGTCTTGAGTTTCCAAGATTGCCCCAGCAACTCTCGATAATAAGTGGCAAAACATTATTACTTCCTTTGGTACTCATTATAAAAACATTAATTGGGGTGAAAGGTAATCTACTTCATATGCTAAGTCATGGATCTTCTCTAAGGGTGGACAAGGGGGATTGTAACAATAAGTATGTCATGGTGATTTGTTGCCACAAAGTTTCCTTAAAAGTGTGAATGAATGGACTACTAGGGGGTGGTAAAACTTGAAGTCTTTTGATTTAAATGATCCAGATCTGGTCTGAAAGGTCACCATCAAAATGAGGACAAAGCACAGGAAAGAGATGAGATTCTAAAGGAATCTCAGTAAAATTTATGCAAACCATTTTTTTTTCACTAGCCTGTTTTTTAATAGTTTTATTTTCTTTATTTTAGGGAATCGACTCCATGGCTCACACATTGCATCTAATTAAAATTCACAGTCCTTTTACCATCCCATTCCTATTGTGTCTCCCTTTCAAGAACTGATTTCATACCAAATAAAATGAAAAAAAAAAAAAAAAAAAAAAAAAAAGCATTAAGCTCACAGCCAGACAGCTGTTTCCCCCCCCCTCGAGTGTTGTCACTCTGCCTCTTTAAGCTCTGTTTTATCAGTTGCACAGAAGTTTTTTTTCTTCATTTCAAAGAGCACATTAAACTCTCATTAACTGTAAGGGGAATTAGGCATGCACAGCTAGAAAAAGAAAAAGCAAAAAATCTAAAAAAAAAAGGCCTGCACAATCTAAGTAAAGAAACAGGATTCCCCAGACAGATGTATATTCACAAAGAAATATCACTGCAGGTAACAAATAGGCTCCCTTGGCTGAGTCAAAGATCATTTCCAAAATTTCCTCAAAGCAGGCCTTGTCTTGGAGACATTTCAGCAGGAAAAATGGATTCTGTTCAGCCTGGGGTTATCTTGAAATTCTGTACTTTCATCTTTACAGAACAATAATGTTCGAAAAAACAAAAATTTAAATTAAATCTAGAGCCTTTTAAGGAGGCAACTCAGGGGCCAGCTACTGGCAAGGCTGGAGAGAGCACTGCTGCCAAATGGAAAATGTGAGCTGGCAAGTGGACCTGAAATCTTAGATTTTGAACCTGGCAGATCTGAAAAGTCTTGGCATTTGGTTACAGATCCTGGAATGTAAAGCTTGCAAACAAAAATGTTTTTCCCCATAAGAGCATAAAAAGCACCTTTAATACTTACAAAGCAAACTTCCGTGTACCCTTCCTATAAGCAGCACTGGTGTGTTTTGCACAGTATGAAGTAGCCTTTAGCATTGCCTTGGTTTTGCCTAGAAATACTATCTTCATTTGTCTTACTTTATGTCTCATGTGGGCCCCTGTGACTTTTTGACCCTCCAGTAAATTTTAGCATCATTCAAGAAGGTCAAACAGTCAGGGAAAGCAAAATGGATTTAAAAAAGAAAGAGCTGCGTTGGATGGAGAATTATCATCATACAGTTTATTAGATATTTCAAATGTTGTAGACTTTAATGGCAGCAAACTTTGTAAAGTTCAGCCTCTGCTTTTACTAGTATAAGGGGACACTGTTAATTTTCCATTTGATCTTTAATATCACTAATCAGAACATATGCCCATGTCTTTCTGCAAAGATATATGAATGAGTAAACTTAAGTTTATTTTTTTAATTTATTTTTTAAATATTGTTTTTAAAAAATTTAAATCTTATAAAACAGGTTTTCTTGTGTTTTCCTAGTGCCCTTGATGGCAGGGAAGAGTCACATCCTTACTTGTATGTCCCTGCTCAACTTGGTCAAAATCCCCTCTGCATTTTCTGGTTCTTTTTCTTTTTTTGCCTTTTTCTTTTTTTTTTTTTTTTCCCCTCTTTTACAGTGTAGAGAGAAACCTGACAGTACTGGCAAATCACAGCTTTCAAAGTCAATAGAGGAGTGATTGCAGTATATTTAATAGCAACATATTTTCCCTATTAATATTATTACTGTCATCTCTACCAGTATTATAGCTGGAGCTTAAGCACGGTAAGAGTCACAACTGCTTTCATAAGCCACATCTCTCCTGTAATTTGCTTACATGCAGTGAGCAATGTGACCCATTAATATCTTGTTTAGTTATTGAGAAGTTGGAGTTTGGAATCACTGAAGAGAAGCCCAAGACATAAGGTGCAAAAGAATGTTAAAAATTGTTCTGTAGCTGAGCCAACCCCCCTTGGACCTCGCATGTGCAGAAAGTCTCCAGCCCATGAATCATCTACATGCTATGTTGTGGTCCACCGTGCAAGCTGTAGAGAAACACATGCCAAACACTGATCTCCAAAGCTTCAGACAGCTTAGTCTGTATAAATTATCTCCTAGGATGAATTATTCTGTCTTGATTTGCAAATTTGACACTCTCTCCATTTGTAACTTGTTTCCTTCATCCTTTGCATGCATTAGCACAGTACTAGGATACATTTAAAATCACAAGAGATCCATTCCCATTAGGTTGGAAGGTTTTATTTATGTAAGTATTTCCTCATTCTTAATACTCCTTTACATGGTTGGGTTGTTTTTTTTTTCCCCTCATATATCCTGGAAAAGGAAAAGAAAATGGCATAAGCACCAGTATAGTGTTTGAGCCTTTCTTTCTTTTTCTCTCTTACCTTTACAAGACCACAATTTTACCATTCAGTCTTGCTATTAGTCGCTTGAAGCTCCATTTTAAAACTCTTTCTTAGATAAAATATACATGCCTTCCAATCAAAACAGCTTATTGATGGTGCATTTTTGAGGTGAAAAACTGAGATGTATATATTTTTAATAAGACAAACTTTAAATGTGGTGTTGCACCCTCAGTTCAGCAAACCAGAGAAGCCCTCTTCTGACTCCTGCTCTGAGTGTGCTGCTGAAACCCCACTGAGAATGCTGGCTGGGCTAGCTCCTCTAAGGCTGCCCCTGAGCAGGACGCAGCAAGCTTCTCACCCAGGTCTCCCAAGAATTCACAGGTAATTTAGGATTCAATTCCTTTTCTCCATCTCCCTCCTGAGGATTTCCCTTTCACAAGAAAAATCTCCTGCTGGTGCAGTTACTGGACTGGAACTTGCACTGTCCCCCTCCTGGCTACTGGGTTGGGGATGCTCTCCAACATGATAAACTGTGTCTTCAAGGAGGCTCTTTCCCTCACTGGCTCACAGACACTAATTTAAAGGAGTGCCTAGCTACAGTATGATTTATCAGCAAAGACTACTGAGAAAATAAAGGGCTTTTGAAAGATGACATATTCCAGAAATTATCTGTGTAGCAGCCTGCTCCAAAGTCCCACTGGATTCAGAAGGTCAGCCAGGCTGCAGGTAATGGCAGACTTGTCCACAGCCATTTGAACTTTGGGGTCTGTTAAAATTCTGAGTGTGTACCTATGATAAAATTTAAAATACTGTATTATTTTCATTTATTTGTCAAACGATGCCTTGCCACCAGAACAGCAAAAGGAAGTACAATTTCCAGAATAATGAACATCAGGAAAAAATGGCCTCTCCATTTAAAGGCTATTCTCTGGTGCTCTTTAACTAATTTTGGTGCCTAAAAATGGTATGGCCTCCTGAGCTTCCCTGAGGGCTAACATCATGATGAGGGAGACAGCAAAGGCAGGATACAAAATAACTGTAAAAGTCAGTGTTAACTTACCCAGTTAGTCAGACAGGTTGGAGACAGTATGACTTCTTAGAAAAGAGACTCAAGTGCCATAAGATGGCTTACTGATAGGAAAAAAAGATAAAGGTACCACAAGATGATAACCTGGCATTATGACATTTCATTATTTAAATTATCTGTTGTTAAATAGACCTTGAAGCCAACATTTGGAAATTGACAAACAATTTAGGTGGTGTCTCCTTCAAGCGCATATAGGATCTTGTCCATGACCAACATGAAAGTCAGCTGTCACAGCAGACATTTGATGCTGTGTGTGCCCTCCAGTGCAGACACATCCTGTAGGCAAAGGCAGTTGTACTTGACAGACAGTCATTCTGGACTGGCATGTATAAGTTCAGATGCAGAAGCCATAAAACAATGTAAACCACACTTCACAGCTTCACACGGCAGAAACTCTCCAGCAGATCTGGCCATTGTTTGAGGCTCCCTGAAAACAGATGGAAACATGATGTCTTCTCACAAGTTTCATTCCCACATTACTGCCACAGATGGTGCTCTCACTTCTTTGAAGAATAGATCTTTTTTCTTACAGAAGCAATAACAGAATACAAAGTATTTCACATTACTGCTGACATAACTGATCTCAAGTAATTACTTTTGCAATCTTCCGTCGTATTTTACTTTCCTCACCTCCCAGCACCTATTCTGTTTCTCCATTTAATCCTCTTCCATTCAAACTCAACAACAGGCAGGGACACATTCGATACTGAAATATCAAGTCAGATATTTACCTATACTTTCTCCTCAAAAAGTCCAGATACCCCTAATACAGTGACATTCATAGAATCACTCAATAATGTAGTTCACTGAAAATGGAAAAGAAAATTTTTTCAGATGGTTTGGTAAGACCTTGTAATTTCTCCTTGTGGCAATTTTTTGTGTTTTCTTTTTTCCACCACTAAAAACAAGTAACTGGATTATTATAACTCAGCCTCCTGGGGGCTCATTTCCCAAATGGATGTAAAGAATAAATCAAGCACTAACAGAGACAACTTGGTTCTCAAAACAGACCTCTGCATTTCAGCATCCAGAATGTTAGACAGTGTTTGTGCTGTTGTTATTGTACCTTTTCACCTTTTAAACAATTACTTCACTGTTGTTTTCCACTCATAAATATTATCAGGAAAATCAGCTCCTGTTTACACAAAAAAGGTTTTGAAATCCATCAAGAAGACAAAAACTCACTTCCTACTCCTCATTTACACCCACCATCTATTAATTTGCTAAAGAAATACATTTTCAAGCAAACTCAAAAAAAATGGATTGCCTTATTATTACACTAAACAAATACATCAACAAAAAATTCATGCCATCAGTCACTTGTTACCTATAAATCACCATCTGGAAAACTGAAAGTCCAGTCCAGGCAAAGACCTCTGGCCTCTAGGTGAAGCACAACCTATTAGTTATCATCAGTGCTCTCCACACCAGCTGCTGCTGGAGCACGTTGCCTGCATTTTTAACATGGTAGGATTTTTCCTTGGTCTCCTCACAGCCCTCCCATGAGCCCCACAGAATACTTGCATGCCACTAATATGTTATTGTTTTGGTTTTTACTTCTTCAGGTCAAAATACCTGAAATGATGGAGAGGTGCATTAAGGTTTGACAGACAAGATGTTTTATAGCGTGATGCCTATGCTGCATGTGCCAGGGTATCTCGTGAGGGAGATCAGGGAGGTCTGAGCACAAAAAGTCTTCTGGGATTAGTGCTGGAAGTCTGCTCAGAATGGAGAAATCCATAGCTTTTTCAGTTGTATCCACATTGCCCATGAGGCAAAATATTCTTAAACCCACACCTGTATATGACCACAAACGTTTCTCTTCAGAGAGTACTGTGGTGGTGGTATGAGAGTACATGGGTGCAAATGTCTGTGAACAATCAGAAAACTGAGCCCTGGAGCAGACTCGGGAATTTAGTAATTTTTTTTTAGTCTTCTGGGAACTTTGGAATTATGGGGAGGAAGAAATTCTAGAAGATTCTACTTATTCTGGCCTTGGAACTCATGAAAGGTTCATTACTGGAAAAAATTATGTTATAATCCACAAGAAAGATGTTATCCACTTAGAATTGCATGCGTGCATCACCTCTGCTACATGCTACTGTAGAAAATAAATAAAAGAATTTAATAATCAAGAACTGCACAAACATGCATTCCCAAAAATATTAGATATTTTATTGCATAATTTTAGATGGTTTCTTTAAATTCTTTCCGTAGAACCTTTTCTGATTTTTGAAGAGGGATATTTTGATTTAATTTCTCTATAGAAATGTTCTTTTGTAGTTTTTTGTAGCCGATGCCAACTTTCTCTAGGGCCTGGTTAAACTCTACTGAAGTTAAGGACTCAGTAACACCAGAAAGAATCAAATTTACCTCCTAACTAAAAATAGTTACTCCACTGTGTACATATCTGTGAAAACAGAATTTTCTCATTCACAATCAAGTAATATAATTAAAATTATACATTAAGTGAATACATATTTCTAGACATTTATTCTGCTGTTGCTGGATAAATAGATAGATAGATAGATAGATAATTCAATAGGTATATTAAATTCCCATGGCTTAAAAGATGTTTTGCAGTTCAGATCAATGATAACAGAAAAATCTGTATTGTAGTCAAGATAAAAAGAAGCACATCCACTTCAACAGAATCACTCTCTACCCCAACCTGCACAGAAATCAGAAAGTTTGTATGGAAAGTCTGAAAACTTCAGTTCCCGCTTGTGCTAGTACACAGGTGTGAGGTGACAGGAGGAACTCATAAATCTCTTGGGGCAGAAGGTTTTCCAACAGCCAAAGACTGTCTTTAACTAAATGGCAGTCTTGAGTAAGACTCCCTACAGAACCATGTCCTTTACACTGGCAGAGACAAGAGACACATTCAAGAAGCTGAAAAATAAATTATTTCTAGCCAAATAAAACATACTACCTAATGCTTTGTTTTATTGGGGATAAAAAGAAGATTATTTCATCTAGATCTTCAACATTGTAACACAAGGAATTAGACAAAGCATTCTTCATTCCCAGAGGTTCAGACATTTGTTGTTGACCAGTTGTTAAAATTACATTTATCCTTCTGGGTAAAATAAAGACAGATTTTGGAAAGGTGGGTTAGAGGGTGAATCATTTGAACTGTTTGCTTTTTAATATACCTTGAGACAGATAGACATTTCTTCACTTACATTTTCAGGATTAGGTCAGTTAGTGAAACATGAATCATAAGGTGAAATGTAAAAGAATAATGAAATGCTACAAAGAGGGTAGACAAAATAAATTCTGATAAAACAAGAATCATGGAGAACCTTTGTCCTATGACAAGGAATCAAGCCAAAGGAACCTGGACATATATTAAGGTATGTGAATATTACCTCAAGTGCAGGTACTTTGCTCATTCAACTGACACAGGAGACTGTAATTTGGCTGGCTTCAGGAACACGACAGGACATTGCAAGGGAGCACAGGACTGATAAAAAGCAGTATATTAAATTCAAGGGAGGGAAAACTCAGCAGTGCTACCACCCAGCAGAATACCAATTTTGTCCTAGTGAATATTTGCTTTGTTTTAGATCTCATTCTAGATATAATAGCATAGTGCACTACTGTAGCCAAAATCAGATTATATCACTTTTTATTTGGGAAGGGTGCTTACGTATGCCTGACATTAAGATAATTTTAAGCACTGTCCTGAATCAGGCTGGAAAATACAGCTATCTTCTCTTGTGCATATTTAACTAATAGTTTGTCAGTATTCTCTGTTGTTGTTGTTGTTGTTGTTGTTGTTGTTGTTGTTCAGCACTGTATCACCTAGTCACTGACAGCTGGTCCAAAATTTTCCAGTGACACAAGTTTTACTTAGAACATGCCATATGTCTGTCTTCTTCTAAGGAGTTCAGGCTCAGAACATGTTTTGACAAAATCCAACAGGGGTTTAAAACTTTTGTGGTATAATGGTGGGCTGAATTCACAGAAGACAAAAATAACCCTGCCAGATTCCAGAGCCTCCAGAGGCCTCAGCACTTGAGCTAAACAGTTTGATTTGGAGAAATAAACTGTGGGGGAGACAGAAAGAGAACTGGAAAGTTTTTGCACTCAGATGAACTATGGTTTTCTAGACACTTCTAGTAAGAGGTATTTGCTGTACTGAATAGGTTACAATCCATCACATTTTTCCACACATCATTGTCACAGCACTTAAAGTAGCAAAGTTCTCTTATCCCCATTTTACATGTGAAAGAAGGAGCAGAGAGGCATCAAGTGACCTCAAGTTACACTGAAAATCTGTGCAGTGCCTAGGAACTGAGTCTCTCCAGTCCCAGTACAGCACTTTAACCATGAGATGCTCTTTCTGCTGCTGGTAGCAAGATGATCAGATACAGCTCATACCCATTGACTGTGCCACATTGTTAGAAAATTAAATGGGAGATAGACTGCTCTTTGGCCCTGAGGCCAGCCAACACAGTGTGATTCCAACCTGCACAGCCAAGTTCTTTTGCCCCAAATAGGTATTTCATGTTCCAGCTGTTTGCCAAGAGCATTAACTCCCAATCTGCATACATTCCATCATTGCTTAGGAAAGTGCAGCTTAGAATTGGCCAAAATTCTGACAGAATCTGTGCTAACAACGTAACAGCATGTATGATTACAAAGCAGAGTTTGAGGCTATTCTCCAGCCCTCTCAGGACTGCTAGTACAGATGTAGCCTTGTTTTCCAGATATCAATTGTTTGAAAGCTTTGTCTGTTGAGGACACACAGTGTTTGAAAAGGCCTTGCCAACAATGCTGGAATTGCAAGCATTTCTTTTGCTTTCCAAGTATGCCTGTAACTGTGAAGTCTCAGCACAACCTTGGTCTGCACAAAACATTTATCCAGCAGCAGTGCTGTGAAAATGAGAGGTATTTTGAAGTTTCATGCCCAAGTGCAACTTCAGGAGTAAGATAATGCACTACAACTCTGTTCCGGTCTTTTCTGCCTGCAGCTGGAAAGTTTGGAGCCACAAAAATCAATGTCCTATTGTTCAGTGATTCCTTTTTGCATGTTTCTTTGTGCACTGGAGGGAGAATATTCATTTGCTCTCTTGTTTGAAATGCATTATTTAGTTATTATTCACTTACAAGCCCAAGACAAAGAAATGGTATGACATTAGTGTTCTGAAGTGCTATTGATTACCAGTACCAAATGAAAATATATAATTGATGAAAACATCAGGATCCTATGGGGACTTACAGTTTGAAAGGTTATAAAAGGAAATGCTGATCTCTTGAAACAAATTGATCTACATGCAGCCAAGCTGAGCTGAGTCTCTGAGCAAGCTGGGAGAGACAAGACAGAGCAGCTTGTTTGTTTTTCATCTGTAGTAAAAATACAATGGCTGTAATTTGAAAAGAGCAAGTGTCACATTTGTGTAGAGTCTTCTGTTTGTTCTTCAGTTCATTGCTAGTGATACAGCTCTCTGTTTTGCAAATAAACTCTCTCATCTCAGTACCTCACTCCCAGGACTGCTGGGGCTGTGGCAAGCAAGGAAGTTGTATTCCAGGCCTGCTGGGAGGAAAGTGCTATGTTTTGCTGCTGGATATGCCCTATCACCACATGGTAAGTAGTGTTAATAAACTTCACAGAGAGAGATGCATGTCTTTCAGTCCACCTAGAACAATGCCTTGCTATAAATAAGATTTCTGTAAGGAACACTTCTGCAGAGGAGGGAATATTCAGAAGATGCCTTCCTCTCTTATTAGGAGATGAAAACTGGTATCTAGTAGGTCGTGCTGTTCATTGCCATGGGGAGATCTGCATGTAGATTTTGACCTGCCTTTCTCCAGAAGCCCACAGTCTGCCTCGGGAATGAATACACTCAAAACACTCAGGGCTAGATTGAATAATTCCTCCCTTTACTACTGGGTGCTTCTAAAAGGAGTAACTTCCTCTTTTACTCTCTGTGACTGTGGGAAAAAAAGGGATGCTTTCCTGACCTCGCAGGCTTTTACCCACAACAGAGCCACAGAAGAATAGACTCTGCTTTCCCTTATCAACCAGAAGTAACTGGGAAAGATAAGAGAAGGATGAAAGCTACCATGTGAATGCAGTTTACTGCCCATCTATAGCAAAGAAGGCACAGAAAAGAAAGCTGTCACAATCAGTTCTGTGGTCCATTGCTAAAATGGTTGTCACTATATTTGACCTTCACTGATTCTAAACTTTGGTGCTTCAATCTAGAGTCATGCAGCCATTAAGGGAGAACGTGCTCTTCAAAGGGAACCCCTTCTCTCTCATTCCAGGAAAAGAAAATAAAACATAAATGCAAAAATATATTTTCTTTTTTTTCCCCTCAGCTTTCTCAGCAGAAGGCACACCTACCGTCTGTCATTGAATCAGTGAAACACAACAATGTGCACAGAAGAATATATTTGTCTATACTTGTTTCCCTTTAGAAAGGAAGAAGGTAAAAATGGCTGTGTCAGGCAAAATGAAAGGTCCATTTGTCTTAGAACACATTCTGATGTGGTCAGTTCCAAAAATGCCCAAAATATATGAGGATAAACAGGAGGCAGCAGTTCCCCATGGCCTCCTGCTGCCTGACCCTACAGAATTTCTTGCACTCAAGGTCATTTCTTTGTGTCCCATAATCCAAAATGAATTTTTCATCTAGAATGTTTATTATGTATTTTAAAACCATCTAAATTTGTCACCCACAAAACCCTTGGAAAAGGGTCCTGCAGTTTAATTATATGTTGGGTAAAAAACTAAATCTACAGTTCTTACGGGGTGAGAAATTCCCAACAATTTTGTTCCCAATTCTACACTGCATTGATTGCTATCACACCCCCATTCAGTCACCTCTCCTTCAGGACAAAGAGTACTTGTCTATTCAGACTCTCCATGTGCAAAAAGCTTTACATACCTTTCATCATTTCCACTGCCTTTCCTTGGGTTTGTTACAGGTTTTTTGAGGTGAGTTGATCATAACAGAATACAGTATCAGAAAGGAACCCAATGTGACTTCATACAGAGGCATAATCATAGGAGATATTCTGAAACTTCCTACAGATGGCCATTCAGCATCCAAAAGCCAGGTCTGGTCCTAGCACAACTCTAAGATAATGTAGGAACGTCACCCCAAATTTTGCAGACCAAAAGCAGAAGCTTAGGGAACCAAGTCCACTGGTCAATGACCTACCATTCATTTCATCAGCAATGTGTTTGCTCAAAGAGGGACAGTTATGTGCCTAAGCCCATTTGTAAATTTAAGCCTGAGAGACAAATTTGCTCCAGGTCAGAGATGCAGCACCTGGTGGATGAGGGAATTGAAAGCAGGTCTCCCGGATCTCACTTTAGCACCATAATCATTCACCTTCCCTCATCCTGTGCACTCATTACTGATGTTTAATGTGCTTCATTCACTATATTTATCTGTCGTCTCTGGAATCCTAATGTGTTTCTAGGTGGAATATAAAAAAATCTTACTTAAACTCCTAAACTGAGATTTGGGTTTGCGTAACATATAGTCTATGAGATGACCACATATTCATTCCTGAATCCTATGGAAAAGACAGGGGCAAAGACATCACGTTTATTAGTTTTTACACTGTCTGCTCTTGCCAGTTGAAAGCACTTAAATTCTCCCTACAGCTGCCCCTGCCGCAGACTTCTGAAACAAAGAAAACTGAAATAAGATAAAAAAGCAAAGAGTGCAAGGGCTACCAAGTTGTTTAAAATATAGCTCTGTATTTAAAAGTTGCAAGTTTTGAAAATGTGCTATTAAATTATACCACAGGCATCTACTCGAGCAGAGTTCAGCTTGCACAGTCTCCTTTCCATTGACAACAGCGACCCAGAGTCAGGTTTTTTCAATCAGGTTAGGAATTCACTGTTCAATTTATCAGGTTTGCTTTTGGCTTGAATGAGGGCATATAAATTAAAAGCATACCCCAATAAGACACAAGCTTTGATGTCTAATAGGGGTTCTGTGAATTCATTATTTTAATATTTTAGATTTATAATCAGGAGGCTAGTCATTTTGCTCCAGTCTACGTAATACGTTTTTCATGGTCCTTTTCCCAGCTCCCTTTGACAAATGTTTTCCTCAGATTACACTCGTTAATACTGGGGATGTTTTGCAAGCCCTAGGGCACTAAGATCAGGGATGATTTGAAACATCAACTTTCCTAGATATTAAAAATATAGTTCAAAAGAAGTTGAAGGACCTTTGCATCACTTGAAATATTTATCTTTAATAATATAACAGCATAAATCTGCTGGAAAAAAATTACTTTGAAGGGTGGTGTATCATCCAGCAATGCAGAATTGTTTAAAAAAATAACTAAAGGAAAGGGAAATAACTAGTTTAGGAGAAGCTGCACAGGATGAGACTTGACACAGGCCATTCAATAATTCACTTTTTTAAAGGAAGCTGCTGTAGCAGTTTCCAAATTTTTCATCCTCTATTATCTGCTACTATACCAGGGCACTGAAGCTCCACAACATTCCCTCTTGAGCAAAAGCAATGAAAAATATCACTGATTTGTTCTAATCTTAAAATCCTTGTCCTCCTTTTGATCTGCTAGCCTACATAGGTAAGCCACATAAGTCAGCATGGTCTGGCCCATTTTGCACTCCCTGCACATGAAGCAGTCAAAAAATTAGCTAAGTGGGTACTTAAGCTGAGTTTACACTTGCTTTCCATTGCTAGAGCTATACAAATCAGTGGGACAGTATGTGCAATTCAAAATAACCATCAGATATACCAGAGTTACCAACTGTGACTAATAAAGTATGGAAATTTTACATTAGTTCTCTGATGTTAAATCCATCACCCTCTCAGCTGTACTTAGGGCAGCAGTCTCAGGACAGTCATCCCTTCAGCTGTTTCGTAACATTTAGGAATTACACGATGACTTAGAGACAGACTTGCAAAATCAATCCTCATTTTGAACTTAACTGGAGTATTTGCTTCACAAATACTTTTTTACTTCACCTTTCTTTTAGAAATGTGCAGAAATTTTGCTTCTGGTACTTGCACTGCATGGTTCCTGATTAATGGCTGAAAGTCACAGCACAGTGTATGGAGTTTTACAACATGCTAATTCTCCTTTGCTGATATCACTATGGACAGAGGTAAACACACACACACATGCCCATCCCTTCTCTCCAAAACATTTTTAGATTTGCACTGTAGCATTTCGGATCATCCTTTATTAGAGAAGCGAAAATTTCAAATGAAATATTGTCTATTAGGGATTATTTTCTTTCTGGCACCTGTAATACAGGGAGAACAGAAATGCTACAACCAGTCTGAGAAAAATTCATTGATGAATTTAGAAAGATAAATTCTTTCAAGATCCTTCACTGAAGGATACTCTAGATACTTGTCTTGATACTCTTATCAAGACATCCTCATGCATCACATGTAATTTTTGTTTCGGTTTCAAACTATGAATGTCCCAGTGTTTCTAGGTCCTCCCTTATGTATTCATATTCTATCATTTTGTGTATTTTGTATTTTCATGTGAAAAAGTTCAAACTGAAGTCAGAGAATCACAGAATTGTTTGCGTTAGAAAGGATTTTTAAAGATCACCTGATCCAACTCCCATCTACATCTTTTAGTAGATCATGTTGCTCAAGGCCTCATCCAAATTGACCTTGAACCCTTCCAGGGATTGGGCACCCACAGCCTATCTGGGCAACTGTTCCTCCACCCTCATCATAACAAGTATTTTTTTTCTGCTCAGTCAAAACCTAACGTATTTCAGTTTAAAGCCACTTACTTTGTCCTATAACTGTAGGCCCTGGGAAAAATATGTATCTCTGTCTTTCTTATAAGACCAATAAGTATTGAAGTCTCCCCGAGAAGGTCTCCCCAGAGCTTCCTCTTCTTCAAACTGGACAACCCCAGCTGTCTCAGCCTGTCTTCATAGCAGAGGTACCAGCCCTCTGAACATTTTCATGGCCCTCCTCTGTTATCACTCTAAAAGGTCCATGTCTTTCTTTATATATGTCTTCTTAGATATTTTTTTAGCAATTAACTGCTTTTGGAAGGACTACAATTCCATACCTTTCTTACTGGACTTATTGAAAGCAGCAAAGGTATTAGAATGGCCAAGTGACCTAGGACCTTACTATGGTGTAACAATGTACAAATGAATGTTGATCCAAGAAGTATTAGCACACTACCTGGTTCTGGTTAACTAATGCTACTTAATTTTTAGTTTTTAGCAAAGTATTTAGTGTTGTTGGTACTCTAAGTATGTAATTAAAGGCATCCATATTATTTTCTCTAGGCAGTTTATTTTTAATTTTTGGAAATTATTTCCTGAAGGCTGTCTGCTAGGACCAAGTCAGGAGGAAGAGTAATGCTAAGGATTTAAAACATACTTTTAAATAAACAAAACAAACAAACAAAAAAACAAACACAAAAATTAGGCAGTTGGGCAAAATTATGTCCAGAGAAGAAGAGGCATACTCAAGAAATGTAATACCATTATAAGAAATTAATTATTTTCATCAGCGTCAACAGAATTTGAAATGAGTGGCCTTCAGGGATAATTTTTTTATGGATAACTTGGTTAAGGAGCAAGGCTAAGTAAAAATGGAAATTTTAAAGAGCAGCAATAAATAACCCAGGACCATGTCATACTCACAAAGAGTTCTAAAGAAACTCGGTTGTGAAACTGCAGAATAACCAACAAAAGTATGTCCCCTTCTGCTTACTGCAAGCTTGATTACTTTCCAGCAGAGTGAGAAAAGACAAATATCAGACCAAGATTTTTATGCGGCTGCAGAGGCAGTTCTGGGAATTACAGACTAATGAGTCTGATTAACATACCAAAAAATTCATTTGCCTACTAATTAGCATAAAATATAATAGAAGCTAGAACAGGTGGGCACATAAATAACTGTAACACACTGGGGTGGAATCAGCATTACTTTTATAATTCATGAAATAGAATATTAGAAGACACAGCAAGGAAACAGTGTTGCACTAGGTATGAGGCAGCATGTATTCAGAAAGAAAAACCCCAACCTAATCACATGCTTTAAATAAGGTCCTTCAGTAACAGTTCTGCAGAGAAAATAAGGTGGCAATAGATAAGAGGGAGGACCTTTCAGGGATGAATAATGGTTTGACAAAGGGAAAATAACAAGTTGAGATAAATGATTCACTCTCAGAAGGTGGGGAATTTGCCAGCACGGGTACCTCAAAAATCAGTGCTGGGACCAATGTTGTTCAATGGAACCATGAGTGATCTGGAAAAGTAAGATACAGTCTTAAGTTGTGCCAGGGGAGGTTTAGGTTAGATATTAGAATTTTTTTACGGAGAGGGTGATCAGGCAATGGAATGGACTGCCCAGTGAGGTGGTAGATTCTCCGTCCCTGGAGATATTTAAAAAGAGACTGGATGTGGCACTCAGTGCCATGGTCTGGTAACCGCAGTGGTAGTGGATCAAGGGTTGGACTTGATGATCTCTGAGGTCCCTTCCAACCGAGATATGACTGAGTCTGACATTGGCCTCATTAGGTCTCCATGGTAAATTATAAAAACCAGTGAACTTGGAACAGGAAGTAGAGGGCCTTGAAAGAAGCTTATAAGTAAAGATAGCAGAGAAGACAGAAGAAAGAGACAAAACATGACATAAGAGCAAACAGAACTGTGTCGTTGTTTGGGCCAGGATAAAGGTGATTTTCTGGTTTGTACTTTTGCTTTCAGCTATGTCTCTTGTAAGTAGCTGCACTTGCTGAAATTAACAGCAAGTTTCTCAGACAGTGTCTGCTTCTGGGACTGATAACACTGGATGGTTATAGTTACTGCCAGAGACTGGTACGTAGAAGGACACTGCTCAGCTCTGAGGAACATTTTACCCTCCAGGAGTAAAGAGGTCCCACCTGAACCCCTCCTTTGGGGAGGACCAGACAAGATAGATGCCAGAACTGACCAAACAGAGTATTCCATCCCATACACGTCATACTCAGTATAAATTTGAGGGACCCCAAGGGTCAAACATCTTCCTGCCCTTTCTTCGCCTGTTCCTTGTTTTTGCTTCGGCATCCTGGGAGGATTCCATCCATTCGTCAGCCTGTGGTCCTGATCCATGCCAGCCTGAATCTGTGTGTTCCTGCCTCCAGCTCCTGACTGCTTCTGACCCCAGGAGTCCAGCCTGGACTTTCCCAGGGCTGCCCTGCAGCCTCCGTGGTGACGTGAGAGTTATTGGGGGAAAGGGGGGAGGAACGTGGTATCAATATTTCCTGTATATTTGTATATTTGTATATATTTAGTAATTTTTCCTATATATCATTACTGTTTCACTAAAGCTGTGTAGTTTAGTTTCCAACCCATAAGCCTCTCTCCCGTATTCTCTCTCCTTTCCTTATCAGGGAGGAGAGGGGGATTAATAGAGAGCATCTGTAATTCAGTTTAATTGCAGGGCCAGTGTTAAACTGTGACAGACTGAAAATATTCTCAGTCCATCCCCTGCCTCAAAGCTGAGTCAGCTGTAGGATATCTCATCATCCTTGATCAGTGTAGTGCGAAAGCCTCCAATGATACAGCTCCTATGGTATTAGGAAAGCCTATTGTGCAAGTGATTCACTCTCCTTAATGTTAAGATCTCTAATACCTAACCTTATCCTTCCTTGCTGCAGTTCATACCTATTTCCCACACCTTGAATACAGAGAATGGATTACTCCCTTGCTCTTCTCCAGAAGGCTTTCACATCTTCAAAGCCTATTGTCACAATTCCATGTTTATCATGAAATGAGATACTCTAGACCTGTCATAACTTCCAGTGTGTCTTTACCAGGGCTGAGCAGAGTGTAAAGATTATGCCACGTGACTTGCAAACTTCCTTTTACTTCTACTTCTCACTGTGAAGTTTGTCCTTGTGTAACAGCAAGACATTGTTGACTCATGCTCAGGTTGTTATCGCTATATTCACAGATTCTTTCCTGAAGGACTGTTGCTTAATCAGTTGCTTCCCATCCCATATTTGTGTAGGTGATTATCACTGCCAAACTGAATATCCCTATTGATTTACAGGTTTTTATTAGAAACCATTTCATCAGTTCACTGAGATAATTTTGAATTCCAACTCTGTCCTCCAGAGAATTTGCACTGCTTCCCAGCTTCATCTCAACACCAAGTTCACAACATTGGTAAAGTCCTGAATATACTCTGTCCAGAAAGACCCCAAGCAAATCTGACTATGTATCTATTTAGAAAATAACCACACAGAGTTACTTTTTAGATCTGAGTACCAACTGATTTTACTCCCTCCCTTATGAAGTTTCATGAAGACCATGTTTATCTAAAGAAGTGATGCAGATCGTGTTTCCCTCCTATCCATGTGGATTGCTATCTTATGTAAAGACACTGTATTTCTTTGGGTTTTATTATTTTTTATTATTATTTGGGTTTGTTGTTTGGTTTTTTCACTGCTAAGTCCTTTTCTCTGTTAAACATCTTTTTTGTCTTCAAGGTGAATGCAGCACAAGTTGTTTCATAAGTTCTTTAAATATCCCAGGATGATGCTGGCCAGCCCCATTCACCTGAAGACATTTCTTTAACTTGTGCTTTCCCATTGTAGCCTTGAACATTACCTCCAACTGATATTATTTATGATGTAAATTCCACTAAACAGTCTTTTCCACAAAAAAGTGTGCACATGTGAGAGGTAGAAGTGACCTCACCATTTAGGAAAGATGGCTTTTGGTATACTTCTCCTTATGCTTTGTCACTACTGTTTCTTCTGCCTGTGGCCTCAGTACCACCTCTTTGATTGTACTTTTCTGCATTTAAGTTTATTTTAAAAAAAAATTATATTCTTGCTCTTCTCCTTCCTTCCCTTCTTAAGTAGGTAGTAATTTTTGTGTTAGTTCTCATTCATGCCACTCTCCACGTTCAAATTTTTCAAACATTATTTCTTTAAGTGTTCATTACTTCCTCAGTTGCATTCCTCATCTCCTAAAACAGAAGTTTGTCACAGGTGTGATCCCCTTTGCCACCTCAGTTCTTGCCCTTGTGACAAACTTTTGATAAGTATTTTGACCAGATATGTTTGAAATTGTAGTAAAGACCAACCTCAGTTGACACATAGGAAAATGTAATGGGATAGTCAGCATGAGTTCCTTGGAATTCATACCCAAGAAAAGCATTGGAATTCTTTGAAAGAGTTAAAAAGCATATGGAAAAGTGTAATCCATGGGATACCTTTCCCCACACTGCTCTTTGCAAGATTTGCTACGTGACCCTCAAGCTAAAACTCTCCTAGGATAAACATTAAGTTCTTCTGAAGTGTATCAAAGATTAAGTCATAGTTTAGGCATATAAAATTAGCTTTAAGAGTAAATGGTCAGTTTTCACATTTCAGAAAGGCTACCAATGATAGTCTTCTCCACTAAAGCTTCTGCTCCTCCACACACGCATGAATGAGGTAGCTAAGTTTTCTGATTACCCAAAATTACTCACTTCACTTGCAAGCTGACTGTGAGGAGCTGCAGGAGTTATTGTGTTTCTAAGTGAACAGGTAATAACACGCCAAATGAAATCCACTGTCAACGAACACAAAGGAAAGAACAGGAGAGGAAAACAACCTCACAATATAGACAGAACAATGTGTGTCAAGTTAGCTCCTGCCCCTTACAAAGAGATCCTGCACTCATCACGAAAAAATGTCATCTTCATGCTCAGCAGCCGATAAGAAAAGCAAATGACCACTGGGAACTTATAGGAAAGGAAAAATGAACAAAACAGACAGCATCAATACATAAATCAGTTACACGGTGTAGTTCACTTTACCTCATCTACCCCCAAAAATAAGGATAACAATTATTCACAGTGTCTTGTAACCCAGTAAGTACAAACACCATATTTAATTATCAATAAGCAGATTTAAAGCATCTGAAAATTATGATTTGTTTACATATGCTCCATGATTTAATTATGGAACAAGCTCCACTCATAGAAGAAATCTCCATCAAAGACAATTAGATGTAACACACAATAATCTTTGGCTCAAAACATCTTTAAAGTGTTGAGTGCCACCTGAAGGGAATTTATACATCATTTTTCTAGTATTCTTTCCCTCTTCAAGCCACTATTGGCCACTCTTAGGGTAGAATAGTAAGTAAATGTCAGTCTGATGCAGTGCAGCTGCCTTTAAATAACTGAAAATACATGCTATTAGCCTGTTCCTAATTTTGGTAATGGAGACTGGCAGTACAGCACATTTCACAGGCAAAATAGGAGAGTCCAGTGAGATTATTTTTCATTTTTAGTGCACCACAACTGAGATTTTCATATAAATTAAGTTCTTGCTCCAGAAAAATGAGAAGGGGAAAAAAAAAAAAAAAAAAAAAAAAAAAAAAAAAAAATAAAATCAGTAATTTGGGCACTAAGGAATAGATAGAAATGTAAGAGCAAAGATTTGGTCCAGTGTCATGAGACAGATGAAGAAAACAGAAGTCAAAGCTGTCTCATGCAGAGTTATTCTAACCTGATGCAGGCAGAAAATTAAGCTGGTGGGACAGGAGTGGCAAGAAAAGGATGTGAAGCCTGCAAGATGAGGACAGAAGGAAGACAAGGAAGGAGGATGGATACATGTGATGTGGTGAGAGTCATGGCTGAGTGGCAGGGGAGTCATTACAGCTAGTACTGTACACACATAATAAGAGAAATCTATTGTTAGCTTACTAAGTTTATACAAATTTTACAGAAACATAAGGCTCCCAGTGGATGAAAAAGTGCTACATTGCCATCTAGAGCAGAAAAAAGGAAATTATAGAAAAATGTTAGGTGAATACAACCACTTCTGAATTTAAAAAAAATGAAGTAATAAAGACAGAGAAGCATTTAAAACCTCTTCAACCAGGAAATCCTCAGGAACAGTAAGGATGCTTTTTGTCAAATTCTCACATGAAGGGGAGCTCTCAGTCGATACAAGGTAGGACTGGAGCTTTGGTACCATGTGGCCTGCAGATGAGCTTCAAACTAGTAGGTCTGAGAGAAAAATAGCTATAGGAAGAAAATACTTGATCTGACAGGATAAATCTCACCAAGAGCCTTGTCTGGTATCTGCTTTCCAAAATGACCAGATGCTACAGAGGAAAGCCCAAGACACGTTGCAAAGAAAAACTGTCCATTGGGGTTTTTGTCATTTCTTGTTTAAACTAACTCAAATAAATCAATTTTTGGTTCTTACACAACAGAATAAAAGTTCATTCCATTTCTAAATCAGTTTTCATGCCCCTGCTATAACTATGTGCATTCTGTCTACAACAATATAAATAGAAGTCAATAAGTGCTTATTATTACTGAAAACAGAGAAGTATACTCTGAGAAACAGTTATAAAATAAGATCTTAAAGAAGCCAATAAGGAAAACATTTCAAGGTATTCTTCACTAACTCAGCAGTTTTACAAATTAAATTAATTTCCATTCTTATATGTTTGAAGCAAAATCCAAGTTAGAAAAGAGTGTGAACAACCAAACAGACAAATTGTCCCCTGACTTGCACTACTATTGGCCAACGCCTTTTATCTGTGGTAGAAAATATTGCAGTGAAGAACAGAAATCTTGCAAGCACTGGGGTGGCAGGAGGGAAAGGAAGGCAGCCCAACTGTACTGAGAAGTGGTGGTGCCACCCTTGGACCCTTTTTTTGCACCCTCCCTGCCACGGGCGGCAGGAGACGAGTGCCACCATCTATACACTGCATCACCTCTGCCCCCACTACCAGCATCAAAACTGCCTGCTCCAATTCCATCACCCCAAATATTCACCTCACCCAACCCAGGAGATGGTGACTGCCTCCACCCCCCAAAGCAGGAGCCAGGGCTCCCTGTGCCCCAGGTTCACTTACAGCACCCTTATAAATGAAGGTGTGGTGGGACAGGTACCGTTTTCTACCGTATCACAAAGCACAGCAATAACATCAGGTTTTTAAAGCATCAGTATCCATCACAGTCCATACAACAGCCAATTCGCAGCCTGACAGGGCACCTGGTAGCCTCCAACTGTTACGCTGTCTTCCCTGCACAACCTCCACAAACCTGGTAAGTCAGAACAGCCAGATCTGTTTGCTTAGGACTGAGCAAGAGAAAAATTGAATTACCTCTTGTTATTAGAGAAATCTGTCCCAGAGGAAGGTGTTGAAACTGCTGAAGCAAGAAAGTGAGAGAGCATTTTATGGCTCACTGCATTATGAATGGCCTATGAATATACAGACAAAGTAGTCTCCAAAGTTACCAGACTCCAACTATGAACTCCATGTTTGATTAAAAGATTATAAACAGTCAGACACATACTCCTGTTCTGTTCTCCAACAGTTTATGACTCCTTTTCATTTTACAGTACTCAGTGGCAAAGCTTGCCTAGTCCAGGCATGCACTGAGACTGCTATTGTTTACCATAGTTGATTCAAGCTGACATGTTTGAAAATTATTATATCCATTTCTTCTGCTAGATATTTTGCCTCCCTTGCTTATACTTCTTAATTTCTCTCTTCTACTATTATTGGTCTTATGACTAAAGGCTTTAATTTATTCACCATACAATGCTTTTACACACATTTTCTGTCATTCATTACGCATTGTCTCCCAGTATCTCTAGGGTGTAATAAGAAGAATCAAGAATATAAAAAGTTACACTATATATTACCTCATATGTCTGCCTTAGACTTCAGCTGCTGAACTTCTATACACTTTAACAGAGCAGACTTTTCCCTACTGAAATTATTCAGTCATTAAAGTTTAACAGTAGGTGTGAGCCCACATAGTATCAAAGTGCAAAATCAGGAATGTTAGCAGACAAAATGTAATCAAGACACATCTTAGTACCTCAATAAATCTGAGGAGAAAATTATCAGAATAAGCAAGATAATCCTTGGTTTCTTTTAATGTCTTTCTTTTGCCTTTATTTTCTACCTGTCTTCCTGTTCCAAACTTGGTTTTTGTTCACAATTTCATATGTGGTTTTTAGTTTTTCTTTAGCACCATCCTCACACAAGTATACTTCAGTGTGACAGAGAAATAACATTCAAATTAATAAATCACTTACTAATTAAAAATACACACTGACATGTCCTCATTTTGGGGTATACAGGAAGAAGAACATCCACAGACAAAAAAAAAATTGTGAAAGCATTTCTACCTAAAAAGACCCAGATATCTTGTGAGGGTCTCAGTGAATTTTGACTCCTCTTTAATCTATTCAATTACTTTTAGGCAACATTCCCTACAGTTGTTTAAGTTACTAAATATCCAGATGCCATCTTAACAAGTATCTCCTGTGGATTTCACTAGCATGGCTAGAAGATTCAAAGAACAGCCTTCGCCTCCAAAGCCAATGCCTCCATATCCTTACCTTTGAAAAGAAAGCCCAGAGGGAGATCCTGCTATCCCAATTTTTTATCTGCAGAAGATTTCCCTGCTGCAGTAGGGGAATAGCTAGCAGGTATCCACTGCAGACATCTTCTAATAGAATCAGTTAAAGGAGACTTAGCTTGTTGAGATTCAATATTTAATGGTCTGAAATAAAAAGAACAGACTAAAATCTTACTAAACCTAAAGGAACTGCTGCAGTAGTAAGGAAGCAACAGGTAAAAGCTGACAGAACCAAATTCTAAAAGCACATTCTCTGATTGCAGTTTTTCTTGACAAGTGCTGATATAATTAGTTCTTCAGATCAATTTTGCATTAACATGCATCACTTGGTCTGTGAGCAACACCTGCAGCTCTCCTTCCTCAGCCACCTCTCACAATTTGAAAATAATATCAGAGAGCAAATGTTTTGAGAAGGATTTGGAAAGCAATGGAAGGCTAATTAAACCAACTTACACTCTGAAACTACGATTAAAGTACAGGCTTCCTTGTACACTTAAGGACAAATTAGGAACAAGGACATCAAACAAGGATCTACAGACACTCCACAGTTAGTAAAAAAAAATGCAAGCAGGACGTGAAAAAAAAATCAAATCAAAGGTCTGCTGATAGTGGGAAAATGCACACAAAAGAGACAATACTTTGCTGACCTTTACCCAAGTATTATTGTCATGAACTGCTGAGATTTTTTTAAAAACAGCCAAGTCTGACATCTGACTCTTGATCTTCTTACCAAGCTCTGACACGAAAGAGCTGCATTAGAAAAAGAGCTTACCTCCTTCAAAATGCAAATGTGTTTATCTGAATGAAAGACTACCTAGTTGCTGTGATGATTACCTCTGGCTAACCTGGAAGTTGTATGCTTCTAGAGGCTGATTAGACAGCATCTCACAACCATGACTGTTGTAATGAGGCACACCCAGTGCTCAGCTTCAGAAATCATCCTTTCAGAAAAGCAGAATGAAAAAACCCCCATCACTTTATATTCATATCACTGAATCTACAAAAAGTCCCTCCAAAACAAATGCTCATTACAATCATTTTATAAGCCTGACCATTTTTTACATAGAACTCTGAATCAATATTTTCTTTCTGCAATAACCCTTCCACATCTTCTGTCACAGCATTCTGTAGAATTTGTTTAGGTCTTTCCCTTTTTTTGAAAAATGGAAGGGAACTGGAAACTAAAATTGCCAGGTTAAGTATCACTGTATTTTTATAGTTTGCATTCATGTAATGGGAGTGAGATTTATGTCCCTAACCTTGAAATATTCTGAACCAATTATTTACTTAATATTTATGTTGAATTATCTATGATTGCAGCACTAACTATGAAAGCAACCAGAAAAAATTCTGCAGGTGGCCTGTAAAGCTAATTTTGAAGTTAGCTGAACTAAGCTCATGCAGTGGTCTTACAGAATATTAATATAGTGTTATAAACTACAGTACCCTCAGGGTGTTCACCTGCCATGGAATTTAATTTACTTCATATCTCATCTAATAGACTGAATCTCATCTATTAGGTAAATATAATGTGAATACGTTTCCTTGTTTCTCTCAGGAGTTTACTGGTAAAACCTGGAGAGGCATTCCCGCAGAATCTTCTACTGCTATAATTAGCTTGAAATTGAGCTAATGTGCCCTTTTCTGTATGAAGCAATACAGAATATGCAGTCTAGGTACAAAATAGCACCCTCCTCAGAGTCGACTGCAGCATCTGCATTGCTCCTGCAACACATTTGTGTTTATTCTTTGTTGTTTCAGGTAGGAAAAACTACAGCAAGCCCCAGGGATTTCAGCCAGAGGCTGTGTTTCCACCATGCTGACTGCTGTGCCAGACAAGGGGAGCCCTTCCCAGAGACAACACTCTGCCCTTGGTAGAGTAAATGGCACATTCCTCTGCCTAAGCAGACAGACCCTCAGGTTTTGTAGGATTATCTAAACAGTGAAGTCGGCTGAAAACAAATGAGGTATTGTCTGCAGCCAGCATCTTGGCACAACTTCAACAGTGGGGGTGGAAAAGGGTTTGAATATGCCGCTCTTCTGTGCGCCTCTTGCAGCGCCTGATGCCTGGCTCTGGCACTGCTGTGCAGGTGGCATTTCTTACCAGAGCATCCAAAGCATCTTGAAGCAGCAGTTTTCTGGGCAGGCTGAAAGGCAGCACTCAGTAAAGGCATTTTCTAGTGGGCACGTGGCATACAGAGGGTCACACATTCTGATTAGCTCCACTCATAGTAAAAAGTATCCTGGTAAGAGGAAGGCCGCTGTGACTTTTGCTCCTGCTTTCTTTTCACGTGAACTCCTCTGTGTATGACCTACTGCTACACAGCATTGTCCCTCTGGGGTTTATTCTTTGAAACCTGTTACGGTTACTTATCACCAACGCCACTCCTATAGTTAGTTCTTTCATGCCTCTCTGTCCATCAGGGTAGGCAGACTCACAATGCACTTTGTCAAAAATCGTAAGAGAACATAGCCTTATGGATATCCCAGAATGAGCCCCTTTATCTGTGGCCTGCACTTCTGTGCGTGAAGTGTTGTCAGCATAACTCCCAGGGATAGGTCCTGAAGAAAAGCTAGTAGGGGCAGGGAATTCAGGCACCTGACAGGGTAAGTGTTCTCATTTTGTGTATGCCATTTATGATTCAACTTAGCTGTTATGTCAGACAGAGGAAAAAGACATGCAGGATGCATAAAAGCAGAAAAATGCATTGCAAAAACAGCTTTAGAGAGGGCGAATGAGAAAAAGATAGAACCCATGGGCAATTTAAAAAATAAAAAGTAGATGTTATAGTTCACTGAATCAAATATGACATTATAGTGCAGAGGAAATTGAATTCATCTGTACTCGATAAGGGTGGCTTCATTATTCACTTGTGTCTTTGCTTAGTTGTGACACTCATGACTGATGAGACCATCCCCGTCTCATGAAGATAAATTCAATATCCGTAGTATCATTCTAATATATTCTCTATATATAGAGAATGCATTTAATGGATGGTGGTGGGGTAGTATTTTTATCTTCACTGGCTCATGAAAGGAGGGAACACAATTTCCCAGAGCTGACAGTTGAGTGACTCTGTATGGACCCCTCTTCACAACTGCTATGTTGAGGGTAGAAGTGGTAGTATGGGGACATGAGAGAGGGTAGAACACGGGCTGACTTATCATCTGAGATCTGAATCCAGAACTGGATCAAAACACAGCAGAGATTTGGCCATTGTATTCTAATCTTGATTGGATACTTGTCTGTGTATGAGCACACTACCACCATAAGATAGCATGAGGAAGCACCAATTAAATGTGCTGATATTAACCTAGTGCTGTTCTTGAGCTGTAACTTTCTTCCTCTTCTTCCATTCTCATTCACTTTGCCAACCCAGTGAAATATTTCTCCTTGATGAGGTCTCTGAGTCACGTCTCCTCCCTCCTTCAGTAGCATCATATATTCATGCTCATCTCTAGCAGACTAGTTTAAAACGTGGAAATCTTGGAAGCTGTTCAGCAGAAGTGATCCCAGAAGAGATATGATTAATAAGTAAAGCATATAGGAGGAGGTCAAAGGTAGCAATCATAAATTTAATTTACTATGCCTCTGTAATTTATCACAACTCCATACAGGCGGTCACATGCCTCTTCATAAGGGAGTTTTTTACTGATAGATCTGAGGGGAAGAGGGTGGGGAGGAAGAGCACAAGCCAGCACTGGTCTCTAAAGTGAAGCAAAGACACATCCACATGCACACTCGAGTTCAAAGCACTGTTACAGCTGTCTGCACCAAAGCATAGGAATTTCTGCCCGTAAACTTCTGTCCAGATCAGGACAGAGGTCGATTAATTCTGTATTCATACTCTCACAACAAGACAAGTGAGAGATTTTACTGACAGGTAAAAGAAAAAATGGAGAAGAGAATTCTGTAATAAGCTGAGCATACAGAATTTTTTTAAATCCCATCATTTGGCAGCTGACATAGATCCACTGCATAATGACTTATATGAATTCTTTTGGTTAACTTTTGCAATGTAACTGGGCAACACCTGCATTGCTTGGTTTGTCAGTGTCTTCATCACAGCCACTTAGAGAGTTTCATAACACAGCCATTAAAATCTGCTTCAGGCTGAAATTTGGCACATAAACGCATGAAGAAGTCCAAGTGAGAAATAGTTACTTTAATTTCTAGAAAATTATTACATACTGCCTCTGTTCTGGAGTCTGGAATATGATAATTTTCTTTGATCATCATATGCATAAATTATTAATGGATTTTCTTCTTGTTTGGTCTAAAACTGTAATTATATAAAGCAGAGATTTTTCTGTCATCCTCTACATAACAACTTTAATTTGTTAAGCACATGGCAGTACTCCTCCACCAGATGACCAGTGGCAAAGAGGTGTTAGGCAAATAAATATCAGTTGTATAACCAACTGTAATGCAAATTTTAAACTAGGCTGAAAGTGTTAAAAATGAAACAAATAAAATGAATGGAGGAAAACTGAAAAAACAAAACAAGAAAACAAAAAAAACTACTTAAGAAATTCTTTGCTGTTTTTCTCTTGTTTCACACAGTTTGACAAGAGTGTAGTAAGAGTCTAGTCATTTGTGTCTATGTACAAAGAGACCCTTATGTAGTCCTTCCAACTGCCTTTCATTGTTGTATGTCCTTACTCACTGAAAGAAAGCTGTACATTACTCTCAGATTCCAGGAAGAATGTAGAAGAACCATTTTTATAATTAGCCCTAGAAACACATACAAGGAATTGCATATGAACATATAGATGTATATATTTTTGGAATCATATTTAGAATCACTGGAAAGCTGAACTTGAAGACCTAGATCCTTTCTTCACAGAATCACTGAATCAGCCAGGCTGGAAAGGACCTCAGAGATCATCAAGTCCAACCCTTGACCCACTTCCGCCACGGTTACCAGACCATGGCACTGAGTGGCACATCAGTCTCTTCTTAAAAACTTCCAGGGATGCAGAATCCACCACATCCCCGGGCAGCTCATTCCAATGCCTGGTTATCCTTTCTGTAAAGAATTTTTTCCTAATATGTAACCTAAACCTACCCTGACAGAGCTTAAGTCCATGCCCTCTTGTCTTACTGGTAGCTGCCTGGGACAAGAGACCAACCCCTACCTGGCTACACCCTCCTTTCAGAGAGTTGTAGAGAGTGATGAGGTCTCCCCTGAGCCTCCTCTTCTCCAGGCTGAACAGCCCCAGCTCCCTCAGCCTCTCCTCACAGGACTTGTGCTGGAGTCCCTTCACCAGCCTGGTTGCCCTCCTTTGGACCTGCTCCAGCACCTCAATATCCTTCCTGAACTGAGGGGCCCAGAACTGGACACAGTACTCAAGGTGTGGCCTCACCAGAGCTGAGTACAGGGGCAGAATCACTTCCTTGGACCTGCTGGCCACGCTGTTCCTGATACAGGCCAGGAATTGGCCTTCTTGGCCACCTGGGCACACCGCTGGCTCATGTTCAGCTTCCTGTCAATCCAAACCCCCAGGTCCCTCTCTGTCTGGCTGCTCTCCAGCCACTCCGTCCCCAGACTGGAGCTCCCCATGGGGTTGTTTTGGCCAAAGTGCAGGACCCAGCACTTGGCCGTGTTGAACCTCATCCCGTTGGAATCAGCTCAACTCTCCAGTCTGCTCAGGTCCCTCTGCAGAGCCCTCCTGCCTTTCAGCTGATCCACACTCCCCCCCCAGCTTAGTGTCATCTGTGAATTGTCATGATTGGTGTCATGATTGCAAATTGTCATGTCAATCCCCTCATCTAAATCATCAATTAAGATATTAAGCAGAACTGGGCCCAGCACTGATCCCTGGGGGACACCACTGGTGAGAGGCCACCAGTTGGATCAGCACCGTTCAGCATCACTCTCTGTGGTTCCTAACCCAGCACAGGGTGCTCCTGTCCAAGCTGTGGGCTGACAGCTTTTTCAGGAGAATGCTGTGGGAGACGGTGCCAAAGGCCTTGCTGAAGTCCAGGTAGACCACGTCCACAGCCTTCCCCTCATCCACCAGATGGGTCACCCGATCATAAAAGGAGATCAGGTTGGTCAGGCAGGACCTGCCCTTCCTAAACCCGTGCTGGCTGGGTCTGATCCCTTGTCTATCCTGTAGGTGCTGTGTGATTGCACTGAGGATGATCTGCTCCATAATCTTAATGGGCACTGAGGTCAGGCTGACGGGCCTGGAGTTTCCTGGGTCCTTAATTCAGTGGACCCAGCTCAACTTACACCTGTTAAAGAACTGCCCCAGTAACTCACTATGGCATTTCTACTTGGCTTTAATAAAGTTTTATGTGCGTATTTTTTGTAAGGTCTGAAATATTATCAGGTAAATTCATTTCAAATGGAAGTATCACTTTCCAAGTGATCAAACTGTCTATCTAGTTCACTCCCCATAAAGCTGCTATTCAGACATGTTTAATATTGATGTTACACTTTTTATTAAAGATTTCCAAGATACTGTGGAATTTTGAAACCTTATATACAAAAACGTTTGACAGTATATTACCACAAAAAAAGAAAAAAAGAAGAAATCAAAATGAATGTTTTTTTTCTTTCTGATTATAAAAGAGAAAGGTGTGGTTACTACACAGTTAACCAGAGGAAAAAAATATTGTGTCATTAGTGGCATTTTGATCAGATTCTTCTTCATTTTCTCACCAAAAAAAGTGTGTCCATTCACTAGCAGAGGAAACATTACCCTTGCTTCCCCACAGCGCACAATTCAAGCTCAACAGCACTCCACACACGTTCATTCCCCAAGTGCTCCACTGGTAACACAATTGCGGTAATTATGGCATGAGCATGTTCTATGAAATGGATACTAGTTCATTAATTAGAAGATGAACGTAATTGATTATTTCAACAGCAAGGCTAAACACAAGGGTAATCCCACAGAGAGATCTGTTGGGGGGGATCTGTCCAAGATGTGCCCTTGACTTAGTTGCTTCTCCCAGGGGGTCACTTTAAAAGAGCACAGCCTAACAAGTTAATAATTACAGTCTACTATTAGTGATAGTTAAGTCATTCATGACCTGTTCCCCTTCACAAATTGTTCCAGAACTGATGTGTATTTCAGAGGATGAATTTGCCATTTACATCCATCATCCATCAACTTAGACAGAAAATTGGCACACGGAGGTCCTTGGCCACCTCTTCTCATGATGTTCTGGTCAGATAATGTTCAGATTCAATCTCACCTTTGCTGTTGATAAGTCTCAGTGGCTTGTTAAAGGAACACTATCATATCTCCCCTGGTCTGGCAACAGAAATCTTTTGACCAAAGGAAGACCGAGCAGTGAGATACCCCTGTTTGTGCCTCCTTCCTTGTCTTTGTCACTGAGCACGTGGCTTACCAAAAAGATGTCTTGAAAAAAAATCACCTCACAGAGCTTGTTAACACAGATACACCAATCAAGCCTCTATGTTTTGGCATTCGCACCCTAAAGCACATGTTCTCAAATGCCATTCTGCATTAGCTGACAAGCCCTTAATTAAGATCACCAAAGGCCTAATTACAGCAATGACTTAAATCAGTCCTTTCACGTTTCAAAAAAATGCATCACTGTTCATGAAGCCCTCAAGCCAGCACTGCCAAATCAGAGCAACCACGTCCTTCTTTCCCTCTCACCTTGTCACAGGCAGATTTAAGGGTTATTGCATCTGGCTTGATTCAAACATTGTACTCAGTCCAGCTCGTGGCTGACCACATATGGGTGTACGAGAGGAGGGGGAAAACCAAGAAGGTTTTTCCTTACCTCATTGAATTCCTAATAATCACTTACCCTTGGCAGTCATCAGCTCTTGGCAGCCTTCCATGTTCCCTGAGCACAGAAACAGGTCCAGTCTTGTGCTGGCAGCAAAGCCACCAATACCACCGTGGAGAGCAAGGGCAATGACAGAGCTTCTTGCCACTTCTCACCTGGTAAAAAGCAGCCAGTTCTCACAGGGGAAAGAGTATATGCCACATCTTTTCATGATTACTGAAAAGTGACTCAATCAGGGTTCATCCAGAAACTCACTGAGAGGGCTGGGGTCTGAAGTTACCAGGTAAACCCTGGGCTGATGTAAATCAGTATGAGGGCACTGATCTCTGTGCAGATATGCTGATGGACACGTACTGAAGATACTCTCTGTAACCTTGCCTGAAATGACTAAACCAATCCAGATTCTTTGATATGGACACTGTAGACAACAACAATATTAGTCTCAATAAAATGATACTGAGGGTAGAAGTCCTTTTCAGTTTCTTTATTTGATTAAAGCGATTCTGGCTCAATGTCTCCTGCATATTATCCCATGATGTAATTGAATAAGAAGATTGAAATAGAAAGCTGCTTCTAAGTAAGAGAATACTTCACTGGGGCTTTTGTTCTTATTTCATATGGTTTAACAATTCCTTCCATTCACTGATCACAGATGCCTAAGAAACCTGAACACACCCGCCCTGCCTGGATGTGGCTATATTCCATGGCTCATCATGTTTGGAAGCACTCATGTTTGTAATGGATGAGAATCCAAAATGGTAAAAGTAACCACTTAGGTCAAGTTCCTCTGTTCCTTAGAAGTACACATTAACTCCAGGATTTTTTTAAGTGCTGATGGGAAGGAAAATCTTTAAAAAACCCCAAAACTTATTTTTATTGTGTCAAGAAGTCATAGAAAAACAATTGACAGCTTGTGTGCTGCTCACTGCTAAACTCTAAGTGCCACTGTTGTGTGTTTTTTCCTATAGCATCTTCTGGTTTTTCAGGGCAAATTACAGTAGCAGAAAAAAGGCAGAATTTTCCCAGCATTAAACATCATCCTGTTCAATTAGATTCATATTAAATGTTTACAAATAAGATGACAGCACAGAGACTATTGATATTTCAAAATTAAAGGCTATGAAATAAATTTCTGCTGCAAGTAAAGCCAGTAAGCACAGGGTCAGGTCAAATACACCTAAGGGACGCAATGGTTTCATCTACTGATCAAATGGATGCAGATGTTTAAGGATATGGTCTTCATTAAGCTGCTCCTTTAGTCCACAGTGAAATCTGACTTAAAAAGCAGATGAGGTTGAAGAGAGAATTCTTCTCCTTTTAAGGAAGATATATATATATATATATATGTATATATATATATATCTCAAAGATAAAAAGCAAGTTGCAATTACTACTTCTTCCTTTAACTAGAATTTACAAATTTCTAGTTTCCAAAGAGTCTTGCAAATCCACTCAGCAAAGCAGGTTACAACATTTGTCATATGCTGTGCATGATAGACATAATCCTATAATTTCCAATGCATTAATGAGAGGTTTAATTTTCCATTTCTTCCCCCTGTGAGTTGGTGTCTGACTTTGAAATCTCATTTATGTCTGCATGAGTACACAAACTTAATCTGCATCATTGTGAAGTCAATAACTGCTTCAACTTCTTTTTCATTGTTAAAAAGCAAAGCCTGACCTGTTATGCAAAGACAGAAGCAAAAGTTTATCCCATCAGGAGTCTCTCTCTTCTTTACTTTAAATCTCCTCTGATAAGAGGACTTGACAAAGGAGCTGTTATGAGCTGCATCGATTCACAAAATGTTTCCTTCTTTTCTTCTTCAGGACCCCCTGTGAAAGGTTAACAAATTTTAAACTCTGTAAGCCAGCACATTTGCAAACTCATTTCAGCAGCATGCATTTTTTTCTCAGAAACAGAGAATCCCTATCAAACCTGAGACTAAATCATGAGGGACTTAACACAGGGAGAAATCAGAACAGATCCTCCCCGCTGCCAGGGACTGCTGGGACATGAGAGCTGTACAGTTTCCACCACCAAGGGAAAAGAGGGGGAGGCAGGGTAAGGGGCCAGAAAAACAGTCTTTGTTCTTCTCATACAGAGAAGATAGTATGGAGTGCTGCTATTCTCATCTCACTATGGAGTCTTTCCATCTTCCAGCTACCCAGAAAGAGAGCTCTCTCTTTTCCTCTCACTTCATTTGTAGTGAGAGTGTGGAGGTAGGGTTGAGAAGAACTGAGAACAGACAGCAACAGCTTATTGTTCAAGAATTTCTTGTCCAGAACAAGCTGAAAACCTCAGAAATTAAATACAAAATATATTCCCCCATCTATATCTCATGCTGAGAAAGGGTAGTCAGTGTTTTACAACACAAAATAAAATGCAATGGCTTATCTTTAATTCCTGGGACCTCTTTGAGCATATCACCCAGGTAGGGATGTTTTTCTTTGCACATGCTTGTATGTTAGTAACAAAACTGTGCATTAGGATGGTACAAAGAATATACCAAAACAATTTCTGATTTATTTTTTTTTGCATCAAAAATGGTTGTACCTGTGGAAGGAGTGTCGTCAAAATATCATTTCCCAATGGTAATGTCTTATTTTCATGTATCATTCTGATTTCTCTGGCGGAAAGAAAAATACCTCAAAAGTAAGCAAATAAAAAGAACTAGTTTAGCTAAAGGCTGGAGAGTCTTATAGGCAAATATGCATATATGATGCTCAACTGAAGCAAACATTTCAGCAGTCATATAAGCAAATGCTCCACTTCAGTTCAACATTCAGTCTGATCCTTGTAAGCTGTCACAAAATTTCACAACAATTGTATTTTATGACTCACACACACACACACACACACACACCATTTTCCCGAAGCAATTCTCTTCCCAGGAACTGTTTTCCAGTAACCATTCCCATTTTTGTACAACAACAAGTCCCTGAAGTAAGCCAGGCAGGGAAGGCTGGCCCATTGAGGACAGTAAGGTATAGGGTTTTTGTGCTTTAAAGGATTAGAAAATCACAGTGGTGCTCTTGTAAACTACAGTAAAAGAAATAATTTACCATCAATTTGTCCCAAGATATAACCCTTTGATTTGTTACATAAAAAGAGACATTGTAAATCACATTGGAGAAACTTGAAATAAATATTTTGGGTTTTGTTCTCAGTCAAGCATTTTCATGTTTTTAAAGGAAAAAAAAAAGGATTTTCCAATAAAAGTAGACCTTATCAAAATATGTCTCTACTATGTATATGACAGGTCTGGATCCATATCCATTTGCTCTGATAAAAATTGGGATTAACCCCAGAATACAATTGTAAAAAAAAATTCTGGCCAATTCAAGTGACCCTTAATGCTCAGACTGTAGAAGGACCATCCTTGAGTTCAGTAATGTGGCCTAAAATGCCACTCTGGAATGCCATACTTTGCCCAAGCACTTCACCCAAAGGCCCCTGGGGTGCTCTCATCCTACTTCAGCTTAGTGCAGAACACTGCAGAACAGACCTTTCACTTCAAATTCTTTACTGTGCTCTTTCTCAGATATAATCTCCTGGGTTTTCAGTTTATGCAGGGAAAAATTGTCAAGGAAGTCTAGAAAATTTTGATCTGTAGTTGAGAAAAGCCAAACACCCCTTTAGGTATGTAAGTATGCCAGCTGCAGTACTAAAAAGAAAGGCTCCTATTCTACTTCACGGTTGCCAAGATCTACCTAAACTTTATCAGAACAGATTTCAGAGCCCATTACTCCAAAGTAGAAGCCTAAATGTATTTATGCCATTTTATACATAAGATTTCTTCTGATTTATTGAAGTCACAGAAGCCACAAAGAAAAATTTTTAAATTCTTGTTTTCCTTTTCTTCCCAGGTCAAATGGTTCTTCAAATCCCATGGCTCTTCCTGAGGTAGCCTTGGTATGTTTGGGTAAAATCAAGCACACATAAAGTAAAGCACAGTTTTCCTGAGCAGTAACAAATACTTATTTATTCTGGAACAGCCCCATGCACTATTAAAACTAGACTGCTATCATAGATAAGTTGTGGGTAGGTTTTTTTGCTTTTTGTTTGTTTGTTTGTTTTTGGTTTTTGTTGTTTGTTTTTTTAAAAAAAAGAAGACACAGATCCATGACTATAATTATGTTTATCTTTGTGTAAGATGTTGTTATCAGTGTAACCTTCTGCCCTGCCACGAAGTTGCTTGATCTCTGAAAATTTATTCTACCGGCACTAGTGAGGGATGTATGTGCTGACAGGTACTCATCCATGCTCCAGCTTCCCACACCCTTCTTGGAGTTTTTCATTATTTCTGTAACACTTTGTTTGCCATTAGGATTACATGATTTATTTGTTCAGATTGGGAAGTCTCTTCTTGATGGGCTGCTGTGTTCAGTAAACAGCTCCCAACAACAAACAAGGATTTAAATAATCACTGTGTAATCAGTGGGCACCAACACACTGGGTCTCAACTCTCCAGATCTAGGTAGCTGTCTGTCAAATCACATTTATCACTCAGTACTAAGAGACAGATTATTAGCTGCACCAGAATCATCCCACCCACTTTTTCAGGAGTTTCAGTGAATTTACCAGAAAAAGGGGAAGAGACTTGGTTGTTTTGTACAGATTTCTGCTTCAACATATCAGGTTTGTCCTGAACTGAGCGAGAAAGTCCTAAGCAGCACCAAGAGTAACCAGACCAGAGCACAGAGCAGCATTCACTGGCTATCCCCCAGTCCATTTTATGCATTGGAGGGAATATTAGACTAATCGAGTAAAAAAACAGTGATATTCAGACCCAGTTAAACACCTTTCCAACAGCTGCAGCTAGTATCATATGAGTTTGGCAGGTACATGCTTACTTGATACAAATGCATCTGTGTGTAAAATAGCTGGTCTTAATTAAATTTTAACAGGAGGTAATAACTGCTTCAAAACCAGGCAAAATAATCATATTAATCAGATAAATCAGAAATCTAAAATAATCTCCTTTTATACTATGAAATAAGCTTCCAATTTCATTTTTATAGGTTCACTTATTTTCCACCACCTAATATATTATCTTAAACACATTCTTGAACCACTAAAGCACAACCAAGCATTTGCACGTGAGTCTAGGCAAATATTGATGAACTTCATTAAAAAGATGGGAATATTAATAGGGGTCTGGAGACTGTGTTATAGCCTGGTTGCCACTATGTCTTCTGGCTGCAGATGCCCAGAACTTCTCAAGGAGCCAAAAAGATAATGAAAGCAAACTCTGAGCTCCACGGTGTTATAGGCACATGTCAGCAAGAGAAACCAACAAGTAGCAGGGACATGGGCTTCTTACACACTATTTGCCAAGCTCTTTAATACAAAAAGATTCTTGGTATGAAATCAATAAAGGGCAGGGAAAGAGTGGGTAGAAGAAACACATATTAGATGAGATAAGGAAAAGATTATCAATAAAGAAAAAACAGACACTTAGAGTGATCACTCTGAAGTTTAGAAAGTGGTTTTTAAATTACTTATCTGATTAGTGGGAGCTAATCTGTCAAGTAGAAACAAATTCACATAAATATTCCATAAATTAAATATTCCTTTGTCACTGAAGCCACTTTCAATTGTTGGTGGATTGTTTGGTTTTTTTTGCCCTCAGAAAGAGACAGTTTATTACATTGATTTCAGCCTCCTGAATGCATTCTGTAATTATGTAGTTTTAATTATCTGGCTTTTTCTTTTTTTGTATGAATTTTCAAGTCAGGTATTGACATGAGTTAGAAAGAATATCTGATCTCAGATCTGAAAAAGAGTCAGCTACCGTCCTGTTCAGCAGTGTACTAAAATACAAGCTGAAGCATGTGCTTAAGTCCATCCATACTCAGTAAAGCCTGTAATCTACATTTAATCTTACCTCTAAGGGGACTTAAACAAGTGCAAAGCAGCAGGAGGAACTCCACCTCTATTCTCATAGCTGTTGAGGTGTGCATTGTGCCTTACAGATACATGTGAGAAGAAAGAGACAGGGATCTCAGCTTATTAACATTTCAAGAATTTATTGCTCAGCTGCTGTTTGTTTTCTCTGACAACCAAATGTTAGGCAGGGCACTTTTGCCAGCTGCAATCTGATGAGGTATCACCTTTTCCATAACACTGCCAGGCCGGTCAAATTGTGGCACGCAGAGAGTTTAACCTTTTGTAGATCTCATAATAAACAACTCCAAGTTTCAGGAGAAAATCCATGATAGAGAAAGCCTGACTACAGCTTGTAAATCAAAGCACTCAGATAAGACATGAGAGCCAGACCTCTCAGAGTTGATCACGCTGACAGTTGAGCTTTAGATTTTTGCTTTATAAATCACTTCCTTACCAAACAGCTGCAAAATCAGGATTTGTAAGCCAAAGGGAAAAAAAAAATGACAAGGCTTTATTTTGGATTTATTGGTATGATTTGTAAATCTGTTGTAGGACTTACAGATCTGATTTAAGATTTGTTAATCCCGTTTAGGATATGGAAATTTTTTCTCTGACTTACCACATACTGAAATACTTTAGTAAAAAACAATCTAAAAATCACTGTTTAAAAGGATGGTGTATAAATCAATAGTTCGCAGTTAAGATTTGCTGGCAGGTTCTATAAATTGCACAGTGCGTTTATAACTCAGCCTCTTACAAGGACAGATTTATAAATCCAGTGTGCAAATTGTCAGACAACTATTATGGGCTCAGTTCTAATCTGAGAAACAACAGACATGCTTTGCTGTGCTTGAAAACCCTCTCCCTCAGCTTTCCTTTATCACCCACTGGCCTCTCCCACTGCCATCTCTCCAAGGGGGAGAGAAACACTATTGCCAGGAGAAGGAGGGAAGACACCTCCTATATCACCCTCACCCTGCAAACAAGTAGCCAAGCAGGGAGAAAAAATGTGGGGAAAGAAAAAAGAAGATGAAGCATCGCTTACAGTTCACTCCCCCTGACAGCCTTCTGGAGCAGCCTGAGTCAAAGGCTCCTCCATCAATTTTAGCTGGAACCTGGGGGGATAAGGATAGCAGGCAATCCTAACTAATTCCCAGGTTGCAAGGCCTCAGGCAGACTGAAAAATCCAACTTCACATTCAAGGCAATGGAAAAGTGTCCCTAGCAGGAACAAACTGAAGGAAGTTGAGTTTTTTGCTCCGGTCCCAGTGATGCCTGCCTGCCTATCTCAGATTACAATCAGGAACTTCTGGAAGAAACCCTGGCCCTGTGATGGCAAATATCCCATTGATTTCACAAGGATAGGATTTCACCCTATAAAAAGGGCATTGGCCAGATTCACAGGAATGCTCTGCCTGCCCCACGCCACCCTGGTCACAACAAGCAGCTGTAAACTCACTTCTCTAGCTACGTGCTGCAGCAGCCGCATCTCCCTCGGGGAGGAAAACAGGCAGCCAAAAGCAGGGGCTGTGGCAGCATCCCATGACTGCTCCCCCCCAGGCCTTCTTGTGAAGCAAGCACAGAAAGCAGCATCCCTCAGTAATGAGTCTCCCAACAGGAATATCTACATGTATAACAGGAATTGTTATATTTCCTTCCAGGTGGTTTTACATTAGCCACCAACATTTATCCAGAAGCTGGAGGTCATGGGTGAAATAATAGCACTAATTAAAAGGATGATTTTTCTGCTGGAAATATTGGGTTTTATACAAGTGAAAACTGTGTATCATAAGAAATGGCTATTCCTAGAACCTATGCAGGAGGTACTTAATTGCATTAATGCCTTTTGAATTTTTCTGAGTGTCCGGCTTCTTTGACTTTACAACTTACAAAGGAAAAAGTGATCAAAATATTTTATGCTCTGGCATTTTTAAAATTTTGTTCTAAACATTCAGCAGTGAGTTCTTGTTCTCTTTTACTGCTCTCTTCCCTTGAATTGCTTGTTGTGTTGGATTTCTTACAAAATAAAATAAATACAAGGATGCCAGCAAACATAAATTGCGTGATTGCTTCATTCATTCTTGCTGCCATTTTAGAGTCAGGGTTCTGATCATTGCAAAACTCAGCAAATACTTCTGTGAATATATATATATGGAGCTAAATTTTCAGGGAGTTTATATTAAACATGCAGGATAAACTGCATGTTCTACTGAATCTAAGCATTATTACAAGGGTAACTGAAGCAAGCAGTGCAATTAGAAACAGGAAAATTGGCTTCCATAGCTTTGCGCCTAACTGAATACTCAATTCAACATGGAAAATATAATAAGAACTGTAGGATGGGGTTGAGGGAAAATAGTTAATATTCTAAAACATGCTAAGTCAGCCCTTTACAGACTATACATTTAAAATGTATGAAAGTCAATTATCTTGAAAACAGATGCCTTCTTTTTCTTTTTCATCACATTTTTCAAAGGATATAGCCTCACTGTCCCCTCGTGTGTGTCTGACTGACACAGAGACCTGCAAAATTTGGCCTTTTCCTTTGTGTTTAGCCTAAATGAAAAAAGGTAAAAATATGCTAGCAAGGAGACAGAGACTGTGGGGTGCCTCTGAAAGTCACTTCTCACATCATCAGTGAGGAATTGTAGCTACAGTTGGAGAAACACTATAAATAATTTCTTTAACAAAGCGACACTACAGTTTAGTAGAAATAGTCTTTCACATCATTATCTTGCAGGTGATGAATGAAATAGACATCTCCCACAGCAGCCTGACTGATCTGTCAGCTCCAGCAATGCTGAAACTCAATTCTGTTTTCCTCCTTTCTTCTCTGGTCTTCTTAAGGGAACCTAAGAACAGTTCATCTACTCCAATAAAGCACAAATTTGGACTCACCCAGAGAGACCATTTCTAGATTGGAGGAAAAAGACATTTTGCAATCTGCCCTGCAGTCCCAGTCTCAAGAAGTATTTAGATGTGGTACTTCAAGATATGTTTTAGTGGTTGTGGTGGCTGGATTATGGTTGGACTTGATAATCTTGAAGGTCTTTTCCAACCTTAATGATTCTATGGGTCTATGATCAGGAGATAAGATAGAGCACAATCTGTGCCTACCTTCTTGGGTTTCCCTTAGGTGGAGAGACACAGAAAAGAAAGGGAGGCCCCATGAAGCAGGGTATGTGGGACTCGACTGGATCTGGGAACTCTGGCACCTCAGGAAATTCAATGATGGGGCCAGGGTGAGAAAGGCAGGCAAACCACGTTGCAAAGATACCTTGGCAAAAGCAAGGCAAATAAAAGGTTTTTTTTCTATAGCTCATGTACAGAGAATGTATTGCAAAATCTTAAGATCTGTAGCATGAAGACAGGAATCAACTTATTGTGGCTGCAATTGTGCAGGTTTATGGAGCAAGGAATTTCAGCTCTCCAGATGACCAAAAGACCTAACAGTAAGCATTTTTTATCTAAAGTTTAAGTCAAAAGCTTTAAGTCCCAAGTTAAAATGAACAGCCTCTAAAATTGTGTCCATGGCACCATCTGATCTACTCTAGCATCAGCAGAGGAAAAGGTCAAGGAAGTAGGAATGGGAAAGGAAGGAAGAGGAGGCAAGAGAGAGAAACCTCGTGGCTTGCCTGTGAAGAAAGGACACACATGTACCAGCCTGATGGCAAAAGAAGCATCACACAAACCTATAGTTTTGCTTTTCCTGCTCTAACAATATCAGATGTAACAAGGAAAAGAATCTGCAATGAGCTAAATAATTTCTACACTTGTCGTGCATAAGCCTTTACATTTTATCAGTCACTTCAATTCTGATTTCAGAACTATGAAACTAACTTGCCCACTAGAAATGTTTAGTAAAAATTGAGGTCACTTAGGAACAGTAACTACAATGTACTTTTGGTATGGACAAGTCCCTACATTCATCGATGCTTCAGTTCAATCAAACTCAAAACAGATGGGAGAAATGCTGAGGAAAGGACTGTAAAGTTCTGATTTTATATATGCCTTCATCAACAGTGGCAGTATTAAACATTTTTATTGAAGGTTTCAAAGGCTAAGAAAAGAGTTAAAAGTGTCCTAATAAAAATTTGATCAGAAATTTCCCTTTTACTGGGAAATTTCAAAATCTGCAATTTCAGTCACTCTGCTACCTTTCTCCAAAGGTCATTTCAACAGACATGATCAGAGGCTACAGTTCCACAGAAATGGTGGGAGTCAGCTTCAGTGTTTGTCTCATTAATGAGGTTCTGAGTCTGCTGGTGCAATTTCAGTAAGCACATTTCATGTGTGCTGCTTGCCATCTTGAGAGCAAACTCTTCAGGTAAATTGTCTGACCTATTTGTTTACTATCCTCTTCCCCTGTAACTGCCTGGATAAATAGAAACAGATCTACTAAAAGAGTTTGAATTTCAAGTAGGGATCGTAATTAAGGACTTATCCTTCTTCTGGAAAGTACTGAGCTTACAAATTGAGAACACCTGAAGCCTTCACCTTTCCATATATAACAGTTCACCTGACTTCTGTAGCAATGAAGCCTTGCTGCTGCTTATCAGCTGTTTGAGGCTGAGCCAGGTTTATGGCAAAAAGCTCATTGTCAATCTGCCAGCTGGTATTCAGCTTTCCCTTCAGGCTAACTCTTACTCCACAGCAGAAGAACCCAATGCAGGTATATAGATACAGGTATATATGCAGATCCTAAAATACCAAGGGGAAGGCTCTTCATCCAGTCAGCTATGGGACTGACCCCAGAAATCACACATACAGTCAATATGCAGGAGCCAAATGTCCTTCTGAATTGCCTCAGAGGCCCTCCCCAAGCAAGAGTTTCTTTACTTCATGTCAGCTATGCCAAAATGCAGAGGTGACACAGACAGACTTAGTGTGCACCTGCAGAAATGAAGTAAGTAGTTCTGCGTTAGTCTAGCCACTTCTTTATGAATAATACAGCCAACACTACAAAAAAGACATAATCATTCTTGGGTCTGACATGGGGGTACTTCCATAGCATTGCCACTGGTCTGAAATATTCTCTGCTGCTCTCATGCAGGACTTTACTTGACACACCCTTGTTCACATTCTTGCTTCTTCCTTTTCCTGCAATTTCACTTGAATCATGTCTGAGCCACAAAACCTGGAGGCCAGGTTTCCATCTCTTCTGTGACTCAATGACTTATGAAACGTCTCTTGCATTATGTTCTTCAGTAGGAGACTGAAGAGAATGAATGGAAATGGTGACTAAAAATACAACCAGTTGTGGCCTTGACTTGTGGATATTTTAGAACAAAAGTCTTAAAGGCCAGGAAATGTCTGCTGTGTCATATACCTCTACCTTGGGGAAGAACAACAACACTGACACCAGGACAGGAAAGAAATCATCTTTTGGTAAGAAAGCATTGAGATTTTTTGTATAAGCACAGCCTCTGACATCAGCATCGCTCCTCAAGGGACTGTTTTTTAGTCTTCATTGTATTGGACTTGTGCATTTATTTATTGTGCTTAAGATCTGCTGGACTTTCTTTCATAGAAATTTTACTAGCCAAGAAGGACCACAGACATTTCTTCTGTTTAAGACACTTTGAACATTCTGCATTATTGGAACAAGGCCTGTCACAGCACTGTGAGGCAGAATTCATGAGCTGAGTTTATCTGCATTCAAACAAAGCAAACTCCAAACTCTGCTTGAATCACAGATAGGAGTGGCATGAGACAGCTGGCCCAAGAAAGCGATCTGCATTCTGGCATGGTTACCAAGGACCTTAGTATCTGTTCTGTAACATATTTTAAAAGAAATGTCCTGTCTAAATCAAAAATAAGAGTGTGACATCTAGTTCTACTACTACCCATATCATCACAATGCTATTATTCTTCTATTCCTGTCCCTAACCTGTCCTTCAAAGCCAGGTGGGGAAAACAGATGCATCTCCATATTTAAATCACTGCACCTGGGATATTAAATGCAAATATACTAAATGCAATTTTCCCCTACTATTTCCAGGGCAGGAGAAAGTAGCTCTGGCACTTGGTGAAGCATGACCAAATTTCAATGGGTTGGTGGGTAATGCTCTCAACTGAGCCCACTTAGTCCACAGTGTGAATGCTTTTGCACTCCAGTCACAACTGCTAACTTACTCCTCAGTGAAAAAGATTGAATTTTTACAAGCTTAAGATACAGCCTTAAATTTTAGTATTTTAGTATTTTAGTTTGTGCTGAGGTGAGCTAAAAGCACAATGATAGTTGTGGCGGAATAACTCCTGGGGTCATTATGAATTAATTGCAACTGCTTGAGCACCAGTAAATGATGTGGCCTTTTCCTTAAACTTAAAAGTTTGAAGATATTTTAAAAGTTTCACTTTATTAAAAATTGGTGGAAAAGGCTTCAACCATTACAGAAAGTGAAATGATAAATGGATCAATCTTTGCTAGCAAACAGTAGTAATGAGGTCATACCTCATTCTTTATTAGAGAAAGGCTTCGGTGTTTAATCATCATTATATAATCATTTAGTCTTCTCCAATCTCTGTCCTTATAGATATTGCAGGCTTGGGCCCTGCTCCTTCAAATGGTTCTGCACAGGAGGAACCCCATGATCAGATGCTTAAATTGACTGCAGGATTCTGGCTTCCTACCATATTTTCATTGTACAGTCTGTGTTCATATGATAACACAGATAGAACTTCCTGAAGGATGCTAAGGGGAAAGTTAAAAAATTAAACAACTCCAGATGAAGACACTGTTTCAAAAAACAGAGTCTGAAATCTCTAGTAAGGCACAAGACAAAGCACAGCCTATGGCATAACACCATCTTGGAGAACATCCAATCACCCACTATTGTCTGAGGACAAATGTACAATCCACCAGATGTTCCATGTGTTTGCTTTAGCACAGATCAGTGTTCAACTGTTCATTTTTTGAAATAAGCCTCTGAAATCCCAAAAGAATGGGAAACATAATGAATAAGTTCTAAGAGAAATAAACAATATCAAACCCTCTGAGACTGTTTTGCTCCATGGGAGACATTTTCTTAAGTTCACTTTCTCTTATAGGAACTAGGAACGTTCCTACTGGCTAGTAAAAAGTCAGTCAGCAGCCACTTATGAGTCCAGTAATGATAAAATCAGTAAGACTAACTCTAATGGGAATCCTGCTTTCCCAAGGCTTCAAAAATCATTTTGTTTCACAATGATAACTACAGGGAGGAAAATAAAGAGATACTGACTCTGTCAGTTTCCTTAGTGAGACAAGAGTTCACACTTCACCACCTGATGGCTAATAGCCTTCTATCAAACACAAGTTCACCTTCTCTTCGGGGATGCTGGGCCCTGCTACTTTTTATAAGGAAGAAGAAAAACAAGTTTAAAGTGTTAAGTGTTTCTGAAAACCCAAAGACATTTTAATTGGAATAAAAGCAGCTTCATGGTGGGAAAGTGGAGAAAAAGTAACAAAATCTCCTTGGGCATTTTAGTGCACATAAAACAAGTTTCCTTCCTGATCACAGACAGTAAGACCTGAGGTCAGCTCAAGGCTCTAGTGCCAGCAAAACGCTATATTTTAGAAGCAGAAATGCTTTACCAGGGCATTTTCCTAACCTCTAAGGGTCCTCACTGTGGAATCAGAAAAATAGCCAACGGAAACTCAGTGGGATTGGTTTCATGAAAGCACAAATGTTACCTCCAAAACCTCTTGTTTCTTCCACACATATAACTTTTTTAATAAGCCTGATACAAAACATTAGGTTCACCATCTAATCCTTCTCCTGCTCCCACAGCTGAAACTACAAACCCACCTCAGCAGCCCTTCCTCAAGTTCTGTAAGCCCCAAGTGTCCACAATGTCAGCACAATGGGGCAAGCAGGACTGCACACAGTGAATCCCACCTACCTGGACCAACTTCTGAGTAAACATCATCATTCCTAGGTCATTGCAGCATCTTTTTCATTTCTTCAGATGCCTGGCTGTAGTCATTACATTTATGCTCAGGCAAGACAGGGAGCAACTTGCTGCTGCCAAAAGCAGAGGTTGCCCCTCCTCCTATCTGCAGATACTTCCATCCCCTCAGCACACACAGTCCTGCCTCCTCAATTTCAGCAGCTCTGGTGTTCTATGACCTTTTACCTTTGCCCCTTTCCTCTTTCTTTTTTGCTTCCCTTGTTTTATTTTTATTTACTTATTTATTTTTTAATTCTTTTGCTAAGCTAGCTTCTAGCTTTGGCCATTCAATGTGCTGAACCAAGTGAAAATTGAGAGTAGGGATGAAGCAGGGAATACAAGAGCAGAACTGCCCCTTTTGGCAGCACGGTTATCTTGTCAAATAGCATCCTTGCATGACACCCCCTTTCAGCTTCTTTAGTCCTCAGGATGCATTTCACAAGGTTTCAGATGACTGTTTGGTAGTTAAAAAATAAAATAAAATGAAGGTCCCACAAGTTCAGTAGAAAAGAAACACTAGAAAAGATTGGCAATACTAAATAGGAAGTTGTCAGCAGCCGCTGAAAAAAACAACCAAATATAATGGAATGAAAAGCCAAAAATCCTCCTTCTGTAGGATGATTTTTCACAGCCTTCCTGGGTTTCTGTTCCCTTCACCACTGGCTGCATAAACAGAAACCTTTTGAACTGATCCTTCTAGCTGAGCAATCAAAAGAAAGGGAGGAGGCAAAGAGATCCATCACAACAGAGTACTGACAGCACTTATCACACACGACTGTATCATTATCTATGTAAGGATGGCTCCATGCCTGCACTAGTTGGACACACAGGATTTGTCTTGTAATAACATTTCTGACAGAAAATGTCCATACCAGTAGAATCTATTTCTCATGCACAGAATGAAAACAAAAACTAAGGTGAAAAAAACCCACAGAATTCAATAGAGAATCAGGTACTTCCATGGTTCAATATATCCCATCCTAAAGTATATGCTGGAAATTGGCCTCACTTACCTATTTTACCTCACCTGCCTATTTTTCTCCATTAGGTTCATGTGAGATTAGGCTGGCTAGCTGAGGTGTAGTGGTTTACATCACAAGCATTTGAAATAAAAGAAAACTCACCCCCTGTGTCAGGTAAGGGGCACTGATTGTCCAGGTCTGACATTACCCTGTGGCAAGTGTGGCATGACTCAGTCAAGTCTGGACATCCATGAGCACACCCAAACAACTTCCTTCTCCATTTCTTAGCTCTAGATATCCCAGCCTTTCTTGTTCATATCCCTCCAATGCCTCCTACATCAAAGCTCCTTTTACCACATATAGTCTTCTTTCTCATTTCTCTTCTAAAGATGTCTCCTTCTTTACTACTGGCTTTCACTGTGTGAAAGGGCATTGAGGAGATGTCTGTGTGCCAGAGTGCCAGGAGTTGTGTGAGATCCATCTGTTGCAGACCATTTTGAACTAAAAATTAGTAATCTATAATGGCAAAGGATTGTGTTCTGTGACTCAGTCACTGGTTTCTGGATGAAATTTTGCATTTCAGGCAGAGTATACTAATTCCTACATCTCTTTAATGATGTACTGTACTATATACACCGTTAAAGCATTGCAGCATTACCAGAATCATAAACAAATGCATTTACGTTAATGTCCTCTGATTTCCTCGTAAATTGTAAAACAAAAAACATGGAATTTAACTGAACACGATGAATGAGTTTTGAACACCCATAACTGGGATGTATATATAGTTTTCTTCTAACAACTTATTCATCTGTTGCTGTCTTTGTCTCAGCATTACCACCCCAATAAAAATACTCCATGTCATAAATTAAGTGGCCATTGCAACTTACTCAATAGGGGCATCATTATCCTGTACTCTTTAAATGAAGTATAGAGAAAACCAGTGAAAGAAATAGGAAGGAAATTACAGTTTAGTATTTAATAGAGTGATTTTCTTCAGAATGGTTCTCTAGAGGCCATTCATTTTATCAGGCATTTAATTTAATCAGGAGACAGTCAGAAACCCAAAAGAGATCTCCACTAGTCTTCTGCCTCTGTAACACAGTACCATCTGACTCATTTTAAAGGGCATCAAGGGGGTGCAGACACACATCTCTGCTTCAAGAGAGCCTGTTCTAATGACCAAACTTCAGAAATGTTTGACATACAGCTCCCTACACAAGAGCCTGTGAATATGCTGAATGGTTTCTAGAAGGCAAAGCTGTGCTAAAGTGCCTGTTTGTCCCCTGCTGCATAGCAATATTAAAAAATTGGAGCCAATTGTTTTGTATACTGAAACGCCTATACTGAGTTCTAGAGAACGTCAGCAAACTAGATAAGGTTCCTATTAAATTTTTGTTGCTGTGGAGTGCTGACTTGGGTCATTATACACTTATACTGAGTTATTGTCATTGCTATATAATGAAACAGAAAGCTTTTCTCCTCTAGTAATGTAGCATACCTTTTAAAGAATGGGGTCTCCTGACTGATTTATAAAATAGTTCTGTTTGCATTACAGTGCCAGGCTGTTGGATGTTTCAAAATGATTTAGATGAACTGTCCTAAGAGTTCATGTGTATTTGGAAAGACAAACAGCAGAGTCTCATATGAACCTGCTTCCAATAATCTTTGAAATTTATTGAGTGACAGTGAAAGACACAGCAAAATTACAGCCCTCTTCCCTCCCTTAATCTAAGAATATTTCATTCCAAAGAAACTGTGTTTAAGTACTCAGGTGGTTTTTTAATTCCTGATAATTATTTGTTCAGTTAAAAAAACCAGGACTTGTCCTGATTTCCTCATCCCAAGAATGTGAATCTAGTGTAATCTAATCTTTTTATTCTTTGAAAAATAGTTAACAATTCTAAATTTTAACAAAGAATTCGCACAACGAGGAGATCAGATGACAGTAAAAATGAACTACTTGTCTCTGGGATACCTTTTTCGAATAAGGTATACTGCTGGGAGAAACTATAACCATTCAGTCTCAACATTGTCTTTGCTAGAGCCAGAATTTCACTCTGCACATTTTCCACAGGTCTTTCCTCTTAAATGTATCTAATGGCACTTCAAGACAGGATGAAAGTGTCTAGGCATATGCTATTTTACTTAAATTCTTTTAATTCTCCATGCTTAATCTCTGAATAACTGATGCATTTTAAGAGAAATTCCATGGTGGGCAGTAAAGAAATTGAAATCAGCAGATGCAAGAATCTCTGTCTGGAAGAGTCTCATTCCCAGCAGTCTCAGACAAACATGTTCAAGCGATACAGGCCTATGCTAAATACCTTCTCAGCTTTCAATTTGATCTGCTGCAGAAGACTTTTTTTTTTTTTTAATGCTCTCCACTCCCCCAGCCATCTTCCTAGCCTTGCTCTAGAGCTTTTCTGGCTCCAGTTAACTCACTCAAACACAGGGCACTGGGGCTAACTCATCCAGTCACATCCACTCTTCCCACCCTCTGTTAGCCATTCCTCTGCAAACACATCCAAGGAGTGAATTTTCTTTCTGTATGTAGTTTTCCATCACTTCTGCTATTTTTATCATTCTTTGATCCAGCAAAAAAACCTCTTCTTTTTGTTCTAATGGTGAGATCCCAGTTCATAGAAGAAAATCCTTATATGAGGCCTTTCTACTTCAAATTTTTAATTCCATCCTATTTCAGTGGTCAAAGTTATCAAAGTCATCCAGTCTTGCCAGTGTCATATTATCATCCTCTGCCACATTAATGGTGACTCCCAAATATATACCATCAGCAAAATTCATTTGTGTTCTAGATATTGATCCTTTACACAGATATTAATGAAAATTTTGTAGGAGACAGTAGTTTCACCGAAGGGAGTCTAACAATAACCACCCTCTATCCTATATTGCAAATAGGGCTACATGCTTTTTTAGCCAGTTCCTCTCCTCACAGGAGCTTTTTTACAACCCTCATTATCAGTTTTAACTAATGGGAACTTCATATACTTATAACTGCAATTCTGATTAGTTAGGTGTACTATATTACTTTTGCCCATAACACAATTCATTTTCATTCATAAAGGAGAAAGTGAGACAATAGGCTTGCAGATTTCCATTTCAGTAAAAAATGGTGACATTTATCTACATTCTCACTTGTTTTGATGTCCTTAATTACTCTTTCTCTCAAAATACGATCTGAATTTTATATGGTATTCATCTAACAGATGCAGGCTTCTCAGGTTACTTTTCCCTATAAATAGATATTAAACCCACTATAGAACTACCTCAAAATTAAGAAAACAGTTTAAAAAATTGATACTGGATCTGTGATTCAACGGGCAGGTCTTTCAACAGGTTTCCAATAACAATTACCTGTTACCTTGAAATTACCCATTTCTTTCACTTTGGAAATGGAAAAGTCCATTCCATATCCAGCTCCTCTTAGTTATCCAGTACTATAGTCACACATGGTTATCTTTCCAAAAAAATAAAACAAAATGTTAAACTGACTCTGGGGGCATAACATTAGATTTTTATTATCTTATGTCCTCATTGTACCTGATGAGCCTTGAGTCTATTTCTCTGGCTCACCTCAATCCATGTTTAAATTAATAACTATTTTTTCCTACTGTGCTTTGCAAGGTTTATTTCAGCTTGACATTTGGAAATTTGTGTTGTCCCTATGTTTTCAGAGCTCTGAGATCTCTTTATTTACAGGTTATTTCTGTTACTGCTAGTCGTCAAAATCATATGATGTAGGAGAAGAGATAGAGAACTGCCTTTGTTTAGCCTTAGGAAGAGAAGGCTAAGGGAGAGAATCTTATTGCTGGGAGGGTTGTCCAGAGAGGTTGTGGGGATCTGTCCCTTGAGGTGTTCAGAATTTGACTGCACAAGCAACTGCACTCCTGAGCAACCTGCTCTAGCTTTGAGAGCTGACTGGACCAGCTGAGCTCCAGAAGTCAGGGTATCATGAGTCCATGTTTCCTTCCAAGCTGTTTGATATTCCTAGAGTACCCCTTACAGTGATCATTAACACAGCTGAAACTCCAGCATATTTTCCCCCTTTTCTTTGGACTGTAATTCTAAAGCCATTTTCCATGCTCAACTTACTTCCATGCTCACCTTATTCATAGACAGGTCTATGAATATCTCACTATGCTCCTCTCCCAGACCAAATCCTCTTCATTGAAAGAGCTTTTCTTCCATGCAGACTGAGAACTCTGCATACTTTCCTTTGTCTGTCGTTTCATTCAGACTGAAAGGCAGCAGGGCCCTTCAGCTCCAAGTAATTTTCTATTTAACTCTTTTCTCGGTCATCTTCCCTTCATGGAAAATCAAGCTTATAATAGCATCAACATTTTCTGGTTCAGCAACAATTTAGGAAAAATTAGGAAGACCACTCTTAGGAATAAGGTGGTGACGGATTTTTCCATTGCTTTTGTTGTCTAATTTGTCTTGGAGTAGTTAAATAAATATATTTCCAGTGTTATTTATCTCTGTAAAATCAATATAAAATCCACAGCTATTACAAAATCCAGCCCTGATTATCCATTGCCAGTATTATGGCTTTTATCATCTTTCTCCAAAATAAATCTTACTCCGACATTGTTTTATCCACTTTGTTGTTTGATTTTCAGTTTTTTCCTTCATTTAGAGCTTACACATGCCTCAATACTGAGTAAAGGTCACTTCTTTGATTCCGATTTCCTGGTCATTTAGATCATCATGTGTGTTCCAGCTGTGGACACCACTCCTCTCTCTGCTATGCAGTTTCCTTCCGTACAGTAGTAGTTCTTATGCTTCTGGGTTTTGACCCATACCTCTTGTCCCACACCTACTTTACATATACCCTTGTGACCAGCCTCCACCCAGTGCTGACCTACTGATAGTTCCTTTTCCTATTTTCATTTTTCCCATTTCTTGATATATATGTAAGGAATGTTACAAGTTATTGTGGTAACAGTAATTTTTTAGGAAGATTATGTGACTTTCTCAGAGTCATCTTCTGACATTTTACAGTTTCAGAAACCTTTCTATCATTTTTGCAAATTAGAAGTTAAGCACCCTTTTTTCATCTGAAATCCATCTACAAAGTAAAGTGCTTTTCTGTGGATATCTTATTGGGTCTGAAATTAAAAAACCTTCTTGAAACACACACTTTTGATCCATGATTTGATCTATGCTACTTTGTAATTTTTTAATTCCTTTCAGGGAAATCAAATACTTTAATGAAGGTCACCTGAGTCTCCCCTTTTTTACTGCTCTGATCCACTCCAGCCTGAATCTGTATACCTAATTTGTTTTCTTGTGAAAAACAGGCAGTCAATTCTGCCCTACTCCTGTATGGAAGCTATTCAGCATGGTATGGAGAGATTAAGTCTGATTTTCTGAAAAGCTTGAATCTTAGCACTGACCATGTTTGAAAACTGCCCAGAAGAACCATATGTAAGAGTATCGAATATAGTTTCAAAAATTTGTCCTTTTCTTTAATCCCTAGACAGGAGATAGTTAATTTTGAAAATCTGTTTTGTTTTTTTTTTTTAGAGTGTCTGCTAAACACAGTAAAACTTGGAAACTTCGACATAATAATTAGTATTTGTCTGTACTAATAAAAATAAACCTCTCCAATTTACTCACTTCTCTGCAGCTTTAGATATTCCCAGCAAGCATTCTCTTCAGTACGTTTCAATTATTTAGCATTGCAGATTCATTCAGAGGCATTCCCATCCTCCTCATGTGACTAACAGATATAGTAAATGGATACGTCTGTAGTTTTAACAAAAAGTTCTGGAGTTCCATGAATGTTTTTGAAGTGCAAATGGCAAAATCTTTTGCTAGAGTCAACAAAGTATAGTCCGTTTTACATTTATAAAAATACATGTAAGAACTAAAAGGTTATGTGCTAAGACTTCGTAATTAGTTCCCATCCATCAGTATTCATTGCCAATGACATCTCCACCAAGGGACCCACTTAAATCAAATGACTTTTCTTCTGGCAAACACTTCTGCAGAACCACCAGCCTTAGCAGCCAACATACTCAAGTTTCCCAGACCAGAGCCAGACTGAATACGACAGAGGAGTTCTTCACCGAGAATGAGTTTTCACAAGAGTGCTGAGCTGGTCTAACAGCTTCCTACCACTAAAAATATGGTTTAGCTTTCCCCTTTTTTTCCCTCCCAGCTGTGTGTACTTAGCACTTCCTTTGTGCTAGCTCCAACAGTTTGATGAGTCAATTCAGCTCACTCAGCAAGCAAAAAAGGGAGATAATTTTCTGTCTGTTGAATAAGCCGAAATGTCTGATCAAGGACTCAGACTGGCTTCAGAGGCAGCAAAAGAAAACAGATGGGATCACACACCCAGAGTGCAATGGGAAAAGGAGGCACAGGATCTCCTGTGCTGACAAATTAGCACAACCATCCTCAGAAACACACATTCCTTGTCATCCACATCCCGACATTAAAAAGTAGGACTGATAATATGGGCGCTATCAGATACGTTTCAGGTATTCCACTGTCCACATGCCATCTTGCTAAACTCAGGCAATCACCTCAAGAGTTTGGTTATCTGAATGCAAACAAAACTCTTGTGTAATCTGTAAACTGAAATGCTTTTAGTTTGCACATCTCTCCCTGATAAGATAGTCAGGTACATGTGTTCACTTATTAATTATCTATTAGCTGAAAGATACATTCTCTGACGGATTGTGAAGAATTTGACCAAACCCATCACACAAGATCTTCTTTCTTAGCTGCAGAGATCATTAAAAATCTTTGAAATATCTGCTTCATGTTGCCTTACCTGTGTAAGCAGTGTTTCATTCATCACAAAGACAGCACAGGATCACATCTAGCAGGGGAGATCTTCTCCACACACACACACAGAAGTCAGGGTACCTTGCTTTAGTGAGTTAGTTTGAAGGAACAGTATTACCAAAATACACCCTTCAGCATCCATTACACAAAACAGAAAGGCTGATCTCAATGTGTGAAGCTACACCTCAAACACTGTGTTCAGTTTTGGGGCCCTCACTACAAGAACAAAGGAGCTGGAGCATGTCCAAAGAAAGGCAATGAAACTGGTGAGGGGTCTAGAGCACAAGTCTTATAAAGAGCAGCTGGGGGAACTGAGGTTCTTTAGTTTGGGGAAAAGGAGACTGAGGGGAGACCTTATCTCTCTCTACATCTGCCTGAAAGGTTGTAGTGAGGTGCAAGTCAATCTCTTCCCAACTAAGAAGAGACAGGATGAGAGGAAAGGGCATCAAGCTGTGCCAGTGGAGGTTCATATTGAATATTAGGAAAAACTTCTTCACCAGAAAAGGGTTGCCAAGCTCTGGAACAGGCTGTCCTGGGAAGTGGTATGTCCCTGGAGGTATTTAAAAGACTTGTAGATGAGGGTCTTAGGGACATGATTTAGTGGTGGACTTGGCAATGTGCTGGGTTAACAGTTGGCTTTGATGAACTAAAAGATCTTTTCCAATCAAAACAATTCTGTGATTCTATTTGATCTGTTGGTACACAGCTCACTGACTGTTGTATTTCATGCTTGTTTATTAAGGAGCTGAGGGAAAGGCTGTCATTTGATTTGTGTGAGGATGTACTCTTTGAGTCAAACTAAACTCTCAGGATGGAGTGGTGATCTGCCCCCAAGTACACTGAGCTATGAAAACCTTTGAGATCCCAGGATGGGAAAAACAGAGTCCCAGAGGAGCAGGGCCAGGCACATGACGAGGGGCAGATCAAAGACTAGACTCATAGAGTGTTTGCTGTGCCCTGAGAAGCCACTAAAACTGGGAGTAGAGCTGGATGAAAGAACCTGTTTGGTTCTTCAAGGAGAAATGGCTAAAAGAAATTATTGTTTTCAGAGCTTTTAATTTTTGTTCTTATGTAGCAGACTTGAGTTGATTGTATTAGAAGCCATGCTCCAATAAACTGAAGCTTTTAGATAATCCATGCCCTTTTGTGCTCACTGGAGGAGAAGGGTGGAGGCAGCTCCACCTCAGCACTCCAGCTCACGGTGCATCCTTTCGTGTCTACATCATCTGTGCCTATTGTTAACCACCCATGGTATCCTCATGCTAAATCCTGACAGCCCATCCTTCCATCTGCAGAGCAGCTTCTGACATGTCTCACTGTGACTACAAGCAGCCAGCTTCCTCCTGCAAAGGACATGCCCACCAGGAAAAACACTGCCCCCCATTCCCTGGCAGCAGTGCCAGCCCTGCATTTTGCAGGGAAAACCCCAGCCTCTCTCTTCACCAGATAATCTGCTATTTCACTCCAATCTGGGAGCTAGGCATAACGTTTATCTCTGCATTAAAAGCCAGAGCTTTATTTTTCTTAAACCAAAATAAATAAAAATAAAATATTGAAATATTGATTCCCTTCAAACAGGACTGCAACAGGCACATTCTAAAACTAATTTCAAGTATTATTAGAAGAGTTAAAACTTTTTCATAAATAAACTTTCTGTACACTTGAGAGCAAAATATGACGTATTGAAGGAGAAAGTAATATTAATCTTTGAGAAAGACAGATTTCCTAGTCAGCAAAAACTTGCCGAAGTTGTATACTTTTTACAAAGAAATTAATTCATTGAGCTACTCTGGAAGACTTAATAGGTAATAATTAAGAACCTTAAATCTTATTTTCATTCTGTAATAAACATAGCAAACAATCAAGATAGATGAGACAAAACTAGAAAGGTTTGTTGGTTGATTTAGGTTGAAGAAGTTGTTACATCAATATATTGTACTCTAAAAGGGCATGCATCATTAAAAAAGAAGGCTCTATAATTAATATGTTTTCATACAACCTACCTTATTTCCCCTGAGATTACTAACCAAACCCTTTCAAAAATCGATTAGTTCAAGCACTTAGCCTAGTACCACTTTAGATAGGAGGAACACAGATATTAGCTGAATTTAAAATTACAGGAACTTTATTTTTAATTACTTCCCAAAATGCCAGATTTACATATTATTAAATATATTTTGGTGGCAGAACTGACCACTAAGCATTTTTGGACAGGGCCAGAAAAATTAATTATGTTTTTTATAAAGAAATTCACTTAGCATTCAGAACATCTGCATTGTTGTCAGGGATAATAAATGTGATTAAGCTTGTATAAATTTCACTATATTAACCAGTATAATAACTCAATAGCTCTGCTGATCTGAGCTGATGCTGTACATTGCAACACTGAAATACCTAAGTATAATGCAGGGGAGTTCTAGAAAAATATATGAAGTCTAGAGGAAGAATTGTGTCCTCTCAAGGACAAATTCACCTTCTTCAATTGCCAGTCCAAGAGAAATTGCTGGAACTGAGTAATTTTATCAGAAAAGCTTTCATCACAGCTCATGCGCTGTTAAGGCTTAGCAATACAGTTGTCCCACTAGTGTTAATATGTTAATATGTAGTTCTCAGGGTTTGGCTGTGTTTGTTAAAAAAAAATAAATAGAACTTGTAGCAGAACACGGTGTAGATTTGGAGGCATTATGGTTGGATAAAGCTGGTGGAATTGTGGAGTATCTCTGAGCCATTCTACAGGGGGCTGATGGTGCTTGGCCCATACAATGGAGAAGTATTGTTAGTACTTGACACCTGCATCCTGAACAAAGAACAAAATGTAAGTACCAATATTCCAGATAACAGATATTGTTCTTTTACTGAGGTGAAGCTCCAGAGAACTGCCTCGCTCGGGCAATAATGCTCCCTAGACAGGTCCTCTCAGAAACCTGATACCTGGTGCATGCCACCAGGAAGGCAGAAGGAGCTAGACCTGGAGTAGGGATCCCAGTCTTGGCACTCTATCACATTCAGTGAGGATTTCCTTGCTGTAGGAAAAGGAGAGAGTGAAGTCACAGGCCTGAAATGCTCTTAAAGTTAGGGTGTGCAAACTAGCCATGGCACTTCCCCTAGGTGCAAGGAAATGACTCCAGAGGGTGATTTTTTCCTAATTATCTTAGGCTCCTCTTTTAGGAGAAAAGGAGCTACTCCTGTACCTGTTTCTTTGCCTATGGACTACAGACAAGCAAACCTTAGATGACAAGAAAAGATGACTTGACTGTATTAAGATAACAGGAGTCCCCATCCTATTATTAGCTTTGTATTATTCCAAAAGATTATGCAAAATAACAGCATGAGTCCTGTCAAATAACACCCACAGACTCCAGCTTAAAAAATATAGTCTTTAGACAATGTGTAAACAAGAGGTAAGAATGCAGATATGTGGTCTTTGTGGCTGGTCCAGTCAACAAGAATGGATGATATGCAAAGAGCACCATCCCATGGAGTCAGAGCTGAGGCAAGAAAATCAAGTGATAAACATGCTTATTAGAATGAGGAAAATGTCTCACCAACCTTGGAATCTCCCAGTAGTCACTACTAGATAACATTGTCATTTCAAAAGTTGCTGACATCATGAGAGGAGAAAAACACTAACTCAAGTCAGATGATATAAAAAAGAGAAATTATTGATGGCAGGATGCAATTAGAAGAGCATATTTAATGATGCCATGCAATTCAGGCAGGGGCTGAAGTATGAGGAAACATTTATAAGGGTCTAAAAGAATATTTGAAGGTTTCTTATCCTTTTTTTAAAAAAAAATAAAAAATAAAAAGGTTAGCACAATACCTCTTTGAAGTGTCACAGCAAAGAACATCTTGTGGTGAGGCAGCTGCCTGCTGCTGTATAGGGGGAGTATTCAGTTATTTCTTATGTCATGGCCATGAGGAGGGAAATCAAAAATATTCCCATACACAGACAGCAGCTCCTAAATCAAACTGTAATGCTGCCATTCCTGAGGCAAAACTTCCAAATCGCCTCGCCAGTCATGTCAAATGCTCTATATTAATTGACTAGCTGAAATTCCAGGGATAACTGAGATAAAATAAGGATTAGTTAAACTGTAGCAAACTGGTGAGAAAAATGAAGGTTAACTCTTGTTCCTCCCTTCTGTTTTGTCTGGAAGACTGACATGCATTGTACCCATCACTGTTGCAGTTAAACACCTTTTGTACATACAGAACTTGAATACAGTGTTGACAGAAGAAAACACTGCCTAGTAAATCCTGTCTCCTGCAGCACATTGGCTCAAACCATTACCACCAAATCTTAGCTTTGTCCTGTAGATCAATATCTTGATAAATTCAGACTGTGGTCCCATTTCAGAACTTGTTACATACATCGTGTACTTCCCCAGCTCTAGGAAAAAGGAAAGCCAGGGAGATAAACTTCTCACCTGAGTAGTAAAGAGAGAGGAAGAGGTAAAAAGAGACTGGAAGCTCAAGGTACCCAACCCTTCTCCCAGTGTGGGAAGGCTCTCTCTGTTCCTTTTCCTCATCTCTTTCCCTTCCAGACCTGGGATGAAAAACACAAGACACCGCAATCTGTCCCCTTCTTAAAGAGTGAATAACTTGAAATGCTACAGGAGAATCCTGTAACACAAGATGTAACAAGAACAAACTTGAACATAGGATGTTCCATCTAAATATGAGGAAGAAATTCCTCACTTTGAGGCCAGAAGAGCATTGGAACAGGCTGCCCAGAAAGGTGGTGGAGTATCTGTCTCTAGCAACATTCAAAACATTCCTGGACACCATCCTGAGCGATCTGCTCTAGGGGAACCTGTCCTGGCAGGGGACTTGGACTAGATGATCTCCATATCCCTTCCCTACCCCTACCATACTGTGATTCTGTGACTGCACAAATGAAAATTCTTGCAAGGGCTTGAAAGTAAGGGGGTAGACAGGAATGAGAGTAGGGACCAGCAATTGCCTTGTCCTAAACATATGGTGAGGAGATAGTACCACTGATAACATTACAACAGTATAGACACATGCACAAACCTTGGCAAGGGGCAGAAGGAGTTCAAAAGTTAAAAATGAGCCCAAAGCATAATATATTATTTGTAAAGGCAAATACTCACATTTGGGGGCCAGTCTTGAATTATGGGCCTGACTTACAATTCTTGAACCTTTAACATTAGCAACACAGCTCTGTGTGCTGTAATTACAGCACTCTTAATTAGAGTGGGAGATTGCTCCAAGATTCCTGAGACACCTTCTGTAACAAATACAGACACTCTCAGGGAAGTCATAAGCATTTATGGAAACTGCAATTTAAGTATTTCCAGCAATAAGCAGATTAGGTGGATCTGATGACATCACTACAATGCAAAATGATTTTTTGATAGCACCAAAAGAAAAATTATTTTTAAAGGGAGTCATATTTTTTAAAATACATCAAAATCCACTGACATGACTTAAAATCACAACTGAGAAAAAAAATTTCTCTTCTTGCACTCTTGAAAGCTGTGGTATACTTTCTGAGTGGAGGGTTACACCAGAAATAGTTCTGCACACCACTATTGTACCAGTAGGAAGCTGTAATAACACAACTCTGACACTGCAGTTTCTGCTTCACTTGCTACAAGCATGAAGTTATTATCTTTTAATGAGATTTTAAACACATTCTGGTTTGCTCTTCTTGTTTTCCACTTATTTCCTAGAATTCCATTTGTTAGCCAAATCTGGTTTTGTTTTAAAGGATATGAGACAAAGATTGCATTGCCTTGCCAAATTCCCTCCTACCAAATTACTGAATTACAGAAGGCAATCCCTATTTCAGTAGACCTTGGTTGTTTTGCTTGACCTCTAGCAGGTGTCCAATTAAGTCTGAACAATTTATATGATATTCCCCTTACACTGATATTTCTAGAATTAAACTGATGAGATCTCTAGAGAAGGATCATCAGTGTTATACCTTTCATCTTTAATTATACTGGTTGAAGATGAATGAATGTACCAGAAGAATCCCAGCTGGGAAGTAGCACATTTATTAGATAGTTGATTATTTAATATATATTCTGAATTCTGACTATTTCCTTTAAACATCTGAAGAGCTTTCACCGTATCTGATAACAAAAATCTTAGCACTTATTCAAAAGGACACTGACTGTATTCTGTTCTTTTCAAATAAAAAAACAACACTGCACAGATGCAGGCAAAGAACTGTGGCTGACATTAGAGAACAAAGAGTTTTAGAAAGGTGAGTGCAAAAGGTCTCAGTTAATGTGTACTATTTGCTGTTACTACCAAATGCATATACATCATCTAAGAGAACATGTGGAGGAACAGAGTAGAAGACCCCTAGGGACCCTCTGGAGTCCCAGCATAGAAGACTCTCACTCCCTCTACTCCAGCACTGTAGGTCCAAATCCTCTTCATGCATTTTACTTCTAAAAACACTCTGTTGTAAATTAAACTCTAGATGGGTCCACATTCAAGAGTGGGCCACAGCAAAATGAACTTGCTAGGTAAAGCCTATAATGTATACACCTAACATTGGGTCTCAGTAGCTAAAGGTGTACATTTGAGATACTTGCCTGGACTCCTTATATAGGTTTGGGTATAACATTCCATCCTTAGGAAGAAGTATAAAAGTGGTCAGATAATACTGCAGAAGTACCATCCTCAGGGATCTGCACGAATGCTGCTGAATTATTTTAGTATTGCGCATCTAAAAATTATTTATGCTTTGCCCAAGGTCAACTGAAACTAAGTAGCAGTACTAGACTTTCTTCAGCTATCTCAAGCTAAATAGGAACTTGATGACCTGTTTAACTCAAGTAAACTCACTGACATATGAACCATGGCTTTGTTCAGTCCTCCAGGGCTTCCCTTTGAAAAGTTATATATCATAGGCTACTGCCTGTGCTCCTTCCTTCTAGACTGCACTGTAGCCAAACCAAACTGCCGAAGGAAGTTGTCTCTCCTCTGTACCAAAAACTAAAACTCAGATCTTCTACTCACACTTACTTAGTAGGAAGCAGAACTCAGGAAAGGGATGCTTTGGTACAATTTTGTGGGAAGCTTGATTAATTCTTCCACTGGACAGATTTTTATGCTGGGTTTTCATGTTCCTACTAATTTGCTGTTTCTCAGTTCTGCAAAACTGAGCTGAGTAGCTAACAAAACCATACAAAATTCTGATCAAAGATCATCTATACTGAATTTGCATGACACAACAGAAGGACTCAAACACAGCCATTAAGAACTGCAAACTTGTGGGTGACAGCACAAAGTTATCACAACTTTTTTGATTGGTTGCACAATGCTATAAACAGCAAATCCACCTAAAATACTTTTTTTTACTTCTGCTGTAATGACATGATCATCTTTTGTACCAAGTGCCAGGATAGGCTACTAGTTAAAAAAATGAAAAAAGGCCTCAGAAAAGCAAATTTCTTCTTTCTGCCTTTAGAAATCATTGGGTGTTCATTTCAGAGATATGTTGCTTAATTTAAATTTTAAAGAACCTGAGGGGCCATGACGTCAAACTAGATATTGTCCAGTGTTATGTCCAAAGTAGTCGGTGATAATTCCCATAGTTTGATAAGCATGAAGCAGAACCCTGCACAGATGAACAGCATGTTTTACACAAACATGCACACAGAGCTACAAGTGCCTCACACTTTTTTCTGATTCATCTACACAGAACAGAATCCATTCTGCTATTTCAGCTTCACTCTATTAACAATTATAAATGTTTTACAGCTCAAGTACAAGATCAGTCAACCAAGGAGCTTAGTAAATGTGTTATTTATACAGTTATTTGTTAAAATGAGCTTCATTGCATTACACAATGTTAAGACAAATTGTTGTGCCCTTTAGATTCATTATAGATGACAAAATACTAAATAAATCTTAAATAGGTATTCACCTTTCATCACACAGGAACATAAATGGTTAGATCTTATCAACAGAGGAGTCTTTTTAATCTTCTTCCTTTATTAGCCACAGAAAAAATATTGTTGTTTTTCCTGACTTTTTTTTTTTTTAAAGTCTTTTCATCCTTGTTGGATGGTTAAAGTTGGTTTTCTTTCAAGTAAGGAACAAATCAATCTCTAGTGAAGGAAAGCCTAACTAGCTTTAGTGACTCTGGCCTGCCAGGTACTATCTCACAGTGAGACATCAGTTTAAGTGTCAAAGGCAAGCCAGGTTTTTTTATGGGTATTTTATTGGACACAAGTAAGAAGTAAGGAGTGCATTATCTTATCAGCTGGTCTTGTAACTTCCACCTTCACTGTGCTGCTACAGATTAAAAAAAAAAAAAAAAAAAAAAAAAAAAAAAAAAAAGAAGTCTTAGGAGATAAATGTCATCTTCTGTATCATTAACCCAAAATCTATTAGAGTTTTATTAGAAAATAAGTACTAAAATGGTATAGCTACATTTCCTCCCTTATGCTGTGCTAAATTGCTTGTGAAAGTGATATATTATGATTCTTACAATGCATCCATTGCAAAATGTGGAAGACAAGCCCACATACTGTGTACATTAAATGGTAATGTTAAATTGGCAATGAAGGAATGAACATCTCTCTAAATCTCCAAGCAGGTTCTTCAAATTTCCCATTTGCAGGATACTGATAAATAAAGAAATTGCTCCCATCTAGGACTATGCAAATGGTTTTAGTAAGCTTCCTTGTTGGTATATCCAGGTCACAAGCTATTAACCTTCTGTTTAGAGACTTGTTTTTAACAAATAATCACACACAAAAAAGTAGTGGTCCTGTATTTCTCTGCTTGGCACAGGCAGTCCTTACTAAAAGTCAGAAAATTCTTTAGAAAGAAAATACATTTCTGAGCCAAGAATTTAGAGGCTATGAAATAAATATATATATTATATATATGGTTAAAAAAAATTTTAAAATGTAGAAGTCTCAGCTTTCTCAGCTTGGGTTTTTAAAAAACTCATATTGGAAAGCAGAAGTCAGAAGGGATTCAATTTATTCCCATGTAACTGTTCAGCACAAGGTTAAATAAAGATTTAAGTTAAGCAGGGACTTTGGGCTACCGCCTTAGGGGTCAGTTGCACCCAGAAGGCAGCACATGAAGAAACTGCAAAGGACAGACCTCAAAAGCCAAAATGTTATATTGGCAAGTAGGATGCTTAAGCTTCTCTAGGGAGCTCTTTTCTCACAGGTAAACTTGGCAGTTTTGAATTTTCTGAATTAGTGAAGAAACCACCTCTAATTCTTTTCAGATTAAATCAAACCAAAGCCCTGTCCTCCAGGATAACTCCCTTAAGTCCTGGGCTTCACCTCTGCAGCAAGCACAGGGGACAGGTGTGGGTAAGGGCAGGAGCAGTTCCCAGACACAGCCAGCAAGTCTCTCTCCTCCACCTTGAAATGATCCCCTTCTCCCAGCAGGACCCAAGTAGCCTTTGTAAAGAGCCCATTTCTAATCCTCCCATTCCCACAGCTGTGGATGGTGATGATAGTCCATGAAGCTTTCAATCTGCACAAAAGAGCACTGGGAGAAATTAAAGCTCTTCAGGCTGGAACTGCTGCTGCAGACTATAATCGACACATCCAGCACTGGCAGCTGCTTTCCAGCCTTTGGTGATTTGAGCCTGGACACAGATTCAGAAATGAGAAAAGCCTGTGGGTGGGAGCTGAACCAGCAGGTTTTCATTCCAGCCTTTTGTTCAATTGAGACTGGGACTACAGTATTTCTAGTTTGGGTCCCACTTCAGGCCCACAACAGACCAGGATCAGGTCCAGCAGTCCCTCAAAGCATTCAACTTAAAAATACTGCATTTAAAAATAGGAATGGGCACAAGATAAAGCCAAAACCATAGGGTGCAGTTCAGCCAGAGGTACAGTCCCTGCTCCCCCTCCAGCACTGGCACCCTTTGCACTTGTAGCACAATACCATAGGGTCCTCATACTCCTCACATCTGGCTTGAGAAGATGGAGGGAAACTGAGGCACTGCACGACTGGTTCTGTGCTGTGAGTGTTGAGCAGAAGTGAGAGGAAAAAGGAACATCTCTCTTATATGCCTACATCCCAGATGTACAGGAACTCATACACATTTTACAGAGATGTATCCCACCAGTCAGCAGAGGTCCAAAAGGCATATAAAGGGCTCCCCTGTAAAAAAAAAATAATATCCACTGGTAAAGTATCCTGGCCTTGTATCATGGTGCAGAAACAGGGTCTTCTCAGTGGGGAAATCCAGAGCTGGAGTGTCAGAGGAGGCATAAGAGCAGGAGATGCAGTATGTGATCTGGCTTTTTATGCCCTACAAGGAACAGACAGACCCCACACTCAACAGGTCTACAGCAGAAATGTCACTTTATGGTCAATTCAGTATTTTGAAGTGGTAAATATTTGCTGGTTTAGTTCCAAACTGGGCACAATGATTTCAAAGTGATGGTTGAGTATCAATTTCTCTCCCAGCAAAAAAAAAGAAAAAAAAAGGCTTTGAACCAGCTACCTGCTCAGAGTTAGACCTAAGTTTAGATACCTGATTTTGAAGAAATATATAGAAGATGAGATATATTTGGTTTCATAGTTAATAAATCGTACCAGATCCTTTTTGTCCAGAGACAGAAAAAAAATAATTGGAGCTTCAAAGATACTCACGTTGCTGTCATTGTCAGAAAGGCTGTTTGTGAGCAAGTTTCATCAAAGGACATTTCATCTCTGCATATACACCCTTCACATTCTGCTGCCAAAGCAATGTCAGGCTGGGTCACATGCCTTCAAGGCAACTTAAACTTGGGCACCTTTCTTCAAAAGACATTAAAAATGATTTACATTTTTCCTCCCTAAATCAGCATTTTTAGTATCATTTGTGTCAGTGCCAAGTTCCCCTCATTCTTCACCTCTATTCTGGCACACCTTTCCCCTCCCCTGTGCTCTCCTGAATATCACTTGCATGCCAAGAAACCCATACTGATGAATGCAAAGTTTGTTCAGTTTAGGAGAGGAAACTATATTGTACAGCCTTCTACGAAACCTACCCTAAAAACCTATATAACATTGGCTTAAATTTTTCATGAATAGGAGTCATGTTTCTGAATAGGATACTTTCTTTACAAATGATACATACACCAAATTTGGACTTCAGCCATTTTTTTCCCATTACATTCCTTAGCCCATATTATGCACTTTATGCCAAGATGACAGAAAGTGACATTCTGTGACCTTTATCCTGTCAGGAGGCTGGGACTGGAGGCAGACTTTTGGATTTTGAACAAGCACTCAGGTACTGGTGTGATTATTTCACATTGATTACTGTTCTTTACTGCTGATACTGTTTTCTCCAAGGAGTTAACTTTTTCCACCCACACGCCTCTTCCACCAAGGTAAATTATTAAACAACTCATTTAGGTTTTTTGAGGGCTTTTTGTTTGTTTTACAGTTGTTTTTCCTTTCTTAGAAATACATTTAATTTGCCATGCATTAAAGTGTGCAGCAGAAATCACAGTACAATTTCAGGAGAAATTATGCAGGGAACAGGCAAGAACTGCACATTATTCATATCACACACAACTTGATAATAAGTTATTATTCCTCACTCTCAAAGGAGCAAAATGAGCCATGAAAAGCTATTGCTGAGATATTCCAGTGCTTCTGTGGCCAAAATGGTGTGAGTGTTTCCAGTATGGCTCAGCATACTGTCTTCACTTACATCTAGTGCCAATGTCAAGCACACAACATGAGGGTACTAAAGTCCTTTCAGATGCTGGTGACTCACACTCTTTAAATATGTCACAAGCCCAGACAAATCCACCTTCCCATAGAAGGCACCAAATGCCATTAGATGAAGCAGATGTTCCTAGCCAACCTGACCATGACCGTGAGGTGACCCTCATCTATTTTGGATTTATCAAATCATCAGAGGCTCCTGCTCCTGCCTCTGCCAATGAGACCTGAGGCAGATAATTCCAAGAGGTCATTATAGAGTCATCAGCTGCCTGAGCCAACTGAGGCAGAAAATACTGCTTCCAAGAGAGCTAGGCTGCTCCTGAGGGAAGAGCAGCCCACAGGAACCAAGGAGACCACAGCACTAGCAGTACCCTCTTCTACCGGGGTGCTGACCTACCACATCTGAGAAGATGGAGCCCAGTGACTGTGACAGCCATCACCAGGCTTGTGACCACAGGACAAGGATGTCAATGAATCAGACCTGGGGTTCATCCAGGAAGGCCTTTTGGGAACAGTGGGGGGAAGGAATGGGAGTCTGACTGGACCATAAGCCTGGAGTCCCTCCAGAAAGTCCGAGCAGGAAGCCAAGACAGGAGAAAACAGAACCATCCCCAACATGTCTCAGCCAGGACTGGGGATCTGTGTCAAATGGGGGTCCTTGTACATGGGCAATGAGTGCCTGGATGGTGACAGCAACTGAGGTCATTGGGTGCCTTTAGGGCTCTGACGGTGTCCTTCCCCTTTTCAGAGGGCAGCAAATTCCAATATTAGCCAGCCAACTTCCATGGTGCTTTCTTAGTGTCCATACACCTGAACATAGATAGTCCCAGACTTCTGGAGGGTAGGACCTTCAGTTAGCCACATATCACAGCATAATAGGTGAAATATCAGATGCCAACCACAGCTTCAATGACAGAAAAAGGTTAAAGCAAAAGAAAAATTCACTTAGTGATTACAATTTTGTTCCAGCAAAATTCTGGAACCCAAAACTTAGAGATTCATCATTTTACCATAAACGACTCATAGCTCGCTCAACTAAGAAAAGATACCAGAGTGGCAATCACATAAGTACTAGTAATGTCAAAACATGGAATACAGAGGAGGTTGTACTCCCAGATATTTACTCAGGAACCTTTCAGGAGCTTTGCATATTAATTATGTTGTGAAACAAGAGTTTAGTAATGAATAAAACTAGCTGATAAAGTATTGTAGCTGTTTATTAGAAATGCAGACCGTGTCAAGCCCCTTACTGGAATCATGAATGGAATAACTTCTGTTGCTATGAGAGAGCAATCAGAGCAGATCACTGCACAGAAAAGATCCTTTTTGTGGAGTGCTCAGGCGCTAAGATCTGTTCAGCCAACAGCCCTTTTCTGCTTGGGTGCCTTCTCCAAGTGCTTTTGTTTTGCTGTCAGAGACTTACACAATCAAAAGCTTAGAATTAAGATGACGGTGTCTATTCCACACCAAGTAAATTCCTAAATGTATCTTTCGATCTCTGCATTTAGGCACATTCTTTTCTGTAATCCATTCCTCATCTAGTTTACCAAATATTCACCAAAAATTCCTTCAGGTTATCAGTAGGGAAGAAAAATTACAGAAGCACAGAATGGTTTGGGTTGGAAGGAACCTTAGAGATCACCTAGTTCCAAGCCCCTTGCCATGAGGGCAGGGAAACCATTGGAACAGGTTGCTCAAGACCCCATCCATCCTGGCCGGGTTTGAGGCAGGGGGCATCCACCTCCTCTGGGCAACCTCTTCCAGTGTCTCACCACCCTCACAGTGAAGAACTTATTCCCAATGTCTAACCTAAATCTACCCTCTTCCAGTTGAAAGCCATTCCCATTCATCCTATTGTTACACACCCTTGTAAAATGCTTTGATATATCTTATCTCCTGTTGCCTTTGAGAGTTTTATAGCACCAACGTACCTCAGCAGTTCCGGTATACACAGGGACATTTTCTGGACAAAGTACAATCAGCAATTAACTTTGAAAAATGCAAATTTCCTGTGAAATTAGGGCCTGATGCTGTTGCTGCAGAAGAAGGATGGGGCTGCCTGTGGTCGGCAACTCCAGAGCATCAATTGCTCCCCAATCCAGTCTACATCTCCCTCTGCTTCCTCACCTTACCATCCCCATCCCCTCTGCAGAAACATCCTGACCTTCCAGGGGGCAAATCCTGCTATTGCCAACACTGCCCAGAAGACCAGAACAGGTTCTTGGAGTGACAGACAAGAACCGCCACACTGAGCTTGGTAGAAATTTGCTGATGCGAAAGCAGTCTTCAGTGACACCACAATGCATGCTGCTGTAACCCCAGTAATAACTGACTTGGCATATTTCTTTTCCAGACAATCTAGCTCAAAAATGGCAAGCAAGCTCTCCTTCTGTATTGTTTACCTGTTAGGGAGCAGGGAGTAAATGAAGCATGAACATGCATGTGCACAGCTTTTGTAGATCGGAAAAGTTACCTGTCCTTCACTTTCTCATTTATTAAACTCTTATTTTGACAGGTTCTTGCACACATGCTTGGACAATTTTAGAAGTATCATCAATCTAACTGCAGCTGAGTTGCTCTCTCACCTCCATGTTCAGACTGTGCCTGAACAGTTTCTTTTAATAAATGAGTGATATAGCTGGGTGTTATCAACCTACTGTAATATTTAATAGATATTCATAACATATATTAATCATGAGCAAGTTTACAAAGGACTCAGTCCCACAAGGTGTGGAGAACACTTGACTCTCCTTGAAGTCAGTGAAAGCAGAAAGGTTGGAACTTTTGTCCTCCCAGATACTGCATTTATAATGCCAGGTCTTCCTTCTGGTCACTAAAAAACCTGAGCATAGCTATCTGAAGTGATGTATGTGCTATAGGGTTGGTTTGTTTTACCACTATCTTGTTTCTTGTGGACTGAAAGATTTATATTTCTTTAAAAGCTGAACTACAAAAAGAAGCCTTCCACCAAAAGTATCCCAGGTATGGAAGTCTGACCTTAAACAGAACTTTCCACGTTTTCTTTGTCTGCTTTGAATCAGAGAGATGCTGCCTGGCATGTAAACACCCATATAGAAAATAAAAATGTCGGAATTCCTTTCCAGATGCACAAGTCAGAAAAACTCTGTGAATTAAAAATTAACCAACTATACAAGAACAATAACATAGCTTCCTAAAATTTAGCAACCTATTAGAATGAAATATCGAATTACAATTAAGATTAATGGGAGCCTACTAGAATGAATTTCAATCAGCTTTATTTTGAAAGTATGTGGGCTCCTTTTCATCATTTATGTGACAATATCGAATCTAACCTCATTATTGTTGTTTCTTCCCTATCACATCAAGTATAAAGCATGCAGGCAGAAAAGAACACTGCGTTCCCACAAACACAATGCACTCTTTTTGATATCTTCCCACAAAAGCAAACACTAAAAAACCACTCCACTATGCAAATGTTTGAATACAAAGTACTACAGAATATATCAAATAAATTAGTTTCTACCACACTATTAAAATTATTAAGTTAGTTCCTTAATATGGGATTTTGAGAATAAAGTTTAATTTCCTAACATAATAAAAGGGAAATCAACAAAGAATATTTAATACTGAGAAAAGTATTGTATTTGTTTCTTTTTCCACAACAGGAAAGTGGCAGAGCTGAAATACACATAAGTGTGTTTACTAAATATACACCATTTTGTCTGATTTGCTTACAGCTATATTTACAGATACATTCAGGCTCTGCCGGTGTTCAGTCACTTCTTGACATCGGCTAGCGATGTTAGGTATTTCAAAAGATGCCACCCAAATTCTACAGACCACAAGAGATGATGTTCCTTTCACCCCGTCAGCAGCTCAGTTCTGCAGTTCTTTTTCATCTTAGGAAAGTGATTTGCAGTGCCACTTGGAGCTTGCAGCTTGGGTCTCATAGTCTGCTTTTTCACTTTCAAACTGAAGAGGTTACGGGTAAGGTCTTACATCTCCATAGGATATATGGAACAACAAAACTTTTATTTACTTTTTTTCCTGAAAGGAAAGTCTTGGCTAGTGAGAAGCATCTTTACAAGGAGTACTGATGTTCACAGAGCTGAATGTCTAAAGTGACAGTTACCTAGACTCAATCATTTCATTCCCCTGAACATGTATGCAAGAATTTAAACATGAGAAAAAGTATATATTTTCTCTTACGTCACCAGAGCTAGTAAAAAAATCACTGGAAACCAGTACAATTTTTTTTTTTCCCAGAAAGCAGAAAATTGAACCTGAGACTAGATACAGGCTTAGGAATGGGCAGCTGAAGGGGGTTACACTAATCAGTGTGAATAATAATATTCAAAACTATCTTCCTTTTTACTCTTCTATATTTATACCTTGGGCTCATTTGTTTGCAATGTCCTATGCTATAATTGTTTTGCCTCTGTAGTCCATGATGAAATGTCATATTAGATGATACTGAAAATTTTCAGAGTATTCAACACCCATGAAAAAACTATTCTTCACTCTCTTCTGGCTTCTATATGTTAATGTTTGCTTGTCTCCTTCAACATAACCTGGGTTATTTTAGGGGTTCTTTACCTCTGGACGTGATTTCAAATCTCATTATGCAAATCCAGAATATGACACATGGACCAAAAGAATATGTTCAAGTTATTAAATAAGAAATATGAATTCTTTTCAAGAAGGAGTTAGATACACAGTAATAGAAATTAGAACTGTTAACTGAGACTCAATTTTCCAGCTGTCAGTTTAACAAACAATAATAGAAGTTTTTATTCTGTTGGCTACCTGTTTCCTTCAACAAGAAGCATTCTGCATATGACAGATTCTTAGGAGAAGAGATGACAAAACCCCTATATATGGGCAGAATGCCTGTAACAGGAGATATCCTGCTAACAACAGCCCCCTGTAAGCTCCTGGCTCTGATGCCCTGCAAGGGGGTCGAGCAGCAAGTGGAAGGGGTCCAGTGCTGAGTGAGAAGAGGAAATGGGGGAAGTATGGATTCAATGAGCAGAAAAAAGCAGCCAGTGCCAGTAGGCTGTAGAGTTGTTGATTTTAGTTTGTAATTACAACTGGCAATAATTTTGAACCACTGCTGCTTTTTTTAATTATTCAGCTTTGATTGCAATTACAAGCCAAAATCAACAATCCTAATAAGAGAGCTCAGCGTCTTCTGGTGAAACAGAAAAACTCCCAAGTGTTTGGAACCTGACCTTACAACCCTGAAATTTAACAGGAAAACTTATTAATAAGAAAGCCTTTTGGTTCATAGGTTGGGTGCCAATGTATTCATAGCCTACAACTGCAAGCCTAAGAAGGTTACACTGGGGACAGCTGGAATTTTCTTGAGGAATTTAAACTACAGTGAGCAAAGACAGAACTTAACCAAAATGGCAACCAATTTCATGCACCATTTTGCTGTAAAAAAGTTTAAGGCAACTGGGTATCTTAAGATGAACCAAAACCAAAGGCTTTCTAAAATAGCTGACATTTTTTAAACAGTACACTTGACTTTTGTCTCATTAAGAACCATCTCATGTACACAACAAAACTCATCAGTCTTTTTAAATATTACAAGTAGGTCAGGAGTATTTTGAGATCTACAGCACCCCAGACTCACACAGGATACAAAAATTCTACTTTGAGCTTGTGAGAAGTGGTCACAAGCACACATTTAAGTATTTAAGTGGATACCAACTACATTTAGTCTTTTTTTATCAAAATAATGTGTTTCACTTCACAGTCACTCTTGAGGATGAACCTCATATTGAAAGGAAAACAAAAACTGACTCAGCAAAAAGTTATAGCAAATTGGACTAGAATTGATCTCAGGAGTACAACTCATCTTTCTCCCCACTGAACTATATCCAAGACATGTCGGACAGAGTTCCTCAGGTGGAGAATCCCGCAACCCTTCACAGCTTGTGCTACAGTTTTCCTGTCTTTGCTGTCATTACATTATTCATAACTTTCACCACGACTCCTTTTGCTCCAGTCAAAGCCTCCTATTTCTTGTTTATAACGAGGGAAAGCATTTCTTCCCTCCTTTAAGTTGTGCAACAACTGTTATGTTTCATGCCAATGCTCTCCTTTCTTTAAGTAACCATCCCAATTTCTTAAGCCTTTCTTCCTAAAACACAGATTCATGTTATGCAGTTGTTGTTTTCAGCAATCTCTTCATTAGACCCAAGTCATTCTCAAACTTTAGTACCCAAAACTAACCATAATATTCCAAATGAGTCTTTATAAAATTGATAGAGCAGGAGATGACTTCATGTTTTCTACAGGTAATACTCCTGTGCAACTATCCAACTATACTCACAAAAAATGTTTTCAATTACATTTTTAAAGCTGGTTCAATATGTGATTCACAGTGAGAGGAGATTGAGGCTAACTTCTTATTCTCCAGTAAGAGAAATACTCAGTTCTCTCTGTGCTGATGTAAGATTATTCCTGACCAAGCCTAGTATCTTCAAATTCTTCTTGTTACACTGTGCTGTGCTGCCCTATACTGAATCTTTAACTTGCCAAATTCTTTCTGAACTTTAATCCTGTCCTCTAGTAAGAGCCTTAAATTCCATCAGAAAGTTCATGGAAATACTGCAAAGTGATATTGTGCTTTTGATAACTGCTTTCTGAATACAGTTTTCTGAACAGTGTCAAACAAGTCTTATGATAATTAAATCTATAAAGTGCTTTTTTAGCTAGTTTATAAAATGTCATGGGAGATAATATCAGAATTTATCAGAAGAAAGCAGCCTTTCATTGCCTGTTTCTTCTCTATCCATAAAAGCAGGCATTATTTAGTTCCAGAAAGAAATTAAATGACTGACATAATTTTCTTCCTGGCAAACCTATAATGGCTGTTAACTCATTTCCTTACTATCTTCCATATGTTTTAAAATACTTTGAATGTTTGATCCAATATGATTCCAAAAATCAAAGCTCAGCAGACCACTGTATGATTTTTAGTTCTTTATGTCACCATTTTTCAAAGGCAGACACCATGGTTTTTCTTTCCAGTCTTAAAGATACCCACTAATAGCTCTATGGTTGCGTCTTCCAGGCTTCACATTACAGTGAATTTCCTGAGACATGAAACCCATTTTCTTCCTGAAACCACCAAAGAGCTAAATATTCTCTAACTTTTTTTTTTTTTCTCTCTCTCTTATTTTTTCCTTCTGAATTTAGCCTTGTTAAATTTAGGAGCACTTTAGTGAAGGCTGACACACAAAAAAAGCCACTAAACATGTCAATAACCTCAACCTCATCTTTTGGCAGCTTCTTTTATTATTCTTCTAATACTGAATTCTGGTTTATTTTTGCTCTTTCTCTCCTTTCCAGGATAGATGGAAATTTTTCTTACTAGCCCTTCTGTTCCTTGCTACTTTAACATGGTGATTACTGAGAATGTGATAACTCAAGCATTAATTCAAACAGCTGGTGTAAAAAGCACAGGGCATGTTGTGGTACTTTCAAGTGCAACTGCAGTCAGCTGGAGCACATCAGCCTGCCTTGCAGCAACTACTAACATTTAGTAATGTGTGGTGGAGCTGGTGGTTGTAAATGTTCACAAGTGGAACAACAGAGCTGGCATCGTGTCGTATGCTAAGAAGAGGCACTTCTGAAGAGCTCAGAAGAGCAGATAACACTCTAATGTATGCCAGAGCACCAGCTCCCTCCTCTTCTTATCAGACACACTGGAGGTCAAACGTAAGACTGAAAAGTGGGATAATTATGCATTCAGTGGGCTTACTGCACCTTGTGAGACATCCCACCCTGTTGTACCTACCTGCAGCTGCCCTTGTTGTGCCTGGGGATGAAAGCAGGCACTGTCAGGCTGCTTCTGCCTGGAGCCCCAGGCAGAGTGAGAGGTGGGCCAACTGGCTCCATTTCTCTCTTCATTTTCTTGTCAGTTCCTCTGCCTGTAAATAATGGAAAATCTCTCTCCACCATGTCTCCCCCTTCCTCCAAGAAATGCAATTGGAGCTGTGTCAGGGCAGCTAGTTCTTTCTTTGTCCTGATTGCACAATAATGAAAGGATGGGAAACAAAGCCTAGCAACTTTTGAGATTAATCCCCCTTCTGTTCTCAGCTGTCAGACTTACTTATTTTTTCCTTTTTTCAGCTAAATCAGGTCATTATACTACAAATCTTTACTCTGAATGAAAGATTAAACTCAGGTATTTTATTTTCATCAGGGCATAATATTCAGCACAGAATAATTGGCTATGGTTTCATCTGGATATTAGTATGGGGCCTCCTATCAAATTCCACTAAGCCCTTACTGACCCTTTCCATTTTGTTGAATTCCTTAGGATCTTACTGTAGTAAGAGTCCTGGCAAACAGAATTTTGCACTCAATTATACCTATCTCTACATCTGAGATGTCATGTTTTCATGAAGCCTCTTTAAACAATCAAGAGAATTAAAAGGTCTTCAGGGCTGCTTTGTAATAAAAATAGTAATAGAAAAGAAAAAAAATCCATAACCTAAGTGTTTGTCCTTGACATAGTATTTTTTCTACAATGAAAAAAAAAAAAAAAAAAGAAGCAGAAAATAAGAAAAGGCTTACAGACTACATTTAACTGCTTTAAAAAAACAATAATAAAAGAACCACAGTTAAACCAGAAGACTAAAAAGGCATAAGGTCACCAAAACCATGGCTTATTGAGCCGGTGTATTTGGATAGATGTCATTTCCACTTTGTCTGTACACAGAGTGCTATATTGTATACATAGTGCAGAGCTCATGCTGCCATAAAATTAAAACCAAAAATTATCCACAGTCTGTTTTGGTAGTATCATGAGAAGAAGGCTGGTTTCTTATGCATGAATAGACTCTTTGGTATGACTATTAGATCTACCTTGACGTTTCTTAGTTTTCTGATTATTTTACTGATAGTGTCTGTTTAAAAAAGGCACTATCACAGAGGGAACATGCTTACTCAACCAAGAAAAACTGGCTTTATGCCACTTGTGCTCTACCAGAAATTGACCCAACAGTAGCTTTGGGATTTAATTTAAACAGAGAGAGACAAAGCATGACAAAAGCACAGAGCATAACAGCCCAATATGGGCCTCTGCTAAAGCATAGGGCATTTTTGCTGTTGCAACAAATAAGGACATTTCTAGATCTAGTGATTCTTTTCATGTTTTTCTCTGTTTTCTCATAAAAAACATTACAAGTTTAAAAGTAAAAGCCTACTATAAAATTATCCTTCAGAGGTAATAAAGGGCAATGAGACTGACATGTTTGGAGTCCGTGAAAAGTTAGGCCTCTTACATTAGTGCCTAAAAGTGGCTATGAAACATTTTTGATTATTCCTCTCAGAAGTATCAGATTTTTGTGATATAAAGGTCGTAGAAGGAGTCCATATCAAACACGGTCCTGCACAGGCTATTATGTTGATTCCTTTGCTCTCCTGCGAATGGGTAGCATTTCAGTCATATTTTTAGCATCTGCAGGGGAAAGGCTGGTTTAGTCCTTGTCCTGTATGACACAGGCAGTCCATCAACATTGGGTAGAAGAACCCTGAAGAAAATTGCTAGAAATAGTGCTTGGATCAGCAGCTGCACTAACACTTTGAAAGATACAAGGCAAGCAGTGACTTCTGAATGTGGAAATCTACAATTCATGTCTATCTATGTTACCCATGTCTTCTCTGATTGATACCACTGAATGGATTTTTTCAGTTTTCTCATTTGGTTGGGTTTGGAGTTTCTCTTGCATGTACCCCAGCTGGGAAACAAAATACTTCACCATGAGGAAGATACAACTAAGGAGGAAACAGAACAAACACCATATCCCAGTAACAGAAATGAGAAAATTGTTGCTCAAAGCATGCTTCTGAGTGGGGGATGGAGATTCAGCAACAGCATCTCAAAGTTACTGCTCTGATATAACCAGGTAAAACCTTTCACATTGAACACCATCATTTGTTAGGTCTTGCATGACCCTAACAAGCCAAACCACAATTTACATCCAATGTAAGAAGGGGCTTCGTCACCACTGAGTGAGTGAACCATAAGAATAAGTAAGAAAACCAGGACAAGTAAAAAATATTCACAAACATGACTTGGAAATCATTTGGTCTCCTAGACATTTTGAATTTCACTCTTTCGTATTTATTAACTGAAGAGGCATGAAAGGCAGGCCACTTTCCCTGTATAGCACCAGGGGCAAGGGAGACTCTCCTCCTAGGCAGAGAGTTGGGAAAAGGAAGGCTGCAGCTTGGAGAGGGATAAGAGAGGGTGGTCACCAGGAAGAACTATCCAAGAAACCATGAATATCACCAAAACCCTCTCCCATCACATAACCTGCATGAGAGCAACTCTGCTGAAAGGAAGAGGAGTTCCCATGGTTTTAGAGCAGATCTGTTGTACATGTTGGCTCACTGGGTGTTACTTTGCTAAACCAGATGTGCTCAAAACACAATGCACATTCCATCCAGATTAATCTGTCTTGATCACATGATGTGCAGATCCCTGTTGCATGTAGACTGATGATGTCAAAATGTCAGTACCAGTCACTAATTCACACCAAACTAATTTTTCCAATTGAGTCAGCTCCAATTTGAGTCTTATCCTGATAGTATGTGTTTCTACATCATGCACCATTTTGAAAATTCCATTCTTGGTGAAAAGAGGGGCACTGTCTATTTGCTCTTATACTCTTAGATGTCAAATGTCAATATATTTAAATAACACACAGGCTTTTTCAGATGGACTGGCCTGGAAGCCAGTTTAGGAGCCAGTGGTGCTTTTCACAGAGGTAGATTACAGAACTTCTTGCTACATCAGCTATGGCCATTGCCAGGATGGCAGATGAAAAGCTCCTGTGGCTTGTCAAAGCAAATAACTACCTTAACATTTAACTATACAGACCTGAAAACTAAGGCAGTTCAGGATTGTTTACCATGCAATTCACTAATCACTGCCAGAGAAACAGCAAAGTCTGAAAGATGCCTGAGGCAGGAAAGCCTCACTCATTTTAGTAGAGTCTCATACTGCAGGTCCCATTTCCAAAGTGATTTAGGCACCTGGGGAATCCATCTGACTTCAACCCAGACCTCCTTATTCACTCCTGAAACCCACACTCACATACTGTATCATGCCCTGCCCTGAAGCCAAAAGGTTCTCACAGAAGCCTGTGAGTTCTCAGCTTTTTCACTTGTGAGAGCAAGAAGGCATCTGCAGACCAAGGAAAAATGTCAGTTAAGAGGAATAATAATGGATTTATAATTAACTTTTTTTTTTTACTGAACAAGTTTCCTTCTTCCAAATGGTTTAAACTGAAGGCAAGAAAGACAATGAAATTGGTATCAGATATCTAGTAAGTTGGACATTATCCAACAGTCTCTTTCAAGTAAAATTAAGTACATCTCTTAGCATAAGAATTTCACTAGCATTCAGAGACCCACTTTCTAAGGATATCAAAAAGATACAGAAGTATCTTTAATATTTTTTCCCTTTAGCATCAGATATTGACCTGTAAAATTCCAGTTACAGTAGTTTCCTTACCTCATGGGGACATTGCAGTGAGTAATACTTTAACTCTTGGAGTTCTGTGAATTATACATTGATGAGGGCTTGTATCCTTATCTAGAGACACTGAGTGTCTAAGTAGGTGAGGGTGGCCAAACACAAATTTATGCTCTCTTATTCTTTTCACTGGCTAAAAGCCACACAAACTGCCCTAAGCCTGAGTGAGTAATCTTTGGTTAAGGGAAGAGCACTTTGTCTGGTTTTCATACTATTTGCACATCTAGGGATGCACCTGACACAGGTTTCAATGCAAGTACGGTTTCAAATGTACCCTGGAGAGCAGGGGATTGCAATGAAGTTAACAAACAGCCCAGCAAGCTCCTGAAGTCCTTTAGAGGCTTGTGGGATTTGTGAACCTAACAAACCTGCTTGCCTTTGAACATCTCAGGCAGGCAAGCAGGCATTACAACATTGTCAGAAATGATGAATCAAATCAAAATAATATTGAAAACTTCATAAAAGTCAGTGATGGAATCCTTCTTCTTCTGCTGGTTATTGAAGGCTGCAAGATAACCTTTATTTATAGTGCCCTGGGGACTTACTCAATAGGATGTAGTGACACTGATGAGGAGGATTATTTATTGTTTATACACTTGCCTAAAGATATAAGGCACTGCATAAATACTCTGGAAAATATCATTCCATGAAAAAGCTCTCAATTATGCATCAAAATCCTTCCTGCATCAAAGTTACTCTGGACTTACTCTTCACATCATGAGTTACATTTGTAATGCTCAGAAGGTCTGACTATGTTCATTATTTCACAGTATTTGACATGCAGTCATTGTAAGAGCATGAGAGTTTCTAGCTGGCATTCATATAGTACTGTGAATCTGTAAGGCATATTGATAACAGTCTTCACACATCTAGAAGATAAAACCACCAAGGTATATTTGATAGGATTTTTAAAAATAAATTTCAAAAACCACAGAATGAGCTGCAGAACTTGAATTCAGATGTGATAAAATCATATGGTAAGGACTGCATGAGCAGCAATAAATTGATCATTTCATGTAAGGACATTAAAATATAGCTTCTCATTAGTAGGCTGTGTATGAGCTCAGAAAATTCTTAAGTAATAGAAGACACGGTTGTGTCCATAAATCTCAGGAACAAATGTTAAAGAAAACTTTATGTACCCTAGAGATAGGTCAGACAGAACTGAACAGAGTGCAAAAGCTTTGGTGAGAGCCTTCAGCTCTTTTGCTCTTTCATTTCTATCCCAGGCAGATGAAGTAAATATATCGATTACAGGACAGGTTCTGCTTCTTCCTCCTTTCAGTGAGTAGCTCCTCACTTTACACTAAGATCAGCAACAATATTGATTTAGTGATGAGTCAGACATACAAATTAGTCATATGTCCTATAACGGAGCAATTCAATCCAGGAACTCTTCATGCTGGAAGGACCCAGTGCTTGTCCCTTGAGCCCCTATGGCTTGTTTTCTGCACATTATGCTTTGATGAAAACTTTGGTTTGGGGGTTCCATTTTTGCATGTCTACTGAATATGAGTGTTTACACATTTATAGCAAATACAACTGAAATAAATCTCCATTGTGGTACTTTGTTCTTTAAGCCTTGGGTCACAGGATCTAATTTTTCCCAGGGGAAGCTGTGAAAGTCAGTTTGCAATCAATCAATAATCTCTAATCAATAGAGCAGGAAAGACATCTCTAGAAGTTGACTTTAAACACTTATCACAGGGTAAAATAAATCTTCCTCGGGAGGCAGCCAGTCTCCTGTCAACTACAGAGCCAGCAGCTCAAACCAGGAACCTGATGTCTGGTGACTAACACCAGCAAGGACATTGAGTGCCGCCACCACTGGGCTCAACTGAACTAGGCTACAGAATAGTTGTACTTACCTCATAACCTATTAATAGGACACTGTTTAAGAAACTAAAAATTTGGGAAGCTGAAATGCTGTCTTTCTGAAACCAGTAATCTTTTTTTTATTATTTTTTAGTTTTTATCAGGTAAGAGGAGAGAGAGAAATAATATCTTTATCTGGTGGGAGATAGAGGAACAGAACAAAGAGCCTTTTTGGTTTTTACTGCAGTTGCAGAAAGCAAGCCTCGGTGATTTAACTCCTCAAAAAGATTTTGTAGTCCCAAAAAGATTTTCCATTAAACTCTTCTGGGCGAATTCATCTGGGGTGTATTAACACAAATCCAGTTATACTGATCTATTACTTCTGTCTGAGCACTTAGTTTTCTTCAATTTAATAACAACATAAGGGAGTAGGAAAATGTTTAAGCAATGAGACATGACATACTATACTGTGCTGTACTGTTGATTAATGTGTATCCCAGGTGGATGGGGAGTAAGACAAGTGCCTACACCATATGCGGTGAGTTCATTAATCAATATTAACATGTATTAAGAGGTACAGAGAGAAGGTACTGAAGAAGAGCTGGTTTTGGAGACCAGTCCTGCTGTGATGGCAAGAGGGGACTGAATCCAGTTGACACAAAGAGTCAGCCTGACCTGGGAGGCTGTGACCTTATAAAAGCACAATTTGATGAACTCCATGCCACAGGATGTTGCAGATGCTAAAAGCTTTCGTGGATTCAAGGAGAGGCAGGGCAAATTCACAGATCAGAAATATTTTCAGGCTATAAATTCAAAGACATTTCTCCAGGTCAGGAAGTCTCTGAGCTGCAAATGATTGGAAGCAGGGAGAATACCCAGGGAAGTATCATGTATCGTGCACCTAATTTTTATAGTCTTTACTAGACATCTTTTGACAGCCATCAAGGACAGGACAGAGAGCAAGAGAGGTGCATGATATGATCCCATTCAGTGCTCTTAGGGCCTGTTCTTTATATCCTAACTTCACAGCATCCTAGTTCCCATTAAGTTCTATATGCATTCCTCCACTGATACACCAAACAGCAAGAAGACTTTCAGGTAACTGGATCACTGAGTAAAACAGGCAGGAATTCAGTGGGATCTTCCTCCACAGAAACCAGACAGCACCAAGCACCCACTCCTGGTGATGCATCAGCTCTCATTGTGCTCTCCTGAGCACAAGTCCTGTGAGGAAGGGCTGAGGGAGCTGGGGCTGTTCAGCCTGGAGAAGAGGAGGCTCAGGGGAGACCTCATCACTCTCTACAACTCCCTGAAAGGAGGTTGTAGCCAGGGGGGGGGGTTGGTCCCTTCTCCCAGGCAGCTACCAGTAAGACAAGAGGGCATGGACTTAAGCTCTGCCAGGGGAGGTTTAGGTTAGATATTAGGAAAAAATTCTTCTAAAAGGTGGCTTTTAAATTATGCTTTCAATTTACAAATAAACACACAGATTTGAATACTGATAATTTTCCAACGTCATGATTTTTCTTTTGAATTGAAAGAAACGGTTGTTTTAAAACTGACTTGCTAAAGGTAGAGAACTCTAAAAACTCACCTTGTCAGTAAAAATTCTCAGCTATGTCTTTCCTTTGTCTCTATTGTAGGCAACATAAGGGAGCATCTGTAACTTATATCACACTATTAGGATCTGGCCCTGTGTGGATCAATAAAGACTGCACGACTTTACTCCACACTCCAGTCCAAAGCCTTAACTACTCACAAGACAGCCTGTAATTTCAGCAGAGAAAGAGAGTGCCTGCAGGTGTTGAATTAATGCAGCATGGAAGCAGAACTCTGCAGTGTTGTGATGGAACTAAAATCAGGCTTCTCTGGTATTGTTGACAGTATTCAGCTCCCTGTATTTCTGACTTTGGATACACAGGCTACCTAGTAATTTTGTCACATCTTGAAAATAGAGCAGGGGGAAAAAAAAATCCATTTAGACTCTTGCAGCCATAGGTCATATTTACCATTTGCTAACAGACTGTCATGTTCTGAATGGAGCCTGCTTCTTCAGGCACACAACACAAAAAGTTTTGTTTGCATTACTAAAACTATCAGAAAGAAACTCAATAACAAATAAAGCCACGGATTTCTAGGACAAATAACCTAAATTATTATGCTAACCTACGATAAGACTTTGGAAAATATGTATTTTAAAAGAAAAGGGGTTTAATTGTAAATGTTTATATCTTAAAATGAGAGCTGAAACACAGTACTCAGTGATATCAGTGCTACTGATCCCATTGACTTGGGATGAGGAAAGCAACACAGGCAGTGGAGAAAAGCCATCACCCAGACAGCTGCTTTTTACATAGACACCTGCTCAGCTATGCCTCTGTGGGTAACAGCTAGTTGCTGTTCCATATGTGTGACATTTCTGAGGCCAGCTTGTGGCTTTATCTCCCAGTATCTCAGTAAAGGTATGAAAATGTAGATTTCTTACTAAGGCCATGCTGACACCTGTCTCTGCTTCTAACCTGTACCACTGAGTCACCTCATGGGGAAGAAGAGGCAAGCCTTCGGTACTGAGGTGGAGGTGAAGACGTCTGCTCAATATTTTGAGTACAGCTGCTCTGTTCCCTGGAGCAAGTTTGCAAGTCCTGATCAGAGCCAGGCATCAAGGTGAGGTGATGTAGGCAGCTGCCTCAGGCAAGAGGCTGCCTGGGTGGAAATCAGCCATTGCTGTCACTACAGCTGGAAATGTGCTGGCAGAGGCTACTTCAGGGTGAGAGAATGAGGGGCCTCAATCAAAAAGTGACTACCAGTCCTCCCCTTCCTTTCAGCAATAAGTCAAGCTCCCCAGGACTCCTAAAGGTTTTCCAAGGCTCACCATCTCTTTCTCTGCGTTGGTTTTACACCTCAACCTGCTAAGAAATCTTGGATGAAAAGAGACAGACTGCCCCAAGGTATCTGCTGCAGACTTTTGGTGTCCCCTGGACAGCTTAACCTAACTATTATCCTCTTCAAAACTAGGCCTGGCCAAATATTCAAATTAACAATTCTACTCATCATGTAGAGTGTATATCCCCCAGTCCACTAATATGTACTTAAATCTGGTTCACAGACCACTACAGTCAGAACAGTGATGGCTGGATGGGACCTACAGAGGTCATATCATCCAGCATCCCACTCGAAGCAAGAACACCACAAGCACTGGATCAGCTTTGCCCAACCCAGTATTAGAGGTCACAGAGTCTTTTTAAGTAACATGCTCCAGTGCTGCACGTACAGCAAAATCTTTTCCCTAATGACCAACCTGAATGTAACCCTCCTAACATCCCCCACATCCAAATGCCTCCCTTCCTATGAGGGTGTACTGTCAGCTCCTTTTGGAACTCCAGTTTGGCAGCCTTGGTCCTTTTCAGCAGAGTTGCCAGGATTACTGGTGTGTGAGTTTATTTTAGGCAGAGAACCACAGATAGGATAAAAAAACAAATCAAGCCAACCAAACAAACAAATAAAAAAACCCAACAAAAACAAAGCAAGAAAAAAAGAAAAAAACAAACAAAAACAAAACCAAACAAACAAACAAAAAACAAACAAACAAAAAAAACCAAACACCAAAAACACTGCATAGGAGCTTAAAAGAAACATGTTTTGTTCCCACTATCCCCTTAGTTCCCCCTACTGTACACAGTTTGAATGCTAAGATCTGCCTCATCTTACTAAATTTGGCTGTTGGAACGGTCAGTACCAGAACATCCACAGTTGGTTTTAAAATCAGGATTAAAAACATCACTTTCCCAGATGTAATTAGGATAATTGCAATTGGCTTCATCACTAAATATGAATTTTGGGTGAAAGAATACACGTAGAGCAGAAGAATGAGTTCCTAGGATATTTCACCTGCTGTGTTCATGCAAGCAAGAAGTGTGGTCCAACAGAAGTGCATTTGCTGAATGAAATAGTCAGTGCTGAGATCTCAGTATACACTTTATAAGAATTCCAAGGTATTTTATTTTTTACTAACTCCAGTCTGTTCTCACAGAGCTGATCAGCCACAAAGTGAATCAGGTGCAAGCTGGGACCACACCTTTCCATTTACTTTAATCCATACCAACACTGCTCTACAATGTGAATCTAAGTATTATAAACTAGAAAGATCAAGATTTGTGCTTCAGAAGTATCACCCAATTTGAAGCAAAATCCTAATGCAGAGGTACCTGTAGAGTTTCCTTTTTGTGCATTGTCTGACCTTACTTCTTTTCAACAGCATTTCACACACCTTACTCTGAGACCCTTACAACGAACACATCCCCATGATTACAAGCAAAGTTCAGGTGTTCAGTAACATTTTTCTTTGTCTCATGCTTTCTGTTCAAGAATCATTTTTGTTTTCTCCTCTGTCTCATGTCTCTCATTGCCTCTTTTTTATGCCTATGTTCTTCCTGAGGCATTTGAAGGTTGCTCAGTTTATTTACATTTAGTAGCACGTTAATATTTTCCACTGTAGCACATTAATACTTCCTGGTATGCAAAATGAGCTCTTAGTTATTCCTTGGACATTAATTCAGTTGAATATGATAGTCAGAACTCTCTGACATTGTTAAAGTTAATGATCTGATACTTTACAAGACAAGAGACATTTCAAATCAAATTGATCGCATTAATACTTTTATTGAGCAACATTAACAGAAGTGTGTTGTTCCACAGTGTCCTCAAGCAAAGCCTTTATTGGCACTTTAATGGTGACAGAATGTCCAAATCTAAAGTAAGAGACTCTTTTTATTTCTGTTACATACAATTACAGATAGGCTAAATTTTTAGATTAGAAACTGATAACCATTCATCTCTGCTTGAAAGCCCTGTCTTCTGCTGAAATGTATGGATTTGCTGCATGCAAATCACGCCATTTTATTGACAGATTCTCTGTGTTTCCAGCTGCCTGCACCAGGCATGAGGAATATCTGGTAGAAAGAGGATGAATGAATTTGCTTCTGAATTATAGAAGTATCTGGGAGCCCATTTGATGTTAGAAAGGGAGGAAAATACCAAGCATCTTGGAAAATGAGAGATTTTCTAAGCAGTAAGACATTACAGTATTTCAGGTCTATGTGACAGATGCTAAAAAAGTGGGAAGAGAGCTGGGAGGAGCAGTTATACTACATATGAGTCAAAATAAGCCAGTTTCACACTGTACTTTCTATCCCAGTCTACTGGAACTAGGAGGACTTATTAAAGCCAAAGGTTTTCTCAGCCAGAGGACCACCGCACTGGCCCTCACACAGATAATCCACCAATGAGTATTTTCTCAAACAGATCACAGATCACAGGCCAGATTCAACAAACTTTTCTTCTCATGATGCACATGTAACTTAAGCCAAGCAAAAGGCCAGGTATCATTACCATATTGCAGAACTTTCAATTTTTTAAACTTTCTCCGTGTCATATTGTTCCATGTTGTCTCCAGCACAGATATGCAGACACCCCCTCTAAAGCAGCACATCTATATAAACAACCATGATCAATCAACAAATGCCACATACCTTGGAACAGCTGTGACAGGATTATCTGACACACTTTAAGGTGTTTTGATGAAAACAGACTATCTTCTGCTATATTACTTGGAGCATCCAAAGAACTGAAAGCTGAAAAAAGCACAGTTCAACAAAGTCCTCTACCTCCATCCTTCCTTTCATCATTTGTATCTGCTTAACATCACACCTACAGAGAAGAAAACTGTTATGTTAAATAACAGGGGTCACATAGAATTCAATATAATAGTGAGTTCAGCCTGCAAAGTGTTGTGTTCAGACCACCAAGAACAACCCAGCCTGGGTGCTCTGGCTGCTTCTCTCTACTGCTGGCACTGGGCACTAGGAAACCTGACTTGTACATTGCTCCCTCAGTGTTAGACACCATAGTGGCCACAAGGTTTACGTTAGTCAAATTTATTAAACAATCTGATTACCATGTCAAAAGGATATTTTGGACAAGCCTTGAACCCTGTAGTAGTGCTCAAAAACCATGGCTTGCAAAGGCTTGCAGTTTTCAGCCTGTCTTCTTCTGTAGTGTTTTCAATTAAGAGTTCAAGGCAGGCTGTGAGAAGTAGCTAGGAAGCCCATAATCCATTGAAGCAGAAAACTTGGGAGCCCCTGCCTTAGATGAGGAAGATCCCATCAAATCACCTACACAGCTTTTAGTCACAGAGAGTTTTGGCACCCTGCTAGATCAACAAATAGAAAAGGCAATAGCACCATCCCAACTAATAGGGTAAAGAAGTCTGCATGGCAAACCCTTCTGCCACTTCTACGCTCTGCTGCTTTCTCCCCAGGTACAAATAATTTCCTGTACCTACAATTTTCAGGAGAGAGACTTTGAAACTGTGCATGATCCAACAAAGTTTGACAATGATCCGGCAAGGTCTGCAGCTGAAAAAGAAGGCAGTGGCAATCAGAAGAGAACTGCAGACAATTGTTCCACAGCCGCTGCTGCTGAATTGTAAGCCTGTGCTTGTGAACTAAAAAATCTATCTCAGATAATTGACATTTATTTGATTGAAACAGCAGGGTGCCCTCCATCAGATAAGGAGGATACCATATGGAATAACAGTGTGAGTGGAGATAATGTTTGTCTGCTGAGTGTGTCAATGTGCTTAGAGATTATTCATAGGGCTCTAGGGATTCCAGTATGGTAATGTTTCAGCTAAATTAGAATCAGATTAATTGCTCTAATCTAATGGAAAGACAATGTTTATCAAATTATTGCTCCTTCACCACATGATATTGCAGTGTCATTACTCTTTGAGTTTAAAAAAAAAAAAAAAATCAAAAAGCTCTCTTGTATCACATCTGCTCAAGAGCGCCGTAACAGTGCTGTTTTCTGCACAGGAGAATCAATGCAGTTTATAACTCAATGAAGGAACTAATGAATTAGAGTGAAAGTTTTGTAGAACATAAATCCTTAGTATTGTGGGTAGGCCTTAAACTGTATTCATTAGAATGACTTTGCCTTGTTTTGGTCTTGGTCTTTTTTTGGAGGAAGCACTTTATTTGCACTCAGATTTTTATACTTTTTTTTATTTTTAATTTTATTTTAGTGTAAGATGGGTTTTTTCATACCAAGTAGCACTAAAACTGAACAATAGAGCAACAAATGAATGATTTCCTTGTTTATTCTCGCCTTCTTTCATCTTCTTTTCACCTGATATTTGCAATCAAATGACCACAAGCTGAATCAGAGATAAGGTGCCTAAAACCCTTCAGATAAACTTTATTTAACACTTAGGATCGTTTTAGATGACCTGTCAAATGCCAATGCTGAGGAAACACAGAGCACTTCAACTCCTTTAAAATGAAGTGCAAATCTGCAGTTCTGGTAGCACTGCACAGCTGTCAGAGTGGTTCCAAAGAATGTTTATGAATATGGTGATAGGCTATATATGTATATATATATGTATATATATTCTGACCTCAGAGAGTCAGAAACTCTTTTAATCATTCAGGGGCTTGAATGGTGCAAGAATGGGCTCCAAAGATGCCTTTCAAAAGCTGATTCAGGGTTTTTTACCCTTGGTATTAAATAATATTTTCTATACATGCTATACACAACAAAGCACAACTTTAAAATATCAGATCTTTCAAAACAGATTCTTGTAAGGCCCTCAAAAGGGGGAGAAGCACAATCTGTTTTCAAAAGTGCTGAGAAACCAACCAGGAATACTCTTCCAATCTGGTTTTCCACTGTGTTACACTGACTTGATGCTACTGAAAAGCCCTGGAGTTTACAAGACTTTGTTTATCAAACCGGAACAATAAAAGACAGTCAGGCACTTTGTCTCTGCTTAATTTATAATGGTGACACTGTGTTTTTGAGGCATTCAGGCTGCATGCTTAAGAGAGCAGTGAACAAATATTTTCTAGGCTTCTATAGTAACTAACAGTTGCTCCTGCCTTAAAAGGGTCATATATCCTCTCAGGACATATTTCACTGAAATTGTGTTTAAGAAAAGTGAATACCTTTGTTAGTGGAGTGTCCATAACGCATATTAAAACATAATTTACCGAAGGGAGCCAAACAACCATGAGAGTGATTCAATGCTGTGCAGAAAGCAGTGCTTACACCTTCTGTCCCCAGTAGCTTTCTCTTCCAGGTGCAAACAGGCACCAAGATTCCAAGCCTTAAAGGATACAGCCCTGTGGTGGCAAGATATTTGTTGTGCTAGTATTTTAAGATTCACTGTTTCCATAACCCCTTGCCCCAACATTTTCTGGTATTTCTGGAGTGGCAAACCCTCCCTCAAGTCTGTTTTGGGGTTTTTTGTGAGACATTAAAAGTTCATGGATAATTCTCCCGACTAAGGCTTTGAGTGTTAAGCCTTACTTTGTAAAACATAGATCAAAGTTAAGGTGTTAAACACAATTCAAATTGGGCTGCACAAGCCAGATGACCTCTGAAGCCATGGTGACCAAGACCTAGCCACTTGCTCTTTTCAGAATTTCATTACAACGCTGCTGTCAAAATCTTTTGGGCTATCCAGCTTTTTAGCTTTTTACATACCGTTTTGAAACTAACAGGAACATTTACCCTCTTTCCTAGAGTTTTCCCATTGCTTTTGAAGTGAGTAAGGCACCAGAAAGAGCTGTAGTCTATCATGGAGAGACACTTAACTCTGTCATCCTCCTTGCTTGGATCTAACCTCATCCCTTTTGTTCTGAGAGCTTCAGCAATAGCTTCACAGTTATTTCCTTTGCCACAGGAGCTGTGAACCGCCAGCCCAGCCACTCCCCACTGGGCTTCTGAGGCCTTACAGCACAAAAATCCCCAACCATCTCATGCCAGGGATGGGAAGACACTTCTTGCAGATATATATAACTTGTGGATGATGTGACCTTCTGAGGAATACTGTGAGGCACTGAATAACCTACACTATAAAAACACTATTCAGGAAAAATATACTGGCTTTGAATGAATCTATAAGCTTTGAAATACAGATGGCTAATCTAAATGCTTAATTTAAATAAATGACTTATTCATGATCTTTAAGCTATCCACCACCATTATTTGGAAATGATTTAAAGTAGCTGTAGTCCCACACAGAAGAAACGGTAACATGCTGTCAGGGAACCTTTGTAGGTAAAATATACAGCTTTATCTGTTCTGAAGTTAAAAAAAAGTCATACACATAGGACACTCCATGTGGCAATGAATTAGAAGATTTGCAAACTAGCAGCAGGAGATAGTGTTTCTGAAGGAAAGTCCTTTACTAGAATCTGCAGGGTACTTCAAAATTGCTATTATTACTATCTATTAAAAATCACAGTGTTAAAAATGCATAGAAAGCTCTACAAAAAGATTAATGTTATGGTTTATTCCTTGCTCCAAAGAATTTAAAACACAGTTCTGCCTCCAGAGATGTTGTTGCCATGCTCCTGTAAGCCTGAAGGACCCAACAAAGTCGACAGAAGTTGTGGTATATGAAAAAGAGCACAGCTGGGCACTGATTTTATATAGGCAAAGCAAGAAAAGAAATGCAAGAGAAGCAAGATATTCAGGTCTGAGATTTCTGACCCTGACTCCTCTTACAGTTTGGTTTAATTGCACTGCATGAAATCCCAGTCTTACTGGGAGTCAATGGAAGTTTTATTGTCTATTTTAATGCAAATTCCATTGACCTCAAGAAAGTTTCCCAAGTTTAGTTGTATGAGATACTTCCAACCATCATAACTGGAGCCTGTACACGTGTAGCACGGCAAAATATACCCCTTCAAATGCTCTACAGGTTATTAAAAAGGCAGTGGAGCTCTAAATGCAGCTCTCATTACTTTTGTAAACATGTGGCATACACATCTATATATGTATGTGGGTATGAATTCCTGTAGTTGAAAGAAAGTACATGAGTAAATTATGGACAATAAAAATGTTTGCTTTTTTAATTTTGGCCATACAGTTTTCTGGCAACTGATCATTGTCCACACTGGTATGTGCTAAGAAATAAAACAAAAGGACTTATACCTCTTTGGTTTATATAGCCAAGTAATGGGCTAAGAGGAAGATGCCCAGGTAATTAATTTTGATTACAGGTTTGTTCCAATTTCACATTCACAGATGTACACAAAATTCATAAATACACGTGGTCTCCTCTATAGAAAGTCGGAGGCAGCTTTAGATCCAGGGACAACTGGAGTGAGAGGAGAATAACAAGTGTCACCCTACTTATTTTTCTGTAGTATTTCTTCATTATTTTGGAGCTGTACCAGCAGAGCAGAAGCCTGTGCTGGCATGACTTGGTAAATACCTTACTCTTTCAGTACTCAATCGTGGCATTTGCAGGGCCATCACAAACTGTTGCATTAATAGGTATGTGCACATTTAGTCACATTTTTAACTACACAAAATCTTTCTGATCTCCAGTGTAAGTATGCAATGTACTAAGGGCTCAGGCTATACATATACCATGCAGGCAGTACAGTAGTGTATTGCAGCACAATGGCAGCTTTCCACTGTTCAATGGCTCAATTTTTATCTAATTATCGCAAATTATAACATAATTTCAGAGCCAACAACATTGTTGTAACTGATTTTCTGCTTGAGCTGTACAAACATGAAAAACCACCGGAAACTGGCAAGCTCCTGTGTGTAATTGAAAAAAACCCAACAGTTTGTGGTAAACAAAACGTGCCAAGGTTTTTCACCTGGAGCAAATTATTACAGCTGTTAATAAAACCTAAATAGCTTTCACAATACATGAGAAACTGTTCAAATAGCTCTGGATGCAGCTCTTTAGCTTTGCCTCTGGGGAGTAGCCTAGTGATTGCAGTAGAAATAAAGTGACCACAGAATTCAGAATTGCAGGACTGGTGGCTCCTGTAAGAGGATAAACATATTGCTGTTTTTTCACAGTTGCTGGCTTTCGAAAGACTCGTGTACTTTTTATGTCTAAAAAAAAAGGAAAAAAGAGCCCACAACACTTCTTCAATTGATTTGCCCTTTGTCACTGTCACAGATATGTTTTCCCTATTTTGACAGGTAGTTGTAATTCTATTAGCAGCCCATCGACTTCCCGATGAAATCGATCTGTGTTGGGCTAGCTGAGTCTTCTTAAACCAGCTGATTTATTGCTTCTGCCTGCTAAGAAAAAAAAAATAAAAATAATAAAATAATAAAAAAAAAGGTCTTTTGACTCCATGGTGAACAAAGTGCCTAAACAATGACTGAAAATTAATAATTTTTAACCTGTCTGCTGGTTGTCTCAGTGGCAGATAAGCTGTGACCTCTCACTGTCAGTTTTGCTGAGATGCTTGCTGATGCTGGCACATATAAATGATTGTCAGTTTCCCATATTAATTTACCTGGCTCCCCCATGTATAAACTAGAAGATCTTATTCACCCAAAATGTCCTCAGCATCAATTTATCATGTTTACTTAATTTTGTGATTGCACGGTGGACTGTATGATGGCCTGAAACAGAACTGCTTGAAACACATTGAATGCCTATTTGCTCATGCAGAAAGAAAATGGGAGCAGATGGGTGAATTTACAGTTGTTGGCCTTCTACTTTAGGTCAGAGAAACAGGTTATCATCATATTTTTCTTATTCAGTGGCATCTGAAGAACTTTGATGATTAACCAGGGTCTAAAATGAAGTCCTGGAATTTTAACTGGTGTCCTGGTATCTGTCTTGGTTGCCTTAATTCTTGCATCTTTCCTCTAGGTCAGAAAAATAAATTACTTTTCTATTAGGCAAAAAGCAAGTTTATCTTGTTGCAGGTTGTTGTGTGGAGCATTTCTATTATCTGTAAATATGAATTTTTGCCTGTGAATACAAAAAGAATTTTTGTGTACTGGTTATCTTAACCAGAAGTCAGCTTCTCACTCCTTTTTCTAAAAAGCTGAGGAATCAAAGTAGAGATTTAAAGAGGAATAAATATCATTTGCAAAATTGTGTACTTCTTTTTATAGAGTGGTGGGGTCATCCAATTTTTTCATTCAGCATATGCAATTGGTTAATCAATCCTAGTCTATTCCTTCATGTACTAGAATGATGTTGCACTGTAGGTGGTCATCATAAAGAAAGATGGCTACCCAAAATGTTGCAGTAATGAGTTATTTTCCTTCCAGTCTCCTTTCCTTCAAACTCCTTTCAAGACACATTATAGATCTTAAAGAGGACCTTAACGCTGAATCAAAAAATTCAAGAGAGAAGAGGAAAACAATCCAGCAGTTTGACTCTAAATAAGGAGGAAGATGTGTAGAAGAAACTACACTCATCTGTTCTGTAGAAAAAGGAAGGAAATTCAATAATGTCCACTTACAAATAGAATTAAATAGTACTGCTGGAGGCAGATACAAAGGCTGATACACTATGCTTAGTGAAGAGAAAAAAACACCAAATCAAAGCGAGACGGATACTAGCAAGGGAAAATGAATTATTATGCAATATCTACAGCAGAAAAAGAATCCACAATATCTGGAGCTCTACTTAATTCTTTCAAATATTTAAGCCAAAAAAAACCCCATGCCAGACCACAGCTAAAGCCAATAGCTAAAGCCAATAGCTATTAGGAAGAGACTGATGGTGAGAGTCAAAACAAACCGGAAGAAATTTATCAAGTAGAATTCCAGTAAAAACTACAGTGCTCAGATACACATAAAAAAACCAAACATCAGAGAAAAAAGCACAGACTAAAAAAAAAAAAAAGGCAGTAAGCAAAAAGAAGGGATAATTTCAATGCAGCTTGAGGTCAGGATGACAGCACCAGCCTTCATGCCACAAACAGCCCTCTGATGGCCAGGCACCCTCAAAGACCTCAAACTGACTTGTAGAAAAACATCCTTCAGAGACAACAAAAGAAAATGGACCTGATGACCTCCCACTTTCTGGTCTGTCTACCTCCATCACATTTTTTTCTCTATGAATGTGATGCAGGCTAAGATTTTCTTAAAAGATAGGAAGAGATTTCCCACCAGGGACTTGGGGTTGGAGTGGACAGGGTGGAGGAGAGAGTGTTCAAATCCCTGCTCATTTTAAAACAACGCATTCATCTCACTTGATTTTGTTGTTGTTGTTGTTAGATGTGACAGCAGTTTTATTAAAAAGCATAAGGAGTACCAGAGAACAGCCACTGGGATCTTCTGGATAAAAATTAATTGTGTTACTCATTACTGCAGGAGGAGCTGTCCTTTTGAGAATCTTCAAAATCCAACATTGCTTGCAGAGGAAGCATTTGGGAATTCTGATAAATGATGACCGTACATGGCACTCTCCACAGAAAACAAGGACTTGCCAACCCTGGCAGTTGCCAAACTACATCATTTGACACTGACTTCAGCTGAGTATAAATACAGAATAGTTCATAATGGACATTTGGCTTCTAATAGCACAGAGACCTTGGGTTGAATTCAGTTACAGAAAAACAGGTTCTAGGGAGATTTACTGCTGCTGGAAGGCCACAACTATTCTGCTTTCCCCAAAGCAAACCTTGGTATTCCTCATCTGGGAGATAGGTACATGAAAGACTGGAGAAACATAGTGAAGAAAACATGAACATCAAGATAGCAGCAGGGCTTGTTGGTCCTAGAGATGGAAGGAAACCATAACACAGCAACTTTACAGAATTCTAAAAGGTAGCATATTCAAACTGAACAAAAGCGTATGTGATAATATCAGAAAACTCCACCAACACCTGAGGCACATCTTTACCACATGAGGTATTCATCAAATACTCATGAACAAAAAGCTACTTCTTATAACAGTGAGGATTAGAGATCAAGTTTACCTAATTTGCTTATCTGTCTTTCATCTACATTTTAGGCACCAAAAGTGTTCATGTCATATTTAGGACTATATTGTACAGATCTGAGTTTAACAGTGAAACAGTCCTCTTAAAGAAAGTGCCCAAGATGAACACTGTCCACTTGAGGGATTTTAGACTTAATCTAAAAGGCCTAGAGGGGAAGAAATAAATAAAGAAAAAAAATAAAAAGCCACACACACAAAAAAAAAACCAACACAAAACCAAACAAATACAACCAAACTTGTTAGGACTGGTAAAGAAAAGTGATTAATGGGTAGCTATAATCACAGTATGCTTGATTTGTTTTGCAACACAGAACAAATCCTCAAGTTAAGACTGCAGTAACACTCATCCAGCTTTTGAGGGGAATACAGCCTGTTTGTCTTCACTGAACTGAATCCTCAACATGCAACAGCTAATTAAAGACTCCAAAGTCTGTAAATACTTTGACAAATATTGATGTATTAGCCCAAGATCCTCACTTGGCTAGTTTGCTAAGTCTTGTCTCATTTACTTCACTGATGCTGAGAATGACTCTGGTGATTTTGTCATCTTCAGCTCCTAATAGGAGAGCAAGCCCAAGTAAAAGGATTTACAAAGTAATATATCTGATATATAAACCAAATAAATTTTTCCTAACAAAAGAAGGAAAATAGAATCTCTCACTGTACATGTTTACAGTTGTAAGATATCTGGGAAGAATACTTTCCGAAGTCATTTTCATTAAAATGAACAGCAAAAACATGAATCAAATTCAGAGCTCATTTGGAGTAGAGAAATATTGTGAAGAATTTGATTCTGCTACAGTCAAACTATTTACACCACTTAGACCAACATGGCCTAAAATATTTAAAACACAGTCAGTCAGATGCTTAGGGTCTGATTCCTCACATTACCATGCAAAATTTACATGCTGAGGAGTATTTTTACTATCTATCTTCCTAACTCTGGTGCCACTGGTAGCAAAGATCTAGATACCAGCAATTTTTCAAATTACAACTGAAGTCTTACTGTGGTATCAGCTTTTATTATTTTCCTCTCCACCTGATGCTAAACCTACCCAAAGGTTATAAACATAATACAAGCTGGCAAGCAAAAGTACATAATTAAGATGCATACAAAATACCCAGTGCAGCAAGTAAATATTTTCTTTTTAATTATATTATTACCTGGGTTTATGTCACCAAATTGCTACACAATTTCATATATAATTGATTTTCCAAGAAAAATATTACCAAAGTGATTTTGTAGTTCAAAACAGCTTGAACTTAATAATATACAAACAATTTTTATCTCACAACCTATAGTGCTGCATGGGATTTAATACACAGAAAAAAACATTATTTCATATTAACAGTAATTTTGAATGTAACATATAAACTCAATGACTTTCTCTCTCTGTATTTGTTAAGGAAAATACTAACAGTGCTTCCTGTGAGGATATATTTTGTAGGTGCTTTTGCAGATTATGAAAATAGTTGTGAGGAAACATTTAGATAAAGGAAGACAAAGCTCCAGGTAGCAATAGGTTTCATACTGAGTTGATAAATGCAATTAGGGATCAGAAGGATGAACAATTACTTCAGGGGAGGTTTGATACCGGAACGCAATATCAAATGATTAGAAAACTAGAAAAATATCATCTTTTTCCAATTGCAGAAGCACCCAGCAGCCTCAGCACAAGTGAGAAAACCATTGTGCTGGGCAATGGATATTACATGCCTTGAAGTGTTCACAGAATCAGTAAACAAATATGAGAAGGGAATACCTGTCTGGTCTTGAGAAACTATAAAGCATTACCTCAGCACAATGCAAGGAGTACCATGAAGAGTTAAAATGAAGGAGATGTAAGGAAGATCTCTTTTTGGCCCCGAGCATTTCAGATGAGGGGAAAATATTCCCACCCTTGCAGGAGAAGGGCAGAGCAACCCAGAACTCACCACTACAGTTCTGCTGAAGAGACAGAAGCACCACGCAGCCCCTTTTCCAGAATATCCTACAAATTTGCCAGTATTAATATCTTGCCAAACCAATTATAGCAACATCACAGGGTTTGTGTTACTAATTGCCAGAAGTTCTTGTATAATTGATTCTCAGAGAACAATACTGCCAGCAGTGTTCCAGATGCTGAGCACCTCAGCATGCTACCGACTGCATTGAGCTCCCACCAACTACAGGGGCTGTGCAACCTCCCCCAGACTCAAGAGCTATGGGATGCCTCTTCACAGTCCTTCAGAGGTGAAAATTTTCCTGTAGAAAAACTGAACCAAACTTGCCGACTTAACTTCTGATTTGGGCTTTTAGAGCTTGCAGGAAAAAGCAAGAGAATCATAAAACTTGCTGATGAGCTGAGCAATTCTAACTCAGTTATTGTTTTCATTATGTGGCTAATAGCCTCTTCTGAACAGGGCTGGGTTTTGTATCTGTTTGTATTAAAGTCAATTTGTGGTATGAGATTGGTATTATTTATTGAATGCTACACCCAGCTGCAAAGTTTAAAGTATGAAAAGCATCTATGAATTTAATTACACTACAGTGAGACATAGGCTTGTATAGATGCTATAAATTAAGTTTAGTAAATGTGACTGCTGTGGTGAATGTTCAAATGGAGGTCACCAGCTCCACGAAGTTGCTTTAGTGATTTAAAAAGTTGTATGGACTGTTGTTTTGAATTCAGTTGACAAGACTTTTGTAACCTGCTTATTTTGTGCAGGTAAACATTTAAAATCAAGCCAACTTTACCTAAAATGTAAGGCTAACCTAGGTCCAAACAGGCTTAGGATTCAGCAGCTAGAATTCAGCATCATTGAGCAATGTGACTGTGCACTGGTGATTCTTTAATATATTTGAAGCTGAAGAATTTTCTTCGTTACCAAAAATACTTAGTATTCTGAAAGAATAAATCTGATAGCAATAAACGTTAGTGTTTTTTTCTATTTTGTCTAAACCCTTCTGCTCTAAGCAGTACAGACAGTTTCTCTCTTTTCTTGTTCCAATATGTAATTGACAGCTCTGCCCAATGTCCTTTTCTACCTTTTGATTTTTCCCCTGGCTGCTAATAGCATACACCATTTTATACAGCTTCAGTCTATTAACCAAGTGCCTGACCTTGTGGGATGCTGAACACCTGCTGGAATACACTCAGTGTCTGTAATTCTCATTGATTTCATTAAGAGGAGAGAGAACTTGCTCCGTCCCAGGTTATTTGGGCTGACAAACAAAGCTTCAGTAGTAAAGACAAAGATCTTGGTGGACCCTTTCAGTTCCAGAAAGTTGGGCCAGCATCAGAGCTAGCTGCTTTTAGAGCACCCAGGCTGGGACTGATGCCAGACAATATCAAGAAATATAAATTAGGAGCACAGCTACTCTTCATTTCTTATACAGACAGTGGAGGGAAACATTAAGATGTGGCCCACTGGGTCTCACCAGTGATCCATCTAGCCCAGTACAATGCCTCAGTCTTGCACAGGAATAGACACCCTACTAAGGACAGTCCACAAGCCAGACTGCTTTCTACAATCACTTCTTTTTGTACCTCTCAGCACTCATAGGTGTTACTATAGTTTGTTGGAACCTATAGCAATCTACCTGTTAGAAGGATTGTTCCTGTCTCTGATACTATCCTCTAGATTCAGCCATGCAGGGTTCAGCAAGCAGCAGCCATTCTGTCTTTTTTTCTCCCCACCTGAAGTGTTCCACATCTGTTAACTCCTCCTCATCAGGCAGCTGCCCCACCCTGTTAATTACTCTTCTTTCCCTTCTCTGCATCTGCTCTAGCTCCTCTATATCCTTCTTGATATAAGGCCAGAACTGCTCAGAGGTCAAAAATGGGGCACGGCAAATGTGTAAAAGCAAAATGGTGTCTTGTGCCTTGTTCTGAGGGATGGAGTGATGGATGACCTGAGCCCAGAGCTTTGTGTTTATACACCAACAACCTTGGGAGCTGTTGAACCTTACAACAGCCACCCATGTTCAGTCCCATCATCTCAACCTCCTATCATAGGGAGGTTTCCCTTCACGAATAAATCAGCTGATTTTTTTTTTTTTATATCTATTTTAAGATAAAATAAACAGCACTTTCTAGGTGCCTGCTCCTTCCCATTGCCTGTAAAGGTAGACTACACAGCTAAGGAAGACATAGACACCACAGCTGCTGCTGTGCACAGCTGGCCAGCAGAATGTCTTCTGGTGCATCCCTGATTTCCAAACCCTCCCACTGCCTCCTTGTGTTGGGATCTGGAGAGAAGAGTTCTTAGTGGGGTAGGGGGGAGTCCTGAAACATCATGAAGTGAATGAAATCTTGTTTTGACCAAGGAAGTGGTTAGGAAAGGAAGGGATATGCTTTCAGCATAGGGACACCAAGACTGCAGGTTTTCTGGGAAGGTGTGGTTTGGGATAGGCTTGGTTAAAAGAGAATTCATTTGGGGAAAAAAAAAAAAAATCAAGCATTTGAAGGATTAAGTTTGCACAGTGATGTGAATGAGAACAAAAACTAATGATAAAGGAATATTCAAATATGCTCTAGTGAAGAATGGGAGTAAGAAAGAACAATGAAAGGATGATAGACAGATAAATACCACTTTCTTTTTCTTTGTCCTTTCCTGTAGAGTACATTTTTCATTTCAGGAATATGACTAGTTTATAATGAAGTGTGGGAAGTGACAGATAGAGAGAAGAAAAGATTGAGTGCTAACTGCTATCCCACCAATTATTTTGTGCCCCAGTCACTACTGCAAGAGTGACTCTCTCTGGTTTTGTTTACATGCATAAATTTGGCACTGCTCAAGAAAACCATATTGAGGGTTCAGTTCAAAACAAAAAGGAAAAAAAGGGCGAGTATATGAGGAGATAAAATATGACTGCTGCACTCCGGTCCAGCCTTGTTTTGAGTATTCTCAAAGCTTGCACAGTGAATTAAACTCCAGTAAGACATTTCATGTGTGATTTATTAGGCATCTTGCTTTGTTTTCAGTGAACTTTTGTATCAGAAGGTGCTTTATAATAAATGTTGAAACACCGAGTTAGACACAACCTTTAACTATGGAGACAACAATGATCTCTCCATAATATTTACTTACTGGCTTATTTATTTGCAATTCCCAGGGTAGTAAACTAATAATAAGCTTCCACAAAGTCACTGAAAGTGATAATACCCTTTCACTGACATTACTAAAACGTATAATCATGAACCATAAAAGTTTAAAAACCTGAAAACTACAAAGATCAAAGGTGAAAGCTAAGAACTATATATTAGAAATAACAACAGATGGCCCCAGAATGAAAACAAATGAACTCATTCCTGGAGCTCTGCTACCATTCACAAGCCATTTACATTGGGAGTTTGTAGTTTATGGCTTAACTGGGCCCTTCCAGAGAAATAAAATCTTGTACTCACTATGGAGCTATAATTTGTATCAAATTCTTTACATAATTTGTATCAAATTCTAAATGTAACAAATATTTGTAGGTTTTTATTGAATTTTTTAAAGCTTAAAATGCATTCACAGGCAGCCACTTGTTCTCGTGTTTTTTGTTAAGTAAAAAACTGCAGAACAGCATTCACCTCATTATATGACAGCACATGTACTGACATTCAATCTCAAATACAGTGCTGACACTTCTCATAGGCTCCTCTGCTGTAGAGAGCTCCTGCTTATCAGGTCCAGCCAAGCCTGCTGCATCCTTCCCGGGAGATGTGAAATAAGCAATGAAGAATGAGGAACAGTATGTATTATGCCAACTGCTATCCCTTATGTTCTTTTCTCTCCCCATTTGTAACTGAATAAGTAAAACCAAAGGTCAACATAAGCAGTACAGCTGTCCACATGCACTGTTTACTTTGCTGTTCCTTTGGTTTGGGTTTTTTTGTTGGTTTTTTTTTAATTCTACGGAGGGTTAGCTTGGAACATCCAGCCACTTGAGAGCTGAAATACAAAGAACTGTATGAAAATGCATATTACTACAAAAGCCTACAGGATTCACAATGTACATTTTCCATTTATTTTCTACTCTTCACATTCTCTTTCAGACTATTAAGCTAAAGCTGTGGACCTCCTTGCCTCTTCCACCTTCTTGCCATCAAGGAACAAGCAGCACAAATGATGTTCAATGCAAAACTCAGACCTGACAGATTTAGACTGCTGAAATATATTTACTTGGTCCTACCAGTCCTGGGCCTTTGTTGGGATGGATGTTTTCCAGCTTCCACTGCTGCCACTATCAGTAAGTACGGAGTGTTTAATGCCTTGCAGGAGCATACAGTGCCTCACGAGAACAGTGTGACTGTAGCATAAATAAAACCTCCTAAAAAGTAATTTTAAATGAAGCACCACACATTCTGTGGCTCCTTAGGCCAAGTCCATAGTACATATGGGAGTCTTCTTGCCCCCTCCTTTCCCTGCCTCTGTCAGGAGGTTCTGTATGCCCTCATCAAAACCACCTTTATTCAAATAAAATAGAACACGCTGTATCATTTGGAAGCACAACAACCATCTAGTCCAACTGACTAATTCAGGGCTGATGAAAAATTAAAGATTGTTGTTAAGGGTGTCCTACCAGTGCCTCTTAAATCTTGACAGGGTTGGGGCATCCACCACCTCCCTATTAAGTCTACAGCAGTGTCTGACCACCCTTTCAGCAGAATATAGGATGATCACCTCTTCTGACCAGACGGTGATGCTGTTTGATGCACCCCAAGATGTGGTTTGCCCTGTTGGCTGGCCAGGGCACATAGCTATCTCACATTGATCCTAATGTCCACCAGAAGCCCCAGATGCCTTTCTGCAGGGCTGCTCTCCAGATAGTCCTCTCTCCATTTATACCCAGCATTACTCCATCCTAGGTGCAGGATCTGGTGTTTCACCTTACTTAATTTCGTCTCATTAATCACTGTGCATTGCTCCAATCTACCTAGATCCCTCTGCAAGGTCTATTGTCCCTCAAGAATGTCAACAATTCCCAGTTTTGTATCACCTGCAGACTTGCTAATGGTGCATTCATCTTCTGCATCCAAACTGTTGATAAATATATTGAACACAAATGGCCCTAAGGTTTAACCCTGAGGAACACTGCTGGTGACTGGTCACAAACAAGATGTAGTCCCATTCACTACAACTTTCTGAGCTCTGTCCTTCAGCCAGTTCTTCAGCCAGTGCACCAGTCTTTATAAAGACTGAGGCAAAAAAAACACTGAGTGGCTCTGCTTGTTCTTTGTTACTGTTAGTCTTTGTTACTGTCATTCAACAAGCATTAGTCCAATGTTTTTCTTTAGACATCCAGCTGCTATTAACATATTTTAAAGGCCCTTTACATCACCCTTCCTGTTGTCTGAAATGGCACTGGCCAATTTCAACTCTGATCAAGCTTTGGCCTTTCGTGTCTTCTTCCTTCAGAAATGAACCACAGCTCTGTACTATTCATGCAAATCCTGACCTCTCTTCCAGAGACCATACAATTTCTTTTTCCTCTTGAGCTCCATAAGGAGTTCCCTCTCAGTCAAGCTAAGTCTTCTGCCTCAGTTGCTTGATTTATGACCCAGTTGAATCACCTGCTTCTGTGCTTTGAAAAGGTGGTCTTTAAAGACCTCCCAGCATTTGTGGCCTCTTGAGCCCTCAAAAGGAGATTCCCAGGGTACTCTTCTTGATAGCTCCCTGAAGAGCTTGAATTTAGCTCTTCTGAAGTCCAGGGTAACAATGCTACTGTTCTTTTTTTCTCATTGCACTGAAAATATTTAACTTGGCCATTTAGTGATCACTGTGGCTAGTTCAACCACCCCATGCACTCCACATGAGTCCTTTCCTGTTCAAAAAAACAGCAAGTCTAGGAAGACATCTTTCCTGGTTGGCTCACTGAATAACTGTGACAAGAAGTTATATCCTACAAACTTCAGGAATTTCCAAGACCTGATTATCTCAGCAGTATGATATTTCCAGCTCATGTCTGGGAAGTTGCAAGGACAGCAGATCCAGAAATTTCTCCCAGTTGCCCACAGCATAACTCAGCATTAGTGCTGACATCCTGGCAGGGCAATTTGTAGCTACATCATCTTTGTTTCCCACTTTCCTAATCCCCACCAAGAGGCTCTCCACCACATCATCACTAGCTGAAATTAGGATTACTAATTGTAACTGCTGAGGAATCAAACCTCTCCCTTACATACAGTGCAACACCTCCTCCTCCTCTGCCCTGACTACCTCTCCTGAACAGCTTGTAGCCCTCCATCCAAGCACTCCAATGGTGCTAGGAAGGGAATCCTTCCACCACGTCTCACTAATACCAATGATACCATAGCTCTGAGAGCTGACCAAGGATTCCAGTTCATTCTGCGTGTTTCTCAAATGCACTTCTGAAAAATCCTGCCTTGCTACCACAACTGTTTCTTCCTGGTTTTTTGAGGAATAAATATTTCAGGGAGTCAGCTTTTCAAACAGTTTTGGGAGGACAAGGAAAGCTGACATGGACAGGATAATTGTTTTGGAAGAAGGGAGTTATTGCTATCAACCAGTCCTTCAGTTTATAAACATTTTGAGTAAAGTGAGTGAAGATACTGAATCTGCTTACCATATGCCAGGTATTATAATTTTCTCTTGTTTTCTTCCTTTTTTTTCCTCCAACTGTCACCGGAAATCAATAGGGTTTTTCAACCAACAAGTGAGAATATGCCCTGAAATACCCTGATCTGCTATGCAAAACTTTGTTGCAGAGAAAGGAAAGAAATGTCAGGATGAGTAAAGAAGCTTATTTTGTTGAGACAAGGAAAGAAAGTAAACTTCTTCCTTCCCTAAACAAAGCATTTTTAAGAGCAGACTGGAGGACGCTTAAATCAATAACCACTAAGAAGCACAAAGATGCTAAAAGAATACATCTTTGGAGGAAGAAATTATCATCCTTGATGTAGAAATTACTGGGTGAAATTCTATTTATGGAAGACAGGTCCAGATTAGATAATTCTAATAGGCATTGCAGTCTGAGAAACTGTGAAACCTGAGAACAAATAAAACAGATATTGCTCATCCCTGTCACAGATTTTACAGAACACTTCCTCAGTGACACAAAACTCCACTCATTCACTTACTGAATTGAATTCACTTTTGTTCTGCATACTGTTTATTAGATTAAGGCTTTCATATTGCCAAAATCATGGGTCTGATGACTTAAATTCCCAAGACCTTCTCTTCATTTCAAAGGGAAATACAAAAGAGAGCAAATACAACAGTTACATCAGCTAACAGCATTGTCAAAGAGAATGTAGGGGCAGGAAGGGTAAGTAACTCACCAGAACCGGGAGATGTTCAGTAACCATTCAAGTAATGGTTAGAGCCTGGAAGCTGCCTCACAGGACAGTAGGAGCCAGATTTGATGGGGAGAACTCAAGGAATAGGAGGCACTGACCTGATCCTACAGACACCCATGGGAATTTTGCCATTCCTTGAAGTGAGCTTTATACAATCAAATACTAAATAACTACTTTAACTGACAAAAGTGTTACAAATATGGAAGTGTAACCTGTTTACATCAAAACTAAAGGATATTTGTACAGAAAAGAAAATCTAACAGTCTCAAACACCTGGAGACCTCACTCTCCATCCACTAACAACTGGATTTCCAAGATCCTGGGAAAAATCCTATTTTTCTGTAAAAGATGGAGGGACTATCCCTCCACGGCCAGGTAACATTCCCTTTCCTGCTTGCCCGGTGTGCTCTAGGGCTGCTCCAAGGAAAATGGTTATGACACCCTACAGAAGAAGAAGTAGGTCACACATAAAGAAGAAGAAGGTAACACATAAAACGGGAACATATAAATGTACACAGATATCAGTTTGTCTTCTCTAGGTGCCTGTACATCTTAGGGCTGAGAGCAGTATGGCATATGCCTCACATTTCTTCTTAAATAACATAAATGATATCTAAATATGTGTAATCCCTCTGTAACAGGATGTCACAGGAGATACCACTGTGCTCCAGGTGTAACAATGTATTGCTTCTCTTCACTGGTGATATTTCAAAGCATTTAGAATTAGAAATACCCCCACTTTTATTCCATTTTTCCTTCTCATTTAAGGCAACATATTACTTGCAAGTTAGAAATCATGTATTAGCCATTTGGAAAGGAAGAGTGCAGAGTTCTTGACTGTAGCATTTTCATGCCATAGATTGCATTCTACATCAAAACGATGCTGAGATTTCCTCACAAACAAGAGCACAAAATGCATTCATCACAGATGAAGGCTGGTTCAAAATCTTGCAAGCATAATTTTTTTGTGTAAAATTGATTATTGGAATTTCATTAAGCTTAAAATTAACACAATTTATTTCCAAACAGTATAAATCATAATTACTAGAGTTCAGCTTCTGATTACTCTGGGAGTTTACATTCATCACATATTTGCAGTCTAAATAGAAACTTTACTCACCACAGGTTTTTGCCAATTGACACAGATATTACTGAAACAAAATAAAAAATAAGATGCAGCTTGAAGCGACAAAAACAATATTATAGTCAATATTTCAACCATGGTTGAAAAACATGAGTGATTACATAAAGTTATATTATCTGAGTGGAAAGTAGAGGCACATGGAGACAAACAGACAGCATCTAATCCCACTGTGGAGTAACTTCAATAAACTCCACTGTAGTTATACCATTGCCAGGATTAGCCTACAAACTTTAAATTAAAGTGTGATTCATGCTCTGACAACATGATTGTAATTTTTTCATTATTTTAATCCTCGATGAGAGAAAGAAATTGTGCAGACTCCAGAGCAGAGAATTGTTACATTTATGATTCTCCAATAGCAGCTTATGGGAACTGCTTCTCAACCATCTCTTCACTCCCATGAAGGTTTTATAACCAGCCCTTTGAATAAAGCAAGTGTTTCCAATACCATCAGCAACATAATGACATACTTTTGCAAAGGAGGTATTTTCACTTTGCTTTGATTCATGTCTCAAGTCATGGAAAATCAGCCTTCTATTTGTTCAGATTGCTTAATCCTCACTTATGTTCTTGGTTTAAGTGGATACAAAAAAAAAGCCTTTCTAAGATTGGTCTTTTCTATTTCCACTCCTCCCTTATAGTACTGCTTGAAAGAGGACATACTTTAAAAGGGATAAAGTGTTAAATAGAGAAGAAAAGCAAATCCTCTTGTACATTCTGCTTAGCCTGAACTACTCTCACAGGGCTCCTGGCTGAGCAAAAATATCTTCTTTGTATCTCTGTGTAGGCTGAGACAGTGGGAACTGAGCCCAGCCACGTTACCATATGCCAGCTGATGACTTTGTCAGGTCAGCAGGAAGGGATTACTAAGGGTTCCAAGGTCCATTTGCTTTATGGTTAATGTTCACTACTTTGGAAAAGCAGAAAAAGTAGCAGTTCACAAGTTTTTCCAAATTATGCTGACCATTTCCCTGATTTTATACACTATTGTGCACAAAGATTCTATACTCAAATTTAAGTTAGATAAAAACAGGAATCAAAATGTAGAAATGGACAAGATGACATAATTGTCTTATAAATCACAAGGGTAGATAACATGATACATCATCAGTTAGCCTGACCATTCCTTTCCCCACAGAACTTTAGCATGCAACTCTTGCATCAAGCACATCATCTCAGTAAGTTATAGTCTGTCTCTAAGAAAAATATACACTATTGATTCAAAGACATCAGGTAATAGAAAAGCCATCATATCACAAGTTAAATTGTTTTGCTGATTAGCATGCTTAATACTAAAAACACACATATTATTTGTCCTTATTTTCTAACTTTAAGATCTCATTATGGCTTTTCCACTGCATTAAAGATCTATCTCCACAAACATCTTCCTTATGTAAATGTAAATCATAATCAGTTCACCTCTTAATCTCTTGGGGAATCAAAATATATCAAGTTTCTTACATCTCTAAATTTATGGTATATTTGTAGACTTGAAACCATCTTCATTAAATCTTGGTGAAAAATTTGTGAAAGGGGCAATAAAGTTTCTCTGGTTTTCAGTGTCCTTCTCAAAGATATTCTGTCTTGATTTATTATTATTCCAATAAATATCTCTCCAGCACTGAACAATGTGGAACACCAGTTTCTCATTCATATTTGATATTCCAAGACACCTAGAGATTGTGTTTCTCCTCTGTCCTTAACACTTTCCACTGAATTCCCCCAGTTGGTGGCTTATGCTTATCATGAACCCTGGCCTTTTCCAGCCTCGCTGCATTTTAGGATATTACATTTGATTTTCCTTACCATAATTGGCCCAGTTTTGCTAACTTCACTCATGGTAAGCTGTGCAAAGCCACATGAGTTGTTCTGATTCAGTGAATGAAACTCTGCTACCTAAGGAGACAACTCAAAAAGCTGTGTCTCAGCCAGCGCCAATGAACAGCGTTCCCCTTGCCAGCTACAGTGTGACATTGGGTGACACCAATTCAAGTCCTGGCCTCATGTGTTCAGCATAAGCACAGCAAGGTATTTTATAGTCATTCATAATGGCCATTTCACCCTGAATCTTTCACATCCTTTTCTACCAGATAGGACAGAAGAGAGACAAAGTTCAGCTCTGTTTCCTTCAAACACAATGGAAAAGCAGGCAGATGATGTGCCTGGCAATATCTATGATACCTGACCTGTTGACCTGAAGGCTTAGCCAAGTGCTAAGTAAGCAGGATACTGCTCAGAGTTGATGCCCTTTAGTGGAGTAAAACTTAAATGCTTCTGCCCAGGGCTTCATCCCATCATAGCAGAAAAAATTCAGCTAATTTATGGCATACTTATCCTTATCTCTATGCAGCCCAGTGCAGCACCACAGCCTTTTCTTTCTTTAGCCTGATGGCTACTTTAAGTTATAACAAAACCACATTTTTGTAACATGCCCCTTTCAAACGTGATAAGCTTTTCAGGTCTAGAGATCCTGCTGGTTAATAAGGGTCATCAGCAGGGACTAAGGAGGGACAAAGAGTGATTTTAATGGGAAATCAGAGACACCAGTGCAAAGCAAGACACTTGAGAAGTCTGCCAATGTTCATGCCATAGAAAATAATGGACCCACATTTAAAAATTATAGCCCTATTAAAGCACAGAGATATTGCAGTAAAGGTGTTAAAATAACCAATTAAACATGCCGTTTTACTCTTGCAAAAATACAGAGCATTTCTGTGGAAAAAAAAAAAATACCATTGACAAGAATTCACCATGACTGCTAGAAATCAAAATAAATAAATAGCTTTAATTGGAAAAGGAATACTTCAGACCACAGTGCACAGTTTTGTGGGCAAAGAGAATCTGTTAGCCAGTCTTTTAATAAGCCCACATTGTACTGGATTCAATTTAGTTTTTCTGTGAACGTGGACATAACCTGTTAATAATTTAACACACCTCTGGTAAAGCAGGAATGCTGTAAATAAAATGTAAACAAATAAAACAAAAGCGGTGCTTTGTTTCTGAAACTAGACGGCAAATTAATGGAAAAGATTGATATCACAACATAAAGTCTGAAAATGCTAAACACACAGAAACCACAAGATCAAAAATCTTAGATTCCAAGAGAGAGATTAGCTTTATCATACTGCAGAATACATACAATTTATTTTTCTTCTGGAATGATTTTTATGTTAAGCATGTGCTCTCAGTCCTGCTCAGCAACACTGCTATGGGAATTTCAGTTTATGACTTTATGGCAATTATTTCTGCATTTATTTTTTTTCCATAGACAGAAGCAATGCATATGTGGCATATGTTCTGAATGCATGATCTAGGAACATTAATGCATGATCAAACCAGAGCTTTTAAACAAGCAATTGTAGGCATTGCACCTTAGTGGGGAAAAATTCATGTATTTATTTCAATTAAGAACTAGCAATAGCTCATAATTGCATCTGACCTGGAATCAGTTAATCTACTTCAATGTGTTGTAGGTTTTACTCGCTGAAAATTCCAAGCTTTGCCTTGAGTGAAGGTGATGGAGGCCACAGAGTTCCAGCCCATGCAGGCGTGAAGAGCCAGCTGCTGGGATCAATCACTGCTCTCCTGAATTTCATCATCTGAGTGGCTAGCCCCAGCCATGTCACTGGCAATCCACCCTGATTAAATTTACTGCATTAGCAAGAGCAGGGTAGCCATGCTAGGCTAGCACCAGCCAGGAGGGCATCCTGACCACCCAAGGGGACTCGGCCCTGAGCCAGCTCATCCAGTGTCCCCTCAAGGTGAGATATCCTCCCCGGGCTCCATCTGTACACAGCACCAGCACCCACCATGCAGCCAGCCCAGGCACCCTCTTCATCTGAAATTTCACCCCCCCAAAATTATTTCCTTTGCCCTTCCGTACCACTCTTCTCCGTCTAGAAGTGGTTCACAAGCCAGGGGAGATCACAGCTGCCAGCACGTTTCTGGCTGCATTTGCCACAGTCCCACAGAGCTGGGGGACTGCAGAGCCCTTTTGAACAGCTCTGGAGGCCAGTGCTGCCCCAGCTCTGAGGAAGACAGTCTGAGGAGCATGAAGATCCTCCAGGGGATAGTTCCCCAGTTTGTCAAGCTCTCGTTAGCTTCCTCCCATAAATCTTTCCCACTTCCTTTCCACACAGATGTGGCTCCCTGCCTCAGCCGTTAAAACTTCCATGGAAGGTAAAACCTCAAGTTTACTTTTACTCTGCCACTTGAAGAAAAGCAAAGATTTGATTACTAAGTAGAGCCCCATAATCCATAACCATATAATTGTATGTTACGCCAGCAGCTTCTGTTAACAACTGAACTCAGGCAGAGGCGCCGGGCTGGCAGGGAGATGGGCTGCTGCTGCTGCTGCTGCTGCTGCTGCTGCTGGGAAAATGGGGGGTTGAAAGGATGTTGAGGAGAGGAGGGGAGGGAAGAGAGCCGTGCTGAGAAATATGTGAGTTCTGGAAAAGCAGTAATGGAGAGATGCTGGGAAGATGGGGGTGAAGACTGACTGGCGGAGAAGGCTTTGAGGCAGTGTTGTGACAGGAATCCTGGCAGAACTTGCTTGAGTAGGTGGCTAATGTCAAGGCACCCAGAGAGACCACAGTAGAGAAATATAAGGGCTGGAGCACTGGTTTGATAGCTCCCCTGAAAAAGTCTCAACTACTCTCAACTACACTATAAGGGAATCTAGGAAATTTTAAAAAGTCACTCAAGAGCATAGTGGCCTTTTAGCGTGATGCAAATCTCTAGCAGATGTGGAAGAGTTTTAGACAATCAGCAGTGCAGGAGCACATGGTAGGAGAAAGGCAGATAAACCTCTGATCTGTTGAGGAACTAGATCAGAGGCCCAGAGGAGCTCCAGAGCTGCTGCCTTCTGGCCTATCTAGTCGTGGAGACGTCACACAGGCTTGTGATGGGTTCATCTATACCAGGACGGAGGTGTTGTAAGAAGACGAGGGACTAGATGTGAAAACCAAGCAGGAAAGGCAATATTTGTCTGCAGTGTTGTGAACCTTGCTAGACATTTGGGCTGACCTTTGTTACAGGGTTAAAGATCTTGTCTTCCCCGTGTGGTGACAACTCACAGAAGCAGCAGTGAAGGCACTGGAATATGTCTGCTCTTCCCACTTCCTTTATACTATATGTCACTTCCCATTAGACATGAGAGGTTCCCATTTCCAGCTTAGGATGCATGAGTGAGAACAAGGACAGAACAATAAGAGAATTGTGCATAGCATCATCCCTCTGATTTTTATTACCCTTGTCATCTATCAAGAGACTGACTGCTTCTCTTCCTTTTGTTTGTTTGGGTTTTTTTTCTCCCCACCAGCATATTTGTAAATGTTATTTACTTATTGTCACTAGCTCCTTTGGGCTGTCTACTTTAATTTTATATCACAAATTGTGACCGGCAGCATTTTGTTGCTGCTGCTTTCTTTATTAATTTGTATCTTACTACTCCAGCAACAATAAATGGTCTTCAGCACTCCCATTATTCGTGCTCTATTTTGGACCAAAATCTCTCAGGAATATTTATATTATTTCAACCCCAGCAGCATTAGAACTGTGGACATCACTAATGGCACACTCACACTTCTGCTTCTCATCTTGGTCCCTTTTACACAGAGGAAAAAATAATGCAAGAATAGAATTATTAGCACTTCCACATTTCTTTTTGCATCACTAAGCATCACCATCATTCCATTACTAAAAGATACTTACATTTTCTTACCATTTAGAATCTCCATAGTTCAATATGTTATGTACACTTACAAATTAAGCACTTTAGACCCCAAATTTTTTTTCTGAGTCTTGAACGGTTTGGTAACTCTTTCTTCACATGATTTTACATACTGAATTTCTGCCATTAGAATTTATACCCTGCTCATAAAAACAGCCTCACCAAGTTTCTCTAGAGTCAACATGTCAGTGTTTTATGTGTCCCTGAATACATTATTTTTTATTTGTGAATATTGTAATGAAACTAGAGGCTTGACTCGTTCCCCATCTATTTAATGCCCCCTTTCCAATTCTCTTAATCTGGATCATCACACTATCTCCAACAAGACTGTAAATCTGAATGTGATGGTCTGATTATTAAAAACTATTGAAATCACCTTCTCTTTCCACACTTATTCTTCTTGAAATAACCATGACTCACCACAAATAAAATTTGTAAAAACAACTCCTACTCCAGTGTTTGTGCAATAATGTTAATAAAAGCAATAAAAAGTATTGTTTGCTGACATGATAAACTTGTTTGTGTGTGCAGAGTAGATACACTTAACTACATTATGGGATATTTAATCATGTTTCTTATTAAGGATGATGCAGAAGCTATATCCTATGAAGGGAAGTTCTCCAGACACATTTGGCTACAGGGATCCCCAGAAGGCACATGGTATTGCAGTACTTCTGGGTTTCTATTCTTTTTCACCAGCATGAATTGAAACTACTGCCTCTACAGAGCAATATATTACATTAAAATGTAAACCAGATATAACTGAGGGGAATAAGAGGCATGAAGAAAGGCCAGAAATCTCTGATATTAACCAGGATGAATTAACTTGTTTTCAAAAGCATTTAATTCCTACAGGCTTAAGTTACCATTTTTTAAAGCACTACTCATTTTCTTAAAGGTATTATTTGGGGTACAGGAGCTATGAGAGAAAAATAAGGTTGGATAAATCTGTGTCTGTGGCTCAGATCAACGTCGGGTAAGCAAGAAGCTGCCTGTCATTGTGTCTGCTTTGTATGCCATCACTGTTGATCCCTGAGTGCAAGGATTCATGGCATTATCACAGCTTCCTTCTCTAGACCTAAATGCTGGCTTCAACACCATTTGTTTTTTTATTATTATATAGTAGAAAAATTGAATGGCTCACACTGCCCACATACACTGGCTCAGGCATTTGTACACAGCAGTCAGAGCCAAGGGTTGTCTAAGCTGTACACAGAGTGATGCTTTGAAAATTCACATTCAAATCAGGACCCCCTCTCATTTCTGAATTACTATTCTTCCCACTTGCAAATGCATGTAAGGCATCCACACTAGGAAATAAGCTTCTTTGCTATATCAGGGCCGATTGTTCAAGTGAGGACTTTTTTCCTCACCAAATCATTCATTTAAAGAGAAATATATCCCTCTCTGTAGATTTGTTCTTCTAGAAATATATAGTGAAAATTCCATTAAAATTCTATTAATTACTATTGTTCAATTCTTAGGGGTTTTAGAGTAATTTCTGTAAAATGCTATTACATTTTTATTGAACTTGTTCAGGTTTTTTTAATAGATTTTAAGTCTAGAAGGGACTACTACTGAATCATTGAATCTGACCTCCTGTGTTGCTCATAAAACAGCATCGAGTTAGTCCTGACTTGAGCCCATTGCCTTTTGTTTGAGCAACACATATCTTTCAGTTTCAGCTCATCCATTCTAAAGGATCCCTGGGTAGAACTGCTTTTCAAAAAATATGGATGCAATTCACATTTGAATTGGAAAGAAAGGAATCCTGGCTCTCTTATCCTAAGGAGAAAAAAAAGGAAAAAAAAGGAAAAAAAAAAAAAGGAATTGTGAGAAATAAAAAATACCTGTTAACTGTGGCAAAACGGAGGAATACTGATTAATGAAATTCCTCTTAATAATAACAAATAAAGCTATAAATAGCCTTCTGTTGTGTCTGAACCTGGCCTGAACCAATTTTAGTGACCTAATTAAGTCACAAATTTCAAAACTTCCAGGTCTCAACACCTCTTGTATGTTTGAGGTATCTACTTTCATATAAAATAAATCACATACCAGAAGTCCCTAGTTTTATTCATTAATTAATGAAGGTGATTAGCTCAGCTACAGCCCGCTGCATTTGGGAAGATGAGTCTCATTCACAATGAGCTGATATTTAGCTGTCAAAAGGAACAAAAATTAGAAGACCATTGTGTAGCATTTCCCTGCTTCACATGAAGCTCCTAGGATCTTCAATAGAGCAAATATGAGATCCTGGGGTAAGCTGCAAACAGAACCTGTTAAAGGGTCTTACGTGTATTGCTGTCCTGCCTAGAACAGAAAGTCCTCATGAGGAAGAGAATCGTAGAATGGGTTGTGTTGGAAGGGACCTTGAAGAGCATCGAATTCCAACTCTCCTGCACAGGCAGGGACACATCCCACTACACCAGGTTGTTCAAAGTCCCACAGCCAACCTGGCTTTCAACACTTCCACGGAGGGAAGCCACAATTTCTCTGGGCAACCTGTTCCAGTGTCACACCACCCTCACAGTAAAGATTTTTTTCCGAATATCTAATCTAAATCTACCCTCTTTCAGCTTGAACTAGTTCCCCTTTGTCCTGTCACTACATGCACTTGTAAAAAGTCCCTCCCCAGCTTCCCTGCAGGCTCCCTTCAAGTATGGGAAAACATCTGTAAGCTTTTTCTTCTCCTGGATGAACAAACCCAACTGTCTCAGACTGTCTTCACAGGAAATGTCCTTCATCCAGCCTTCTGACCATCTTCATGGCCCTCCTCTGGACTTGCTTTAACAGGTCCACATCCAGACTAAAATAGTTGCTTACTTCAGGGTTAGAAGCACCTAATAAGTACCAACAAGAAAAATGCTTGCCTGTCAACAGATTTCTTAAGTAGCTAATATTATAAAATAATTCACATTACTGGAAAATGTGGAACTTGAGACACAGAGGTTTTGTTGGTGGCTGTGCATCAAGCTTCAAGAAATGTGTAGTCACTCTACAATATCCTTTTTTGACACTGCATGCCCAGAGTACTACTTATGTTTGGATTTCTCATTCACAGCAAGATCCCAAGGAGCCATATCCATCGATAATGTTTTCTTTTATCTCTGGCTGGTTAAAAGACTGCATTCTAAGCAAGTTCATCTTAGTTATACATGCTATCATTAACTCCCATCTGGATTGTAACTGCATTCTATTTGAACATGAAGGAATCAGACCTTCAGAGACACCTATTAGCTGATTACAATGAACAAATCACATTACTTTCTCCACTGACTCCACAAAATATTGACCTAAGCTCAAGATTGTAGTGTTTATATTCAAAGTACTCCCTGGACCACATAAAGTTCTGTCATAATAAAGCCTTACAGGGCAAGAAGTTATTTGCCTGAGAAAGAACTGCACTGTGATCAAGCCTGAGGCTCTTTCAGTCCCACAGAGCATCCCACCACCTCCTCCAAAGACACCTTATGTCTATGTAAAAATTTAAAGATTCTACAAAAAACAAAGCTCATGAGCACTCATCCCTCTTCCACAGAGAAGAACAAACCCCAAGTGAGAAACGTTACTCACAGCAGTAAATATTTTAAGATTCTGATGGCATTAAAACTGCAACTACAGTGGACACATTCTGGATGTTGCCATCTCTGATAAAAACTGTTACATTCAGATGGATTAATACTCACAGAAAATACAATCATTCTTCTGCCTTTGCTGTATATTTTCCAGCTATTCTTTTCCTGACTTTTATTGCAGTTCTAGCTATGGGATGGACCAGAGAAAGTATACGTCAAGCAATCTCTTCATCCCATAACGAAATAAAAAAGCAATATATACTGTGACTAACTTGCTTCCATCAGAAGTTATAATTCTTCAGGCAGACACACAAAGGGCAGATTTTGCCCAGTTTACCTCTGCTCATTTCTCTCCTTTCTCTGCCAGACGACTCCTGAGGTTTATTACTAACTGAAAGATTACATCTGTAATAATATCATTTTTCTACAAGGTAGTGCCCACCAGGAATAACAGATTAAATAGTGTTCTAGCTTAGACAATTGTTAACGTGCACCACATGAATTCTTTCCTGACACTTCCACAAAAGCACTTACTTGTTTTGCAAGCTTTTCACATATAAGAAACTGGAGGGGTGAAGTGAGAGAGAAAATATAGTTTTCCTCACACAGAAGACTGAATAAAGACAAAAAATTTACTGTCCCTAAGGAACTGATACTAATTGTGAAAAGTGACTTTTGGGAGATGTCGAGGATTTGCAGGATCCTCTCCCCCAAAACAGATCCTATGCCCTCCTCTTGTATTTTGACAGCCTTCAGGAGTGTGTTAGCTCTGAGGGCTGGACTTCACATTGGTGAGTGGCAAGAGTTTGGGAAGAGATGTCTGAATGAATCTTGGATGGGGAGGACTGTAGAAGGTGGACCTGATACCACTCAGAGCACAGCAGCCATTAACAGCACTTCCCAAGGAGCTGTGGCAGGGGATCTGCCAGTGCTGCTCCAGGAATCAAATACATCAATGTCAGTGTCGTCCTTGCTAGCTCAGATACACAGCTTTCAGCTGGCATATTTATTATTAATTATTAGTAAATTTATTTATTTAAGTGTGCTTGGCATAGATAGACACGTTGTCAGTCACCAAGGACTTAATATCTAAATTAGTCAGGACAAACAAACACAAGATGAAACAACACTGTAGCAAAGAGCATGTGAGGGGATTACTAATGAAGAGAAAGAAAAGAATTGTTTGAAATGGTGTGTTAGCTAGGTGAACCTTTAAAAAGAACTCATGGGTTTTAAATCCAGCCAATATGATCATTTTAATAGTTTGGGAAACCATTTAGTATGATGCAAAAAGCAAGCTTTAATGTCAAAATGGACACTCACTGAAACATTTCAGTCTTGGTCTTGAACCCACCTTACAGGCAGGATTCAAATCCAAGTCTTATCAACCATTTCCCTGATTTTTTTTTTTCTTCATGATGAATGAGGAAAAAAAAAACACCATAAAATTAGGACAAAGAGATTTTCCTGATGCAGGAGAAGAAGAGATGCAGCTAGTGAAGCACAGAAAGGAGAAAGCAAGGGAACAAACAGAGCAAAAAGGGGATGGTGCAAATGGGCCATTCAGAGGGAAATGGAGTGTGTGCACTTGGGTGAGGAGCCTGCAGGTGTTCCTAGAGTATGTGACCTTACAGGATGTGAGCTTACTATTTAAAGGGCTGGAGGTAGAAAGCCAGTTGCAGAATTAATAATAAATGTTTAGAGTGGCTGAAAATGATAAAAAGTGTATCAGCAAGGCACAGCTAGATAAAGAGAGGAGGCAAGAGTAGGGCATGAAGGCCAAATGAGATCTAAAATGTTGTTGGCTCTTTAATAAATAAAGGCTTTTATCTGAGGTCTTTTTCATTTCTTTTGTCCAGATAGAACAGACCAACCATTTATATCATTTATTAGATAAACCGGAATCCATTCTTGAGTGGGCGACTTGGATATGTGTTTGAATTCTTCCAAAAATTATAAAGCAGGAGAGGAGGAAAGTACACAGACTCCCAACCTTTGAGGGTCATCTACTTCACCCTGGAGCATCATGTAGACATACCTGGAAAAAACAGCTGACAAAGAAATTATTGGAAAATAAGAGACTTTCCAAAGGTCATTTTCTCAGCTCTGTTACCTCTTAAGTGCATTTTTAAAAGACCTTTTATAATCTTGATCCTGCAGTCCCCTTTGGTTGCCCTCTCATGTTGGTGACCCTCAATTTTCTCTCAGTGATACCAAAGCTGTGCTTTAGCTGAGGCTCCCTAAAGCATAAAATGGTTCGTAAAACACTGAGGTTCCTGGTTGTCTTACCAGATCAGAGCCTGCAGATGTTTCAGAGTGCACATGAGCTAAGCCTGCCCTGTGAAGGGCTCTGTCCAGCTTAACAGTTTTCTTAGTTTTCAGAAAAGAAGCATTTAGGAACAGAAACCAAAGCTGGAAGCCAAGGGCAAATATTTTCAGCAACTGCTACTCTTCTTTGTGCAACATTCCTCTGCTTCCAGAAGTATGATTCTTAAAATTGTCTTGAATGGCTTCAATTCAATCTCTGAAGCACATTTTTATAACATTACTGGGATCCAGTGTCAGGGGAAACAAGTTACCCAGTTTATAGGGCATATGCACACCTCCTTCTCTTGCTTGTAGCTATGTAGCTCACTTCTCTGGCTGCAAAGATAACTTGTGGCACCAACAGCAAATTCTGACATGAAAAAATGATGCTGGAGATGCATTTAATCTCTTTTCACCTGTTTTTTATGAACTCTTCGTCCTAGAAACAAGAACCATACCCATGTTATTATATATCCCTACCAGCAATCCTATCTAAGTATTACTGGCAAACCACTTCAGTGTAATTCCTTCAAGCGTATTTCTCCCATCCCAAAGTCTCAAGAGTCTTCCTAAGACTCTTATTCTTCTTTGTTAGATCTCGTTCAAACATACTTGAGACATTTCTCCCAAATTCAGAACACCTTCCCAGGGCATTGCATGTATTTTTCTCTCATATAGGATTAATGTTCTGAATTATGTCCATCAAGAAAAAACTGACATCTAAAAGAATCCACAGAGAAGTGTTATTTTAAGCATGCACATTTGCAGGACAGTCCCAGGATCCAAAGGACTTCTTTGTAATGGGACAAAATAGCAGGAAGAAAGAAGCCTTTATCAACAATAATAGATATTGTCCAAAAGCTGAGCCAAAAGCTGAAGATGCCATTAGGTCATTTTCCATGTAGGGTGTACAGGCATTCAATAGACTACAGCTTTATCCTTTTATAAGATATAGTTACATAGAAACTCTCTGCTTGGGATCTGATACCCAAAGAAGAAGCTTCCATTTTCAGAGTGCACAGAATATCTGAGTAGAAGTGCCTTGTGTAGCTCTTCTTATTCCACTCCCATGTTACCTCCAGCATAATCTGACCATAAAAATGACAACAGACCCCAGTGAGGTCTGCTTTGCAAGCATCACTTCCCAGGGGACTAGTGGCCCTTCAGCTCTTCTTTTAGCCCCTATCTGCTCTTCCCATGCCTCCCACTTCCTTATCTCCTCACCTCAGTGTTGGGAAGTCAGATTTTCCTAAAAAGTGGAGTGTCTTCTGTACCATTTTCACCTCAGCAGGACCAGCTTTAAGCCTAGAGATGATGAAGAGCAGGCTGTGGACCTTGGCACACAAAACCTGCTAGACTGCTTGAGGACTCAAGGCATCCACCCAAGAAAAAAGATTGCATAGTGCCATATGGATGCACCCCTCTAATTCAGGACATGCCTGGGGTCTCTACCTGAAGGTCTGAAACATGTTGTAGTTCCAAGTCCACCATGAAGCACAAAAGCCTGGACTGGGATGCTATTTGAAAGGACAGTTTGCAAGGTAAGAGCCACACCCAGTGCTCAAATATCTTTCTTTCACTCATGAAGAGGATACAGAAACCCTACAGAAAACTAAATAACTTCTTTTTGAGAAAGCTACTAGATATCACTGAATAAGGCATAGACTCTGTTTTCTAATATATTTTTAAATAACATTCAAATCAGAGTCACCAAATACATTAAATAGCTTCATTTAATATAAATGGACCCTGTTTTGCTCTGTCCTCCCCCCCTCACTTTTAATTATAGTTTGTACATCACACTTCATACCTTGTATGACAGGCATCTGTAGAGTACCTGCTTTCTCAAGGTATCTATGATGTATCCATGTACACTAGGTGAACAGAAAAAGACCACACAGAGGAAAAAAAAAAAAAAAAAGAGTTGCAAAAGCTAGATCATAAAAATATGGGTTCACATTTCTAAAACCAAGCAGCCCCAAACCACTGCACATGCTTAGCTGGAAGCCCAAGCATAACTCAGTGGGTCTTTGTGGCTATAAAAATACCGGTGAATAAAGTGGACCATGGCTTGTCCTTTGCTCTTGAGACCAATAATTGCTGGGTGGCACATATCAGTATAGCTTAACTCTCCTCCACATAAAGCACAGGCTATGCTCAAACCTGACAGTCTCTAAGGAAGTACTGGGAGTCCTGCACCAAAGCCCCACCCAGGATGATGCTGGCCACACAACAGCCTGCAGACCCCTAAACTCTTGCTCAGACCTCTACCTTAGCCGTATTCCATTTTTTAAAATAATCTGTAAACTACAGTAGTGTAGTATCAACACGACCATGGGAATTATGCAGGTTCTCAAGTGTGATGGTGGGTGTGCAAACACGTGGTGCTATTCGCCACAGATCTTACAGACCTCCATCAGCAACAACAAGAACCCCATGTACTGCCATCAAGGTTGATTTAAGCAATTAATCATGGCTTATTTCTGTGCTTGATAGAGGTTAGATCTGTTTTCAGGGGGAAAATGCATTCTCAGAAATATTTAATGGTTTTAATTTATTTTCATTTCTGTAATTAAATGTAGTTGCTTCTTCACTTATATGTAACTAAAAGGGGGAGAAATATATTATTTTCTGAATAAAATTACAATAGCTATTGGTTTAGTTTCAAAAACAAGGGATTTTAACATAGGCTGATTAGGTTTAAAAAACGCAACAAAACGTGAAAAAGCCCAGTAAGCAATAATGAAGTTTTTCTGACAATCACAACTTGCAATAAAATCTATTTTTACTGAGACGAAAAAGTTAGGAAAAGAAAGCACACCAAAAAAAGTGTCCTAAGACAATTTCTCTAAGAAATTTGATTCTAATGCCAAAAATGTCTTGTTCACAGACAAAAATCTGTCTTTAAAATATCTACAGAAGGGTTACAGAAATAAATCAACTACAGCCAAAATCTATAGTCAGTGCCACAGTACCACCTTGTGGGGAAATAGAAGCAGCCTCGGTACTGACTTCTTTCACTGAACATTTTCAGGAAATACCCAATCCTATAAGCAAAATCCTAACGAAGAGAAATTAAACACTCAGACACCAGTAACATATGCACTGCATGATTTCTCCCAGTGTGAAATTACTTTTTTTGAAGAATCCATGCACCAGTCAAAATCTTTCAGAAGTCTAATATAAAAATTTCCTGGAAGAAAAATGTCTCCTTTTACATTTGCTTGCATTCCTCTCCTGACTTGGATTTGCTGCAAATTTATTTCTCTTGTAACACTGGATGAAGAGAAGAATGGCATCAGGCATGTCAAATTCCAACCCCACAAAATGCTTCATAAAGTTAAAGGCTCTAGCATGAACAAAATAATGCCAGGATCTTTGAGATTACTTTTTTAATTCCTTTTCTGCAACTGATGCAGTTATTAGAGGCAGTAATATTTCTGATTCAGACTTAAAAACATAAGGTGATCAAATCCTCAGATGCCCAAGGGGACTTATCACCTGCTTTTCTCCATTTATTTCATATTGTGAAATAAATGTGTATGATTAATTGGCTGTCAGAAGAAACAGTTGCCCAACCCTGGTATTTTAAGAGCTCTATTAGGTGTAATTTTCACACTTTCAGATATAAGTTCTCAGAGGCATCTCTGAATTTAATGCCCTTAATGAAGCAGAGCAACTAGTTCTTTCTTTCCTGTGTGGTTTGAGTGTTGGCCAAACCACAGACAGGCTGCAGTCTGCATTTTAACAATGGGCAGCACTCTTAACATCAGCTCTTCCTGACATTTCACTTTGGGGTGTTCTTTGCTGGAGATCAACAGTTTGGTCAACTGTCTTTAGTATAAATGTCTTTTATATAACATCAGGGGAAAGGGAAGTATTATTTGGGAGGATTTTTGTTTAGTTAGTTTTTATTATTTTCTGTTATAAAAATAAAGTTTAAACCTGGTTGCATTTATGCTTTGGAAAACCTCCCATTAATGGAAACAGTGCAGGATCCAACCCACAAGAAACAAAATGAAATTGTGTTTAGGTTTATGCTTCACACAAAGTTAGGCTGTGAATTTAAATGCCTCGACTTTGGGGGCTGCTCCACTTGCAGCTATATTCTAATTAGAGATTGACATTGGTTTAGCTGAGTTGGTGTCACATGCCAATGGCAGGATTCCTCTCACCTCACTTTAAGTGACCAGAAATTAAGCAATTGGTCCAGTTGCCCATACATACCTCTTGTGTCATATCAGATTCCTCAGGAAATGCTTCCTGGCCCTTCAGCTTGACCTACACCACATTTGTTAGTCCTGTGTGGAGGTCTCAGAAATCTTTGGGGACCTCCTAAGTCACTAAATGTCTTTGGGTAAAAAGATGAACTAAGGCCTAATTCTTCTAACTCAGGTTGGTCATACAAGCTCAATCTACAGTCAGTAGAGAGACATCTCTAGACAGTAATTCATCACATCCTAACATATATGTTTATGACAGATGGGAAGAAATACCCTCTAAAGATGCCTATCTGTTCTTACTGACTAAAGAAGATACTCAGAAACCAGATATTTATCTGTGATCTGTGATCACATTCTGCACGTAGTGATAGGAGAAAGGAGAACAGTTTCAAGCTGAAAAAGGGTACATTTAGATTAGATATTACAAAGAAAATCTTTGCTGTGAGGGTGGTGAGACTGGAACAGGTTTCCCAGAGATGTTGTGGGTACCCCCTACATGAAAGTGTTCAAAGCCAGGTTGGATGGTCAGCAACCTGGTCTAGTGGGAGATGTCCCTTCCTATGGCAGGGTGGTTGGAACTAGAGGATCAGTAAAGTCTCTTCCAACTCAAACCATTCTCTGATTCCATGCTGAGATTAATCTGAAACAAAATGTACAGCAGATTAGAGACTTCCTTCCTATTTTTGCATCTACATAATACACCTCAGGTTGCACACTGTACATACGATTTGGATAATGTGATCTGAACCATAATGTATATATACACATTGTGCCATAAACCTCACAAGTTAAGGACACTAAACAGTCAGCTCAGGTCTCATCATTAGTGGTGGCAGTGAGCACAACATTATTCAGGAGCAGTAGCAGCAACTACAGTCTGATTTCCAGGTAGAGTTCATAACCAGCAGCAATGCCTCTGCACCCTGTGCTATTTTAGAATGCCATACTTTACAGATCCATTTTCCCTGATCTCTTCCCAAAGCAGAGATTCTCTTCTCCAAACACATTTCAGCTGGCAGAAACACTTTAAATCCAATGACTGCTATGTGCCTCCCCCTCCCTGTGCTCTCCACTTCCACAAACCAGCACCTGAAATTCACAGCCTCCCCCAGATCACCCTGGTTCAGTCCCCACATCCCCTGTTTCCATCAGGGTGGATGTGTCACATATTTTAGGAGCAGATCTCAAGTTACAAAATACAGAGCTATGGCTGCTGCCACCCCCAGCCAGTAAACACACGTGCCACACAGTCTGGAAGGTCAAGGGACTCTCAGAGAAAAAAATACTCAAGTCTCTTCAGTCTGGTTGTGAATCTAGACATCAGATATGTTTGGAGTTTTCCCCTGCAACCATAAGATCTAGGGATTTAATTTTTTTAACAAAAATGCATATTCCTTCCTCTGCATAACAGGGGAACATGTCAGGGAACAACTGACATAGATTTGCATTTCCAAAATGGCATGGGCCTCCATGTCTCATCAAAGTAAATGAATTACATGTAAGGAAGAATTTTTTTACACTGAAGGTGGTGTGACACCAGAATAGGTTGCCCAGAGAGGTGGTAGATGACCCATCCCTGGAAGCACTCAAGGCCAGGTTGGATGAGGCTTTGAGCAACCTGTTCTAGTTGAAGATGTCCCTAATCTTGGCAGCAGAGTTGGAATAGAAGTCCTTTAAAGATCCCTTACAATTCAAACAATTCCATGATGATTCTATGACAGTTCTATGAACTAGACAATTAAGTGCTGTTGAGAATTCCATCTACCTGAATCCAGAAGGAAGCATTGTGGGAAGTAGTCTTACTTTGCATTTCAGTGCAGACTCAAACTAGATGCAAGAGAATAGCTGCAGAGCACCATGTAGTCCCAGCAGTGGTAAAGGAGCTTTCCAGCTGTTTCTCCATTTCTCCATCACACAACATGCAACAGTCCAAGCTTTGCAACTTGACAAATTAGCCACTGATCTGAAACATTTGCATGCTGTGTTATTTTCAGCTTTTTTAAATGCGCATCTTCAACATGGTGGTTTAGTACTTTTGCAAGAAAATCAAACCAAATTCTGTGTTGCACCGACCAACAGGAGAGGGGAGAGCAAGTATCACTGCTACCAACCCTTCCTCTCTTAAAGTTCAGCTGCTGTGAAACAGACCACCATTCAGTTACTTTCTCTAGCTGAGGGGGCTCAGACATTCAAAGATTCATTTCCCAAATATGTCCTTAAATACTATTTTTAGAGCATTAAGAATTCAGTGTTCTTCATCCCCTCTCCTTTCACTTTGATTAAAAAAATATACAAATAATTTTACTCAAGGAGGAACAAAGCATTCTTTGGGCTCCTTCCCTTGTGCCTGCACACAGAATTACAGACTCACAGAATTTTCATGGTTGGAAAGGACACCCAAAACCATGGACCCCAACCTAACTAAACCATATACGTAAGTAGTATGATCATACAGCTCCTAAATACTTCCAGCGATGGTGACTCCACCTCTACCACGGGCAGCCAATTCCAATGCCTGATAACTCTTCTTTCCATGAAGAAATTCTTCCTACCATCCAGCCAAAACCAGCCCTAGTAAAATTAGAGGCCATGATCTCTTCTACCATTTGTAACTTCATTGAACAGACCTACATCACCTCTTCAAAAGCTCCTTTAAGGTAGTTAAAGCTGCCACTGGTGATGCTGGTTCCCCCGGGGCCGGCACAGATGCCTGCCCACATACTGCCAGTCAGCAGGCACAGCATAGCCGCTTCCCCAGCTTCAGAAAACCCCGGAGAGCCCTTTTCCCCTAAGATCCCTTTCCCCACTGTGGGCTGAGACACGGGAGGTCTTCTCGCGGAAACCCCACGTCCGTGTTTACGCTTCATTTAAAGCTGCCGCCAGGGATGCAGGCTCCGACCACGCCTGCACAGCAGCCCTCCAGTCCCAAGGAACATCATAGCCGCTTTCCCAGCCTAAAAACGCCCTGAAAAGAGCCCTTTTTACCCACTCCACGCTCCTCTTCCCCACGATCCTCTTCCCCCACTGTGGATTTACCGACACGGGTGCTGGTCTCCTCGGCGAGTGACCATGGGGCCGTGTTTTATGCTGCTTTATAGCTGGCGCCGGTGATGCTGACTCCGGCACATGTGCCGGTCCCCCCGCACACGACAGCAGTTTTCCCGGCTTCAAAAAGCCCTGAAAGGAGGAGTCCTTTTCCCGCTCTTTTTCCCCTAGAACCTCTTCCCTCACTGCGGATTTACCAACTGGGAGCTGGTGCTGAGAGGGACCAGCCCTCAGGATGTGTATTCCGGGCAGTGGTGTGAATTGTAAGCCCTTCGACAAAACAATAGGACTGCCAGACATTGGACTGCCAGACAATGGACTGCCTGGCGCCTATGGGAAAGGCTGGTGCAAGGCCTAGGGCCTGCATATCATAGAATCATAGAATCATAGAATTGGCTGGGTTGGAAGGGACCTCAGAGATCATCAAGTCCAACCCTTGACCTACTACCGCTGCAGTTACTAGACCATGGCACTGAGTGCCACATCCAGTCTCTTTTTAAATATCTCCAGGGATGGAGAATCCATTACTTCCCTGGGCAGCCCATTCCAATGTCTGATCACCCTCTCCGTAAAGAAATTCTAATACCCAACCTAAACCTCCCCTGGCAGAGCTTAAGTCCATGCCCTCTTGTCTTACTGGTAGCTGCCTGGGAGAAGGGACCAACCCCCCCCTGGCTACACCCTCCTTTCAGGGAGTTGCAGAGAGTGATGAGGTCTCCCCTGAGCCTCCTCTTCTCCAGGCTGAACAGCCCCAGCTCCCTCAGCCTCTCCTCATAGGATCTGTGCTCGAGTCCCTTCACCAGCCTGGTTGCCTTCCTTTGGACCTGCTCCAGGACCTCGATATCCTTCCTAAACTGAGGGGCCGATAGGAGACAACGTTGGAGACAACGATAGGGATAACGATTGAGAAGTGGGCGGAGGTCTGCTCCTGTTGTTCAGTCTGTGTGTGTCAAACCAGCTGACTCAGCAAAACTGGCCTAGAAGAGGAGGAGCTATGCTGGTGGGCTTTGGGACCTTCACTGACCCAAGTCCTTCCCGGCTGGCTGTCCCAGCGCAGGATTCAGGGCCGGTGATTTTCTGTTATCTACCGCTCTAACTTTTCTTCTCCTATTCTCCTGCTTTCTCTTCCCTGAAATCTTTAAGTAACACAGTGCTTACCACAATTTTTCTCAGGTTGCACAGCTTGACCGTGTAAGTTTTGTGACTTTTGAGATCCAAATAATCAACCTTTATGACTGCACAACCAGAGCATATATTAAAAAAAAAAACAGAGCATACATACAAAAATTGAACTTCATGGAGTTATTAATTCCATAAATTTTAAATCTTAATTTTTTTAAAATCTTATAAATAAAGTATGTCATTGCACCTGATATTGTATTATCTTTACCTTGTTGGATCAAACAAGAACCTCCACATTTCCAGCCTTTGGAATGTGACAGGTATCCTGAACAAGTGACCACGGCCATATTTACACCTCATTTATAGCTGCTGCCTGTGGTGCTGGCTCTGCTCAAACCTGCACAACATCCCACACACAAGGTTGTGGTCCCAGGGCATATGACAGCCACTGTCCCGGCTTAAAAAAACCCTGAACAGAGCTGTTTGCCCACCCTGTCCCTCAAGATCCCCTTTCCCACCAAGGACATTCTGAAAACAGAGTTGAAGATTATATGAAGCAGTGTGACTGAGACCATCTCACATTTCAAACATTCTGTCTTTGGGCATGGTTTCTCTGCTACTAGGCATCTGCTATAGGTTAAAATTATGTCATATTTTAAAGACCCTGGGCCTTGTTGCAGTTAGTAAATTTGTGAATTAGTGGGTATAAAAGAGAAGAATGATTTTACATTCAGAAATCTGACCTATGCTGAGCATAAGTTCTCTGAAGTGTCATTAATTACCAAGCTACTGGTCTGATACCAAGAGATAGGTATATTTATGCTCACTGAAAAATGTTATGCTTAGATACTAGAAGTTGTTGATATTATGTCAAAAATTAGGCCATGGCAAGTTAATCGGCTCAGCACATCTATTACATTCACCTGTCTGATAGACCTACAGTAATGGCCTGAGGAACATTTATGAAACACTCAGTTACTGGCAGTGCTCAAGTACTACCTGACTGGAAGCTTCTAGGGAGGACAAGAAATTTGCTGGTGATTTGCCACTCCCAGGTATATTGTGTCTTTCGCTCCTATCTGATCAAATTTAATTGGGAGCATTATGTATCTTGTGCTCCCAGTAAATCAGAAGACAATATCCATATTTCATTACCAAACAAGTGATACAAACACTTGCAAAGCTTTGGCTTTCAGCATATTAGTTTTATAACATGTGAATTCAGAGATCAATTAGAAATATGATTATTTTCTAGAAATGCAGAACAGTCCAGGTTGGAATGGATCTGAAAAGATCATCTGGTCCAGCTTAGTGTGGGGAAGGGAGGCTAGGCAAGATTACCTAGCACCCTGTTCAACTGCATCTTGAAAACTTCCAGTGATGGGGACTCCACCATGTCCCTGATGAGGTTGTTCCAGTCAATGAATGTTCCTACTGCAAATTTTTTTTCTTCTTTTAATATGAAACCTCTCCCAGTGCAACTCATATCCCTTCATATCCCTCTCTTCTCCATATCCCTCTTCATGAAGAGAAAGCCTCTATCCTATTTTTAGCTGCCCTTCAAGTACTGGAATACTGTGATGAGGTCCTCTCCTGAGCATTCTCTTCTCCAGAGATAAAAAAACCTCATTCCTTCAGACTTTCCTCATAGAGAATGTTCTCCATTTGACATACAGCTCCACATGTTCCTTTTTTTCTGTCAGTTCTGTTATGAAGCCAGAAAGTAGGCATACAGAGCATCTATTCCTGTTTCTCATTTAAATATCAGAATAGATTCTTTATATTAGAAAGATTTTAAAGGTGACTTCCCTCATCCACAGAATCCTTAGTGTACATGCACATGAGCTAAATTAGTCTTTATCCTCATTAGGTGATGGAAGTCATGAACTTCATGTCATGTCACCTCCCACTTCAGCCCATTGCACCAGTGCTTTGTGGTACTCCACCCACTTCTGTGTCTTATATAAAATATACAAGGCTGTCATCTCCCTTTTCTAACATTGCTTAAAAATCACAGCTGCAAGAATTCCTTCCTTCTGCTCTGAAAGCTAAAGTGTAAAGCTTTAAAAGATGAAAAAGAGATTGATATTTCTTCTCCAAGAAATAAGAAACAAAAAGACCCCCTTCCCTCCAAACTTCCTCTAGTACTTCAGAATGAGGCCTTGCTCACATACTTTTATCAAAAAAAATTTAACTTAATTTAAGAAAATACCAGTTTATTTTAATGTATACCATGATAAGACTTGATTATATTGATTGCACTTTTAACAGCACTTGTTTGGCCAACATATTATTGGTAAATACCTCCTTCATAGTCAATGAATACAATACTCTGCTCTCACAGATAGTTATAACAATTAAATGATTTCTGCAATCAGGCAACATCCAGTGAAGCAACTTTTGCCCTGATGACAAGAAACATCCAATCTGCATGTATTAACAGGATCCTTGTGCCAAAAAAAGTTTTATTTTGCTTGAACATCATTTTTCCATCTGTACTGCTTACCTCCTTAATATCTTTCTCTCCAGCTCTTCAAAAATAAGCAACATACATCCTCTCTATTTTGCAGGACTTAAACATGCCAAGTTGTTTTATTTTTCCTTCTGTGTTAAGCCCTCTCTTGATCAGCTTTTCTCTGCAACCAGTTATGCCTCAATTTTTCTTGGAAAGCAGATAATCCCCACTGTAGAGTCTTTCAGATGAGGTCTGCATAACCTTGTATAGATTTATTTGGTATACAAGCTTGCACTTTTCTCCAGGCACATTATCTACAAGACTTATAGTCCTCCTAAAACCAGTTAAAACATGCAAGTTTTATTCTTATTTCTTTGTTCCCTGCAAGCTCGCTATAGGATAATAACATGTTACGAGTTCTCAAATTAATTCATGAACTTGCACTCTAATATTTTAAAAATTAATCACTTTATTTCTGTTATCCTTGGAGTCAGAATTTTTCCCATCTGGTATACTTATCCTCCTTTCCATTAACTGTGATGTCTAAATTTGTATCACCAGAATCAGTGTCCATCTCCTAATTCTCTTATTAAAATCATTAAAGAAATTAAGATTAACAATGTTACTTTCAAAATTGCATCTTAAAAAATCTTAGTAATTTCATTCCAACACTTCCCTTTTGATAGTTTCCACTGTCTTCTGACTACTCCCCAACTCTCCTTACCCACTTTCAATTCTTTTAATGATTCTTACAATGTCCAGCTTAATTAATAATTTCGCAGAAGGCAATATATCAAGTACAATCAAGATAGAATAGTTCTATCCTTTCCCTTTGCCTAAAAATATCACAGAATTTATCAAAAATGATCTTTTGTTAATCTGATATAATCTACCTTTGATTAAAAAGATGTGACATTTCATTCCTTTTACCTCCATGCTCTTTATTATTGTCTCCTTCACATTTTATTTTAAAGCTTACTAAGAGCAGACCAACACATACTCAGATGCCTGAACCAGTTTTTGCACGCTTTTAAAATATCTTTACTACTTTACAGTTACCTGTTAACATTTACACCTTTCTCTAACACATCTTCTATGAGAGCTTTCATGTACTGTGTCTTTCAGACCTCTCAGTTGAAGATCAGCCAGTCCATTGCCATCTGCCTCTCCTTCTTCTCATGCTAAATTTTTTTGTCTCTTTTCCCTGATAGCCACTTAGTCAGCCAACCCCAGCTGCAGGGAAACAGGGGAAACATCAGTTCAGTTTCATGAGTGCATCTAGATCAGCTCTCACCTTTGCTTTGCCCTTACTGAACAGTGGCTGCATTTACACCTCTTTGCTAGCTCTGTTGGTGAGAGACCTAACATGCCTCAGAGGCAAAATAAGGTTCAGAAACAATTGTGACCATCTGAGTTCCTGTAACACTCATACAAGAGAACTTATTTTTCATTTTACCAAAGTGAATACAATGCCTTGCATACACTTATATCTTTTAGTTAGTAAAGCAGCTCATGTATTTATTTTTGCACAGCTTTTTGGTTTTTTCATATACATATATGCATTTTATCGGGCATACCACAATTAAAGGAATTCATAGCTTTTCAGAAGACTTTACACAGTGTGGGGAAGTTTTCCCAGAGAGGGAAAGAAGTTATAAAAAAACACAAAGCACTTCAAGGCTACTATCTCAGTGTATTTGGCAGAAGACACCCTTCTGCTGCTTTGCAAGAGGCTGCAAACTTCTGATGCCAGACAGAATTGGTGAAATAATTGATATTTATACCAAGATTCATAGTGAAAAGTGACACACAAGATGTTGCACCCTGCTCTTGGTAAGTCTGAATACAAGAACCAAAGAAGCTACACAAAAAAAGAATGTATTAGACAACATCTCTGCCATGCTGAACAACAGAAATCTATCAATATCATCAAGGTGATTTGTCCTTATGAGATATTTTCACTGTACCTGCACAGGAACAAGAAGTGGGTGCCACTGGGGTCCCTCTGGGTTGGGACCTGAATTTGTATGGTACATGTTTCATGGTATGCTCCCCAGTACTGACTATCAGGGACCTAACTCTGGCCTTACACTCACAAGGCAATTCACAAGACAGTTCATCTCCCCCAGGGACATTCTTGTCACTTGGTCATCCAGGGTGATTGCTCTCCTTTTAATTTCTGCAGGTTTCTACGCCTAGTGTGCACCCAGACATGTTACAACACAGACGTGAGATGAGGTTGGTTGTCACGGCCTTTAATCACACAGGGTTGCCACAATGTATTTACAAGACAATATTTAACAGGAGGGGAAAAAAAAAAGCCCTGTCAGGAGGAACCTGAACTATTCTTGTGCTTAAAGCTGCAAGGGAATATTTCTTGTTGTAAGTATGCCAGTTGTTGAGACCATCTAACACCCACCACCCTAGCCCTAATTCTTCCACTGCTTAAAATGAGATATTTTAAAAAAAAAAAAAAAAAAGTGCATTATACCAAAAATACAACACAAACTTAAACCTTCTGAAAGAAGAAATCACTTAGCTTTTTTATAAATCAAGCTAGAGAAAAATAATGCTGGTCTGCTCTTCTTAAGAAACTCCTACAACTGTTCCACAGAGTAATTTTAAGGGAGCCAGACAAGGGTTCACCAGGGTAATTTATCTGTGTCTTCATCTGTACTCCTGAAAATGTGCTGAAATTCTGAGTTGTAAGATACTGTATATATTAAATAAATTTTAGCTGAGATATGCAGATGTTAGGGCTAAGCCTCAGGTCACAGTTAAGCTGGCCATGTAGACTTACTTTATATTTTGTTCAAGACCTGTTGCCTCACCTTATGAAAGACTAGTTCTTAAACCTGCTCTATGACAAGGACTGTGAAAAGCTCTGCAGCAATTACCTCAGGTTTGTGTGCTCCCTGACCATGGCATCCTAAGACTTCCAACAATCTTGGAGTGGTCACTCTCCCAGTACTGTAACCTCTTCCTGATGTTAGGCAGAACGACAGGCAACTGAGACCCAGAACATGGGTTTCCCAGGTTCTAGGTTTTTCTTATAAAAACAAGAGCAAGTTTTCTGTGAGATGAACATAGCCAGCAGCTTTTCTTTTCCTTCGCCTTTCAGATATGTTTGTTGAATAAGTATTTAAAATAATCTATTTTGGAGGTGTACAAGTTATACCCAGTTCCCAACACAACTGATTAAGACTGTGTCAGTCAAAAATCCAAAAGACATAACGTCAAAATTACCACATCCTTCAAACCCCAACCAATCTTAACAACACTGACATTTTGATAATGATGACAACTTTCTGCACCAAGAGAAAGCCCATCATTTTTGAGATACATATTTCTACATAAATCTTGGAAAAGAAATTAACCTCACAAGCAACTATAATTGAAATGCTGTCCTCTGTGCTCGTAATTCTCATAAATAAAAAATAAAGTAGCAGAAAAATCTCACCAGTAAAAAATCTCTCAGTAAAATATACAAAACTGCACCTATTATTTGCCTAACATCTTCAAAGAGGTCTGTGAAAGATTAAAAAAAAAAAAAAAAAGAAAAAAAAAAAAGCCAAATATTCAGTTACTTTTACTAGAGATCACAAACTGACACCTAAAATACCTCCACCCACCTGAACACCTTTCTAAAAAGCACTGATGTAGTTCACATAGTAGTGCAATGCATAATGTATGTGTCCAAAAAAAGTAAAGAGAGGTTTTAATTTCAGAACTCTGTTTGGCACCACCCTCAAGATTACAATTAGGTATCAAGAAGAGTGCTGATAGATTTCACACTTCTTTTCTTTCATTCACTCCTGTTTCTTGTCTTCAGTTTATGTTATGTGTAGGTTGCCTGGAATTCCAGTCTTCTAAGTGTTTAAGAGAATTGAAGCAATTCATCCAGCCTGATGAATTTATCTAAGAGGGGTCTGGGCTTGACCTGATATGCAGCTTGTCAATACTGTAGAAATCCATATTGTTCATCTTCCAGAAACCACTAGATAGCACACTCAGCAGCTGACATTATAGCAGCTGCTTAAACAAAAGTGACAGACTTTCTTTTAAGAAGTTCTCACGTCCAGGTACAAACATATCACAGTATGATCAAGATGTACACTAGTGATGGCTTTCAAACAAAACTCACACGTCCAGGCAGAGGTGGGTGATGGATCTGAATCAACCAGAGACTACGTATCTGGAGGGCACAGTGGTCAGTAGGAACATCCAAAACTATATACAGCCTCTGAGAAATCAGGAGCTCTGAATAATCCCATTGCCCAGTTGAAGAAGTTATTAGATTTTGTGGTACCTAGAACCTTCCCATGTCTAACAGAATCCTCTCTAGATCTTTCTAGACCAAATCATATAAAAAAATTTAAAAAGCAATAAGAACTCAATGCATTCAGGATATAAGTCTGCTTCCCATGCACACACAGATCACTTGAGCAATGTAATCATACTACTCCAACCTGTCCTGGAGACTAGTTTCATCTCGTATGCAACACAGTCAACAGGTACATGTATCATGTCTGCTTGTCTGGGTTTTTTTTAATTGCTAGACATCTGGAAATCCTGGACAAATTACTAAAAGGCAAGAGGGGAACAAAACCCCCAAAATTACAGTCTGTCACAAAGCACAAAAGCTCTGACAGAGGCATTTTTACTTCAGCTTTCCTAACCACAGCTGAGCCATCATGAGAATAGGGCATTGCTCATATTCATGCCTGATCTTCTCAGTTAACAGCTTAAGCCAGGATAGCCCTATAAACAGCACTGAGGTTGATAAGACTTCATTGTGAGGTACATTCAGTAGCACTTTTAGCAGGGGAAGATTTCAGAAAGCTTACTAGATCTACTAAATTTACATACGATTACTAGTTTTTGTATATAGCTCCAAAGGAACATATCAAAACGAATCACAGCTGTCCCAGTAGCTGCATACACTTGTCCCAACACTGATTTCACACCGTGGGTCACCCTGAAGCCCCAGCCGGGGAGATTTACACCAAAACACTGATGGATGGTTCCAGACAGAAGTTGAAGCAGGCACAAGCTGTTGGACGAGTGGGCCGAAATCCCCATTAGCTGGGGAGCAGAGAGAAGCTGTTAAAGTACGTCTTTGCTCCCGAGTCCTACTTACTGCTGTGTGTTTACATTATCTGAGCCCCCGCTGCTCCCCTACATACACACACATGCCCCTGAGAGAGAACCGTGAAGGGCACAGGCCACCTAACACGGCACTCGTGCCTTGAGAGAAAACACAGCCCATGATGCGTGTCCCCCATATGTATACCTATATATTAGGGAAAGGTGTATTGAGCACTCGAGGAGTATTGCCCCGCACTCACACGGAGCTAAGGCGCGGCGGGATGCTGCCTCGGCCCCATCCAGCGCCCTCTGACCCCCCGGCCACCGGCAGAGCGGAGGCACCGTGCGGCTCCGGGGAGAGAGCGGGCAGCAGATGGCACCTGCCAGGAGCCCGGGGGAGCCCGCCGGCCTTTGCCGCCACCTCGCCGGCCGGCACAGCAACCTCCTCCCCGCCTCGGGGGCGACCAGCGATGCTCGCCTGCCAAGGCTTCTCCAGCAGCATCCGCCCGGACCCACTGCAGG
>JAAWXA010000001.1:62433234-62573398 GCA_038090715.1 Florisuga fusca
CCCCCCCCCCCGAGTGAGTTCTTTCTCCTCTGGATGCTGCAGAAGTTGGCACCACAGAACAAAGGCGGTATGGCTGGGAACGGAGGTGCCAGCTTACTTACACCAGCCCTGGTGCTAGGTGCTTTACTGTGGCGTTTTATTTAAGCGGGATAGATTAATTCAGGACTTTAATTTTAAAGTTTCGCCACCGACTTTCCCAGCTGCTTTGGTATGGGTGGCAAATAGTCATCAAACTCTGTCTCGAGAGGAAACTTAATTCTGGTGTTAGTTTGATCGCTGGATGGCCCAGCTTTATCCTACCACCTATCGTTGTATATATAATCAACATAACGATGTTATTTAATTTACAATTTTTTTAGCTGTAAGGATACAGGGTTTTTTTAATTACTTTTTCTTAGCATAGGCTGGGGGTGTTGCATTCATGAATCTGTAACATTTTTTTTTGTGACCTGTGCATGTTACCCAGGAAGTGTCGTATAACATAGTTTGAAGCAAGTATTTCTTCTGGCGTAGAAAGTTTCACAGTAAAATTACTGCCTTACATTTTTTGCAGCTGGAATAGGATGGAAAAAGTACAAAATGTCATGTGTACCTTCCATTTGTCTGGATTTCCTGCGAAAGTATGATGGCTGTGATCTAGGACAGATAGCTTACATGCTTTACTAAAGGGCTCAGTAGTATGTTTACACCACAGTGTTTTTTAACTCTCAACATTGTACAAAAATATTGCTGCAGTTGGTTTTTTTTTTCTTCCTCCCCTGCTAATGTCTCTATAGGAATGAAGTTGCTTCGTGTAGACCCACACTGAATTTGATAAGGCCAGCTTGGACCTAACAGCCACCCAAAACTGCTGAAACAGTCTTTGTACTTTTATTTGTAGATTAACATCTTTCTCTTTCAGTAAGAGTTAGCCCATTTTTCTTAAAAAGTTTACGTAGCAGTGATTTTACTTTGGTGAAGTAGCTTTTGCAGATATAACAGCCAGTGTCTCATGTTTTTAGACTGGCTTGCTGGATACTGATTCGTTCATAAGTTAGGCTGGGCTTGTGTGAATTCACAGAACACACAAAATCTGTAGTGTTTCCATGTAGGACCAGGGCACTTCCTGCTGAATTCATGTAGTGTTGTGGTGACTTGGTATTTTGTCATAGCAGACATGGGAAGTTCTCAGTGTTCTCCAAAAGGTGTTTTCTCCTTTCTGTGTATATGGCAGTTATGAAGATTTTTGGCTCTGCAGTCCAATTGTTTCTCTTCCCTTTATGCATTTAACTCTTCCAAAGTGAGAAAGACTTCTGTTAGGATTTGAAGTATTTTTGTATGTGATAAGACACTGACCTTTTTGCAACACTTACTAATGGGCAGGGATCAAATCACGTCCTTTGGGAGAAATGGCTTTTCTCACCTAAAGGAGAAAAAAAAGTTGATACTTATTTATCCATCATAAAAAGGTGTCCCGTGGTGTCTCACAGAAGTGAGGAGCATATCTAAGATGTTACACTTGGCACTCTGGATGAATGCTATACAAATCTTTAATCCTTATGGTACCCTTGGGAAGGCTGTTAACAAGGATTATACTGCTATTTTACATGTAGGAAATGCAGAGCTGCATCATGTGTAATTGGTGTAACTAGAATTTATCATTCTCGGGTTTAGTTTTCAGAGCTTGCCTGTGCCCTACACACCTGCCTCACACCTGCTGAGACAGAACTATGTGCATGAAAATGTACATAGATTCAATGCCTAAGTAGTAAATTGTGCTTTATTTAGTGTGATGGTTGCGTTGCCCTTAAACTAGTATCAGTGTTGGAGATTACAAAACTCATTTGATACAAGCCAGGGGGGTTCTGATGAAGTGTTCTCTCCATGGAAAATTCTGTTGGCAGCTGGTGTAGCATTTTGCATGGTGCTCAATGTACCTGTCCTACCAAAAATTCTTATAGGCAGTGGGTATGACATAGTGCTGAAGTAGTCCAGAGGAAGACATAAGATTTGCTTTACAGGAAAGCAGGTGGATTAGAGACCATGCTTAGACCTTGCTGCTCTCAACTGTGGTTGACCTGGTATTCATGATGCATTTTCAGTGCAAATACTCAACTTTACAGTCATAACAAAACATCTATGGTTACTGAGGATTTTCTGTGGGCTCACTTCATGCTTGGAAGTTTTCATGGGCTTTTAAATGGCTGTAAGGGCTCAGAATGTTCAGATTTTAATATGCTTGGCAAACTTCAGATGTTTCAAAATGGAGTGTCAAGAGATCTACATTGGGAACTCAAATGAGTGCTTGTATAATCATAGCTTTGCTGTTGTATTATCAAGGTTGTCTTGTCAGCAGATAGCAGTCCCACTCTGCCACTGGTTTATTAATAGATATTGAAGTTCTGGAATACTTGCAGGCCCTGAGTCCTTGCTAATAAATGTGAGATCTATAAGTGCACTTTCATCTTTGTTTGTCTGAACTCTACTATATTTCAAGAATATACCATATTTTATTTTGGCTACCATGTACATGACTTACCATACTGCTGTGTTACTTCCCACCAGTGAAACATGTCTTAAACTTCAGACTGCCTTTTCATTTTTTGGAGTGCTTAGACTGAAGTAAAAAAATAGAGATAATTATTATGAGAGTTGAAGTCAAATCAAAATTGAAGTGACACAGCGGGACCATATTCAAAAGTAGAAAGGACAAAAAACTTGGAACTTGTATTCAACAGAAGTGTTCCTGCATTACCATGGAAACTTCTGACTGTGAGAATGTCCTCTCAAGTTTTCAGATATTACATCGCCAAATCACTAGAAACTAAATAAATAAAACTACAGAATTTATCTGAAAACTTACTGTAGATGAAATCAAGTCAACAATGAAAAGAGTAACAGCCCTATTTTAAAATCTCATATTTAAATCTAGTCTAAGTACTGCTGTCTCTTCTCAGAGAAACTTTCACATCTAAGCAATTGGTAGACTTAGGTTTTGAGTTGTTCAGTAGACTGCTCCCCACCACTCTTTCCTGAAAATCCTACAGCCCTTCCTCCATCATGTAACTTGATAAGAGTCCCATACGTGACCAAAACACAGACCTCTCCCTCATGTGGTGTGTGTATGCCTTGGATTGCACAGCCAAAAGATGCATGTCTAGTCATGTATGCTCTGGCCCTGCCCAGTCACTCTCTTATTTAGCCAGGTTGAAAACCATTGCCATTTTTGCATGGTTGCAAGTGAGTGCTGAACATTCTGAAAGTACAAATTGTTTGAAAACTGTTTTTTAACACTCTACAATTAGCGTGTGGTATATACACTGAAATTTATTTTTAAATCTATTTAGGCAAAAGTAGTTAATTCTAAGGCGAATTTAGGGTAATACTTTCTTTAAGATAAACGGGTAAGCTTTCTAAGTCTTAATTTTAGAAAACCTACTTAAGATGCCATCAGCTAAGGAGATGAGAATTCTAGCATGTTCATCTACCTCTGACATTTTTGAAACAGTTGAATAGTTTCATTAACAGCCTCAGGAGTATACTGAGAAATGGGTTCCTCGCAGTTTTGGAGCAGACCAGTTCAGAGATGAGAAACTGTGTAGCAACTAGCTTTTCTGTCTTTATAGTAATTAACTTCTAAAAAGTTAATGAGATAATGATAATGTCCATTATATTACAAGGTAAATCAGATTTGTGTAAGCTGCTGCTGAACGTGGAGTTGTTACTACCTCAGTTGCTTTGAATCCCTGAGGGATTGCGTCCAGTTGTAGAATACCAATCTGCAAAATTGGAGAAAGTTTGGATGAGAACTGCAGGTGTGATTTGAGATCTGAAAAATATTCTGGGATGTCTGACATAAGAACAAAAAGTTTGGTTCTCAAGAGCCATGGGTGGGAGTTAGGAGTCCATTAGAAGTCAGTCACATCTACAATTTCTTGGCCTTTTTCAGAAACTAAGACTTCAAGGTGCAAAGTTGGGCATCCAGAAGCAAAGGCAAAAAATTAGCACATGGTTAATATGTGCTTCAGAATTTTCTGTGATTTTACTCTAAATATATTTCTGATTTAATCCAAATCACTATTTAAATTTTATTTAGTTACACCAGTGGAAGATTCTCTTCATTTATCTACATAAGAAAGTAACTGAAGTGTCAGACAGAGAGTGATTCCTAGTGGAAGTTACACAATGCTCATGTCATGTGGATGAAATTTAGTGTGCAGTAAGTGTTAGAGTCTGGCTAATAATCTAACATGTTTATGTAAAACTTTTACACTTCTACAGATTCATATTTATGCAGTTAATCAGTTTACATCCTGTAAAATAAACTTCTGGTTTACTCCCATTAAGAATGTGTGGGGAAGAAACCCCACAGGCTCTTCTATTCCAGTGATGAAATCAAGATGCGTATTTATGAGATAATGCTAAAGTTCCATGTCTAATGCAGCAGCTAAAGTTACAACTGAGTGATACTGCAACTGCTATGAGAAACTGGGGGGGAGACCTTTCCCTAAGAAGAAAAAAAACAAAAGACCAACCAACCAAAAAAAAACCAAAAAACCAACCCACACAACTGAAAACTACACAAAATGCTTCGTGTGTCACTTATTTATCCCACCCAGTGGACTTTTATCAGTATTCTACTGACTGCAGAATGACTGTTTTGCTAAGATCAGTAGTTTTAGGCTGTGCCAGCCCCACAAACCCAACTCATGTTTGAGTGCCTCATTGCCCAGCATTTTGTGTCTAAAACTAGAATCTCCTGTCTGCTGCTGTAACAGAATTTTTAGAACTTCAGAAGTGTTTTGTTACTGTTTTTTAAATTATTGGAAATTGAAATGAGTTCAGTTCTTGAGACAGGTGTGTAAAAGGCTATCAGTATGTAAAAAGCTGGAATGAAATTATGACCTGATAAACTGTTAGCTTTGTTTGAGATGCACACATTTCTCAGAATTCCTGAGCTATCAAAGTGCAAAGAGTTGGTTGGTGTTCAGAGCAAAGGAAGGATTTCTGAAAACACCCATCATTTTAGGAACATGCACAATGGTAGGTTGATTCTTCATAAACATATTCTGAAGAAGAATTCTGAAGATAATTATTTCTTGAATTGAAATGCAGATGACCAAGTCACTAAATAGTAACTGAACAGTGTGATGCAGCTCTAACAGATAATGCCCTGAGAATGGACAAACTGTATTAGTTTGGGGGAAGCAGAAGTTATGTTTAATTATTAAGAATATGAGTTGTTTTAATAACTCCTGTGGGGTTTTGTGTAACTTTAAAGTTAAAACTTGCAAAATAAATATAAACTAAGTTACTTAGTTCACATAAAATTAGTGGCATTGTTTATGTTTGGTTTTGTGGGTTTGGTTTTTTTTTTAAAGTTAAGGGAGCAGCTTGGGGTTTTTCATTGCTGTATGAATCTCAGAAAGCAACATTTAGAACTGGATTGAGCACCAGTGCAAATAAACTTAACCAGTCAAAGAACATAGCTGTAAGATTTGGCAGATCTGAACTCCTTTCTAAAAGGGCTGCCAGAGTAATGGTCACAGTCATTTGTGGCATGGGGCTGATTTGTTTCAACCTGCTTAATAAAGCATAGCACACACACAGGAACCAAAGTTGGAATTTGAGGCTGGTTGATTGAATGATAGAAAATATATGCATATATTTTTAGGGGCTGTAAACTGTTAAACTGTCGTTCATGGTTTCCTGTGGTGCTTTTTACTTTTTTCTTTCTAATCTCTTTGTTTTCTTTATGTAATATAGGCAGATGAGTGAAAAACTTAGAAATTACTATGCTCTCTGGGTACTGATGGAACTCTGGTGGGTAGAGTCAAAGCAACTGAATTTAAAAATGTTTGTTTTTACAGAGCATTTTCTTGTTTTGTTTTGTTTTGTTTGCTTTTTTTCCCCTCTGTCTTGCATTGTGTCTGAAGCTTGAGCAATCCAAGTTCAGTTTCCATAAACCTTTCATTGGCAAAGATAACACTACAGAAAAGGGGCATAAATATTAAAGATAATTTGGAGACTGCTGTCTGTTCAGAAGCATGTGTTTTGTTGGTTTTATGTTGCATTTTTTTCAACTGCTTGTCTCGCTTCCCAGAATCTAAACGAATGTGTCATGTAGATCCTGCAAACTGTGAAAAGAATACTACAACTACTAATCAGGGAGCTACTATATTTTATTATTGTCTTACATATCGAACAAGGTTGGTATTTTTTTAAAAAGAAAAGCACTAGGTATCCAGCATGCAGAGCTAACTGACATGGAAACTTCATGGACAGAGGTGAAATTTTTCTATCTTTATATTTTTGAGTGGCTAGAAAACTGGTGCAGTTAATGCAAAGTTGAAATTCATTCTTACAAAGTTTTGACATTTGATAGGGGGATAGGGTGCATCTGAATAAACAGAGACACATTTTTCTTGCTTTACTGTGGAGAGAGGAAATTGTTGGTCACATCCCTTAGGACAAAATACATCCTTGATGGCTTAACATATATGCAATCTCTATTTCCTGCATGATTTCTAGTCTACATACTTAACAGTCAGTATAGTCTACATACTTACAAGTCAGTATCATGTATCTTTGTTTATGTACAGCATTTGATACTATTTGTACACAGAGGCAGTGGTAATGTTTGTTCCAGGGATCTTGAATGCTTCATATTCTTTAAATAAGGCTCTAAATACATTAGCTGGGAAACATGCAAAGGGCACTCTCACCATGACACTTCGTTGCACAGAAACTTTTTTTGAATAACTTTTTACTGGTATGAATTTTACAGGGAGAGGAAAAAATTTGTATATACATGTAAAGCTTTAAAGGTCCTTAAGCATTTCTGCCAGTTTAAAATGTGTCTGTGTCACCTACTAACTAAGTGGTTCTTGACAAGCTTAATAGTATTCTGTGGAAAAGTAGAAGCACTGGTATTTGGTTTCTAAATGTGTCATCTGCCCTATATTTTCCTTGTTTCTCCTAGAAGATATTTAGAGGGATAAAATCTTTTACCAAAATAATGTGTTTATTTTTAGATTACTTTCCAAACATACATGGTGCTACAGATCAACTTCTGTTTATTGATTTGTTGTGTCAATAATTCCATTAACTGTGCTTCATATAATTCAGAATATGCACTACGGCCCAAACATATGGTGTGGCACCAACAGCAGGGGACAAGGAGGAATGAGCATGAAGAAACTAAAGTTCAGCCAGTGCCTCCCTTTTGTGCTATTAAGTTACTTTGTTCCAGCACTACATAATGTTTAAACTGTTCTGACAAATTCTAAGACTTATTCTTTTAAAAGGCTCCCTCTCTTTTTCAAAGTTCCATGGAAACTTAGAGGAAGAAAAATAAATTTAAGTGGATCCACCACAAGCTCTATTCTGTCAATTACAGAGGATGTTTTTAGAAAGAATCTGATACTTTTTCTAGATTAAGTAGGAAAGACATGCTGGGCTTTCACATATGGTAAACTCCAATTTTGTATCAGAGCCCTCATTTCTTCTGACAGTCACTCCTTTCACATGCTGTCCAAGGGACTGAGCTGCTTTAGTAGAGGATCAGCTCTTCTCTGTTTTCCCTGTATCCTAGGTAAATATTCAGCGCATTCGTGTCCTCTTCTCAAGTTCAGCCCTCTGCCTAAGCAGGCACCAAGTCACTGATAAATTGTTATGAAACCTTGACTGCATAGTCATTTATCAAACTCTGTTCACCAGCCATGAAATTTATATATCTGATGGTCTCTCACAGCTTTCTGTTACATAATTAAGATTTAGATTGCCTGGTAAGCCCTTCCTGTTGTTGCCTAACACTGTTTTTATTGGTTTTAATTATTTTCTTTCAGTCATCAGCAGGACTTCATAAAGTGCATCTGTTTCTTGGAATTTATTCCACTTTTCAACTAGGGCCCAAGTATTGTGGCAGTCATGGCATAATGTAAAATACCACATTGAGTGGTACATTAATTTAGTTTCTTCATTGAATAGAAATAGCATTTAAAAATTCGGCAAAGCTGCAAACTAATGGTTTCTCTAGTATGTGAACTGGAAATACATCAGCCAGCTTTTGGTATTAAATTTGCAAAGAGTAATTGATTTACCTTCAGGGAAAGAGTATGCAGTTTTATTGGCTCATGGGCTGAAATTGACCATGTGGAATCAAATGCAAGAGATATGTAGGCTTTCTGGTTTTGTTAAGCATGTAATTTTATTTCTATATGCATGTGAAAATAAATATATTTAATATATAAAAATATATGTAGTATATATTACAGAGTTGTGATATTAAATTTATATCCATAGTACATATAACACATTTGTACATATGGACATATAAAAGTCTTTCCAGCAAGGACAGATATGACTAGCCAAAAAAGTAAGCATAATCCATCACAGACTGTTGCAAAAGATTCAGGCTAAGTTTAAAAAAAAAAAAAAAAGTTACTGCAATAAATTTTATCAGATCTGAGACCATTTTTTTAACTGACATATGTGCACTGTGTTCAAATAGCAATTTTTTGTCCATGTCACAGAATTAAATGTAACAGAGAAGTAGTCAAAAAACATGAAAAAGAGTGTGAGAAAAGGTAGATTGAAAAAAAAGGAGCCTTTTAAAAGAATCTCTCAGCTGTGTGCCATAGGGCCAATTGAATCCATCTAGGAGAAATCATTACGTTCACACCTCCTTTTCCCTAAGTGGAGGGAAGAGTTATTCCCAGTTACTTCACTGGTTTGGGTTCCCCCTTATCGTAGGGGAAGAACAGACCTTGAATTGCTGCTGCCAGTGCAGTTTGTCCTGCCTGGGTTGCTCTGTGACATTCTTCTCTCATTAACTGTCTGTCCCTGGTAGTGCTCAGGTGTGAGCAGGCTGCTGAGTTACTCATGCTTGCACGGTGTTTGATTTCCATACGTACAGTAAATCAGCATTTCTGTGAAATGCAGACTCAGGGCAAACACACAGCCTGATGAGGTATGTCTTGAACTGTAGGTCTGGTCTTGGGGCTGCAGGAGGTGGGTAAAGGGCTTGCAATGCACAACTCTCTCGTGCCAGTAGAAGAAGGTGGCATGCCTGCCAACCCCAAGAAATCAGGCAGTTTCATTCAAAATGTGATCTGAGAGAGAAGAGGAAATACCAAGGGAGGCTACTGGGGACTTTTAAGGTCTTCCAGTGACTCACTGTTTCCAATTAGTTTATATCTACTATTTTCATAGGCTGTTTGGCCATCATTCATAGGGTCTGATGTTTACAGTCTCAGTTGTGGCTGCCAAGAAAATAGTTGGTGTGTGTTAACAGTAAGAGAACAGTCAAGACCCTATACTGTATCTGGGGGAGGAGGTTACAATCAACAGTCAACTTTTATGTGGCATGGTCTGTGGCTTTTCTGTGGGTATCTTGAGCCAAGAGATCTGGGAGGGCTAACTGTGTGCTCTAATGTAAAAGAGAAAAAAAATCCTTCTATGTGTGCATTAAGAAAACTAGAAGAGGAAAATGTGGAAAATTGTCTGTGTGGTATATGACATTCACCAATGCCCCATAAATCACACTTCTCTTTTAAAAAAGCATCTTGTTAAGGAGTGAATTCACTTGTAAACCTAAGAGAATCAGTGTACTGTTTATAATGTGGATAAAATATTATGTTTGAATATTTTGTGGGTCCTTTAATTATGTTCCATCCCCATATATTAATTTTGAAAATTCCCCTTCCCTCTACGCCACAAATTTTTTCCTTTTTTTATTGGATAAAGTTGTAACAAAACACAAATTTCTAGTGAATAGCTTCGTAATTTTGGGAACTGTGTTTTTCCATCCAAAATAATATTCTTATGTATGCATCACTCATTTTAAGGAAGACAGTAAGATAAATTTTTACCATAATAAACACCTATGGTAATCACAGTTGTAAATTCTTCCACTCCACCCTCTCCTTACTCCCCTTCTTTTCTCATTCACCTTCCAAAAAGTATTTAATTAGAAACGTCTGCTTTGATCCTCGAGATAGATACATGACACTACTTAAAATCAAGGGCTAGGAACAAGAGCACAGGATGCTGTTAAAAAAGTGAAGAAAGGCTGCTAGGGCCAAATACAAAATCTAATACCAGCCCACCTAGCCCCTTGTCCATGTATTTTTACATTTTATTTCCCTGTGCCTTTGGCTTCCATTGGTGCCTCTTCCTCATCTTTCTTCCTCCTCCTCTTCACTTTCCTCTCCAACCTTTTCCATGTTAAAAGGATTCTTGAACAATATAGTATGCTGAAGCTGCCACTACTGCTTCTCTGAAGTTACAGTGAAGAGCTGTGATTCTTGTTTTGTGTATTTTTAGGCAAAGTTAATCCCAATCAAACTAAAAGCAGACATCAACAAAAAGAGAGAAAGCATCATTTATACAAACACTGTGCTCACTTGGAGGGCTTTCAAGGGAATGTGCTGTTCATACACTGTTGAGGCATCTGTGAGAAAATTGGTCATTTTGAGCACATTGAACACTTTTGTCCAGACTTCAGCATAGTCCTGTGCAATTGTTTGCATATCAATCTAAATTTCAGAATTTTGAATTCCTTTTACTATTAAGCATAGAAGGATACAACAGATAATTTAACTGGCAAATATCTAAAACTAAATTTGCCAGCTGTCCCCTTTTCTTCAAATTTTCTTCAAAACAGACCTTGTTTAAATTAAGATAATATTTTTCTGAAAAATAGTTACTTTGTGTTAATAATAAAATGTTTTTTATGTGTGTTTTTGTATTCTTTAAATGATTTCTGGAGGAAGTTTAACTGAGATCCAGTTATGCATTCACAGCTTGTCATTAAATTGCTGCTGCAAAACACAGTACTGGATGTCTTGAGTTTTCTAAGGTAAATTTTGGTACTGTTTGTGAAGTCCTGCACAGCAGATGAAACTATTTAAAGTTCTAACTTGTGTGTTTCATATTATCTGGTTCCAGGTTGTTGGAAGAGGAGCCTTTGGTGTGGTCTGCAAGGCAAAATGGCGAGCTAAAGATGTAGCCATCAAGCAAATAGAAAGTGAATCTGAAAGAAAAGCCTTCATTGTGGAGGTACCGTAAGTTTGCTCTAAAATGTGGGTTTTCATACAGCTTGTTTTGTTTAATACAGGGATGGTTTTAGTGTGCTAAAAGTTATGTCTGTGTTACCAGGTAAATGCAGCCTGGTTGTACCCAGCACAGGCCTGAACCCAATGTGATGCAGAACAGGGCACCTGTCTTTAGTTCACTTCTTACAGGAGCTGGAATGAGGTAGGGGGAGGAGGAAGAGGATGGCAGGCAGGTCAGGGAAACACCAGTTCCTGGATTCTGTCCCAGTGTGGAGTCAGGGTGCAGCTGAAATACCCACCAGAACCCTGGAATGGTTTGACACTTGCAGGGGCTACAGCATAGGTTCTTCATACAATCAGGTCTATACTGAACTGGTTTCTTGTGTTTTTTTCATCAGTTCTAATAATTTTGCTGTTTTCTATCACATGTAAATTTACTAATACATGTAACTTATTTAAGGCTAATCACTCTTCCCATTCAATGTCTAGTTCTTCAGAAAGAACTTGAGTAGTTCAGATATACTGATAAATTTCCCAAGATACATAAAATGTTAGAGAATCAAAAGTTAGCCATGTAACTTAAATGAGAGATACCATGACGTGCTACGTAGTATTTATATTGTAACATGCTGCTTTGTATTTAGTCAGTAAAAATCTATGATGTTCAAGATAGACAAATATGTTAAAAATAAACATCAATTTTGGAACTAAAAAAGGTAGCACACTTGAAGGGTTAAAGGAAACATTTATAATTGTCCTCTCTTTGTAAATATTTATATATAGTTTCTTACCACAGAAATTTTTTAATATTCTTACTCTAAGTGTAATTGAATACTGCGTAGATCTGATCAATCTCTTAGTGTTTTTATGTTCAAAAGTGATCCGAGAAGATAAGCCCAAAAATACTTCAGTAATTACTGATATTCAGGAAACCCAATACAGTGCAAGCATTACTTGTGATACAGCGTAAGATGCCCCAGAAGTCCGTGTAAAAGGGGAAAAAAACTCCTTTTTCCTTCTCATCTTACTGGTAAAAAAAAAATTAGTGCAAAATTGTCTGCTCATCAATTAGTACAAGCAGCTGTGGGTTCCTGGAACTATGTCACACTAATATTAAACTGACTGGCTTCTTTTACAGGGTTGTGGCTTTGGGGAGTTGGAGATTTTTTTGTTTACTTTTTAAAGAACATTTAATTTCTACGTTGTGAGTAAAGCCAGTGTGATTCAAAATGTTTCTGAAGTCAGACAATCAGGATTCCAAAATGAGAGACTCCTGGAAGAGCACTGAACCTATAGAGGTCGTAGTTGCGTGGTGTTTGACTTCTACACCATGAAAATAAAAAGTATTTTCTTTAAATTTAATTTCTTCTAAAAGGTCCAGTTAGACACAAACCTAATTACGTAAATTAAAATGCAGGTGGGGATATCAGTTTTGGAATACCTAAAATCACCATCTAGGATTATGCAGATATATAAAATTGAAATTGCTGTAGTGGTATGTGAGTTCTAAATGTCAAAATAGAGCATTAGCCTTTTTTTCCCATGGTTTGAAATGAAGTGTCATTTGTATTGCAGCTTCGACAACTGTCACGAGTAAACCATCCCAATATTGTCAAGTTGTATGGAGCCTGTCTAAACCCAGTAAGTCAGAGCTTTCTCAGTATGACTTGAGGTGACTAGTTTAACATAAGTAGGAGTCAGTGCACAAAATGTGTATTTTATATACAAAAAATTTATTTCATATATAAATATGTGTATCTTTTAGCCGTAAGGTAGCATACAGATGTATATAGGTTGGTTGATATTACCAGGTTTTGGGGTTTTTTCCCTTGCTGTGAGAAAGAAATTATTTCAAGAAAACCCCAAATGCTGTTTCTAAACATTGATTATACTTCAGCATCTGGCACATTATATATGTAGTGTCATTCATATCTACAGTCCTATTAATTACAAATCAGTGGTATAAAAAGGAAAATACATTAGCAGCACATGACTCATAGCTTGTAAATCAGATCCTATTCTTATATATGCAGTTTTCAGGATTTGCTTTCTTTCTGCCACAGCTGCAAACAGTCCCACAAATTCGTTACGTAGAAAAGCAAGTACTGTGACAGGACAGATGTCTCAAGCTAATTCTAATATGGGCTTAATTGGTTAAAATAACACTCCATCCCTTCTTTAGTTCTACTGGAATTCTTTTGGCATATTTAAAATTTTTTACTGTTTTTTTTTTAAAAAAAAAGTAAAGGCAAATGACTTGCAGTTTTAAGACAATATTTGCTTTGCAAAACAGGGATTGGGGGGAAAGGTAATCTTTGTCTTACCTAACTTACAGTGGGAACTAAGTATAAAATTGTTGTCTCTTTCTTATACATCAATACTCAGACTGACTCTTTACCTCATAGGTAAATTTTCCATAGCTTAACTGTGGAGACTGTGCAGTTCCTCTCAAGTTTACAAAAGCTGTTTTCCTCCTCTACATTTAAAACATCCATATTTTTTGTCCTCTTCCCCCCCCCACCCCAAAGGTGTGTCTTGTTATGGAGTATGCTGAAGGAGGTTCTCTGTACAATGGTGAGTATCATTTCAACGTAGTGACTTTCTGCAGCTGAAGTGCTAGTGTTAGGGCAGACATGATCTGAAATATATATTTGTTTAGTACGTCTGAATCTATCCTTGGAAGCCACCTGACCACAGTCCTGGGCAACTGGCTCTAAGTGGCCTGCTTGACCATTCTTGGTGGATCTCCTGAAGTCCTTTCCCACCCCAACCATTCTGTGGTTCTTTGAAATTCTTAAAATTATTTTAAGGATAAAGGAGTGTGTTTTAAAAACCACTTCTCAGTCTACTGGTTTGTTTTTTGGTACTAATCTCTTATATTTTATACAAGTCATTTAAGGTTTTTCCACTGAAACATTTGAAAATGTTCTTCATTAACTTGTAAATTCCCTGAGCATTTATTTAACATACAGCTTACCAGGGTTAGTTGAGAACAACTTTCATATTGAATTTTAACATCAAAAATTACAAAAAACATACAAAAAATGGAAAAATATTTTGACACTTCTCTTACTTTACAGAACAGAAAAAGATTTTCAGTGGCATTGATAATTATATTAGATTCCATAGATTCCGACTGGTATGTTGTCAACTCTTGTATCTGTTGTCACATGCAATAAAGTTCTTTTTAGTTTGTGCCTTTGTTTTGCAGTGCTGCATGGTGCTGAACCTCTGCCTCATTATACTGCTGCACATGCCATGAGTTGGTGTTTACAGTGTTCCCAAGGAGTGGCATATCTCCACAGTATGAAACCAAAAGCTCTAATCCACAGAGACCTGAAACCACCAAAGTAGGTTTATGGCCTCACATCCTTTACTTTCTCACAATTGGAATGTAAGATGATTTATAATAACTTCATTGCATTTGAAAGAAATACCTTGGATTGATACCAACTTTATTGGATGCACTATATTCTAAATAAAAGCTGTGGGACTTCAGTTACAGAATGATGGTGCATGGTATATGAAAAATTGTACTCAGTTACTTTCTGTTAAACTGGAAAAACATCCTGCTCCTATCTTGCAGCATGAAAGATAATTTTGATAGGGATAGGGCTTCTACTCAGGCATTTACAGTTGGTTGTTTTTACAAAAAGGTTGTGATGTTCAGTAAGAGAATGTTCAGCAGGGAGGTTGTTTTGTTTCTTGGTCTTAACGGAGCTCTTCCCACGCGTGGCCATCTCTTTAATCCCCTCCTTCTGCCTCTTTTACTATCCCTTCCGGAATCTTTCATCACTTTCTTTTGAAACAAAAAATAAGGTTTTTCTGCCCAGCAATTTTGTTGATCTGTCTCAGTCTACAGCTTCATATCTGACTGATTTGGGCATCAGTGGGATCACCCCCTTTTGGTTGTAGCCTGCAGTTTCATTACTAGATAAAGTCGTAACATGAAGCCACTTGAAATCTTTCTTGTATCACCAATTTTGATTTAGAGAGCTGTTAACTTCAAATAACTCCCTAGTGCTTTCATTCAACTAAATAGCTACATTGACTGACATTAATGGGTGTCTTGATGGTTCTTCATTTGGTAAAATTGTTTCAGTGTATGTTGTTTTTCAGCCTTGGCATCTGAACTAATTTTGTCAGTATATCTGTAGTGGTTTACTATGGCTGAAGATACTTCCTTAAAATCCAGCATGTAGAAATAGTAATAAATTGCAATGTATAATTAATTATTTTTAAATATTTCATATGATTAGGCTTGAGTGACCTTACTTATTTTTCAAATTATACAACTAAAGCACTGAGAAGCCTTAGGTAGTCCACTATAAAATAGTTTTTGGAACATAAAAAGCAGTGGTTTGTTACCAGGCTATTTCATCCCACAATTTTAATTTGTTTTGTGTTTTGTTTTTTTTTTAATTTTTCTTTGACAGTTTGCTCTTGGTAGCTGGGGGGACAGTTCTAAAAATCTGTGATTTTGGTACAGCTTGTGATATTCAAACACACATGACCAACAATAAGGGAAGTGCTGCTTGGATGGCACCTGAAGTTTTTGAAGGTAATGATAATTTATAGTGTCAATATTATGTGTTCTTTTGAGGGATGCAGCTGCACATGGCTTTGGTATAGATAAAAGAGCATTGTGTAATCTTTATTTCAAACAGTGTATTAAAGTTAGAGGTAAGAACTGAAGAAGTCTTGGCAGAAGTTTGTTTATTTAAATATTGGTATGATTTTTATATTGCTAAGTAATTATGCATAGTTTCAAAGAGCAGCGTTGCATCGATTCTATCATGTTAATATTAGTTACATGAAGATGTGGAACACTTATTTGTGTCATTGCTGTAATTTACATAAAAAGTACCATTAGACAGCTGCTATTTCTTCTTTTATAAGCAAGTAAAACACAGCCACAGGGATATTTCCCCAAGATTGTACTGTTTCCAAGGTTCTGAAGTAATTCCAAACTCCTCTGACATGTAAATTCACTGTCATTACTTTCACTCCCTATTCTGATCAGCTTTTATCTTTAGAATTTCCCTGTTAGTGTCTCTAAATTGAACATAATTGCCTTCATTTTCAGTCCTGCATTTTCTTGTAGCTCCATCTTCATATTCTTTTTGTGTAATCTAGACATTTGCTGTACTTCCTCTTTCCTACTTAGGAACTCGCTATTAACTGTTAAGTCAGAAAACAAGGTATTTCTTGGAGTGTAACTGGAGAAGACTGATGACACTTAATAGTTAGTTAGGTATAATTGCTGTATGATTATCAGAGAAATAATCCAGTCAATATTGGATTGCAAATTAACGCCTTTTAGTCAGTCAGTACTTTAAAACACCATTGCAAATAGCAGAGTGATCTGGAGAAGTCATCTTCCTGATTTAGGAAACTAGTGTCCTGTCTTTGATATATTTGGCAAGTGCCAGTGGTTTCCAGATTCTGGATCTAAGTGTTTTCTTTTACTGTCTTTATTCCAGAGAGAAGCAGAAAATTATACCTGTCCATATAAGTTTTTAGGAGGTGTTTCCTCCCAAACACCACCTTTCATGTGTTTTTTTGAAGGTACCTTTTTCTCCTGCCTATTGTAGGAGAATAACCCAAGAGTGATCATTCAGGTGCCAAAAAGTTTTCCACTATGTCACTTCATGTTGAGATACCTACTCTGTTTCTTTAGCTAGGAATGCTGCTTTTCTTAACGTATTTTTACTATTAAATGAAATTGTATAAAGAAGACATTTTTTTCTTTTAGAAATAATCAGTTGGACAATCCCTGCTAAACTAGATTTTTTTGAGTGAAAAATCGTAATCTGTACCGGATTTTGTAATAAGTATATTTTTTAATAAGTGCTCTAATATCAGAACTCTTTTTAGAAGAAAATTCTAAAATTGTTTGGGGATAATTGGATAAATCAAGGGGTGGTTGTATCTGTACCCTAGTCTTCTACATAATCAAACAACAAAGAATACTCTCTCGCTTCTTTTGTACTCTGTTTTCAGAATTACTGGAGTACTCCTTAGCCACAAAATAGATTTTCCTCACTCAAGGATGGGAATGATGCTGGTTCCCTGTCACAGGCTGTGTTTCACAGAAGTGCTGTGGCTGTGTAGATGAGAGGGACTGCTTTGCTTACCTTAGCAATGTGCCATTGTTAACAGATACTTTCCCCACCACCTTTGAAAAAAAGCTGACTGATAAAGCTGACTTGCTACTACTTCCCTTCAGAAACTTCTGAAGTATTCAGCTACTTTGACACAGGTGAAGATGCCAAGTTCTTAAGAGTTTTATAAAATCAGTAGCTGGGAAAAAAAAAATTAGTCCTTTTACTTGGAGATGACTTCTGGTTCATGCTGTAGCCTGCCTCTCCTCTGTCCTTGCAAATTGACAGGTCTGCAAGAACTGTCCTGACAGATGCTGCTTTCTTTGCATGCTTTGGCAGAGAAAGAAGGCTCATAGAGCCTGTTCAAATGGATGATATTTGATGGGTATCCACCTGAATATTAGGCTTCTTTCTTTTCCCTGCTTATGAAATTGTTTGTCTCAGTGATGCTTTCTGATTACATTCTAACAAAAAAAATCTCTTGGCCAATCAATGCCAATTCTTATCCTTGTTGGAAGACAGATGAGCAAATCTCATCATTTCTGTTCATGCCTTTGTTACCATGTCATTAGCCATTCACATTTCTTTTCAGTATTTGCACGAGTTACGGTTAAAGAGCACACGTTCTTTCTTTGCAGCCTCTGAAAATTTTTATTCTTTATTATGTGTCATTTGTGTCTCTTCTGCACCTTTAAAATGAGTCTTAAAATATCGAACTTGTGCTCAAAGAACTTCAGTTAAGTAATGATGTGACAAAAAGAGTAATAACAATAGTGAGTAATATGCTGGTTTGTTCATCCAGTAACTCAGTTCTGCTAGACCTGTAATTAATAAAGAGCAGTAGATAAAACAGGTTTTACTGGCTGGCATATTGTGAACAACTTGAAAGTGACTTGAAGAAGAATGTTTAGAGGAAGCAAGCTTAGTCTGTAAAATCCTGAATCATTGAAACTTAAGTTGTGTTTTATATGATATAAGAAAACTACATTTTATCATTTCAGGATGACTCCCAAGTGAAAGGGATTGATTTTCAGAGAGGTATTCTTAATGATCTTAGTGTCAAATGATTTCAGAATTAAGTTAGTGTGAATCAGCCAGCTTTACAAAACTGTTTTTTCCTCAGCAAAACAAATGTGGAGTGAAAGAAAGCATACAGAACTATTTATCAGCTAAACTGTTCTTTTTAATATATTACATAGAAAAGAGACAAATTCTATTGATGGCTTTCTTCCAGGAAGCAATTACAGTGAAAAATGTGACGTTTTCAGCTGGGGTATTATTCTCTGGGAGGTAATTACCCGTAGGAAACCTTTTGATGAGATTGGTGGTCCAGCTTTCCGCATAATGTGGGCAGTTCACAATGGTGAGTTGAAAATACTTTGTTGCATTTGAAGTTATGCATTTGACTTATGAATATGTTAAACACTCCTAATTGTACAGCTTTAAATTATTAATGTTTCTGTTTTGTGCTTCATTGAATATACATTTTTGTCATGAAGACTTAATAGTTAGACACTGCCACTGTTGTGTCAGTGGGAGTGTTTTGTTATGTGGCTACTACATTCCCTGCTACACATAACTAGCTTATGAACAAGTAAGGGGAAAGAGTCATGTTCTTTCTGCTATCACATTCCATTTTAAAAGTGAACTGTGCTACAAAAAAACCACCACAGTCTCTGTGTCTGTATGAATGAAAGTTTTATTATCAGAGTTGTCTCTTTTTATTATTTTTTTTTTTAATTGGGCATCTACAGTAAATGTGTGAGTTGAAGTAACTTGACCTGTCTTCAGAAATACTGAAAACTGCCAAACTACTTCAGCACTATTAGGCATTAAAAATGTTTTTTATCTGTTGTTTGTTGAACTGCTTGAACTGTTTTAGCTTTATGTCTAGCTACCTGCAGCTATAGAACAGGACTCTACTGTGCTAGGCACTATATAGAACAGATTTTCAGGAGCTTAGATTATAAACATTATAAAAATTAACAAATAAGCAATGAAAGCTGGTGTTCTGCCTGGGTGTCATTGCTTTAGTACTAAATGGCAGAAGCTTAAGGTGAGCACAGACATCCTATTTGATGGAGAGGAGAAATGGGCAGACAGTGATAGGATGAATAAGCATTATAGTAATAACTACAATGCACAAAGATAAGTGTTGGCAAATGGCATTTTTTAATGAAGAAATAGATTCTGCATTTCAGTTTTCAAAGGACATGAATAGCTGAGGTTAGGAGAGATGAGTGCCTTGCATAAAGGCATTAACTGTAAAAGTAGGCATAAATGTAAAAGCCATAAATCAGCCTCAGCAAGGTACAGGAGTAACCCTTAGGGGAAGACAAATTCCCTACCTATCCTTACTTTCACTTAGATTTCTCTTGCTTTTTTTCCTTTTTCTCTTTTTTTTTTTTTCTTTTTTTTTTTTTTTTTCCTTCTTTTTTTTTCCTTCTTAGGAAGGAAGTGTTAGCACTAGTGACTCACTTGAAACACTTGTGGCAGTTTTACTTTACATATTACTTGTTATGGTGAATACATTTTTTAATACTTGCTGCTTTCTGTGCAAAATGTCACTATATCTTTTGTCTTAAACACAACTGGATGTCCATTGTTGAAATAGTAAAAAGAGACCAAACTTGAACCAAAAACCAGCTGAATGGTTATATAGCAGTTGAAGTAAAATACATGATTAAAAATGTGTGTGGGCCATGAAAAAGTCACCCAAAATTGGTACTTCCAGTGCTTCATAATTTCCCAGGAAGTACTTAAGAGCAAAAATCAGCCCTCAATAATATTTTGGTCGTTTTGGTTTGGTTTCATTTTTTTTCCCTTGTTTCTGCAGCATGAGGAACCAAAGGCTGTTGCTACTTGGTTCTCAGTTTGATCTAGAGCTTTATTCTTCTGAAAGTGGTAACATATTAATTAGTATGTCATATTGGGTCACTCAGTTAATTTATTCAGACACTACTGAAGAAAGAGTTGAATTTTCTATCTACATGTTTGTATGTAATTGTGTGTAGTGCAAAGGAATTTATTTGTCAGGGTTTTTTTGTGAAAGAAAACTCAGCTACGTATTTTCCTGAATTTATTGGGAAAAATACTGGAGTGTGGGATCAGTTGCTGTCAGTCATCTTATAATCTCTTTAACAATTAAGTCTTTTTTTCTAATTTCAACTATAGGTACTCGGCCGCCACTGATCAAAAACTTACCTAAACCAATTGAGAGCTTAATGACCCGGTGCTGGTCCAAGGATCCCTCACAACGACCATCCATGGAGGAAATTGTTAAAATAATGACACATTTAATGCGGGTATAAAAAAATATTTTAGTATCTTAATCAGTTCTTAACCTAATAAGTTGGGAAATTGAATTATGAAAGATGGACCTGCGCTCTGCAGACGGGCTTTGTTTTTGTTTCTCTTTCTTCTCTCTTTGATAAAAAATGTAAAGCTACCACAGTAGGAAGTGAGATCATTTCTCTACTTGTGGAAGAGAGAGTAACTCATAACAGATTTGCAGAAATTAATAAAAATAGTTATAGAGCTAATTCGATGTATTACTAAAAATAATTGCATTTATTTATTTCTAAATAAATTATAAATGTTACACATCATTTGTATTTATAAATTATGATGTACTACTTAAATACTTTTTAAACAATTGCTAATTACTTTTAAATCAAATTTGTGCTCTTTTTTCGCAGTACTTTCCAGGAGCAGATGAGCCTCTGCAGTATCCTTGTCAGTATTCAGATGAAGGCCAGAGCAACTCTGCCACTAGTACAGGTACATTTATATAAATTAAATATAAACATTTAAAATATATATATGACTTATATTTTATTTATTTATATATTCTTATTTGTTTATATATGTATAAAAATATAGAAACTAAAAAACATGAAATTATGCAGATGGATTATAAAGCACATTCTCATACTGAATTTGAACTCAAATTGGGAAAGCTTACCTTTCAAAAACCTTTAACATTGGCAGGAATCTATTTTTTTCATCAAGACCTCATACCACATCATGTTTAGTGTTCTCAGCCAAATGGTTTTGCTGAAGTGCACCTTGAATGGGGAACAGGTGTATAATAAAAGCTGAGTCTGAATGTCTTAAGTATAAGGTCTCCTCCTTTTTCCACATGAATGTTGCTAGCAATTGACATATGTAACATTTAGGAGTTGACATATTTAAAATGTGTGGCTATTTTTAAAGGCTTCTACCTGCTTTCAGTTATGATCTCCACAATATAAATCTGTGGGTTTTATCTTAAAATGCAGTAAGTACAGAAATTTAAATTAAGTGCAAAGAAATAATTAGAGAAGTCAATGGAATAAAATGTGGGCTAGGCTTTCAGATAGTCTTGCCCTCAGAGAAGTACTTTTAGTAACAGAAAATAAGCATCATTCAGTCTTCTCATTTTTAGAGTACAGTTTTCCCACTTTAATTGTTTTTAATCTCAGGTATCTTCACCTTCCACTGCTTGGTTGCTTTGTTTTCTTTCTCCAAACAAATTGTTATTTTCCATAAAGTTTATTTAGCTACTGTGCAACTTAGTGACCTGTAAATTACAAATCTGTTCAGCTGTAGTATTTTACTGACTTGACTAGCTACTGTCTACCCTTCAGCACATGATTTTAGGATACAATTTATCACTTTAGACTGTAAATATATACTGCCTATTTCAGGTATTTGTGTTCCCTTTTGTTTCTTTATGTTGCACTTTGTCATTAGTAGTGAATGAGGTTGCTGGTTGTGTTGTTAATAAAACTTCTACCCAAACAGTTTCAGAGCAAGCTTAAGAAGTTACTTCAGAATGTCATCATTGTGTAATTGTGTAATTTATGTTTGCAAAGTTAGGCTTCTGAGTACTCAAGTGAAGAGATGCACTTTAGTATTTTTAATAGAAATTCTTAAAAATTTTTCCTTGTTACTGAATTCCAGGTTCATTCATGGACATCACTTCCACAAACACAAGTAACAAGAGTGATGCTAACATGGAACCAAGTGACTTCCAAGGAGCTTCTACCAATGACACAATTAAACGTTTAGAGTCAAAATTGGCACAGCAAATGAAAAATACAGCCAAGCAGCCGGTAAGCCAACGTGTCCAATTTTGAACCATAATAATGAAACAGACAAAGACAAAAGTGCTGTAAGTGCTACAAAACATCAGTGTCTTCTTTCAAACACTGTAAGAAATTGAGTCGATTACAGGAAGAGAATGTAAAAGTTTGAAAAATATTGAATAAGTCCAAAAAGGTAAACTGGAAGGCTCTAAGATCTCCCATAAAATAATCTTTTATAAAAGGGTTAATTTCATTTAAGAGATTAATTAGATTAAAAAATAATATATATTTTAAAATCACTGCCTTAATTTATAACTAAAATATTAGTATGACATGGAAGGATTAAATATTCATGTGAATTTTGAAAATACTATATTTTATTTCAAGTAGGATGAAAAAATACAAAGATTCTCGTGTGACAATATCTCTCTAATTCTGATCCATTTTTATCTGCGTAATGTTACATTATTTTGAAAGCAGCACATATTTGGTTCTTGTATGCTGGTAATAGCTAAATTATTACCACTTATTCAATTACAGATTTTAAAATTTTAAAATGCACGGTAGAAAAATATTTTTTAACGTACGTGCTGTGCATATCACGGAGGGGGCTTCTTTCTTTTTTAAATGTTGTTTCTTTTTTCAAATGTGACTGTTGAAACAGGGTGATCCTGGCCGTTTGAGTTTACCCCCATCTCGTGGGAGCAGTGTGGAGAGCTTGTCAGATGTTCGTGCAAGACCACAGTCAGCCCTTGTTTCAGGAGAAGCCAAAAGGATGAGTGCTGACATGTCTGAAATAGAAGCAAGAATAGCTTCCATCACAGGTAAAATTAAAGGATATTTGGGGGTTGGCTAAGAAATGGGAAGAAAAGAAAGGAGGAAGGAAGATGTAAAGCACCTTCTTACAGAAGGTTCTCAGACCATTAGCCAGATGTAAATACTTAATGCTTAGTACTTAGAAGTTTCACCTAGTTTTTGCTCTCTTTTATTAATTGTAGGGAAAAGTGGTGTCATTCACAGTTGTACACTCAGCAAGGTTGAGTATTTTAATGGGGTATTTTTAAGCTAGCAGGAGAGATTACTTCTGTCAAAGTAGACTGTTACACTTTTTTAATAATCATTGAGACTTCTGGATGTCAGTCCTGTTCCAAATGCAAAACTTTCTCCTTTTCATCCGAAATAGAGTTTTTCCATCTGTGCTAGCAACATTTCTAAAATAACATTTCCTTCAATATTATTCCTTCAATATTTTGAAAGCAAGAGGTGGGTTTAGAGGTAAGCATGTTTCCAAATAAGTTTTAAAACCCACTTGACAGATTTCAGAAATTGAAACATAGTTAGATCTTACTAGTCAGATTAACAAAGCATTGGTATCTTTTGGTTTAAAAAAAAAAAAAAAGCAGCTACAGGCATTTTGCCAGGTTTGCTTCAGGTAGCTATAAACTTCTGTGTCTAAACGTTGAATCCTTGGATTGGAAACTGTGTGTAAGTATTACAAATACATTATTTTGTGCTGAAAGGTATCTTTATATTTCCCAGAGGAGTAAATTAATAAAAATGTGTATACTTGGCAAACACTTTCTTGTCTCTTTTCTTCATCAAAAGTTGTTCGTTAATCTATGCAAACTTCAATTTTTAAGTTTCATAAATGAATTTTTTTTTGCTATGGTATATAATCACATATCTAAATAATCAAAATTACTTTGCTTAGCCCTGGGTTATTTAGCCATTCTAGTATTTTTCTAACAATGTGAAAACCAGGGTAATTGAGTAGCTGTAATTACTATGGAGCTATGTGTTACAGTCTGGCTTTTTGTGCACCATGACTTTTTTTTTTTTTTTTTTTTTTTTTTTGTTCTTCATTGTATTATGATTACTCCAGGTTTTGTTTTACTAAATATTGAAGCTACTCTAAACACTTGTTACTTTTGTGTTCTTATTTTAAAGCCTTATTCCAAGATTTGTCTTTTGTATTGTCAGTTATTGTGTAGCACATCTCACCCTGAATATCTCTAAAGGTTTCCTAACACAGAAGGCAGCTGTGTACTTACATGATAATAACAACATCCTGGTTTTATTTTAAAATATGTCAGGATTCACTTTGGTCTCTGACAGTCTAAAGTCAGTGTAAGTTCTTCAAATGAGTGTGAGATAATCTGGCTCTCCTTTATACAAGTTTTTAATTTTCCTTGTCTGTCTTCCTTAAGGACATTGCTTTGAATAATGATTATTATTTCAGGAGATTCTAGGATTATTTTTTTCTTGAAACAAAATACATATTGAGCATACTAATTTGTTGTTTTCTTCTACCTGAAGAAATCACTTCAGGTAGTAGTGGACTACTAGAAACTAGGTCAGACCCATCTGACCTTTTCAAAAAGAGATGAAACAGCACTGTCTTGGTTTTGCTGCTTTTTTTTTCTTCTTTTCTTAACTGTGTGACGGAAACAATGTGCTGTGAACATAAACAAAATTGTGTAGCTGGCTGAGAATTGGGCTGTTTGTAAAGAGCCAATTGGGTCAAGACTTACTTAATCTTCTTGTTCCATCTATCACTAGATTAAGTGTTAGTCACATACTGCACATCACCATTACATAGAAAGTTTGAGATGGATATGCTGCAATGTTCTACTTTTGGGAGATGTTGTCAGACTTTTCTCTAAATAGGAACTCTTTGTCTTAAGCTATACAAGCAGTAAAATAAAAATTGTATAGATTGTATTCCAAAGTATGTCAAGTTTCTTCAACATAGTTCAAAAATTAAATAGTTGGTAGTGATGCCCAGTGTGCAAAACAAAAAATCTTCACTAATAGAACAAAAGAATTTAAGGCAGGAATGACTGGAAAATGTAGTAAGAGAAAGCATTTTTTTCAGAGATAGAATGAGATATTCCTTGACAGGATATGATTTAAAGAAGCAGAAGTACCCAGCTATTAATCTTGCTTATAAAATACTTTGTACCCAACACTAAATAGAAAATGGTATATGAGTTCAGGCAGTCAAGAATTTATTCTGAATATACAGGTGATCTGAAATAATTTCATTTGTACTCTGTTCAGATAATTACATTTGGTTTCTCCCTTCCTTGTTGCCATGCTGCTTTCTGTGTTTGACTTTTGTGTTGCTAACTGTAACTAATTACACAGTGTTGTAATGTCAGCTAGTTGTGCATTTTTTTGCTTTTTAACAGTTGCTTTACTATGTGTAAGCATGAGTGGAAGGCAATGCAGTTTACTCTGCATGACACATTTTTGCATGAACTATAGTTTAACCGAACTTAAGAAAAATGCAGTGTTAGAAATTTAATAATTTTGCTATTGCCATTTTAGTGTTTTGCATGTGTATTGTATATGTGTATTTTTTCAGCCTATACCAAGCCTAAACGAGGCCATCGTAAAACTGCTTCATTTGGCAACATTCTGGATGTCCCTGAGATCATCATACCAGGTATCGCATACCAGGTGAACGCTTCAATTGGTTAAGATGCCGGAATAATGATCAGACTGCTAAAAATACTTCTTGCTCCAGCTGCTCTAGGACAGAACTTATCCCAGTGATTTGTTTCGTAACGTCTCTGTAAAGAGAAGCATATTTTAGTGCAGACTTGCTTTTATCAGTAAAGGATTTTGATCTTCAAATTTACTTTTACTGACAAAGGATTTTTTTTTCCTTTACGATGTTAGGAGCCTTAATAGAGCAAAAAATATATATGCAGTCTTCTATTACAATACCTCATTTTCAACTTGAAAAATTCCTGTCTAGGTAAATTACCTTGCCCTGATCTTTGTTGTGTTTGAGCAACCATTTTTCATCTAATCAAATATTAGTATAACTAAAAAGCTGAAATAAATTTTGTGTAGAACTTCAAATCCATGTGATACTTGCGATTAAGAAAATAACACTTAATCTGTGTAATTCTGGCGTTTGAGTACTCTTTTCTAGATCTAAAATGTGTCTGCATGAGGTATTTCTGTTCTGTTTAATGCAAACTAAAATTGTTAGGAGAAGCTTTGGACAGGAAGAAAATCAGTATAATCAGGCACACCCATAGCTTATAATTTCAGATGGGATTTTAACAAATAATTCCCATTTATCCCAAGTCTATTCAGCTAGCAGCATATCAGTTTACTTTCCCATTCCCTTTTTTCTTCTTTCTTTTTTCTTTTTTTTTTTCACAGTCAAAGTAGATTTCTTTCTTTCATTTCATACTTCTCAATGCCTAAAAATGAATGTAATCAATTCCAAACTCCGCTAAGTATAAAAGTTGCTTCAAAATTATTTTTCATTATTCAGGTGTGAATAATATCTGTTTCTAAGCTAGAGATAAATTAAAAGCTGTGCACCCCCTACTCTAAATCTGTGTCATCTGAGGCAGTTTCCTTGTAAATCTTGGCATTGTTTAGTATTTTGGAGTTGAATGCAAAAGATAATTTTGTACTAAAGTTTATTTCACGTAACTTTATTGGAGTTTATATATAAAAATAAGGAATGTCAATGTAGATTCCAAAGAATAATGCAGCTGTCCATGAAAAGAAAACCCATTTGACACTGGTGCTAACAAATCAGCAAGAAATTTTACTAGTGAAGCTTTCCACTGTAGTTTTCAAGGTGTCCTGGTCTGCCACGGCGTAAATGAAATCCTGAGAGACCAAGAAGAGATTAGTGAAGCGATCTTTCAAGTTTTGCAGTTTCAGTATGTGATGAGAGCCTGGTAAATAATCTCCATGAGCTGAGTGCCTCTTGTCTGTGCACACTGTCTGCTTGTAACAGCACCCAGGTTTCCAAGAAACCTTGAAACTCTCAGAGAATACTTAAAAACTCAGTCAAATAAAATGCCATGTCATTTTCACCAAATAGATTGTACCAATCTATTGGTTTTACTTATTTAGGTAGTGACAGTCCATTAGGTATTCTTTATCTGAACTATTTCAATTGAACTTGACAGGATGGGAATTCCAAGGTGAATTTGAAATAAATACAAGAAAGAGCAACTTGTAGAAATGGGGGGGGAAGTATAGGATTGGAGCAAGCGTATTAATGAATTCTCTCAAAATTTAAGGTGTTAAAGTCTTAAATAAGCAATAATCAAGTTCCCTGTTAGTGCTTTATCAGAAATTACTATTCATAAGGAGGAGGATTAGAGAATCACATAGGCTGAATTTTAGTGTGACTGGGGAAAAGAAAATAGGAATAGGGAAAATCTAGGGTTTATTTGAGTAAGGTGGCATGGGACCATAGCAGATGCATACAGATTAATCCCAAGTAGTATAAGCCACTACTGTCATGCAGTTATGAAATAGCAAAATCTTAGTATTAATTTCCAGGAAAGATAATGAAGCACTAACACTATTTACTGGCCCTTGTTGAGGTTAAATCAGGAATTCAGCATACTGTTCTGGGCAGCCATATAAATGAAACATACATGCACTCCAGAATAATAGTAAGATCAGCTTCTAGGGTGGTACAGAGTGTATAAAAAAGAATGGGAAAGCATGGCTTTTTTAGCCCACAAAATGAAAGCTGATAATTCAGTAGGTATTTTCTACAGGTGAATCTGTGGCTAAAAACTAGGAAGAAGGAACTAAAGCTTAAAGACAATATTTGCACTATGAAGGAAAAAGAAATTACCTGGAGATAAAACTGGACTGTATATTAGAAGTTGTCTGGTTGTCAGAACAGCTTTGCCATAAGAACCGAAGACCAGAAAAAGAGAGAAATCTTTACATGATGGGTGTGCAATCATCTGCCCAGTATAATAATTATATTTATCTCTGTGCCTAAAGCAGTTACTCAGAAGTAACTTAACTCAGTTATTCTTTTAAAAACAGTGTAGCATGGTCTGTTTCTCACCTCTTCCCTTAATCTCTCAGCACAAGGCTTTTCAGTCCTGACCTCTTAACATGCTTTTCCCCTGCTAACTCTGCTTCCCAGACACCCCAGGTTGGTCTCTGCATCTCAGTCCCCTGCCGTGGTGTTCCTCAGCTCTGTCGCCACAGACCCAGCTCCTTCCAGCTTCCCTGGGCACCTCTGTCTGCAGGACTGCCTGCCCTCAGTCCTTGGGGCAGCCTGAGCCCTGACCCACTCTGAAGCTGCTGCCGGAAGCTCTGCTGAGCACACGGTGAAGCAGCTGCTTTCAGAGAGGGAAGGCACCACTCTGGAATGTTACCATGAATCAGCTGCTTTGAGGCAGAGCTATTTTAGAAGTATGAGTACTACAGCTGCTATCATTGGGGTTTTTCGTAATGTGTTGCCTCAGCTGCTTTTCATCCGTGAACTGATTATGCTGCCGAGGTCATAAAATACAAAATTTTATCAGCTGAATGTTCTGTGTTGACAGATGTGGAAGTTTTTAATATATGTTTGCTCTTCTTTTTAAATAGGTTTAAATAAGAGGGCAGAGTGAATGTTTTTTCATTTAAGATGTTACTTTGTGTTGTTAACTTAGAAAACTTAGAAATTGAAAAATGGCTCAAGTAATTCCTTTACTGTGTAACAGCATGGCAAACAAGTTTTCAGCAGTGGTATCCTGCAGCCAGGTAGCCAAGCAAAGTATCAATTCTAAAACAAGGACCAACATTAAGGTTTTTTTATATATATGAAAAACAAATACCCTAGGAAGTACTGAAGGCTGAAGATCTATACGTTTAAAGAAACAAACAAATGAAATAAATAAAATCTAAGTATAACTTGTAATATGATCAAGAAAAATAATCAGAACACTCGCTTGATACACACACTAGTTGAGCAGCATCTATCAAATATGCCCACAAGTACAGTACAGCCTTTTCTTCACGGGAAACATTAGTAATCTCATATGTATAGCATGCATGCATTTGTCTTTGTAATTTTGTCATCTGCCACAGAATTAATGCCACAGCATTAAGATTCTTATAGCATTGGCACTGCATAAATAATTAGTCAGGATAGAAACATTTTGTTAAGTGTCTGTAGAAAGTGGATAGGAATTATAGGTGCTTTGGGTCTGTAATTTTTCCATCTACTTTTAAAACCAATATAAGCCAGAAATCTCACCCATGACTCCGCATATCACTTCATTCTTCTGAAATTCAGATCTGTTTTAATTTCTCTAAGATCCTTCCAGCACTGTTACAGTCGCTGGTGATCCTGTGCTATGAGAGATGTTTGGGTCTTAAAGGTGTGTAAGGAAGAGAGAGTGCTGTGCCAAATAAGAAAGTGTAAAAGGAGATGTGTGTTTCTGCTAAAGGGCAAGGAGAAGATTTCATGGCTGGTCTGGATATTTGGTGAGGGAGTGATCAGAAGCCTTAAGTTGTAGAATTTGTTTTTGTTGGACTCTGTGAGGCAGCACATGATAGAAGTTACCTGATCCTTTTAAATTTCATTTTAGAAAGTAAGCAACCATATGTGAATGATTTTTTTTTTAATTACTATTTTTTTTTTTTGAGGGCATGAAGGGTATTTGTGATGTTTGATGTTTAATCTTAAAATCATGTAAACCACTGAAATTCTGACACAGTGCATCAAGCTACTGCATACATACTGTGCACGTAGATATTTGTTGTTTTTTATAATGAGAAAAAAATTAGTTTTAAATGGATGTAGAGGTAACAAGAAGATCAAAACTGAGAGGAAAGCATAGCGAAAGTAGCAGCTATGTTTTCAAGAAAAGATTATATATCAAAGTGTATTTTTCAAATGAGATTTGTCTTGAATCTGGAGCAATAAGTATTTGTTTATTTGTAGTCTGTTTCTGCTTTGTCTAACCTATTTATTTGCCAGATGTCTGCAATAGTTACACTAATTAAAATGGCATTGCCTAGTCAAGCTTGCTCTTCTCTCATGCTACTAACTTGAAGATATTTCATTTAAAGGTGTTCATATATTACAACACAGTAGTCTTGGCCCCTCTTTCTCCCACCCTCAAGGCAATTTCTTTTCTTTCTTGCACCCCACCCTGATTATTCTAACATTTTGGCAGCCATGTTCTAATATTTCAGCAACACATGTGCCGGGTTCCTTAAATTCACAAATGTTGCTAATCTGAAATGAGAATTTCAGATATTTTTGCAAGCCTATTTCAGCTGAGCTAACTTTGTAACAGTGTTGTTGAATGAAATGTGCACGTAATTTTGTATCAGTTGTGGGTGGATGGCCCATATCTTGAATATTGAGATGAGCTAGGTCAGCCAGATGAAGTATCCTTTCTATTAAGTGTATGGTCTTGTTAAATGCTTAGGTAGTGGAAAAAGTTCACTGCAAAGGAACAAGTTTGGAAATTCTGACGTAGCCGTGTCATTCACACAGTCTCTGATACTGAGACATTAAACATAGTACAGCCATTGTTGCTTAAGTAAGTATATACTTTCCCTGAATTTCAGAAGCAAAATATCAAGATCACAGAGAAGTTACAATTCAAATGCATTTGTAATCAGAGAAAAGAATATATTCCTGTTCTAGACTCCTTGATTTTCTTATATGCTTGTTTTCTCGTAGTATTTTCTATTAATTTGAGACTATAAAGTATCATAACAGATTTGTAAAGTGACACTGAGAATTTTGTATTGCTGGTTTGTTCCTACATGTAGTAGTACTTATATTTAAAAATGTACAAGTATGATCCCATTAAGTGTATCGATTAATGTTACATAGCCTAACATTTTTGTATCAACCATTGCAAATCCAAACATGTGTCAAGGTAGACTGTGGAATCGTAAGGAAATGAGGCTGAATAAGAAGTATCTGAAAGGTTAAAAATGCGATGCCTCTTACAGGGGGTGAGTGAGGTGGGTTGGCTGTGGTGTGCAGGGTCACCGGGCGAGGGGCTGCCACGGCTGCACCACATGTTTCAGATGCTCCCCTCCAGCAGAAAAGTTACGTAATGCAGAGCGAAGAGCAAGAATTTTGAGCATTGTCAGCTGTTACTCAGGACTTTTTCGTGTTTCCTTTTGGACAGCTGACCTGCTCTCAAGAGATACTGTAAACAATCACTGTAATAAAAATCAAAGTACCCGGGGAGATTCCGTTGCATAATCAGGTTTTTTATTATTATTATTATTGTTTATTTTCAAGGAGACTTTCTTTCCTGGAAATGCCTTTGATTGCCTGTCAGTGTTAAAATTTAAACTGTTTTATTTAGCTGTCACTGGTGGATAATTGCGAACAGGTGGAAGGAGTGGAGGAAAAGATTACAGCATTGTGCTCAGGAGGTTGATGGGGAGATTTGATTTAGCCGAGCAGTCCCCTTTTCACAGTTCTCACAGCATGAGGACAGGAGACAGTTTCCTTCATCTGAAGGAGATAAAGACCAGAAGGAAGAGCTTCTGCTTCATGCTTCTTGGTGAGGGCACAAGGAGGCACGCAGGCACAAGTCCTTGCTGTGTTCCTTGAGCATGCCAAAGAGCAACAGGTTAAAGCTGGCAGCCTGTTATCTTTGCAGTCTGGCTTTTAGAAATCCCCATAACGTAACGCACTTGAAATAGATGTCGTCATCAGCTCCTGCCCTGTCTACTAAGCCTGACCAAATACATGTGACAGAAGATGGTGGAGTAGAGTGCAGCAGCTATTCATGTGGTAGGAGTGGTTATTGTATTAGGGTATACTTTTTGTTGACAGGCCAGCATATTTTGAGTTAAAATTCTGCAGCTGTCTCTCTCTCCCCCTCTCTCACTTTCTCTCTGTGGATTTGTACAAATTCCAAGCTCCTCTGCAACAGTCGCACCCTTCTTATTTTGTTCTGAATAGATTTCACTGGTTTGTTTTTGTTTTGTTTTTGTTTTGTTTTTTTTCCTAGCAGGAAACGGACAGCAGAGGCGCAGATCCATTCAAGATCTTAGTGTTGCTGGAACAGAGTCCAGTCAGGTAACATCTTTCTCATCTCTTCTTTATCTTTCAGTAAAGTCAGCACTGAATCTGTACAGGGAAACTGATCTGGAAATCTTCACCTTTGATGCTTTCATAGACATTTTGTGGAAGCCTGGCAGGCTGTGGTGTCATTTTTCTTGCATTTAAATGAGATTTCCTGAGAGTAAACTATGCATGACCTCGAGAAGTGCTTTCTGTGTAGCTCATGCAGCATGTATCATTTTTATGTACACATAGGGTTTTTTGTACCACTTAATTTGGCTGGGGGCAGATGTTGTGCAGGACAGCCTTTTCTACCTCTCTATATGTAGGGAGCAATTGTAATTGCTGCTTATGATTGTCTGAAGCAGTTACCCATAGGCTCACTTTTTCCATAAAAATTAAAAATGTGCATCAGTGCTATAAATGTATTTATTATCAGTCTCTGACCCTGAGCAGTACCTTACAGTAGTAACTAAATATCTCCCATTTCTTGTGAAAGGTTTACAGGAGGGTACTGTCACACTGTTTTGTTTAAAAGCAGACTCAATTAGATATAGTAACATAGCTTCTCTTGTATCATGCATTGATAGCAGACACAGTGGTATGCTACATAAAATTGAAATTAAACTGATAATAAAACAAATTTAAGAACATGTTAAGTGATAAAAGTACAGCTAATGCTTCAGTCAGATGTTTTTATTTTGTGTTTTTAATTGATTTGCTGTGGGTTTCAGTAATTCACAGGGGCTCTTTTGCTGCTAGTTTGAATTAACAGTTTTGAGAACCCTGCTGTTAGTTGGATGTGGAAATGGGAGCTTAGCATATTCATAAGGTTATTCAGGTTCCCATATTAAACAATCTTCAGCAATAATTCAAAATGGGTGGTAATTTTGGAGGCATGTGCTGTCAGGGACACCAACATTTGATTCTTTAATTCCATGGAGTGTGATAGTCACAGAAATGTCATCAATCCCCAAGGTATAACTAGAATTTACTGTGTATATCTATCAGACAGTAACAGATGAGTCTTAAATGCATTTTGGTGTCATCAGAGAAGACAGGTTTGTTAGAAAGAAATGAATCTGCAAAAGGTAGTAAAGAAATAGATTAGCTTGTTCAGGTAATTGTAAGAATAAAAATATGCAAGACTTGGGGAAATAAAAAAATGGCAGTACAAGTTATACCAAAATGCTGATTAACGTATGAACACATTTAATTGTAGCATTTTTTATTTAAAATTTACTATGCTATTCTTTTTAGTAAATGGTTTAATATTTTAAAATGTAGAATTTCAGCATTTACTTCATATCTTAATAACTTTATTGTAATCTTTCTCTGAAAGCTATTCTCCTCCTTATGTGGTCATTCTAGTTAAATTGTCCTTGTGGCCAGGAGGATATAGAAAAGTTTTTTTTATTTACCTCACCAGTTCCTGGTGACGATCTATAGAAGTGCCAGAATCACATTTTACTTTCTTGCTTCTGATAGTGAACATATTGGAAGTCTTAAGTGGAAGGATTACAATTACCTGCTTATATATTACAGGTTTTGGTAATATTATGATAAAATTGGAAAAAATAGTATTTAAACAGGCATGAAAATGCACTTTGGAATAAATTTTTGCACGGGCTTTATAAATTATTAATTTTTACCCCCTTTTTGGAGTGAGGATAGAAAAGTCTGCTGAAACTAATGCTGACTTCTAGCATACATATGTTTGTATATTAAAAAAAAAAAAAAAACACAAACCCAATAGACTGGAAAAGAATAATGAAAGCAAGCACAGTTATAACAAGACAAGATTACTCTTTATGGGTCTCTATAGCTCTGGACCTCACCGCCTTGATTTCTTATGAAAAGCCTTGAGCTGCTATCCAAATAAGCAATCCACTAGCCAAAGCAGGAAAAACATCTGTGAGTAGCATAGTTATGGTCAGTGTACTGTATCTCTCCATATGCAGCATACCTTATATAGGTTAGTTCTCCTTTCTAATGTGAAAATCCCATTCCCCCTCCCTCTCTTTCTTGCAAATATCTTTCTTTCCTGGATTCCATTCTCCTTTACACCCACCCTGCAGCACAGACTTCTTCACTGAGCTGCCATGCCACTGCCTGCCTCTGCTCCCACACCCAGCCCTACTAAACTCCTGTCCTCCTCAAAATCAAGTGCCATTTTGCCACTATTTTTTCCCCCCTCTTTTGGTTTGTTGCTTTTTTTTTTTTTAATGACTGTTTGGCTGACACGGTAAAACTGATTTCAGGAAAAACACATTTAATAGAAGTGATTTGTAAGCAAATAGGATATGAATCTATTATAACTATTTTTTTAATCAGGACCATTTTTCCAATGTTGAGTGTAATGGTTGTTAAGGTGGAGGCAAACACTGGACTTAATAATAATCAATACTTCAAAGTTTGGGGTGCTTATCTGAAAGGGTAGATTAAGACTCTAGTCTCCTTCCTTAACTGCTAGTCTGTTCTAATCTAACCTTCTTGTATGTTTTAATTGTATCTATATTTTATTTCTGTGTACTGTTAGAAGAAATTTTTGTGTGCTTTGTATGGCTGATGATTGCTATTTTTGTTGTTAAGACATTTACCAGTTTTGCTCTTAGGATGCTATCAAGAGCAGGTGGTAACAGTGCTTTGTGTATGATTTTACTGCTCATCCGACCTTTTTGCATCAACAGTTCAGATGGGAAACTAATCAAAGTCAAAGGTTTTCCATCACTGGATCAGCTGTGGGACTTGTGGGTCTGCTTTTTCTCAGACTTCTTTAGTGCTTGGTCACCTTAGACTGGACCTCAGTCCAGGTGACATGAGCAGCCCTGATGCAGCCCTCTCTGTAAAGTCAGATGCTGCATTTCCATTTGTTTCTATCCATACACTGTGATACCCTATTTGTTTTCCCTTTTTTTTTTTTTTTTTTGGCACTGATTTGCTTCATCTGCCTTTCCATTTCCCAGTATAGGCATTTTAAAACACCATTGTGCTGTCTGTCCAGCATTACTGCTCTTGCCTAAAAACATTCATAACACAAAACTAGATGTGTGGACTCTTAACTGCAGCCATGAAAAACTTTCCAGTGCTTGTAGGAACATCAAATCTGCTATTTACACTGAACAGAGCCTTTACAGAATTTGATATGTTGTACAAATCCTAAGAAACATATTTGGCATAATAAATAATAGAACTGCAGGTTGTGATCAGATACTTAGTAAGGAATCCATGTTCTTGCCTGTCTATCTTATTGGGTACAGAAGCCTTCAAAGTGCTAACAAAATATGAAAACTACCTCTTATAAACTTTTTTTTTTTTTTACTTTGAATTGGGTAAAAAAAAAAATTAAGAAAAACCATTTATTGTATAGAGCAGCTGAGAAACAAGGTTAGAATGTAGGTGCCCACATGCATGCAGGATAAGTGTGATCATTTGGGGGATCTGGTATTATAACACGAGTTATTCTGCCTGTGAGGTTGTGAAATCGGTCAGAGAGACTCTTCTAATCTTTTTTTGCCTTCCCCTTTCACAGCAAGTTAAAATCCACAACTTAGGAAACAGGGCTAGTAATTAACACTTTTTAATATTGGGTTGCCAAATTAAATTAAACCTTCATGGGTGGGAGAGCTGGGGAATGCAGGGGGGAACATTATTCCTCAGAGCATGCCAGTTTTACAAGACTTCAAGTCTTTGAAAAATGGAAGCTAAGAAGCCAACAATGCCATATGTGTTTGGCCACCTGGCAAAGATTACTGGAGAGTAACTTGTTAATAATTCTATTGAGAATACTGAGATACCTGGAGGAAGCAAGGATAAAAGGATACTTGTGAAGGAATAGAAGAAACTGATTGCTAAGGAATGCTCATTGGCCTACCTGTCAGAGGCACTGATGTCCAGCAGGTTTAAAGCATCTCACACAGCTCGTGCTCAAATGCTGTATGTAGCAGGTGTTCAGTTTGGGGAGCTTGCCTTGGACTTGGCAGTGCTTTTTAGGTATGCATCAGATACAAATCCTTACCATCTAACTCACTCTCTAGTAGTGTTCTCTAAATAATGTTATCAAGGAAATGTGTTTAGGTTGTTCATGTTTTTTCTGCTGATGGATCAAGTCTGGTACAGTGAGCAATCTAGTACAGCATTAAGAGGTTCCTCTAACTAGAGTACTTCTCAGGTGCCCTTTGCTATCAGCCATAGATACTCAACAAATCTCTTTTTCCTTAAAGGACTTACACACTGTTAAAAGTGCCTCCTCTGTCTTCTCATCTTTGCATGCATTTGTCATTCATATATGAGGACACTGTCAGTAAGCAGGAAGCTCAGAATCCATGGCCAAAAGCTTTTTCAAAATGTCTCATGCCATTATCCCTCAGATTATTTCTGAAATAGTTTATATCTCAGTTTCTGGCTACTAAATAAAACACTAAATGGTTAATAAAAATTACAGGAGAAATGTCATGCAGTTGAAATTATGTATATTTCAGTGTGTGTAATCTTGTTACTCTTTTAATTGTTCCTTGAGTGAGATCCTGGCTTTCAAAAATTACATTAAGATCGGATATTTGGAAATTAGACTCGTAAAGAAATACAATTTCCAGTTAATGTATATTTGAATGCTTCTTTTGAAAAATAGGGCCATAAATAATATCATTATACCATATTGAAAATAATTGTAGTTTAGTAGCAACTTATATTTTTATTCATTTCTTTATCTGCAAAACATACTATGGTTCATGATCTTAAGTCCTTTCCTGTGTTAATTTCATTTTAGTGAGGGGCATATTTGAGAAACAAGTATATATATATATAAATCTGAAAAGGAACCTTGCTAGAATAAGGAATCGTATATTATGTTTCTGCACTTTGGTAAACAAAAGGATTAAGGGAGTCAAGCTGTAGGTGTAGGAACTTCCTACAGAATCTTTTTTTTCTTAATTTGGTGTGTGAGAAAGAATGCACTCATTTTCTAATGGCTTTGCTTTAGTTCATTGATCTGGTTTGATTAAACACTTTTTTCATGTTTTCTGAAGACGAATCAAATAACCTGTGAGCTAACATAAGAAGAGTAAGAAAACTCCAGATTGATACACCACAGTCTAGTGCAGTTACTGAGCTGCATTCATTGAGGTGAATGCATTTCTGTTCATGGATTAACCATTGGAAACAAACTTCCTCACTGACGTTATGGAGCTGCTTCATTTCACAGAATGGTGGTGTGAAAATTCCTTGACCTAGTGTTGTGCTTTATATAAAGTTCTTGAACACATTGTTCAGCACTACATTCTGTTATGCTGAATAGACAAATTATTGTCATTTCTTTTTATTCGGTAAAGATGGAGGAGAAATGGGGATGAAATTATCCCTGCAATGCATATAAAGTTGACCAAACTGTAGAGAGCTTTCAAGGTTAAAGCTTAGGGACAAGGGTATTTGGGATGATGCATAGGCCCAGGTTTCTTCACATTTATTTTTTTTTAAATATTGTTTTTTCAAATGATCCTTCAAAGTCTTCTGTTAACTTTCCTTGTAATTTTATCTTGTTTTATCATTTCAGGAGAGCAGAAACAGCAGTAGATCATCTAGTCCTAGTGTGAGAATGATCACTACCTCGGGACCAACCTCTGAAAAGCCAACTCGTAATCCATGGACACCTGATGATGCAGGTAATCCCTTGTTCATTAGTTAAATTTTTGCCTGTGAAAACCAGAAAATACTTGTTTGATCGTAGCGTCGGGTGTATGCCTAGACCTTAAAAAATTAATCAGTAGAAGTCACAGTCTTGTTTTAGTTCTGCTTAATTAAATCATTACATTATTGCATTGTTTTGCACACTGGTATAAAGACTTCCTAAATCATATTAATTTACATAAACTTATAAGTATTTTGCTTGTAAGGAAGTACTGTACATACACAGTGATAGCAGAACCTAATACAGATCTTCAGCAACAGTTTTTTTCTGTGGTGTGGTTTGGGGAAATTAGGGGAACAGACATCTTAGCATTTTAGTCTCGTGCATTTGTATTCCAAATGTACAGCTGAAGCTTTCATTTCTCTGGCTTCTGGAATGAAACACTAGGTGAGTATCAGGTGGAATACATTAATTCTGTTCTTTTATCTGCTCAATTTTGCTTTGGCAGAATATACATTTGCACACAGTCTTACAGTTTTTAAGTGAACTAACATAAGTGTGTATGCAGAGGTGTTGTAAATACCTCTACTGTAGCATCATGGTTCTTTTGCTATGAAATAAGATTAAGAATTAACATAATTTATTAGTTAAATTAAATTTTAGAACTCATAATGCACTCCATAATGAAAAGAAGCAGTACTGGACTGCATGAAAACAGCGGATTCCCATAAATTCCTTTTTAGAATATAAGTAATAATTACTCTTTTTTCTCTTTATTTTTTTTTCCTAGCAAAATATACGTTTTGAATCTTAAATTTAGTCCCAAGCTGGCAGCTCATAGTGCCTCAAATTCTGAAATCTGTTGTGATGTGTTCTATCTTTGGCCAGTCAGACTCGTTCTCTTCCTGTAACCGTCTGTGCAAAATGGAAACTCAGAGGTGAACTGACCCTTGCACAAGTATATATAATATATATATGTACACTTCTATTTTACCAAATATAAGATGGTTGTGTATGCAACTTGTATACTTTTCAAAACTGGTTTTAGTGGGAGGAGGGCAAAATACTCTTGTATTTTACTTCTGTGCTTCTTTCTGTCCATTGTCACCTTGCCCAATCACAGTTTGTTTTGTAACTCTGAATTTCCCAAAGCCCTTGTCCACTGCCACAGCCCACCCTGTGCCCTCTTTTGTGTAGTATAGATTCTGAGTTGCTTTAGGCAGTGAGCACTCATGGGAATTGCTGCCTCTCTTGGAAGCAAACTCTTACCCAATCAATAGTTCATTGGGACTGAAAGTTGCTGATTGTATACCTGTGCAAAGGTGGTTTGTCCCAAGTCTTTGCCCTTAAATGCAGCACAGCACTAGATCTAAAAGTTAGATCTGTTTTCTGGCTCACCTTAAACTCAGGTAAATACAGAACGTACAATGTGTCTATTTCTTTCTTCTTAGGTTTATGCAGTCCATGAACAAAGAATGGCTGGGATTTCTAAAGAAAGAAAGAATGCTAGTTTTCTGTAAAAGAGCCTGATTTTTTTGAGTTAATGGTGCAAAATCCAAAATTGAGGATGCGGTTGAATCTGGTCAATCACAGAAGCAGTTACAGTTCTGTAGCACAGTCCTGAGATGCTCAGGAATGTAATCTTACATATTTTGCATGTATTGATGTATTTGAAACATTGCAGCAATTCCTTTGCTGCGGCAGAATTCCATATATGGCAATAGTCTAATGTAGGAAAGGACTTTTTGTATTGTTCTCATTTAAGATACCGTGGTGAATAAGTTTCTGGTTTTAGAGTTGTTTTCTTTTCCTTCTTTTGTTTTGTTTTGGTTTTTTACCACCTTCCAGTTTCCTTATAAGCATACACTTAACCACTTTTTCTCCATTCCTACCTTCTTATTTCTGTTTCCTTTTGAAGCTGCTCTTGGAGATAGCATAGTCTTTGAGGGCAACACCTTAGTTTCTCTACCACGACTACTCTGTGGCAGGTGCTTTTGGGGTATGGGTAAGCAGCCCCTTTTTTTTCCACACCTACCCTCCTCCATGTAATCCTCCAGTAGCAGTAATGCCGCTATCAGATCAGTAGTTTATCCATGTGTCTGTACTCCTGTGTCTCTTAAAGCTTAACAGTAACCTTGTGATCCCCAGATTATGGGCTATCAGAAGACAGGATCTATAAATTTTCAGAAACGTGTTAAATGTGGAATGCAAGCACTAGAGAAATTTGTAGAGAAGTCCAGAATAACTGCAGTGTAAGAAGAGAGCAGCCAGGCCCAGGACATAGATTGGTTATCGGGTTCCTTGTTACCCACAAAGTACCTCTCCAGGGCAGAGAAGATGCCCTGGAGCATGTTGTGAGGGAGATACTTGCAGACCTCACTGGGAGTAGGTTTCAAAACCAAGCAGGAGGTTGTGCTTATTTTATTTTGGCAGAGCTGGTTTGCACAGCTTCTAATTTTAAAATCATTAGATGCATGGGCTGGCTGGCTGGCTGATCTTTCATAAACAAGAATGAAATGGCATTTTTTTATAAATAGAGAACATGATTGCAAACTGTATAAAAATAGTATATTTAAAACCTGTATGCTGTTCCATAGCTTCTAGATGCATAGGCTGATAACCTTAATCTCAATCTTTTCTTGGTGTGATAGGCTGTACTTTTGAAGTTCTTAATTTTGTCAGAAAACCAGAATGATTCGCCTGCCAATGGGATTGGAACGCTGCTATTTTCATCTGCCTTTCCACATTCAGATTGTGTGTTGTGAAATTATTTAGTATTCTTGTTTGTGTCCTATAAGAATAGAATTAATTCTGAAAGTCCATGAAAATTTTCTTGGTGTTGTTACAGAGACCAATGGGTCAGATAACTCCATCCCAATGGCATATCTTACATTAGATCATCAGTTACAGGTAATAAATATGTTTTATTAGATACTTCATCTTTCATTTCATCTAATGTGTGAATTTTGGGCTGCAAAATATAGTGCTGCATGCTTACCTGTGTTTATATTCTAACTTTCAACAGAGTATATAAAAATATATTATGTAATCTGAGATTGGTTGACTGAGATACGATCAAGCTATTAAAAACCAGCCATGGGAAACATGATCTTTAAAACCAGATATAAGCCGAGTTTGACTGTCAAAATACGACATTATTTGCTTGATTGTTACTGAATTAAATGGTTGCATCCATTTTGTTATGTGGGGGACTACATGCTGCTTCAGCTTTTGTTCCTTCTACCAAAGACAGCATCAGATTAATGACTGCAGAGTTGAGGTTTGAGTCAACTTTGACATTAGTGCAGTAAAATTTTCCAGGGCATGGTATGACACTTATTTTTAAAACCTTACTGGTTTTTAAAAGACGTTATAAATACACTGCAGAGACATTCTAACACATTATGTACTAAGATATCAGTTCATTAGTTTTTAACATGTCTGATTTATTTTCAGCCTCTAGCACCATGCCCAAACTCCAAAGAATCTATGGCTGTGTTTGAACAGCACTGCAAAATGGCACAAGAATATATGAAAGTTCAGACAGAAATTGCATTGCTGTTGCAGAGAAAGTAAGTAAAATGTGCTGAACCTCTTCTGTTCTTCTATGTGTTTCTTTTATCCAGAGTCTGTTATCTGTGGCTATTTTTTCTGCCTTTATGAAGTAGCATTTCTTGGAGAATAATTATTTTCCAGCCTTAATCTCAGAAATACCAAGCTGGTAGTCGTAGTGAGAGATTCAGAGTAGGTAACAGGAAGTTTCAATCAATGTCGAGACTCTGCTTCTGGGCAAGTCCTAATTTAAAGTGTGTAGCACATCCATGTGTGTAATGTAGTAATGCTTGTTCCTATCATCTCAGGAAGAGTTCATCTCATTCTAGGAAGACCTAGAATTTTAAGGAACCTTGCAATTTTATTTTGCAAACTGTCCAGTTTAAAATTTTTAACTGTGATTCATAGATAATCACTTGGATAATGGATTTTGGAGTAACATGTCAAGGTTACTCATTTTGCAGTTAGTCTGTATCTTATATCTCACCTCTGTCAATCATCAGATTTCTGTCAATATTTATCACCACACATCCTGTGTTTTTATGCCAGGAGTTTAGGACCTGTTACTTAAAAGCCTTTACGTACCTTCTCATCCTTCTGCACTAGAAATAAACTCTTTCCTCTTACTTTGTGTACACATGTAAGTGAAGCAACTGCATCTATTGTTGGGCCAGGGCCAAAATCATATCTAATTCATAACTTCAGTTTGCAATACTTTATGTTCTGCTTCTCATCATTTCTGTTTCCTGATGCTGGTGAGCTGTTCTAAGAGGTCATTATATATATACTCCCATGCTGGACCAAGTAACCAGCTTGTTACTCACCAGTGTCTGAGCCAGTGCAGGCAGGTGGTTAATGAGGAGCTTGCCTTGGTGTTTGTGGAATAGCTAATGAGAAAAATGTGTGTATAAACCTCCTGTACATTAGAAATAGCACACAGAATGAGGAAAGAAAAGCTACTGTAAGGTCAGTCTTCTGTCATCTGTTCACTTCTGGCTTAGCAGCATGAGAACAAGTGGCTTTTTTCAGGTGCAACCAGGATTTTTAGACTTCATGAGGAGTTACTGAAGCTAGCATGGAGACCTTAATTTTGGTTGAATTTCTATGTTGTGCCTGCAAGTCAGTAAATCATAAAAATGTGTTTCCCTTCTAAAATTGTTAGTTCTGTACCTTTAGATTCCACCTTTACCTTTTCTCTTACAAATTCCACATACACATTTCTCTCAAACTGTGTTTTGCTTAGGCAGAACATAATTGTCCATAGGTGTTAAAACAAAAAATTGTGATTGATGAATTTGGTGCTGGTTAAGGTAGTTATTAGATCAACCTTTGCAAAATGATTAAGGTTTTTTTAAACTGTAATTATAAACCATATGGCAACAATTAATTAACATGAACTTTCTCCACTACTATTTTGTTACTAAAATATTGCTGGCAGCTTGCCTCCTTGTCACCTCATAAACAAATAGTAAAACAAACTGCTACATCAGTTTTATAGGATAATTTGTAGCAAGTTTATCAGTGTTTTTGTACATGTAAAATTGTTGCTAAACAACATAGTGAACATTTACAGCATAAATTAAGTGAAATGACAGCTACAAAAATAATTTGCTTGATTCTGCTTTTCCACTGCTTTCAGAAGTCCAGAGAGAAAACAGCACTTGACTAAAATGTTACCAAAATTATCGCAATTTTGTCTTTTAAGTTATCTTTTGATTTTTTTAAATGTACCTATTGTTATGAAAAAGTACAGTTAAATATATTTATTAAATTCTGTGTGGATCCTTAGACGTTTTACTGTGACCTGTATAACTGTGTCTGAGAGCCATATATATATAAAGGGCAATTTTAGAGACTGAGTGTATGGCTTGCAGCTACTTGGAAGTTTAAATGTGGGTTTGATTTGGAAGATAATTTTTTCCCAGTCTACAGTAAAGAGTAGGATTTTTTTTTTTTGGTCAACTTTTTTCATTTTTCTCAAAATACTGCCAGCCAGAAGTTAGTGCCAGATAATCAAATACTGATTTTAAACATAAGAAGTCACCTACACACTCGTACAAGTGGATTATAAATGACACTTGCTTTTTCTTTTTTTATTTTAGACAAGAACTAATAGCAGAACTGGACCAGGACGAAAAAGACCAGCAAAACACATCCCGTCTGGTACAAGAACATAAAAAGCTGTTAGATGAAAACAAAAGTCTCTCAACTTACTATCAGCAATGCAAAAAACAATTAGAGGTCATCAGAAATCAGCAACAGAAAAGGCCAGGCACATCATGATTTCCTGGGACCTTTCAAATGAAAAAATATGCACAGAAAAGACTGATTATTTTTTTTATTGATAATATTATCCCTTATTATGACAACTCATGAGTGTTAGCTTCTTGGTGTGATCTGTATTTGTCTGCTACACTTAAGATCATTTAATTTTCTTTTTCCTATGGTGGACATCCAGTTCAACGGGTTAATCAGAAAAGGTGAGAAAACAGTGACTTGAATTAACCAACAGCCCTCAATTTAAATCAAGAACAGTGGCTGTGTGCATGCTCCCTGTGTGAAGGCTGGCCTAACAAGTGTTAAACTGGCTGCTAAATTGTAAGATCTTGGTTTTAGTTTCTGGTGTTACCTCGATAAAAGCAAAAAAAAAAAAAACTTGCCTGTATCAGAATAGGTTTGTTCCAGTGTCTCATCTCAAACTGTTATTATTAGAATTATTTTCAGGACTTAAACATGCACCAAGCTGCAGAGGTGATGCTGGCTGGTGAGGGTAATCATGAAGCAGTAGTGATGCTTCTTACATGTAGACATAGTGTATTTTTTCCACATGCAAAATGGTAGGCAAACCAATGCCAGCATCCTTGGCTCAGTGCTTGATAGCCCAGCATTTTGACTAATACACTTGTATTCTTGCATTCATAAAATAGTTGAAGTAAAAGGCTGTATTTTTTAATAGGGGAGAATGGCATGCAGTTTCATCTAGTTACTGAGCAAAAGTTACCATGGTGTTTCACTGGGCAAAGTTAGGTCCCTTGTATAAAAGAGGAAAAGAATCAAAAATGTGTGAAAGTATGTTTTAAGCCTTTAAAGCCTTTGTCCCTGTAGCATCTTCGAAAGAAAATTCAGAAAACAAATTAATACAGAATTCTAAATACTTACTCCCTTTATACTACTTCCTGGATTTATTTTTTTTTTTTCCTTACAACTTACTTGCTGAAAAGCATTTACCATAAACGTAAATAAGTTTGTTTGGGATAGGGAAAGAAGGGTTTGGGGAAATGAATTTATTTTAAATAGCAAATCATGAAATGGAGTGGAGTATGCAAGCAGGGGAAGCTCTTAAAAAAATGAGGGAAATGGCTTAGATCTCCATCAGGAATCTCAGTTATTCTACTCATTCAGCTGTGGTTGAAAGGCAGTCCATCACAGAATGCCTGCTGCCTTCCCTGGGACTGAAGAATTGCATTTAATGACCTCGAGCAGAACATGTAATGATCAGTGTCATTATTTACCACCATTACGTGGGAGAAAATAACTACTTGTTTACATTGCAGATTGATTATTTGGATTATGAATTACCTTCTAAGTGGTAAAAAAAATGAGGATCTTCTAAATATAATGCAAAATATTCCTTTACACAAACTCCTGGTTTACTCAGTTGTGGGCAGGGTTTTAGTACCAATCTTTTGCAAAAGGAAAAAAATAGGAAATTCAAGTTTAGCTGCTGAGCCATTAAAAATATAGGAGAAACAATCTGAAATTTGACCTACGCTTATTTCAAATGAATAATTATTCATAAGAGCCAATGAGCAGAACTTGGAAAACCATTAGTGGTAGGAACCTCATACTATTTTTTTCTTCCCCTGCCTGCTTACCTGATAGCAAGTGTAAGTACTATTGTGCTGATCTGTGAACAACAAAGATGACCAACACTTTACTAAACAGTGTCATCCTCTCTTGAAAATAAATCTATTGTTGGCAAGCCTTTGGGACTCAGAAACCCTTCCTTCATTTTATTTAAATAAAGGAAGGGTTATCATTCCCAAACTTTAGCAGATAATTTGATTAGTTAGCTGAAACTGATATTGGGCATCAGCTTAAGGGCACGCATATTTATAGCAAAATGTAATTGGCAGAGAAAATAACTGAAGTATTAGGAATAGCACAAGTTGTCCAGAGCATTGCAGTTCACATACATCTGTCCATCTACCAAAATGGGACATACTGGGTGGTCAGCAGCTTGCTTAACAGATGCTGAAGCATGAAGTAGAGCAGCGTAAGTGCTCAACTTCAGTTGCATGGTTGATAATTTGCATACACAAAATCATTTCCCAGGAGTTTTTCACGGTTTGCCCTTGTCACAAGAGAGACATTTGAGGTAAATCAGTATTGCATATGAAAGGTCACTTTATGGCAGAGTGTGAATAAAAAAAGTGAATGAATTCCTAACGTAATGGTGCATAATACATAAATCTGTCCTAACAGTTTCTTTTTAGGGTTTACATTAAAAAGGGTCTAAAATTGTAAAAGCAGTACTGTGCTTCCATGCACTGTGTAACTTTACTCCATTCAGCAGTTGGGTATATTGCTCTTGTAACCTAAAAAGGGAGCTTGAAGTTTGACCATTTGCCTTCAGGTTGTCCCTTTCTTAATTCCACCAAAATTTAGAAACATATTTGTCCAGATTTCTCAGTGTTCAGTGTGTCAAAATCTGTGTATCATGAAAAAAAACCAAACACAAAAAACAAACCTTTAAGGGTAGAATATAGCAGTTTGGACTAAGAAATGTTTAACAGCTTAACTTTCAGTGACCTTTATTATTTTCATAAGGCTCTTCTTTTAAAAAGTTGTTTACAAATGTACTTTTATTTTTCTGTTAAACTATCTTGAGTGTTCAGAATTTTTTTCTTGGACTCTTTTTGTCCAGTTAAAGCTGTTTCTCTAATAATGGAGGTGAAACATCTCGTTTCCTCTGGGCACTGCCTTCTCAGAAAATGTAACAGGCTCTGCTTTTTGTTACAGTATGTGTTCTGTAAGATATTGTGTAATTGAAAGAATGCTTCTGTACACTGCACAGTTCTGCCAAAAATGCTTTTTCTAGGCTTTTTGGGGTTTTTTTCTGACGAGAAGTTGAATATTGTAATTCAAAACTTGTACATAAAATGGTGAATGATTTCATATGATTCAGGAATGAGCGGTGTGGCTTTCTGCTACAGGGTTTTACTGCGTTGTCAGGAATCTAATTAATAAAAGCTGAGAGACTTCCACAAACATGTACAAATGCCCCAGCACTTGCCAGGGCATCCTTGATCTCCCATGGAATCCTACCCAGGGTGGGGGAATAATCATCATGCAGTTGTTCCCACTGCCAAAAGAAAATTCTTCTGCTCTTAGCTCTTCCCTTCCTGTGTGCAGCAGTAGGGCTTAGGATGAACAGTCCTGCTCCCAACTGTGGATCCAAGATACTTTAAGAATGCCACATCTTACATACAGATGTCCCACAAAAGGATAAGCACTTGCCTTTTCATCATTCAGCTCGGACAAATTCCATTCCCTGGAACTTCTCTGTGTTGCTCATAATGGATTTTACTGCTGAAGAGCTTCCATTGCCATACCACAGACACAGGTGACCCCTTAACTGGTCAATATAATAATAATGTCACTAGGTTAGTGGTACTCAGTGCCTGTGAGAATCAAGTTGTCTAGAGACAGATAAATACAGGTTTGGGTATGTGAGAGTGCACTAGTTACTTTCTGTTCCTATGTAACCCTTTTTTTCGTGTAGGAACAGTTTAGATTTCCCATCCCACTTGGACAGTTTTGCTGCAAATGTTTTGACTTTGAACCTGCATCCTGACCTTTGTCATGGAGCAATATAAAAGAACAACACTGAATTTAGATCAAAATATTTAACATTTATAATTATAAATAAAATACTGTCTTAGAATACTGTTAATCCTGGGCCTTTAACCTAAATGGGCATAGATGATAAAAAAAAGAGTTTTATTCATAACTATGTGGTTTTTGCTAAGTGGTATCTGAGATAAAATAGGCTTGTGTTTGCACAATTACACATTTTGTCGATACCCCCCTTGTAACTTGGACAGCCCAACTACTCTAACACTTGTGGAACCATTGCCTTTTACAGGCAGAAAGAGAAGAGCTTGCTGTTGTCTTATGAGACATTAAAAGCACATCCAGCCCTGTGCAGCAAAAGGCACTGGGAGAAGCAGCCTTGGAAGGGGGGGGGAGTGGATCTCCTGCCTCCTTGATGGGAGCACACGGCTCTCTGCCAAGGCTGGGGCAGATGTGGGGTGACACAGTGCACCCCGACTGCACCTCGTTAGCAGCACACATGCTGCAGATGCTCCCTGCCTCCATGTAAATCTGTTGATGCTCACGTGCAGACTGGTGGAAATGCAAGGGTATTCCCTTTTCCTGGCCACGCTTTTCCCTCCCACTGGCATTGAAGGGGAGAGGCCGTGATGCGGCTGCATGTAGACTGCTCTCCTCTGGTATTTAGGCAGAAGACCAAGGAGTAACATAGCCTATGGACTCAACATGTGGGATGGGACACTGTTTTAGGTTTTAGCAGAAAATTAGGAAAAAAAATCCATAGTTGTAGGAGATGTGAAGATCATATGATGAGGTGGATTTGTCTAAAAGCTCTGTCAGAATCTGTTCCCCTTTTTTGTGTGGTAGCAGCAAGGTAGACTTCACCCATTGGGCTGCCTTTGAGCAACTTCCAAAGCACACAGTTTTCCTGGTAGCTCCTGCCGTGTGATAGGGGTGGACAAAATCTGCTTAAAAGGGGGAGCTGTTTGCACTGAGCCTTTTATGTGGCATAGCTGGTGTCTATACAATACAGATTTAAGACTACTTGGACTCCCTTCTGAAAACAGTTACAAAGGTTAGGCTTAGAGAGGGAATAGACTGTCCCATCATCTGAAGATGTCCCTATTTGCCAAGCCACTGCTGCAGAAATGCTTCTGTGAAGGTTTTTGTTCTCCGAGGCCCCAGAGGACCTTTTCTGTGCCTGTCACCAGAGGACTCCTCGAACAGCTGTCTCCAAAAAGTTAAACCCGGTACGTGCAAATCAGACTCTTATTAAAGTTTCTTACATCATCACTAGCAACGTGGCTAGAGCATAGCTGGGAATTGTTCGTGAGGTAGGGAGCTGAAGCTAAATTAGCTTGTCCTCTGAAGGCTGCCTGAGGTCTGCAGGGCTGCTGGACACACACTGCTTCTGTCAGTAAAGTGCTCTGATGGGACCTAAGAGGCAGAGGTGGTGCAAGGAGCCCTTGTGTTGGGTGCACCTGTGCTTTACAGATGCCCAGTGCCATGGCTGCATGCTTGCAGGCCTGCTGGTGAGATCTCTCCTGGTTTTCATTAGAGGGCTTCAGCCACCTCTGCAGATGTCCCAGAGAGCTGCCAGACACCAGAGAGAGAGTAAAATTTGAGGTATAAGGTGATCTTTTTACGTTCATCAAAAACACTGAAGAAGAGAGATGGCTGAGTAGGTATTTATTTTATTTGTTCAGGAGGGAAAAAAAAAAAAAAACAAACCTAGAAACCCTAGATACCAAGGTCGTTGATCATGCTGTATCCCACATCTCTGGATGCAGGAAACACAGCGGGAGACGTGGCACAAGCCCTGCGGTGAGTGTGCTGCCAAAGGGACCATGCAGTGAAACAAGTGTTGTGATGAAGGTTTTCTATTTATTTCATGGTTGCTTTCCAGAGTGCTCTGGAAGTGCAGACCTGAAAGGAGAAGGAGGAAAAAGCTCTGCCAACACAGCTGGGGATGCGAGTGTGGCTGGCTTGTTTAGTATTATGGCATGCTCCCCCCAAAAATATAGGTCAAACCGAATTTTCCATCTCAGCTACTTTAATTCTGTGGTGTAAGGACCAGGTAACCTGCATCTCCTGGACAAACCTCAGCCTTCACTGGCTTTGGACAGGTACAGGTGATAGGGCTTCTCCTTTCCAAGAGTGGAAGCAGCCAATGTATTCGTGTGAAACCTACGAGCACTTGTTCTCCAGGTCAGCAACTTGAGCAAGGTGGAGGAACAGATGAATTTCCCCCTCCATTGAAAAAGGAAAAAAAAAAAAAAAAAGCCCAAAAAACGATCAACAAAAAAACTTTTCTAGCTAACTTATTTCTGGAGCAGGAGCTCAGGCTGAGAACTTACTCTCTTTCTAAATATCATCCTATTGTGATAAACCATGAAAGGTGCAAAAAGGGATGAACATTAAGAATCTGACTTGGATTCCATTGTCTGAAAGCTCAGATTTAGGGGATTTTTTTTTTTTTTTACTTCCCTGGTTCCCAGTCTCAGAGCTAGAAGAGGAGCTAGCTGATGTCACATATAGGCACACAGCTTTCCCATACTCTTTCAGCTCCTACAAATTTTGTCTCTGCCAGTGAGACTGATGTAAAGATTAAGCAGTTGCTAAAGAAAGTCATATAACCTAATTACAAAGGAAATGGCTCTAGGAAAGTTCAGCCTTTACTTGATCTACTTGAGAGCCAATTTTTTAACAGTGAAATGAGTAATCTTCAGAATACCATTAGTAGGGAGATCAGAGTCTAATGGCAGATTTTAATGTTACAAGTTTTTAAGCAGCACTCTATCTTCATTTGCCTCAACAGTTACTTCTAGTCTGGGTATGGAAGTTACGGAGGGAAAGCAGAGCCTCGGGGGGTCACAGAAATTGAACCTGCAAAGTCCCTTTCTGAAAGCAAACAATGAAATCTCAAACATTTACAAGAAAAATGAAGGAGAATGCCAGTGAGGAAAATGAATCTGCAGGCAATTTGGCATGTTAATCCTGATGTCTAAAACCAGCTGTACAGGGAAGCAAATGGTGTATTACCCTCGGACCTGCAAGGGGATGGGATTCCTAAAACTGTGAATTGTTCCATTTCTGCCAGTTGAACTGAGGGGTTGCTACTCTTCCAGCTCAGACCCTTCTGCTGTCACGACTGCGGACAGTATCATGCCAGTAGCTGCTCTTTGGTCTTCAGCTAACATCAGGCTCCCAAGACAGAACAATCCTTGATTGGAAACAGCACGTGCAGGGGTAGGAAGAGGATATGTTCTTTCACATTGCCTGGGGAAGTTTCTCTGGTATCATAGCAGCAGCTGCAACAGCTGTGTTTCTTTCAGATGGCTTGTAGTAATGAGCAACTTTCTGCTTAAGGTTTCTTCATTTGAGTTGGCATCTTGCACCAAAAGACATTTTTGGTGCAATATTTTTCATAATTACTTATTCCACCCCCAAAAAAGCCATATCAGAATCAATTTAGAAGTAACTTACAAATTAATATTTAAGAAATCTGAGATTGATATCCCGTTTTAAAACAAAAGAGCTGTCTATGCTGGCAGTGTAATATAAAATTATCTGTAGTAGCCCTCTATCTGCCAGGTCCCAAGAGCCCTTTTAGCTTGCAGGATGAATGAGCTGGATGTTTTAAAACATGCTTGAAAGAAGTTTGTAAGTGCTGACTGGTTATGTTCTGGTTCAGCATTCCTCCTGCTGCGTAATGAACAAGTGCACAGTAGCTCTAAAACACGCCTTAAATACAGAAGCATTCAGGCGAGGCATTTATTCATCTGCATTCGAGCCACCACAGCAGCACTCTGTTGTACAGATTTATGCCAGATCATCACAACAGATGTCCCAAATCTCAGTGCTATCAACTCTGTAGTCTGCCCTGTGGTCCAGCCCAAGAATGTCTAAAGAAGAAAAGTGACCACCTCCACAAGCCACTCAAAAATCGAATGGAACATCACTGTTACTGCAGTCAGTCACACAAAAATATTGCTGTACAGTGTGGCAATGAATTGCAGGCTATGCTGTTCTTTTAGCAACTTGACATGAATACAAATCCCTTAAGAATCAGATGAGGAACACTTTGAGCTATCCTGAACCTTTATGATCCAGTATCTCATTTACTTGGACTAATGCTCCTAACTGTGAGTGATGATAATGCACTAATGCTTTTTTGCCTTTCTTTCAGGCAGAGCAGAGTTCAAAATTTTTCAACCTGACAAGTAAGCTGTGATTCTTGGGATCATTTTTGTTTTGTTCTGAAGAGATGAAGAGAACTACATATTTCTCTTTATTTCAAGAGCTGAATGTGCTTGTTGAGGTTGGAAAGCCTGCCCTGTTGTATGAGGACAGCAGAGAATGGAAGAAGTCTCTGTTCCCTTAAGCTTGAAGATATGCAGCCATCTCTGTAACAAGGATCAGGGCTGTACAGGAATAATGAGTTGTGAGACACTGGAACAGCTTGCCCAGGGAAGTTATGGATGCCTCATCCCTGGAAGTGTTCAAGGCCAGGCTAGACAGAACTTGGAACAACCTGGACTAGTGTGAGGTGTGTCCTTGGCCATGCAGGGGGGCTGGAAGATGATCCTTAAGGTTGTTCCTTCCAGCACAAACCATGGGCTTGAGTCAGTACACTGTTATTCTTTCTGTGATGACAATTTTCTCAAGACTTTAGCCTAGTAGGACATAACTAGATGGGTGGTAGAAGTCTTCACAAAGATGCTTTTCCCCATCTGCTCTACAGGCTTGAATTTAAGCTTCTGAAGTGGAAGATAGAGAACATCCATCTCTGTTGTGTGAGTCAGCATCCCCATAGGCTACACAGATGGATCTGGTACAGTTTCCTCTCAGATGCCTGAAGTTTAGCATCTGTGACTACCACAAAAACACCCATTTTTCAGCATCTTCCAGTGAGGAAAACCAGAGATGATACCTACACCCATTTTGACCCACCTGTTGTGTTTGTGCTGCTGAACATGTTCTGGCCCTTAAAATAATTTCAGAGCCAAATATATAACATATATACACATATAATATATATACATTTTTCACAGTAAGAGTACATACCATATGTTGACCTGTTACTTGGACCAGAGCTAGTGTTTGACACAAAATATCAGGTTTATTATCCCTAGAAGTAGCAGTATCCAGAGCAGCACAATGTGTCTGCCAGCTGGCTGCAGTAGGACCTGTGATACAGGAAGCCTTGTAGCCACCACAACTTTTCATGTCGAAGAGCAGGAGGAGTGTGAAGATGTGGCAGTGGTTTTGCAAGGTGAATGGCTGTCATCTAGGCTACGGTCACTGATTCGCTCTGACATGAAAAGTTGTGGTGGNGAATGGAAGAAGTCTCAGTTCCCATAAGCTTGAAGATATGCAGCCATCTCTGTAACAAGGATCAGGGCTGTACAGGAATAATGAGTTGTGAGACACTGGAACAGCTTGCCCAGGGAAGTTATGGATGCCTCATCCCTGGAAGTGTTCAAGGCCAGGCTAGACAGAACTTGGAACAACCTGGTCTAGTGGGAGGTGTGTCCTTGGCCATGCAGGGGGGCTGGAAGATGATCCTTAAGGTTGTTCCTTCCAGCACAAACCATGGGCTTGAGTCAGTACACTGTTATTCTTTCTGTGATGACAATTTTCTCAAGACTTTAGCCTAGTAGGACATAACTAGATGGGTGGTAGAAGTCTTCACAAAGATGCTTTTCCCCATCTGCTCTACAGGCAAGGGAGAGTTGTGTTCCTCCACAGCAATTCATGCCATGAGCTTGAATTTAAGCTTCTGAAGTGGAAGATAGAGAACATCCATCTCTGTTGTGTGAGTCAGCATCCTCATAGACTACACAGATGGATCTGGTACAGTTTCCTCTCAGATGCCTGAAGTTTAGCATCTGTGAATACCACAAAAACACCCATTTTTCAGCATCTTCCAGTGAGGAAAACCAGAGATGATACCTACACCCATTTTGACCCACCTGTTGTGTTTGTGCTGCTGAACATGTTCTGGCCCTTAAAATAATTTCAGAGCCAAATATATAACATATGTACACATATAATATATATACATTTTTCACAGTAAGAGTACATACCATATGTTGACCTGTTACTTGGACCAGAGCTAGTGTTTGACACAAAATATCAGGTTTATTATCCCTAGAAGTAGCAGTATCCAGAGCAGCACAATGTGTCTGCCAGCTGGCTGCAGTAGGACCTGTAATACAGGTAGCCTTGTAGCCACCACAACTTTTCATGTCAAAGAGCAGGAGGAGTGTGAAGATGTGGCAGTGGTTTTGCAAGGTGAATGGCTGTCATCTAGGCTACGGTCACTGATTCGCTCTGTGTCTGCCACCCCGCAGACAAATTAATGGCATGAGTTGTTGTCAACTCCTACTAAATAAACCAGTGACCTAAAGATGAAAGGCTCTATGTCCAAATTATTTTCATTAATTGCACTGTGGGGCAAGGATAGATTTAATTTCAAGGACAGGAATATTAACCTCAATTCCTTTCCTTAATTGAGTGTGGAGAAACAAGAGGCGTAAGCAAGGGAAGCAGAGAACAAGGACATGGGTCATTAGGACTGTCATCTGGTCTCACTGGCAGCAGCATCTTGTAAAAAATGTCATTGCAACAACCAGGAAGCAGACGTGTGCTTGGCAATGTACAGAGCATAGGTAATGTGAAAATTTATGTCAGCAATTGGTTTTCCACCAGTATTTAAACCCATAAATCTCAGCACAGGTTTATAATGAGAAACAAGTAACCGGAGCCCGTCTTCCAACAATTCATAAGAAAAAAATAAACAACAGCAAAATGCCACAGAGCAGTCTCCATGTGTGATGCTGGCACCATGGGAAGCCTTTAAGGGAAAAAGATATGGCCATTAGAGCTTCTGTTACTGATTTATGACACTTGCAGAGTATTTCTCACATGAAGGCTTCAAATCACTTTTAAAAAAGCACTGTTACAGGGAAACAGAGGCCCAAGGGAATGTAGCTGAACTTCCAGAAGGTCTAGACTTGATTTGGGAATAAGATTCAGGTTTCCTGCCTGTCCATCCATAGATATATCTAATGGGCTCCAGTGATTCTGTCCCTGATTAAATATCCGTAAAGCAGCACAGTTCAGGAGATGTTTCCTTTATCTAGCTTGGCTACAGAGTACATCCTTTCCGTCACCAAAGTTGGGGTATGTTTTGTTTTGTTTTTTATTTTAACTGCTGTTTAAAGCTCATTTGATCAGAGTGACATAAATGGAAGCAAACCATTTACAAACCAGGTCAGCTGTTGTTGCGAAAGTGGGATCGCAATGAATGAGTGAGTACATCTTTGGGATACGTGTAACAGGGTGATGAAATTACATCTTAATATGAGATAATATGTCTCTTACATATAAAAGGCTTTAGTAAAAGCCATGGGGTTTGGCCTTGCCACAGACTAGCTGACTCTGCTTCATCTTGCTCAGGATGATAACTACTAATGAAATAAAACGATCTGAGAGACAACTTTTTGGTAATGCTCTGAAGAACTTTATTGAAGGAGAGGGTAAAATATTCTAAACCAAATGCATTTTTGCTTGTTAAAAATTCTGCAGAAGCTTTTAAAGATTATGGTTTCGTTTTATGTTGAAACAAGAGGTTGACAGAGGTCTATTTATGTTATTGCTTCAAGATCTTCTTTGCAAGTGACTGTGCTTAATTACATTATAATGTTGCGCAGTTAGGAAAGAATGTGCCTAAAGCTGTATCTCCACATGAAGTGCTCATAAGAAGAAAGAATTTCTCACCAAGCTCAATTTCTTCTTTTTTTTTTTTTTACTATTTAAAGGACAGGAAATGCAAGATCATCCTCCTTTTACAAATCCCGCAGTGACTGCAAAGCCATAAATAAAAATGCATTACTTTCTTGTGACACGAGTGAAAGAGCAAACAAAAATTAAATAAATGCATGTTTCAATTATATCTGGAGAAAACCTTTATAAATGTTACTAGTCTTTTGACTTAGCTCAGTTACTCTTGGTTCCCTGGAGTCCCATCGTTTTAAGCCTGTGGCCTACTTGGCTTGAGAAACCAGGCCAAACTCTCTTCAAAAAAATCAAAAATTAATGCCACAGTTTCTTGCAATGATCCAGAAAATACAGCAGAATTCAGGAGGGTACAGCCAAAGCCCAGCAAGCTTACAGAATGGCATCTTATCCTGTGTTTGCCCTCAGTGTACTCTTGCTGTGGTGTTGAAGGCATGATTTGTCATCCCTTGCTGGGACAATCAGCTTTTTGAGTCCTGCAGAAATTTCCATATGTGCACATCTTGGGGTGCTTTTACCCCCCTGGAGACTCTCTCCCAGCCCTGCCCAGGAAACAAGCCAAGGGCAACGCCTGTGCAGTGGAATGTGCCTGAGATCTGCACCACCAGTACCCCAATTTCTGATTTAAATGGTCGGTCGATTTCTTGTTCGATGCTTTTTCACAGCCAGCTCAGGTTTCTTTTCCTCATATTCTTGAAATACTCATATTCCTGAAATTTAGGCAAGTACAGAGGTCTTACACAGTCATCCTCTACTTGTTGTCTCTACTGTAAGACTGGGTGTGTGCACAGATGAGTTTTAAGCTACCTCATTATTGACCTTATTTAATATATAGGAATAAATACGTGATAGATAAAAAAATAGCCTTTAAATTCAAACAAAGGGAAAAAAGAAATGTGCCATTCCTCTCTACTTTGCATAGACAAAACCTATGTATTTCCACTGTGTAAGTGGCAATAAATACGTGTAGTTGTTCTGCAAAATTTCTCAGAGTCAGCTTTGCAGTAGCCAAGACAGAGCATTTGTGCTGGATCTGCAAGAAATCACAATAAATTGGAAAAAGTTAATTAAGCAAACTGAGACTGCCAGCAGGGGCTAAATAACATCATGCTATAACCTGAGTTTCCTTGAGGTGAGGGAGACTTCTGCTGAAGGAGACCTGAGCAGCAGAAGGGGGATTTGTGAGCTGCTATATTGCTCGCAGTGCTCTTCAAACCGTGATGTTCCACTCTGTAAACTCTGATGAAACTCTGAATAAAGACCTGGAAAAAGAAAAATGGTGCCAAATCTCCATAATCTCTTCTATGTAAGACAATTTTCCCCTTGTATTAACATGTCAGAGCACCGAGGACTTTGTACTTACTAAGACGTTTTGTTTTGCAGTGAATTTTGTACTACTGCAAGCTGTGATTATGCAAAAATATGGCTTTTTTTTGCTTTTTGCTTTTTTTTCTTTTTTTTCCCTCGCCCCTTGAGGAATATCACTGCTTTTGTTGAAGCAGCTCTGCTCTGCAGAGAGAACTCGGCAGGCCTAGTAACTTTAAAAATTGATTGGCAATGAGCAAGTCTTCTGTTGTGTGCACATTTCATTTCGACGCAGCGGCCTGGGAACATTCCTGAGCTAATTAAAATGCACTAAGGAGTCAGCTGGTGGTGCTGGAAGCTGGTTTACAGTTTGGGAATGGGAATTGCAGTGGTTTCCTCCTTCTGGGCCAAAATTGTTGGGAAGGAATGTCACGTGGAGCACATTCATTGCACAGAGCCTCTCTAATGGGTCCAAAATGGTTTTGTGCCTGAAATTAAACCTTGTTAATAGTTGAGGAGCAAAGAAAATGTGCACTTGGGTAGAGAGTGGGTTATGCAGCTACTACAAAGAGGTGATCTTGATGGCAGCTGGACAAGCTTGGGGTTTTTTCACACAAGAAATAAGTTGAATTAAAGCAGTTCAGAAGAAGTCATCTTTAAAAAGTATCTTAAATTAACCCTTATTTCTTTTTAATGAGCACCTTGGGTTTTGCTTTTGCTTTAGGATTTTCTACATTTGAAAAAAAAACCCAAACAACAAACAACATGATACATAAGCCCCACAGATTTATTACTAGAGAAACCTTTGAAATCACTCAAGCAGTCAAAGGATGCTTGTAGTGTTGGCAAAGAGTGGAAGGACAAGTGAAGAGATCTCCTGCTCCAAGTGCTGACTGCCATGGGTAAGCCCTGGCATGAGCCTCATGCACATAGTGGGTTCTTATCTTTAAGCCTGAAAGGATTCAAAAAGTGCTTGCTGGAGTCCAACATCTGCTTCAGCAATGGGCAGGGCTCTTTCCAAGGCTGAATTGTATCCTCTCCATCCATAAAAGATGCAGAAAGTCACTCAGAGTTGAGGTATTTCTGTGTTTATTTCTGTGTTTAACTACATGCTCATTCTGACCATAAGTTTGTGCAGCAGTGCAGCCTTTCTAAACTTATCAGTGATTTACCTGAGCATGACAGAAAGGAAAACAAGGTGCATATTTTGATTTCCTTGTGCCAAATGAGCATGTAGTTTCACAGTCATCTATAGAAAGTGGAGGGCTGGGAAAGTAAATTTTCCCCTCCTCATGGCAATTTGAAGAAAGTGCATGGAAACTATTTTGGTAGATCTGCAGTATGTATCTCATTTAAAATGAAAATTGTCCATTGAGTGTATTTCTACTTAGTCTAGCAGAGTTCTGATGATTTACATCAGGAAAGAATCAGCTCATCGTTTCCTTTGAAGCTACTTATATCATTCTGTGGTTGTGAGCACTCTGAAGAGCATTTAAGCTGCATTTTTAAAAAGAAGAAACTTTCAACATGCTTTCTATTGCAAATACAAGTTTGGAGTGGTATTTCACAGTGAAATTATGGTTAATTTTCCTCTTTCAGAGATTTCAGTGAGGTTCAGTGCCATTTTAGATGAAATAGTAATCTGTTTAATAAAATGCAAATGTTTCATCCCGTGGGTCTCTGTGTTAATATTTGTACTTTCTATTACACTTTACAAAAAAATCATTATCGCAATCCATTTTATTTAAACTCAGCATGTTAAACATGGCTTTCCTGAAGCTCTGATGTACTATCAATTATTTAACAAGCATGAAGTTTACAACTTAGCTAAAGGTTATCATCTATAATACATACATCTGCTTGTGTTTTCCCCAAAGCCATGCATTTTGACCTTTTTCTCTACAAAGGAGTAAACTGTTTCTGTGTCTGTACAAACCACAGACTGTGGTTTTTCTCTTGATTTTTTACTGCTTGCTTTACGTAATCTTGAATTTAAAAAAAAACCAAACAAATAACAACAAAACCAAAACCAAACACTGTTGCATTCCCTTGAACACTGTCACTATGCTGTAAAACTTTATTTTAAAACCGATTTTGGGCACAGTCAAACTGCAACACACAATACACTCCCGAGGACAATGCTCCTTTGGGGACAGATTTAACTTTCCTTGAGAAAGGGGCCATTTCTAGTGAGATGATAGCACTTTTGAGACAGTGCCAGATGACTTAGGTATCTGAGCTGCCTGCTCAGAAGGGTATTTGGCACCTTGAAGCCTAGGTTCCCACTGAAAGCAATGGGACTTAGTTTCCTAAAATGATGGAGATGTCCTCAGTCACCCTCAGTGCATGGGGGGATCAGTCTTCCAAGTGCACACATTTATTCTTTTTAAATGGGACAAAGGATCTTAAATCACTGAGTATATGTAAAATTTTTAGCCTGATCCTACCAGAATTACAAATTCAAAGACACACAGAGGAATTTTGTGTTTGTAGTGAAACCCCAGGCCGGGTGCATTGTGGAATTTGGGGATTGGCCCCTCTCCCTCTTCTCCTGCTCATTTTTTATAACATGAGAAGGAACCTCTGCACTGGGAGTAAATTTTGTGGAGTGATGCTCAGTGCTGTGGTACCTTGGAGTTAGGTTTTAGATGTGGTGGGCTGAGATGTTGTTTCTCTGGTTTCCTCCTAAAAGAAGACAAAGCTGAGGCTTTGTGACAGAACCCTGGTTCCTTCCATGAACCTGTACTGAGGCAGGTAGAAAACATTAGACAATCCATTATTTTAAAAGAAAGATTGTTTAAACAAGTATGCCTGGAAGTACCTTAACTCTAGACAACTGGAAATCATTTTCTAAAAACCTCTTATTCAGTAAGAATCATTTAATTCTTTGAAATGTAGGCCATTTTCAAGTCATTCTCTACAACAAATGGGACTAGCTCAATCTGTTCTTAACATTTTAGTAATTTAAAAGGACATAACTGAATTTTATTTTAATGGTAATTGCAAACTCATGCAGAAAATGTAAATGCACACTTCCCGATTAGCTTGCAGCATAAACCATGGTTTCTAATAATGTATTCCAATTTGTAATTCTTTGCACAGTATGAGATTTGAAAGCTGTGATTAAAATTAATTAGGTTAAGTAAAGTTTATCCCCCCTGAGCACTGCTGTTTGAAGAAAGAAATAGTAAAACACTAGCTACATCTGGCACCACAGGAGGCTAGAGCATCACAAGGAGTAGTAGCATTGCTTTTCCAAAAGACTTCCATGCTGCTTTTTTGACATACCTTAGGCACCATCTATTCTTTGCTGCAAGCTAATTGGGAGATGTTAAGTTACTCTTTGCCTCTTGTAAATGCTCTGGAGTGACAACATCTGTATGAGCATCTGATGAACTGATCTTTGTAACACAGTGGATGATGCTAATTTGCAAGTGGTATCATCACCACCTATGAGCATTATGGTGCTGCCTCCTCTCCATGGGAAATGGTCAAGAGACAACAGAAATATTGTCCTGAGGGAGCTCACGGAGGTTTTTCTTGCTGGTTTATTTGGTTGTTGGTGGTTGGGTTTTGGCCAAATACTTTTTAAAGGACTTTTTTTTCCAAAGAGGCACTATTTAAATAAAACGGAGTATAAGTACTGGGAACATTGAGCTTGCTGGGATGGAAAGGCCTTTTTGAAATAAAAGACACCCATGCCCCACCCTCCCCTATCTGATCCAGAACCCAGTGTTTCCTACCTGGAAACACTGAGTAACTTGCCTGTTGCTGTGTTTTATGCTCTGTGATTTATATCACGCCAGAGGTAGCAGCCAGTACCTCAGAATGTGGTCTTTTTGCCATTCTCTTTTCCTTCAGACCAACTAAAGGACTAATTGAGCAGTGCTCTATCAGATTAATCCTTTTGCAATCAGCAGCTGTGAATGCCAGACTCCTGTATTAGTTACTGGGTACTGAATATGCTTGACCCAATAACCAGGTTTGTGCTAGAAGCAGGAAGGTATTTTGGGAGACTGATGCCATTTAGTCAGCCAAGATGAAGCCTTCATGTCTCCCTGATGAAGTCAGGGGAAGGTAAGAGCATTGTGCCAGATGATAGTTCTCAACAATATTTTGCCCTGCCTGTGAGTGTTCCCTTTGCCTTCTCTTCCAGACAGATCTCACCATAAACTGCTCCTAGCAGAGCCTTCCCCACTCCCATCAACCATGCTCCCATGGCTGGAGTCCCTCTATACTCATGGGGCTACCAGGAGACACCTGAGAAATTGAGTCATACGTGAGAATGAAGAATGATAGGATGTGAAGTCTGGGCAGAGAGAATGAAGCATCCTTGCAGAGACCAAAGGGTGCTGGACTTTTCCAGATACCCCAGCAGACAGCAGAGGAGCATGTTGAAATCAAGTTACCTTTAAATTTACCTTTTGCTCCAGACCAGTGTTAACAAGCACGCCAATAGATGAGTTGCCATGTCTTTCTCATCCAAGAAGCTGCACTCTCTCACCTCATTTCATTGCCTGAAATCAGGCACTGCACAGAATGCTCAGTCCTGGTGGAAGCAAGTGTCTGAGAAGTGCACATGGCAGAGGAACCACCACAGGCTGGCACCCGAGGCATAACAACTTGGTTCTAGTTGTTTGGCATGAGATTTGAAAAAGAAGAAATGGGAAATCCCATTAAAATGAAAATGCTTAACGCTGCCTCCCTGACGGTAATTTCTGAACAAGAATTTCTTACCATTTATGGTATTTCTGGATTAGAAGGAAAGATCAGAGAGTATTCTGTCCTATGATCCTTTAGCTATGCAGCCGCCAAACCAATAAAAACACTGACATTGGGGTGGTAAACAAAAGGGACTGGAAAAAAACCAGAAGGCTTTGCACAGTACAGCAAAACCACAGGTACCATGAGCCGATTCATAGTTTCTCAGGCTCAGGAAGAATATTTCCAGTCCTGGTATCTACCAGCCTTTTAACTCAGGCCAGTGAGTTACACCCATTAATTTCTGTTGCAGGCCTGTAATTTACCTGAGCTATGGCTGTGTGCTCCAGCAAAACGTCAGGGAGAACAGAGGGATTATCCTTACACTTGACATGACACTAAGTTCTTACTGAGAAAATGGCACGAGGTTACCAAGCCCGGTGGCCATAATGCCTCAGAGCCAGAGCAAAGAGAGAAATGGTGAGGCAGTGTCAGAAGGGCTGCAGCTGGGCAGGGTTTGCCATGCCTGCTGTGAGGGACACCCACCCCACCATGGACCGAGTCTCACTGCACCCTCCTGTCCTTGAGGCGGCCGTCTCAAGGATGCAATAGGAGCAGGTCTGAGTCCTGCACTCAGTCAACAGCAAGGAAGAGACCCTACAGAAGCCAGAAGACACCTACTTTCTAAGTACAAAAAGATCTCCTCATGTTTTTAAATACCTTTTTCAATCCCACTCCTTCCAGCTGTCCCTTTATCTCCCTTCCCTCTCTCCTCAGCACAGCATTGGCACTGTGAAGTCTCTTCCCAGCCTTGTCTGCTCCTCACCCATTCTGCAGCATACACCAGCCAAGCAGCATGGGTTTGTTTGTTTGTTGAAGGAGTCTGAGAGCAGTGGGAGGAAAAGACACAATAATTACAGATAAAGTAGACAAATGGGGCATGCTGGCTGGCAGAATGGGCTGTGGAAGTGGGAGCAGTGTGTGATGAAGGAGAGTGAAGGGAAAAGCAGAAGCAGCGTGTCTATATGGGACTTCATCAGCTGTGAAACATTCATAGGAGAGAGAAAAGTGAAGGCCAGCCCTCAGAATTCATTCAGCCATTCCTACTCCACTTTAGGGAGCATGAGAATGGGCAGTGTGAGCCATTAGAAAAGTCACCCAGCCCTTCCAACCTCTCTTTGATGGATGCTTACAGAACCATGGCATAGATACCGAGATCTTTCTGATCACAAAGTGACCTGGGCTTGGCGTGAGCAGGTGGGGTTTCCCTTTGTCTGGAAGTTGCAACATAAATCATTGTGTTTCATGAACCTTCATAGCTGTAGAAGTACAAAATGAAACTGAGAAGCGTCTTGAAAGCTGTGAACTTCCTGTACAACGCTTTTACCCTAGAGGGCTCCCTTTTGCCATGGGCCAAAGGAAGACAGAACGTGATCAAGAATTAGGTAGTAAGATACTAATTTTCCTGTTTCTTCGTAGTGCAATATTGTTTCAACAGCCGTATCTTTTCAGAGCTTTGTTCAACCAACTTCAAACAAGCTTCCCCTCCTTCCTTACGGAGGTAATAACAATCTCATGGCCCACTCTGCTATCAGTATTAGTCAAGTTAGGATTTGTTAAGATAAGTCTGGCCCTTTGCTCTCTGAGTGTGGGACAACCATCCCCGTGTCCCTGTAGCTCATGCAACAGAGCTTGGCATGAACTGGGTCCCTGGAAGGGCATTTTGCTGAAATGGAGAACAGACAGTGATTGAACCAGCATGAAATTACCAGCAAAAGTATACAGAAGAGATGAGAGAAGTGCTGCGTCACAGATTCTGGTAGATTGTTGTAAGAGAGAGGTTTCTGGCTAGGAGGGCCCCTTCATGCACTGCCAGTGCAGAGCCAGCATTACAGAGGTAGTTCATGAGCTGCTGAGACAAGATGACCAATAACCTGTCCAATGCCCTCATAGGGGCTTTTGCTGCAAGCACTTTAAAATTAATTTTGGATTATTTTTGGTGGTTTGTATTTCTTTTGGTTTGGTTTGTTTTTTTATGCCTGAATGCCCTGTTTTGGGGAAAAGACAATCCCCTAGAAAGTACATCTCATCAACTGCCACAGAGTAGCAGTACAAACTCGCAGTAACCTGCACAGTGGCATGGTCCCAAAGCACTGGATTAGTGGGGTCACTCTGCACGTGGGACTTTGCATAAGGAGAGGCTAATATGTTTCTGCTGGCCTGGCAAAAATTCGTAAGAAATCTGCGATCCTGCTTCAAAGATCCCCATAAACACTTCAGTGCTCTCGTTAGTGTCTACACCCTGCAAATGTTTAAACCACAAGAAACCACAAACCACAAGAAACCTGTGAACTGAACAAACAGCTGCTGCTCCAAATTCAAAATCAAATTTACAAGATTCTGTTAATAGACAGGCATTTGCATTGCAAAAAACAGATTTCATATCATCAGTATCTATGTCACAAGTAGACTACAGCTAAGCTTTTGGGTGTTTAAATGAATTCATTATAATATACTCAAGAAAATTACTGCTTCCATTAAAAATAAAAGTTCTAAAATGTCAAAAGATAAAGTGGTACAGGATGTGGATGTATTAAAATCTCAGGCAAATGGGACTCATTAGCTACAATATTTCATATATTACAATATAAGGTATGCACATAAGAAAAGACTCCCCTGGGTTTCTGTAGGGTGTAAGCTCTCAAGGTCTTCCCCCGTGTTGTTGCCTGAATTGTTTTATCACAGCAATTCAGTATGTAAATTTAGCAGTTCTCACACTGAACAAAACACCACCCTTAGAGTTCCAGCTCTGGAACTTGTTTTTCTTATGGTATACGGGCAAGCAGAGAGGACCAGACACCAAGAATACACCCAGACCATCCCTGAAAGTCACCAGTGGGGTGTGCTTAGGGAGCCACGTTAGCAGCAGAACAGGTCTGAGGTGATCCTCCTCTCCCAGTTACTCCTCTCACCTCACAGTTACCTGGGGCTTGGGGATCTCTGAAGAGAAGATGATGGGTCTGATGGTCCTTAGTGGGGCTTTCTGCCATGAGTTTATCCCAGTGCTTCCTCAAATCTGTTACACCTTTCCAATGGGCACAGCAAGGAAGGGCAGGTCCCACTGGTGGGTACACAGTGATGCCAGGACAGCTGCTGGGGACCACACCTCCTGCTCTGAGAGGGAAGGAGCAGAGTGCTATTCAGTGAGGACTTCTGGCTGATGGGTCACTCAGCATTACAGTTTTGATCATGCTGATTACAACTGCCTTAGTAAATAAAATAGGTCTGAACTGCTTTTTAGGTCTGACACCCACCTGCTCACATCACTCAGGTAACCTCATCCAGCTGCTGCATCCTGTTAGGAGTAGTCCCAGGCTATCTCTCAGCACTGATGACAGAATGTGCCAGGACCTTGCTAATTAACTGTTTGGACAATGACATGCCACTGCTCAGCCCCTTCCCCTTGGCCTGTTTTGCAGCAGAAGCATGGCTGTTGTGCCTGAACTTCACAGAAGGAGGGGCCATAGTCCCCAGAACAACACCATTAGTCAAAGCTGTGCTTGTGACTAAAGGAAAGAGTGGGTCAAACGGAAGAGAGAGGCCAGGGCAGAGCTCACTGCTTTTCTTAGCAAAACCTGCTGGGCTCTGCAGAGAGGGGTGGTGGGGAATACGGTGGAGGAAGAGACAGGTAAAGGCCCAAATGGAGAAAAGGAGCTGAAATTCAGGTGTTGGATTCAGTGAAGGCAGAGACACCAGCTAGGTCAATGACAGATTAAAAGAGGGGAGTTGGCACTAGAAAAACTCAGTATTGTGCTAAGATTTCAATCTGTAGTGTCCACAGCAAGGGACAGAGAGACACATGCCTGGGAGTGGGGATGCAAAAAAAAGATGCAAAAAGCTGTGAGCAGCAAAGAACTGGGTTGGATGGCCCCACAGGGATCCAGCAGCTAACACCATTGCTGGGCTGGAGGTCTGAAGAGGGCTGTGGTGATGGGAGCAGGGGGAGCTGTGGTCACTGGTGAAACCATAAGAATTGGCCAGGAAGGCCTGTATGGGAGGCAAGGCCAGCAGAGGGGCTAAGAGGAGCTCACAAGAGTGTTTCCCCTCCATGTGAGGTGGCTGCTGGTGAAAGAAAAGAACAAGAGACAGGCAGTGGGGCCACAGTTTCTCTGAAATGACCTTGCACTTCTGTCCTTCCTCTTTTCTCTTGCTGTCTTGAGGGAGAACACTCCTGCCAGTTCAGTCTCTTGAGAGGAGTGCTTACTGGGTTGTTTTGTCAGCGATGTGGCTGTCAGTGTCCCCCTTTAAGGTTCTCACTGGCAGGGTCTATCTCTCAATAAAACCCCCTGATGCTGTCCCAACAGATGAGCACCAGCCACAATGAAGGGTGCTTGCCCTTTGTTAGGCCTGTATGTGTGCATTTTACATTTGCTGCAACATTTCTAGTTCACATGAAATGGGAACTCAGATCTGAGCTACCTCCAAATTTGTCAACCCTAAATTTCTGCCTTTTCAAATTAATTTTCTAAAAATCTGAAATAAAATTAAGTCCTGAGTCCAGAACTTCACTTATTTATGAGGTGATAACCCAATAATTCACCCTAATATTCACCCTAAAGCCTAGGACTCCCCTAACTTCAATATTGATTTTTACATTGATCCATTAAACAATACTTCAAGAATAAAAAGTATGCACAAGAAAATGCTACTGGAGTGCCAGTCTTGTATACAAAAGGTGAACAATTTGTGTTGCAGATCTCCCTTGGTCCTGCACTTAGAGCTTTGTTGGGTATTACAGCTTGAGAAACACAACAGCCACTAGATGCCACTGTAAGCATGGCCTTATATTTAGAAATAAGTTTCTTTTTAAAAACAAAGTGAGTGGTCAAGGTTTGATAATCTTAAAATAGTCTTTCACTTACAGTCCCTTTTCTTTCTACAGGCCAATCTTGCTTTAGAATTTCATTTTTGCTAGGCAAACTTTGTTGTTTGAATTCTTGATCACTATCCTCACATATGACATTAAAAAAATGTGTTTGTGTGTAAAGACAGGTATTCCTTTGTGTTTTGCCTTTACTGGGTCATTCTTAACAGCTTAAGTAGAAATCATCTGTGGAGATCTCTTGTGTGTTTCTCAAAATCACTTCTCTCACATCCATCAGGGAGACATTTGCACGTCACACAACACTGACAGAGAAGTGTATTGCAACATCAGCAATGTACCCTGGCTGCATAGCATCAGCAGCAACGTGCTCCTGTGCAAACTGACCCCATTTCCTACATGGCAGGAAAGCACCACAGCTTAATCTACTTTCACCTTATGGCCCAAAGCAGCTCTTTCCATTGCAAAATTGGGAACTGGCCAGGATGCTTTAGGTGAAGGAGCCTTTACACCCTGAAGAGCAGCTCAGCTGCAGAAAGGGCAGGAGGAGCAGCGGTCCTGGGCAGCATCCAGGCACCATGCCAACCCCCCATCGCATCCCAGACATTCTTCAGTGTCCCCATCACTCTGGAGGGGGTTATTTTGCAACCCAGGGGCCTCATGTTACCAAGGCACCATCCTCCAGATGCCCTCTCCAGGAGTCAGCAGCCTCTCTCCCACGGCAGAGGCTGGATCCCCACCTTCAGCCCCAAAGTGCTGAGCAGTGGCATCTGATGCTGCAGCAAGGAGGACACAGGAGCACAGCTTCATTAACCTCCTTCCTCCCCCATCTCACCCAGGCAGCCAGTGAAAATAACACTGGTTGTGAAGGAGAAAGCCTTACCCCCACCCACACATGACTCAACCCAAAACCCTCTAAGCCTGCAGCAGAGGTCAGTGTGCTAATCTTCAGCGTGGCTCAGCCAACCTGGAGCATATATAGGTCATGACTGTTGTAGGCCAAGATACCACTAAAAGTGACTGTGAGGAAAGTAGGTTTTTCTTGCTAGTTGTGTTGCAAACTGGGGTCTGAAAATTAAGCAATGGTTTCTGAGCCTCAATTAGCTATGTATTAGATGTCTAAGATGAGATGAATCTCAGCACAGATATGGAAGTTTCCACCGTTACCCACATACAGAAAAATAAATGTAGGTCTTGGATGAAATGTTTCATTTTTGAAATTCCAGCACAGTTTCAGATGTTGAGTATTTAAAACTGAGAAGCCCAATGGAAACTGCTGCTGAAAACCCACATCATGTTTTAGACCTGGTTTTGAAAAGTGAAGAGGGGACCTACAGTATTTGGTCAAGAACTGATTGTAAATATTGAAGAGTTTGATGGATCTCACATTCAATAACAATTCAAGTTGAACACAGTGGAGGTCTGTGGGATCTGGGTGGCAATTTGAGTAGATCATTGAGATGTACCAATGTTCCTGGTATTGTACCTCCAGTTTATTACCAACTCAGATGACATAAAAAACATGGTTTTCTCCTTATCAGCTTCCAGTTATCTTTAAAAGGCAAAGCAGAGTCTAAAAAGTGAGACTCTTAAAAAGTTTTCTCCTTTATTTTTTACCTGCACAATTGAATATTCTAAATCCAGAGCTCTTTCCCAAAGGGCATTAATGAAAACTGATAAATTCACAAACAGAAGTGGAGAACACTGGGGCTGAGTACTTGTTGGGCAGGCATACAAAAAAATGAAAAAAGGTATCAATTCTCATGTGAGTCCTCTCCCTTGGGGTGGTGCAAGCAGAAGCAATCCTCATCTCATTTGGAGTAGGGTTGCTTGCCTGCTTTACCCTCTAGGGATGTGCTAGCAAGAAGCCCCAGAGCTTCCCAAGCCATTTGCAAACACTTCTAAGTGGAGGAGCTATCTCTATTAAAGCAATGAAAACTAAGTGTCTTTCCCATGCACTCCTAGGATACTCTCTATCTTGGCCCATATTCAGGAAGGCAATTAAATATGTGCTAACTCTATGCTCATGAATAGTCACATTGAAATTTAAGGAATTACACACGCCTAAGTGCTTTCTTGAATGAAGCCCAAAGTTTGTATCCCAAAGAGAGCTAGAAACACTGTGGCTGAAAGCCATGCACCACTCTGAGGGCCATGGCAAGGGGCCTACAATTCAGCTCCCAGGAAGGTGTGGGGGATAAGGGAAGGTAGGCTGGATTTATGCATGTTGGAAAAGAAAAACCATCATTTTCCATTCGTTAAGTGCTGCCCTACCCCTCTGGTTAAAAGGATATACTGTCTTCTTTTGTTCCCTGTTCCTGCTTCCCAGACCTCACAGAATTTAAATAATGCCTGATGCTCAGTGTTTTGCAAAGTTCACCTATAGGATCTGTCCTGGTCCAAGACTGTGTGATGTGGGGTCTGTGTGGTGAAGATACAAAGAGACTTGGGGAATCCCTGTAAACAAGGGTCAGAAACTTGGCTGGAGTACAACCTGCCTCCATGGTCTTAGCAAAGACAAGAAACTCCCTGCCTCATTTTCCCCATCTAATGATAATAACTGCCCAGGAGCAGTTATGCTAACAAACATTCTGAACATGGTAAAATTCCTTTAGGGCTATTTACCTGTAGTCCACGGTGACAGTGGAACTGAGAGCACCCTCAGCAAGTTTGCCAACAACACAAAGCTGTGTGGTTGACACATTGGAGGGAAGGGATTTCATCCACAGGCATTGACAGGCTTGAGTGGTGGGCCTCTTCAAACCGCATGAAATTCAACAAGGCAAAGTGGAAGGTCCTGCACCTGGGTCCAGGCAATCCCAAATTCAAATACAGATTGAATGGAGAATGGACTGAGAACAGCCCAGAGGAAAAGGACTTGGGGGATGATAGTTGATGACAAGCTCAATGTGAGCCAGAAATGTGCACATGCAGCCCAGAAAGCCAACCATACTGTGGGATGCATCAAACAAAGCGTGGCCAGAAGGTCAAGGGAGGTGATTCTCCCCCTCTACTCTGCTCTTGTGAGACCCCAGCTGGAGTACTGTGTCCATCTCTGGAACACCCAGCACAGGAAGGACATGGAGATGCTGGAACAAGTCCAGAGGAGAGCCATGGAGATGATCAGAGGGCTGGAGGACCTTTCCTGTGAAGACAGGTTGAAAGAATTGGGGATGTTCAGCCTGGAGAAAAGAAGGTTCTGGGGAGACCTAATAGCAGCCTTCCAGTCCCTGAAGGGACCTACAAGAAAGCTGGGGAGGGACTTTTTACAGGGACATGTGGCAACAGGACAGGAGGGATAGTTTCAAGCTGAAAGAGGATTTATTTAGATTACATATAAGGAAGAAATTCTTTAGTTTGAGAGTGGTGAGACACTGGAATAGGTTTCCCAGGAAAGTTGTGGATGGCCCCTCCCTGGAAGTGTTCAAGGCCAGATTGGACAGGACTTTGAGCAACCTGGTCTAGTGGAAGATGTCAGTGCCCATGCAGGGGAAGTGGAATTAGATGATCATTAAGGTTCCTTCCACTACAAACTATTCTATGATTCTATCGTGTCTCCTCTTACTAGCAGAACTGCTTTCACAGGAGAGAATCCTTCTTAATCTTCTAACATGAGACACAGTGATTGACAATTACCTTCTGCCAAATGGCTACCACCATGAAAACTTAGTTGACTACTGTTTTAAGCACCAATCTTGCACATGCTGAGTTGGTTCAGCAGCTTGTTTGTTCCTGTTTTGGGATGATTTAGTCAATAGTATGAGAGGAATAGATCTGGCTAGGTATCAAATGTAACCTGATGGTATCACCAGTCGCATCACTGTTTGCTAGATGTTCTGATACCTCCTGCATTGTGTAAAATACAGAAGAATGTAATTTAGGACAAAATACTATTTTTTTCCCTGCTGAGTAGCTTGTGGACACTCTTTACCAGTAGCTGATGAAAGATAATTTCACTGTGAAGGGACACTTGGATGACAGTTGATAATCCACATCATTCCCTTGGCAGCCAGTCAGGGAAAACACACAGAAATCAGTTCACACTCTCCACAGGTGCCAGCAGCTGGACGACCTGCTTGCCACAAATTTTCTTCTGTGGCCCTGTACAATTCCCCCACTGTCATAGCACCTCATGAACCTTTCCTTTTCTCTATTGCTGGTTCTTTTGTCCTTTCCATCTTTCTCTTTCCACTAGGAGAAGTCCTAGTGCCATCAGGCACTGCTTTTGGGTGGAGACCAGCAGAAGAGGTCAAACAGAGAAGTAAGGGAATCTTTCTCTTCAGCTCTGGCAATTGCTGCCCTTGATCATCCAGTTTGATAACTCTGACTGTCAAGTCAAGGTGCAATTCACAGGAAAAAAGAGGAAAATATCTTAACTCTTAAGACTGGTTTGAAACATCATCTATTGCATTATCGGTACTTTTTATATTGGGTACTTACCCCTCTTAAATGTGAAGGCTTTTGGTTTCTGTTATGTAGAAAAGTGTTTCACGTAATGACTTTTGGTTTCAGTTTAGGTAATGGGTATGAAAAGAAAAGAAAACTTTCTTCATCTGGACCTGTTCATTCACAGTTAAGAAATCAGTTGGGAGTGGAAGAAGCAGCAAAGATCATTTCCTCTTCCAACCTGTGGCTAGAAGCAGGTGGACAAGGTCAAGGGACACTCATGAAAAGTGTGGGCAGGATTTTCCAAATTTCAGCTCAAGAAGGGAGTGTTTCCATTTCACACAACTGATTTCCAGTGAGTTGCTTTGAGAAATGTCACACTGCTCATCTGTATCTTTTAGAACTTCTAGATCTTTGAATATCTAGTCTATGGTGACCAGAAACAGCTTGTCTGTTTTTTAACTGCAGTTTTAACTACTTCCTTTATTTAATGAGTCTGTTAGATATAGGTACAAAATTTGTTTTGATGCCTTGTCTATTCAACCTTCCCAACAAAACATCAAGTACATTTGAAGCAGTTGGGGTCTTTTTTTATTAATAACAAACAATGGTAGAAGATCTGACTTTTGCATTTTTAATTGAATTTCCACTTCCACCATCAACTGCTTGACACTAGAAAAACTAGTTTTCACAGGGTGAGTAAGAAATGTAATTTACCATTTGCTGATATGACACTTGTGTGTCTACACATTCAGCCTTGCTCATGATCAGAGAAAATAGTTGTTTCCCTTGTCCAAGCAACTGGTCCAGTGCCTGAGAATCAGAAAGGGGCTCCTGGCTACCTACCACTTGCTGGAGCAAGCAGACCTTTATACACTTTATGACCTGCCTCTCCAACATGGATCACCCACCTTCTAAAATTGTTTTGCCAGGGCACCTGCAAGAATAAAACTCATTTCCTCGACCCCTCTCACAAGCAGACCCCAAGTGGTATTTCATTACCAAATCAAAAGCATCACTGAAAATGTTTTCTAGAGGTTTTTCAGAGCTACAATTTGTCCTTTGCTGAAGTTTCCAAGTGATTACCTGATCTGTAACCTAAGATGAGCTTCCATGAGAAATATTTTCAGTTTGTTTGCTCATCGAGGTCAGAAGATGGTGGTCAGGCACAAATGTCCTGTACATTGTACCAACCTCAGTTTTTATATATAGCAAGGACTCTTGTGAAGTTGATTGATTACGGTTGGCTGACAAGCGTTATTTTTACCAGAGAGTGAGATCACCTTGCTAGTGTGGAGACTGTTATGGAAGAGGCTTCTCTTTTAATCTTGCCTGAGGTATGCCCACAATTCTGTTTATTCTCATGTATCTTATGTGGTCAGGGTGGTGGTGTTGGAGTTTTTCATTGCTGAGCAATTTCTTCTGGTCTATTAAATGAATTTAGTTTCAAATAGAGTACTGGGTTTTCGTTTGTGGTGCTGCTTTTCCTGTTACTGTTGTTGTGGCTTACCGTCCACATCAGGGTTTTCAAAAACTGCACTTCAAACTTCAGCTGACTTGTTTTGTGATTTTTGTTTTCACAGTTCTGAGTATTTCTTACTCTCATGTTGCTGAGTGTGGGTTAGGATGCCCTCCAAGATGAATTGTGCTGGAGAAGCACTGGAGCCTTTTCACTTCAGCCAGACACATCTCAAGTCCTTGTTGGGCCAGGAGTTGAGAAGATATAGAGATCTGTCCAGGCAGGGTTTATGATAACAGTAAGGGCTTCTTTAATGCACAGAGACTGTTAAGGAGTTATATTCCTAGATTGCCTTCTTCCCTATATCTACAAGTGCCTTTTAATTTCTAGAGCAACAAATAAGGGAAAAAAAATATAGCATACTTGTGTCCAGGCTCACGCAATGATTTAGAGGATGATGTTGCATGAGTTTTGGTACTGATTTTCCTCTTTTTAAGACAGAGGTATTAAGATTATTCACAGTGGGCTATTCCCTCAAGAATGTCAGGAAGGTTGACTAGAAACTACTCTGAGCTAATGAAAGAAAAGGTGCTACCCACACATACGTAGTGGGAGGCCTGGCATTTCTCTACCAGCTAATGTGACAACATTTGAGATCGTGACTCTAGTTCCTAAACATGAGTAATAAGGGATTTTGGTTGGGGTGGTAGGAGTGACACAACTCAAGGATGTATGCTAAGGCTGTCAGGGGAGGGATAACCAAGGGCACCATCTGCACAGCCCCTCTGTGTCCAGCCACATGCCCCTTTTCACATGGGTTTTTATACCAGTGCACATCTCTTTAGGTTTCAGGAAAATACAGCTTAAACAGCACACACAGCACAGGAAACAGAAAGATGCCCCCTTGTCCTTTGTCAGCAGTTCTGCACCACTTTTTGCCTGGCAAAGGCAATATATCTGACAGAGGCTGCCCAGTAGGTATTCATGATCATAAAAAGGCCTGCTTGAGTAGTGTTGCCTTGAGACTCAGCCTAAGCCTCCCACACAGGTGTGTGGAGGCTTCTGCTGGGAGTCCCTCCAGCAAGGTGTAGCATATGTGGAGGAGGGGAGAAGAAAAATCCACTGCAACTCAGCAGCAAATGCCTTCTGGTTGTGTCTTCTACCTTACTGTCACCTCATGACCTTCACAGTTACTTCTCTCTGATCCCAGCCCTGTGTCATCATGCCAGCGACCCCATGGGCACCCAGAAGAGTCCTTAGCTCCTGTTCATCTCCAGTTATCCCAAAACCCAATTATTTCTTGCTTGCTTTAAGACAGATTCATCGCAGCTCTCTGCAGTGACTCCTCTGCACAGCCTCCCAACCTCTACTGCCATATCACCTCCTGCACACCCCAGCCATGTCCCAGCCAGTTTTCCAGCACCCTCCTACTCTTAAAGACTGTTACAAAAGGTAGCTAACTCCCAAGCTGACTTTTCATTTAGTTTTAGCAGAAGTTGTGCATTCCCTCTGCAATGTCTTTTGTGTTTATCATCATCATCACCACCATCATTATTTCCAGTATTAAAAGGCCTCTAAGGCTCCTCGTTTTAAAACAATACAATTTTGCCTTTTAGCAATGTGAGGCAGAACTCTGCCAGTTTTCTCAGGCTGAGATTTGGTACAAAATGAAGATTGAAAATCACTGGCCTAACCAGTTCTTAATCCTATGGTAATCTGCAAATATGTTCCAGTGCTCAGTAGTCCTTATCAGTAGAAAATGTTTCTGATGACTAACATAAATCTTTGTTGCTGCAAGTTAAGCTTGTTACTTGTGCTATTGCCAGCAAATATGGACAACACTTTATTTCAGTCTCTGTTGCAGCTATCTTTTATGTATTTGAGGGCTGTTGTCTTGGCTTCCCTTTTCCAGACTAGACACAGTCTCATCTTTTAATTTTCCCCTGAGTTCACATTTACTAGACCTCTGATCACTCTTGTTGCTTTTGTCTGAGCTTTCTTCAGCATGTTAGTAGGGCAGCTAAATATATCTCTGCTCTTCTTTGAGATTCAAATTGGCCTTTATGCTATAAATTATCCGAAGTGCTCCCATAGGCTTGGTTACCAGACTAAATCCTCTGCTAAACCACCACTTTCTAGAATAAAGCCCCCATTCCTGTAGGTAAGCTGACTTTATTTATCCCTGGCTTCATGGTCTTTCATTTGGCTGTCAAAATGTACACTGTTTAACTGACCTTCCTTTAACAAGTAATCCAGATCAATTTCTCTAGCTGATCTATCCCTAATGCTTCTTCACCAGCTTTTTGTTATCTCCAGATCTTCTACCAGGAACAGAAAGAAAACTCATGGGACCCTGCAAGGAACATCCCCCAGTGTGATGAATTCTCTTTTACAGGCAACATTTAATCTGTTCAGTATGGGCTCTTTTGACTCTGCACTTCTGATTTATTTTCACAGTGTCATGCACGCTGAAATCACATGTCTTACAAAACCTTAAATGTATTGTGTCATCACATGTATCCTTTCCAAACCTGAGATCTGCTCAGGAAGCAATAGCAAATTTCATATCTGGAAGCAACCCCCAGCTTTCACAGGGAGTGATGAAGAGTTCAAGAAACAGAAGGTGGTGCATTGCTTGGAAAAGAAAGAAAAAAAAAGAGAGGCAGCAAATCTGTTAGACATAAGAGAGTGTATCTGTACTCATTTCATAAAGATATGAATTAAGGACTGGAACCGACTATTATGCTAAATAGATTGCATCTGGTAAGCATTAGCTGAGTACACATTTCTGAACTGTTTGCTGCTTTTTTGATCCCACTGGGTAGTCAGCTTCTGATATTTCCACTGAACCGTGTTTAATCTCGTTTAGCAATATTTTAGTGATAAGAGTTGGTGGTATTAGAGCTCCACTTCCACTCTTTGATGCATATGATTGTATTACCTCCTTCTTCAGTGGATGCAAAGATCCTCTGGTAACTTGTACTGTTGACGTCTGAGGAAGTCAGGGCTGTTATTGCTTCAGTGTTCAGCATGCTGCGGCTGCACCGCTTTGATCCATAGCCTTACGTGGCTTTTCAAAGTGGAGGAGGGTGGAGGGAGAAGGGTTACTGGGCTTGTAAACATTTCTATTACATCAGATTAGTTTCCCTGCCATGTACAATCTGCTGGTGTGACTCAGACTTTCACATTTTATAAAGTCAGCTATGTCTACAGGGACCACAACCATTCTGAGAAATCCTAGATAAATGTGAATTAGTTTTATTCTTATCTTATTACACAATGTACAATTGTACAAAAAATGTCCTTTTGTTGACTTTTAGTGCAGATGTGCTATCACTAGCAGATAATGAGAACAACGTGTTCCCTGCCTCACCAGCTCCTTTATTCTTTGGTTGTGAGTCTTAATCCAGGTTTAGGATTAATCCGTGTTCATTCACAGTGTTCTCAGCTGCTCTCCACCCACCTCTCAATTTATTTATTTTTTTTATTAAGGTTGCATTACAGTGATCTGGGATGGCTGCCTCTAAATAGTTGAAGTCATGTCCCTTAGAGTATATCATTCAACCATTTTTCCTCTAGGGAACAGGGCATGCTTTTTCAAAGTTACAAGAGCTAGGCAAAGCAATTTATTTTTGCCCTTGCATCAGTTTAGGGCACTGTCAGTAGCAAAGAAAAAGCAAGTGTCATTACCAGCAAAAATGTTAATGTCTCATATGAAGTAATCTGGGGCACCACACATAGAATTTTCCCTTCAGGACTTTCTGGGCAGGATTTTCAAACACTCTGCTTCATGGCAGACAAAGTTTGCAATTGCTTTGTTATCTCCCACATGTTTTCTTGCCAAATGTTTCCACAGTTGTCTGCTGTTCAGATAATGTCTTACTAATGCAGTGGTCATTTTGAATGTGATAGGGAATGAGCAGGGTTCAAAGGCTGTTGGCAGAGATCCTGAGTAACAGCCCTGATGTCTTCAGCATCAGGACACACCAAAGAGTGTTCTTCATTTTGGATGCCTTGCCTCACACAGGCACATCACCATTTCTTGTTTCTGGAAATGGTAAATAGGACCCACTCATTAGCCCCAGTCAGAGGAAGCAACTGTGCCAGATCCTTGAGGATAACATGATGGCAATTCTGTGGGAGGCCCCAGACACTTCACCAGGGCCCCGCAATTGCAAGGTAGGACTCACAGCCAAATAAAAGCAGTGGGTGAGAAAAAAATATTCAGGAGATTATTGTCCTGGTTTGGGCCAGGATAGAATTAATTTTCTGTCCTGTAATTTTACTTTCAGATAAGTCTCTTCTAAGCAGCTGTACTTGTTGAAATTACCAGCAGGTTTCTCAGTTAATGTCTGCTTCTGGGACTGATAACACTCGATGTTTACAGTTAGGGCTAGAGACTGGTGTGCAGAGCCAAGGACACTGCTCAGCTCTGAGGAACATCTTGTGCTCCAGAAGGAGAAAGTGAGTAAAAGGGTCATACCTGCAAACATTCCTTTAGGGACGAGTGGACAAGACAGATGACCAAAATTGATCAAATGGAGTATTGCATCCCATACATGTCATACTCGGTATAGATTTGACAGATACGAGGGTCAAGTTCAAGCTCTTCTTTGCCACTTTCTGCTTTCTCTGGCATCCTGGGATGATTCTGGCCAGTCTTCTGCTTATGGTACTGACCTGTGCAATCCTGAATCTGTGTGTTCCTGCCTTCAGCTCCTGGCTGCTGCTGACTTCAGGAGTCCAGCCTCAACTTTCCCAGGGCTGCCCTGCAGCCTCAGTGGTGATGTGAGCATTACTGTTTTTCTGTATATTTGTACATATTAAAGTTTTTCCTTTTTTATCATTACTGTTTGATTAAAGCTGTGTAGTTTAATTTCCAACACATAAGTCTCTCTCCCTTATTCTCTCTTTATCAGGGAGGGGAGGGGGATTAATAGGGAGCACTTGTCATTTGGGTAATTGCCAGCCCAGCATCAAACTGTGACAATCATGAATGACCCTTACAAGCCCCTCACACAATGGAGTGGGTTTCATTCTGTAATTGCCAGTTCAGCTGTGTGTAGATATTCACTGGATCAGCCATCATGGCGTGATGGAGCCTGGAGATTTCTGCTGGCATCATGCATGGAAAGCTATTGCCAAAGTTATTGCCACACACATCAGGGTTGAGGCTGCTCTCATGTGGGAATGGGATATGGGACTTGAGTACAAACAAGGCTAAAAACTGCATGGCTCAGGGTCTAGTCCCCTGTCATTGTCTGACCTTCCCAAGTTTCCAGGTCCCCCTTTCTTCACCTGTATTTAATCATGCACTGGGGGCCAGTACTGAATGTAGAAGCCTTTTGCAGCACAACCCAGTCAACATTCCCCACCTTTCTCCAGGCCAAGGAGGATCATTTGGCCTGAGGTAAGTCAAGTGATGCTCGTCCTTCAGCCAGTGAAGCCCTTTCAGCAAGGTGCAGTGAGCTGGTGGGCTGTGGGAGAGGTCAGGAAGCTTTCATCACTCAGAGGAGTGCAGCAGTGCAGGATGTGAGCCTAAATATGCTCTATTTGTGGAAAAGCCACAATTCTTATTAACCAACCTGTATTTGACAGAGTTTCTACTGAAACAACAGCCTCCCCCAGGGCAGGTAAATGTGACTGTGGCAGCAGTTAGTATTCCCTGGGGCCTTCCTGCATCTAGGATACAATTAGATACATTTGTCTTCAAATGCTTTAAATATTTCAGCTGGTATGCCATTAAGGAGTAAGAAAGGGTTTTATGTTAAGAGAGACTCAGAGCACTGCATGGCTGCCAATATCACAGGCAAGGCATAAGAATGATTTGGAATAGATAATGGCTGTGAGTAATGTTATAAATGATCTCATAGACTTATTTTTTTCCTGTGAAGTAAATGACCTTCCTTCTTCCACTTAAGGAGCCATGTGGCCATTACAGAGTGAAAAATGTCTCTCTCTCAGCCAGGACTGCTCCATACATTCTTACTGAGGTCCGCTGGATAATTTTAATGATGTTTGCTCATTTTCAATCAGCTCCTTCCCGTGGTCTTACCAGATCCCCCTCCCCTCCAAGGCACAGGGAGGACAAGGGCACCCTCAGAGGGATGCCTGAAGCTTCACATACGTCAGTCTTTTCTGAAGTCTTGAAACACCATTTACACAGCCCACCTCTCACCTTTACCTTTTTGACCCCAGATTCAGTGCTAGCACTCTCATAGACAGCAGCAGGAAGATTTACTCATACTGCAGCTGGATTTGTAAGCACTAATGAGAAACACAGCATAACATGACGAGACACTACGCTTCTGTAATAGAAATAAAAAACCATTCCTCTTTCAAAGACCTGGTGGGCAACCAGATGTGAATACAACATGCACGTGAGGATGCAGGCAGTAGCAGGAGGCCCTGAGCAAGAAGGAGGGACCCGGAGCACTGAGGTGATGCTACCAAGTGGGTTACCAGTGGGCATTGCACAGCATCAGCAGTGGGGTCAGACTTTCTCCTCATCTCCCCAGGCTAAGCCTTTGCAGGTGCCACGTCTTCCATCCTGGCCACTGTACATATAGCCACCAAGCTGTAATGTGGCAATTCTAATTTGAGATGTGCCTAGGGGCAGGGCTGCCCCAAGATCCCACCTTTGCTCTCTTTTTCTGTGTTAATGCAGTGACAAATAAGCTCCGTTTGGAAAAGAAACCCACTTGGGACCTACTTAAAAGCTTTCTTTTTCTCCTTATTTGGTAAAATTTTCCTCCTTTTCATCTCTGTGGCATGTGCAAGTGATGTGAATTGAAAATAATAGAACCTTCATTATGCCTTTGTTTTCATATGATATTTGCACAGAAGATCTTATGAAAGGAGGCCTTATGCCCTGATCAGCTTTTGTTATTCTGGAAGTCTACTAATGGGTGAATAGCATGAAAAAATATTACATACTTGTTATAAGCTTAAGCATTTGTAATAGTGTATTCAAAGTTGTTAGACATTGTGGCTAAAAGTCCAACTGAGACATCTGTAGGAAGAGCAAAACCCCCAGAAAAATATTTCAGGGATATAAATTATCCAAATCATTATTAATCTCACCCACTCTACTCATCAGTCTGTCTGAAGGATTCCTGCATGGGCTAAGATTCAGCACATAAGGCAACAATTTTTGAATTCCAAATGGCTACATTTACCAGAAAAACTTTCTTTCTGTCAGAGTCCCATTGCAAATGTGCTTCAACTTAAAACGCCAGTCATAACACTCCATCAAAACCTGAAGCCCTGCCTCCTTTTTCATGAAGGATTTATTCTGGCATAGCTCTCCTCAAGTCAAGTAGAGACACCACCACTCTGAACAAAAGCTTCACAGCTTGACTCAATAAATTTGTCATCTTTGCATAAAGAAGTGGATAAAAATGCAAACAAGTCATTGTCCTGACGTGTCACATACCTTATAGGAAGGATGCTTCATTCAGCCTTTAAGTGGGCCACGAGATCAACACTGATTGATGCTGCCAAGTTTAAACCTTTAGTCACGGTAGTCCTACAGCCATCCTCAGATCTCTCTGCCTTAACAATCTGCGGTGGCCACGCAGGGATATTTGAAAACCCAGCTCAAGTTTGCAAGTACTGATGGATTTTTGGCACTCACACTGGCGATCCAGTCTCCTACCCTGCCCCATCTGACGGTTTGGTGGCAACATATCCAGGTACATCCACCCCGAGTGCTGAAAGCCTGCCAGACACAATCCCAAGAGTCTCCACCCCACCACTGTTTTCTGCCTTACTGCCAGAACATAACATGCTTCCTCTCCTTTCTATAGATAAGGTCTGACAGCACCAGAAAATGGGCTGTTTACTGATGCACAGTGAGGGTGGCCCTGGTGCCAGACTGTAGGATGTAATTAAGATATGGGCAGGTGACTTCCATATGGCATGGTCTGACCAGTAATGTGAAGAGACCTTATGCTAGACTAGTAAATTGTCGTGTCATATTTCCAGGGAAGGTAGATGGTACTTTTAGGCCATGTCACTGTACTCTCTGTGCTGCATTTGACAGAATACTATTTCGAGTTTAGCAGTATTTTTTCAGAACCTGTAGACCAAAATACCCAACATAATTAATTTACACCCTTCTCAACATCATCAAATATTGACCTCTGGAATTCATGGGCATTCAGTGTAAGAGACTGTTTGGATTTGAGGTAGATGTCATTGTGCAATAAAATGCTCATGTTTGGAGTTGAAAAAGACAATGATTTAGTGGAGTATTGATTTTTTTTTTTAAGGAGAAGGAGAATTGCAATTGGTGATTGGAGTTAGTCCAGCCAGAGATGAGGCAAAGCAAATGAGAAGATTCATCTACTTACGTTAGGTACTTAGTTTCCCTTACTTAGATAATTACTTCTCTGACATTGTAGAAAACCTTACAAACAACAAATGCAATGTCTCTGTGAGGTATGGGAGCATTTTTATCTTCCATTATGCTCACAGCACAGGCCCCAGGAGGTTGACGCAGTGCCCACACAATTTGGTGAGATCACTCTGTGAGTTCTTAGAGCACTGCAGCTGCCATAAAACCAGAGATATTGTTGACCAAACAACCTGATTCAAAGGGTAATTCTCACACTTGCCCCATTGCGGATATGCCCATGCTTCTTGTGTTATCTGATCCCAACCCCCAGAGGTGCAAACACTCCTGGTGTTGAAGCCCCTGCAGGCCTCAGCTTCCCACTGACCATGGTGCTGTGGTATCATGGCTGATATGGGTGAACAGAATGGGATCTTTCAGAAAAGAGCTTGATGGCACCACCCATGTTGTTATTAAACACAGGGGATCACAGGTAGACTGCTCTCCCCTGTACCAGGAGCTCTGAAAACCTCTAGAGAGACCTGTTAAATTGAGGGTACCAATCATGAACCTTACTTGCTTTTTTTTGGGTGAGATATAAGACAGTGAGTAAGCTAAGAGTTTGCCCACAGCCCCCTACATCAGAATAAAAAGCAGATGTTGTGAAGTGCAAAAATATTTTGCAATTGTCAAATGCAAAAACTTCTGTTCTCAAGTGCAAGGAAGTTATAATGGTTTCCTGCAGAGAGACTACTGGCAAGGGGAAAACCTGAAAACCAGCCCACTTTTCATAGCATTGTCCCATTAGTGACTAAAAATAAAACTTTTTCAAAAGTTCCAGAATTCCTCACTGGGGAATACACATATATAGAGGTATTTCCATATCACTTTTTCATTTGAGCCAGCTCAGATTAATCTGAGACCACACACTGAAGGACTGGTCACTCTCTTATTACAACAGCTGTCTGGAATCCCCTCAGATTAAATGTGTCCAGACCATCACTGGTCTATGGCTGGAGTACATTACTGCAAAAAACCCAGAAAGCTTATAAATGTAATGTGGACAAAATCTTTAAAAAAGGTAAGAAATATAGTCTGCACTTTTAGCACTGACTTGGGGTCTACAGAAGTCCAATAAATAAAAAATAAGAGCCACTAGCCTCTCATTTACTCTGTCAGGTCTCAAATCCTGATTATGAGCTATCCATCCATCTTCTTGGTAAAGTGGATCTATTACCATCATCTATAAAAGAATAAAGATAAGACAGTACCAGAAGAAAATCAACTAAGTGGAAAATCCAGAAAACAATGTGATGGTTTTGCCTTGTGTCCTATTATTTTTCATACTGTCCTTTACCAGCTTATTCCCCTCACTGCCAGCTCACCTGCCTGGATCTCAGGCCATTGTCCCACATATGGGGCTACCTAGCTGGACAGAGCCCCCAGGCTCAGAGGGGTAAGACCAGCCTGTATAACCCCTATTTGATACAATGAGGAGGTGGGGTAGGCCACTGCAGCTGTGCCCTCGGGGTCTTGCACAAGATGGTGCAGAACTAAGATCTGGCAGACAAGCTCTTGCTACCCAGTGTCCTCAGAACTCCCTGGATTGCTACTTCCCAGAGACTTACTGAGCATATTAACAGTCAAGATGTTGGCCTGTTGCTTAAGTATTTGACTTTCACAAGATCTCCTGCAAATTAAACTCCTTCTAGATCTCCCCAGTAACAAGCAGGATGTCATTTACTTTATGAAGTCTGCACAACCTTTGCAAGACAGTCAGAAGTCATCTTGTTCCTGTCAAGTGGGCAAAGAAGCCAAGGTGGAGGCTTGGTTCTGGCTGCTGGAGGTCTGTCGTGGTTTGGACCCAGCTGGCAACAAAACACCATTCAACCACTTGATGACTCCTCCCCCACTGTGGGATGGGGAGGAGAAAATGCAACAAAAGGCTCCTGAGTTGAGACAAGGACAGGGAGGGTTTGCTCACCCATTATGGTGACTGGAAAAAGAGACTTTACTTCGGGGAAGGGAATAAATCACAGAATCATTCAGGCTGAAAAGGATCTCTATCAATTCAATTTATCACCAAACAAATCAGAACAGGTCAAAGAGAAACAAAAGCAGATCTTAAAAATACCTCCCCCTCCCTTCTTCCTGGGCCCGAATTAGTTTGCCCCCAATTCCTCTCCCTCCTTCTCCACAGCCGTGCAGGGGGAGGAGGAATGAGGGTTGCAGTCAGTCCATCTCTGACACTCCTTCCTTCTCAGGGGAAGGCTTCTCACACTCTTCCCCTTCTCCAGGGTGTGGTCCCTCCCACAGGAGGTTCTCAGGAACAGACTGCACCAGGGTGGGCTTCCCACAGTCAGGGCCTTCTTCATGCACAGTGGAGGTGTGGGGTGATCCATGGCCATGGGTCCACATCTGCTTCACCATGGTCCTTCACAGGCTGCAGGTTTACATCTGCTCTACTGTGGTTCTTCACACACTTTCAGATCCACACCTGCTGATCCACATCTGCTCCATGCTGGCCATTCACAGGCTGCTCCACTCTCTTCCATGGACTGAAGGGAACTACTGCCATCCCACCTCTGGCTGCAGGGCAGCCTCTGCCCTGGCGCCTCCTCCCTCACTGACCTTGCAATCACTGCTTTGGTATTGCTCTCACCTCCTCCTCTCTTCTCCTCTCCCCTGCAGATCCTTTGCCATCTTCCTTTTCCCCTTCTTAATTATGTTAATTGCAGAGGCCTTATCACCTGATGGGTTTGGCCTTGACCAGAGGTGTGTCCAGCTTTGGAGCTGGGGGAGCTTCCAGCAGTTTCTCACAGGACCCACCCCAGGGATCCCTCTCCCACTATCAAATCCCTGCCAGACAGACCCAGCACAAGGTCTCTGCTTGGCTATTGGTGTGGCTGTGTCAGAAGAAGGGCTACAACCCTGCAGATATGCCAGCTGGGCCACTCACCCATCCCAGGGCTGCCTGCAGATTCAGGTTTGGGTGACCTGAGGCAGAATCATCTCCCCACACGTTACCACATTCCTGGGGCTATTCCTATCCCTACCCTGGTAGTAGCATCCTTCAGTACTTCTCGTTTCCTGTGGCACTGGTTGTTACAGCAGGATACATCTTCTGTCCATACTCTGCTGGTTTTGTGGACGCAAACTGCAAGAAGGTGCATGAGGATGTGACTGATCTTTTCACACAGTTTTCTCGGCTGTGTGCAGGAGGAGTCAGAGCAAATGCAAGAGAGGGTGTTATAGGGGCACTATCCCTCTTCCCAAGCGCAAATGCTGTGGAGGGCACCATAAGGCCCTGAGATCCTATCTGAAGTCCACACTGCTTTAACAGCTGGACACTAGGGCTATGAAGAAAACTGACCTTGAATTTCCCAGCAGGGGCACTGCTTTTTCACTGTGTTTTACCTGGAGACCATGCTGAAGACAACTCAGGAAACAGGCAGCAGAGAAGGGTGTTGGAATTCAGGCCTCCAAACGCAGGCCATCTACCTCCTCAACAGGTCATCTTCATCACTGCTGTATCCTCTAATGCAGATGCCTATTCACAAAACAATCCCAATTTAAAACAGAGCAAAGCAAACTTTTTTTTTCTTTTTCTTTTTTTTTTTTTTTTTTTCTTATCACCTACCGGCCTTGGAAGCAGATCATATTATTTTTCTTCCAAGTGTAACAAAACTCCATGGCAGGATTTATTGGTGCACTGATAACACTCTTTATTCAGCTCAGGTGAGAGAACAAAGCAATGCCTCCCTGCTTGCCCTCGAGGACCTTACACAGTGCCTACACAAACATTAGCAGTATGTGTAGCTATTGCACTGTGCACTTACAGAATGGAAGTGTCAATCTGATCTCCTGAAAGGGTATTTTTCATGATGCCTCATGACATAATAGTCTTGTAGCATCTTTAATTTAAAACAAAAGCTCCTGCAGAGGATTGCTCTTACAGTCTTGCCGACCTGAAGAAATCAAGCGGGGAGACTGCATACAGGCAGCAATGCCTTAGAGGATGCTGCTCACAGCTCTTTCATTGTTTGTTTGATGGTAATGCAAAAAAAGAAAAAAAAAAAAAAAAAAAAAAAAGAAAAAAATACAAAGCAAACAATCAAGAAAACTGCAATCAAGATCAGCATCAGTTGTGTTGTGTGCCCCTCAAATACAGAGAGATATGGTTGTCTGTCTGAAAATTGGTAGGCATATTTAACTATCTGCTTTTGATCTTATAGCATCTTAAGGTAACAGCAGCTCTCACTTGGCAGATAGAGCAGAGGCTAAAGAAGCCACAGGCCAGGTCTGCACAGTGTTATCTGCACACACATGCACTACTAACACAATTAAAAGTAGGTGTTGTCAAAGAAAAACTTGATCTGATGCATCAAATCTTATCTCTCTCCATGCATTGCACCCATTCTGGGAGTATTTCTAGCTGAATTTTGGCTCTTTTCCTGAGTTGATTCTCAAAATCCTTAGTCCACTCTTTGCACGTATGTACATGTAACAAGTCAGCACATGGTCACCACATTTATTTCTGCTGTGGAGGCATCTGATCAATGCGCCAGTTACTGAGGAATATTCAGCAAAACTGCACATCTTGAAGCCTCTTTTCCCCAAATCTGAGTCCTCTAATCCTGTCATGCAGAAATGGGCTGAGACTATGGTGTAGCTGGAACAAGGCAACCCTACCCTATCTCACACCACAACAAACCCTCTCCTCCTCTGTATCAATGCAACTGTGGACTGTCTGCTTCCAGACCTATGAACCTCCTCAAAATACACATTTGTGTCTTTCTTTCAAATGGAAGAGATGCCAGAACTAATTTACAGCATGGATCCACAATCTGTTCTGTCAGGGGAAAAGAGTGGATGAAGGTGGGGTGGAAGATCCTGAAGCTGACAATGACATCAGCACTGGGATTTTGGCAGAGCTCCTCCTCTATAGCATTAGGTATGGGCATCTCCTGCTGCTGTCAGGTAACGTATGCACATTCACAGCTCTGCCTGTGAGAGGAACGGGGTGAAAAGCAGAAGAAATAGAGCATATAAAAAGGGGAAAAAGACCGTTAGCTGCGCAAGAACCTTGTTTCTAGGTGCTGACTGTCATTGCTTTTCCTCTCTTTATTCTATTACTCTGACATGAATAATTTAGAAAATAATAGATTAAAAATTAATATATCCAATTGAATCCTTTTCCCCTTTCATACTGCAGGCCCAAAGCTGGCCCTACCCATCTCACAGAATCATAGAATCACAGAATTTTCATGGTTGGAAGGGATCTTTAAGTTCAACTAGTTCCAACCTCCCTGCCATGAGCAGGGACACCTCCCACTAGATCAGGTTGCTCAGAGCCCTGTCCAGCTGGCCCTGAAATCTTCCAGTGAAATACTTAATTTTCCCAGATAAATCAAGTGAATACCCATCAGTAGTCTGTCTATTTTTACACACTTAGGATTTGCATCACTGTATTTTCCAAACCACCTGTGTGTGTGAACTTTTATAGGAAATTTCATTGTTATCTTCCTGATAGGAACACAGAATATTTGGGTCAGGGTGAGGCTAAAGTCTGATACAGTGCACTCAAAATTTTCCACAGTACAGGGTGAATTTTTTTCTGCCCTGGATTGACCATTTCATTGTTTCAAACCTCATGTAAATTGCTTGTGAACTCTTTATGTTGGGGTCATACTCCGCTTTTACCCTCTCCTGTTTCTCTCTTATTCTCATTCCTTACCCTTTCCTCCCACTTATCTTTTATTTCCACTTGGACTGTGCCTTCCTACAAAAGAACAACCTCAGATCCCCAAAATGAAACACAAATCTCACAAGATGCATGCAGTTAGTCTTGTATCTGCTGTGGTCACATTATTTGCTGTGCCAGAACATTACACCCTGTTCTGCCTGGGTTCAGAGCTAGATTAAGACATTTTGGCAATTTACACCATACTACTCTCTCATTTTTGATAAAACTGCTTTGTGTCCCACCATCTCCCCTGCCATGAACACTTAGCTTCCAGGCTGGAGAGACACAGGGAGATAGAGCACTTTGTGGGCTGGGGGCAGGTCTTCTCGTCTCCACTGGGCTCCCAGGCATCCCCACTGCCCAAGTGTGTTCCTTTGCTTCTGATACAGAAATGAAGCAGCACCATCAGCAGATAAATTCTGAACAATTCAGGTAATTCTGAAAAAGTGGGATCATGCCAGGAACATGGCCTTGCAATCATGTTTCATTCCAGGATGTTTCATCCTCTCTTCCTCAACTCTGAGGAGGCTACAGTCCCACAGGAGCATTCAGTAACCACCACCACCAGTTCCTGGGCAGTATCAGGAGCCAAAAGGGCTCCTGCAGCATATTCATCTCCTCCTAGTACCCCTCTTCTTAGTTCATCAAAGGCAAGGTCTCCAGCCTACTCCTTACTAAAGCCTAGCTTGTTCTGTCTGTCTGTTTGTCCATCAGGAAGTAGCTGATTGTTTTCCAGTGTCCGTCGCACTTTGGTTCCCATTCTGCTGGCTCTTTAATAGTTGTTCATTTTAACAAATAATTTTATAAATAATTTTTATGGTTGACTAACATTGTCCCATCCCACAGTGCACAAGCTGGCCTTGCAGAGCAGTCGTTTGCAAGCCTTGTCCCCTGACAGAGCTGCACTTTCCATGGTGCACCTGATCTGCGACTAATTCATGGCTCAGCTGGGATTTCTGTGGCATAAATAGTATTACACCATTATGAAATGACAATAGATGCCAGAGTTGTTATCCATGGAATTGGAGACTGAGGGTGCAACTTCTACCAGACTCGCAACAATGAGGTTTGCAAGCATAACCAGATCCTATTGTTAATCTCAGCTCTGTTTGGGCATCTGTAACAACTGGTTATGTTGCAAGACCATGATGGCTTCCAAGTAAGAAATCACAGAGTTCTCATTATGTGCTGAGTGTTCATCACATCAGATCCATTTCTCAGCATTTAATGTTAATTACTAGCTTGGTTTTATATTAGCTGAGAGCTAAATGATGTAGTACTGCAGAAAACTATTAAGATCTGCGTCACATAGGCAAACATAACCATCCACTTCCAGAATGCAAAATGGATAATCAGTGGGTACAAAGGAGTTCTCAGAAACCCCAGCTGAATGCATTCAAGAGCAGTGCTTCCTCTTTAATGGGCTCTCTGCCAGAATGACACATCACTCTGCCTCACTGAAGTCATTTATAAACTGTCCTTCACAACACTTTTTTTCTCTCCTGCTTGTGTTGCCTCCCCTCTCAGGGACAGTCGCAGAGGGATGATGCACCTGATGGTAAAACACTGCACTGTTCAGAAGAGCCAAACTCTTGGACAAAGGAAGAACCTAACTCCCCTCAGGACTAAGCCTGGAGGAAAAGGGAGGGCAGGGCAATATGAAAGGCAGAGCTACACAGAAGGAGCTGGCTATCAACCAAATTCCCAATTCTTTGAGGCTGACGGGGGTTTTCCACTCAAAAGCACCGCCTTGGTTTCAGACTGTAATGAAATATATGAAAGCATCCTGTGTAGTTCCCTGCATTCCTGGAGAAAGCCAGGCCGGAGATGGAGGTTGAAGTAAAGGTCTGCAAGGTTTACATAGCACTCCCTTGGAGGGATGGTGCTGAGGTGTTTCAAAGAGAGTGTTTAAAGGGAGGGAAAGGAGATTCTTAAAACCTCTGTGTACCTTCCCCTCCCTTCCGCTCCTTCTGCCCAAGCACGCTCCCATGCAATGAGTCAATGGTGGTTGTCACAGACTTGGGATCCCCACTGTACTTCTCCACACACAAGAACACTTGCTTCCAACACAGACATGAAAAACTAGGCACAGAAACAGAGACGCAAGAGAGCACAGGACAATTTTAGCCACCCCGTTGATCCAACAAACTACTGACAAGATTTTGGCCTGCAGTGTTCAAACAAGAGTCTTTCTGAAAACAGGATCTGGAAGAAAGGGAGAAGACTTTCCACATTTTTAATGAGGAGTTCCTCCCAAGCCCGAGGAGAAAATAGCAGAGGTGCTTACTTGTGGTTGATGAAGGTGGAAGTCAGCCTCCTGACCGTGAATGAAGGTTTATTAGTAGGGTGGGGATAGGCTCTAATAGAACTTGCAAGTGAAGAGAAATTATTTCTGACTGATATCACAAAGAGACAAGAGCCAACACAGGGATGTGATCACCACAAAGAGAAAGGAGCCAGCAAAGGAAAAGTGGGGATGGAGTAGTTCAAGTGGTGGGCTAAGGAAATGACTGGTGCAGCAAAGCTCCTGCTGTAATAAAACCAAAGAATATACTGGATGCTGAGAAACTCTAAATACAACCAAGCAAAGTTATATGTAGTTGGAGTATGAACAAGAAATCGACAAGGCATAAACTTGTCATGTTTATTTAAAGAGAAAATACTAATACTTAGATCATCAGGAAAAGTGTTTCCACTAATATCTGAAAATCCTTATACCAGAAGGACTGTTATGCCTTTCTCAGGAAAGAGGAGTCAGCTTTTCTTTTGGATAACTTGCCCAGCAATTACCTGATTCACCAAAGCAATTCCTTTGTCCACTGTCAGCTGCTTGTGTGGCTATTTATATATGGCTCTACAAATGTTCTATACTTACAGGCTAGATATAAAACTACAGACTCATGTCAAAAGCACAGACAAGGCCAAGCAATTTCTAGGCAAAATCCCTTAGCAGAATTTTAAAAGTCTGCCCTGCCTTTAACCAATTCTTTGTTATGAGATACAGAACCAGATTTTGAATTTAAGACACAGCAGATCTGGCAGCAGAGTTTAAAGTGCTGGTAGTTACAAGGGAAGCATATCTGCTCAGTAGCCAGCTTAATAAAGAGAAACCTTCTGTGAATCCTTCCTAGCTCTAGTTTCTTGGGCTTTAGAGGGCCTTTCCTTTTGTCCCTTTGAACATCCAGTAATTCTGCCTGAATGTGCTAGAGCCCCTGTTACTTCAAAACCATTGTTGGGAATTTCCACAATGGGAGCTTTCTCTTACAGTTGGAGGAAAGGGTGGTCTCTGACAATGAACTTCACATACGTGTGGACAAAAAATGCATTGTGTGGCTTGCCACTTGCCTTTGTTTCCCTGTTTTGCAGAATTTGCTTCTCTCATCAACCTGCCTAGGGCTGCCAGTGACTAATATTGCCCACATGGTTTAGAATTTGTGAGTTAAATGCTGAGCTTAGAACACAGAACATCTTCCTTCACAATTAAAATGAGTTTCTAACCGGGGAAAAATAAGGCAGTAAATCTCCAAGGAAATTTAACTTGTCTGGCAAGCTCCTCCCTGTTTCAAGACTTTGTGACCTCTGAGAAAAAAATGCACTACAAATTTTGTTACTATAGCTTGTTCAGTAATTCAGCTAAATCCTATTGAATGACTCAAGTTACTTTGTTTTCATCTTTAACAGCAGACATAGACCTGAACACTCCTGTAAATTGAAAGCAAATGTAGGTTAAATATTCAGCTGGGATTTCTCTACCTACCCCAAAAACTATTTAACACTTTCTCTCCTCCTAGAAGCACCAACAAACTCCTCCTTGTTAGGAAAAAAAAATACTAGAACCACAGATGAGCTTGGTTTACTACAGGGTAAAACAAAAATGCAACAGCAGTGAAAGATTAAGAAGAAAGCATACAGAAAAATAAAACTTAAGTCACCGCATCAGAAAAATACCTCAAGTTTTTCAGGCATGCTATTTTTTCCACAAGCTTGTGCTAAGAGCTCTCACATAAGCACCCAGTTGCAGCAACCCATAGGACCAACCAAATTTGCTAAGCAAAAGTAAAATTGTCTGGAACAACTGTCCTGAGTTGGGATGATGGAGGCAGCCACTGCAGATGTTTTGTGTTGCTCTCACCTACCACCAAGCCTGAAGGAAGCAGGGATTTTTGCCACCCTCCATCACTGTTGAAAACCTCTACCTCTTTTGCTCAGTGCAACTATTTTTCAGGCATTGCTTTGCCCACAGAGAAGCATATTTTGTATTTAAGATTGGCAAATTACAGGTCAGGAAGCCATTTGACTCAATCATTGAAGTACCATGGCTAAGAAAATAATTTTCCTTTATTTTTTCTTTTTAAAATACGTGATACACACATTGTACATATGTGTCAAAAATACATTTGAGTCACCATTTGGGGCAAGTGGACATACTCTGGCTGCTAGGCATGCTCTTCCAGGCCATGGCAGCATGGGTGAGCCCATTTCAGTTTACCTACTTCTTCCTTCTGGCTTAACTCTGGACAATTCATGGCTTTGGAGACTTCTTCCACCCATCTCCAGGATCAGATGAACTCATTTGGGGTTATTCCAGTGGTGCATCACTTGCAATAGGAGTTTTAGGAAGAGCAAGGAAAGCATCAATTTGAAGCACACAGGTCCTTGTGGCATGGGGCATCCTTTTCAGGCCACCATGATACCCCCATGTGCCCCGTGTCAGGGGCTGTCAGGGCTGCAAGAAGCTTGCTGGCCAGGGCAGAGCAGGACTATCTGCCTGATGAAACAGTCTGTACTGCTGAGCTGCTGCATGTCCTCCTCATTTCTTTCATAGCTTGATGCTTGTTAAGAAGAAAAATTATTTAAGAATCACAGAAGCCTTCTGGTTGGAAAAGACCTGTAAGATCATCAAGTCCCACTATTAACCCAACTCTACTAAGTCCAGTGCTGAACCATGTCCCTAATCACCACGTGTCTTTTGAACACTTCCAGGAATAATGATTCAACTACAACCATGGGCAGCCTGTTCCAGTGTTTGATAACCCTTTCAGTGAAGAAATTTCTTCGAATATCTAATCTAAACCTCCCCTGGTGCAACTTGAGACCTTTTCTTCTTGTCTTGCTGCTTGTTGCTACTAGGGAGAAAAGATCAACACCCACCTCACTACAACCTCCTTTCAGGTACTTGGAGGGCAATAGGTAGAGACCTTATTGCTCAGGTAGAGAGCAATATGCTTTCCCCTCAGCCTCCTGTTTTCCAGGCTAAACATTGCCAGTTCCCTCAGATGCTCCTCATAAGGCTTGTTCTCCAGACCCTCCACCAGCTTCATTGCCCTTCTCTGGACTTGCTCCAGCACCTCAGTGTCCTCCTTGTAGTGAGGGGCCTAAAACTGCACACAGATGCAGCCTCCCCAGTGCTAAGTACAGGGGGATGCTCACTGCCCTGGTCCTGCTGGCCACACTGTTTCTGATACAAGCCAGGATGCTGTTTGCCTTCTTGGCCACCTAGACACGTTTCTGGCTCCTGGTTAGCCAGCTGTCAATAAATACCCTCAGGTTTTTTTCCTTTGGGAATCTTTCCATCCACTCTTCCCCGAGTCTGTAGTGTTGCACAGGGTCTTTGTAACCCAAGTACAGAAAGTGAAGTAAACTTAAAGAAACATAATTTTCTGATGGGTTTACTGATGGGAGTATTGTGTGCTCAGTGTGGTGCAGGGCTATCCTGAAAAGACATTACCTATCCTTTATTTGCAAGAGGCCATTATTTTCATTATTGCTGTATCACTTGCTATTGTTGCTACCATTAAGTGTCTATTAGTAACAACGTCTGTTATTAACTTCTGGTTTTAGGTTATAACTTGGCAATTTTTGTAGTATTTGCAAGGGTGTTAAGGTTGACTTATAAAAATCTCACCCAGGACACATAGTTATTTCCTAAGTTCTGTGCTTTAGCATTACCACTACTGTACTTTGAAAAATAGTTCCACAATGCGGCTTAATCTAAGCTAAGATGGTTTTTACTTTTTAAGATTTCTGCTTCATCACCATGGATAGCTTCAAGGTTTCAAGATAACTGGATGAGATGGGAAGGGCAAGGCATAGAGGTAGTAACATATGTTGAATTTTGTCTCCTCTCTCTTCCAGCTTCCCAGGAGCCTGTCTGAAGTCAGTGGAGAAAGAGAGGCAACACCAGAAGGCAATTTGAGGGACCTTAAGACACTTCAGATCCTAACTGTCTTCTGGAACCTTTTCTCTTCAACACAGCAGGAGTCAAGTGACAGTGGCTTGAGGTACCTTTTAATGTTATCCCCCTTCCTCTTGTTATGGTAAAGCCTGGGAGAGAAACAGAAGAAGAAAATGGACTTCTCCCTGCAAAGATTAGGGAAAGATTAGTTGTGGGAAAGATTAGTTGTGTGAAAGATTAGCTCTGCTCACTGCCTTGGATGATTTGTTTCTATGGGCTGTAACCCTCATGATACCTTCTGTGACAATATAACCAAGCATGAACTTCAGCCTGGAGGGAACAAGCTCCTGAGCAACATAATTTTTCTCATGAAAAAGGGATGGTTTCTCCCACAGAAGTGAGGTCTTCAGATTTCCTGGCATGGGATAGCATCCTACAAGAGCAGCTCTGCTCTCCACTGCATGATGCTCCCAGGCAGCTGGTGGGAGACCAAGGAGTGGCTGAGCTAACAGGATCAAATCTTTCAGGCACCCTGAAAGACCTGGGTCAGCTCAGTTTGCTAGGCTGTAAGTGGACAGAAGCATAGCCCTAGCCTCAGGGGCAGAGCCTGCACTGCAAAATGAAAGAGAAAGGAAGACCAAGGAAAATCCACTTCATCAGGGAGAAAGTTGATAATAGAGTTAATAATTAGGAGAAATTATGTCAAACCTTTCAAGGCTCTTTGACTGTAAGTCACCAACCTGGAACACCTTAAAGAAGAGTGAGTGTGGGTGTGCAGCAGAGACAGATGCCCCCAATTACAAATTATCCAGGCTTAAAAGAAAATTGTTTAAAGTTTGCTGTCTTACAGATTTCACTGGTAGGGTTACTTGTCAAAGGAAGTACATGTGCATTGTACTAATGTTAGCAATGAGTGGGATTTACAAATGACATTTATCTCCAACATTGAAAGAATAATAGCTGAAGGGCTAAGGAGTGCTTGTTTGGCTATTTCATTACTCTGGTATTGTCAAAAACTGGAGTACTCTATCTATGCCTTTTTTGCATTCTGAACTGTGACAAATTTGTCAAAAGATAAAAAACAGAGATGCACAGAGGGAGAGAGAAAGTGCTATATATAAATATGTGAGTGTGTGTATGTATTCTAGCATAAATTGAAAGCATTTTCCAATATTTCCCCTGAATTATTACAATTATCTCTTGTAGTGTGGCTAAAACCGTGAATATGGTGTTGTCAAATATGACCAAGAGGTAGCAGTATCAAAGATGCTGCATTCTCACAAGCAGCCATTAAAAAAAAACCAAAAACCTAACCCAATAAACAAAAACAAAAAAAACCGACAAAAAATAAAAAACAAACAAACAAACCCCCAATCAAAACACAAACAAACCCCCAATCAAAACAAACACCCAAAAAAACCCCAAACCTCGACTATAAGAGCAATTACACTACAAGAAATGCTGGATGGTGAGCTGAGTTATTAGTAGATTGCTAAGAATATTCCTGGTCTTGTCTGGCTCCCAGAGGAGCTTCTTCTGGGGTTCACACTTCATTAGAGAGCAGAAACTCCAGCCCCTGGTCACTGTGCCATCTCCCTCAGTTCTGCTCCTCTGACCTACTTAGTTGGGTTGGTGTTGCTATTTTCATGTGAAGGATTGAAAATCAGCCTCATCATTACAGCAAAGAGCATTATCCTGTGCTGTTTTCCATCTAGCCCCAAGAATAACTCTGATGTCATCAGGGAGCTCTCTCTCTGGCAGCCATCTCCTCACTGCCAGCTTGTCAGATAAAAGGTCAGCTGGCTCTGCCAGCTCCTCAGATGGACCTAACATATGTGGTCCTCTGCTCACACCCAAACTCCCCAAATAAAGCAGCCCCGAGAGAAGCCAGATCCCACTTTCTTCTTCTAATATCCCATTCAGCTGAGAACCTGCCCTCAACGATACCAGACAGCTGCAGTCCTCAAAAACACATTCCAGCTGGGATGATGCTGGTGTTTGCAGTCCAGCCATTCCTCCTCCACAGCAAACATCCCATGAGGAAGCCACAGGAAGGGGGAGTACATCCCCATCCTCATCTCAGGGCTTCCCCAGCAAACAGCTTGTGGGTGGCTTCCACATCCGTCCTGCTGCAGGACTGACATGGAGGGAAGGGAATAAGGCAAAAAGCTGGGACCCAAAGTGCTGGATGGTGGTCTGGTGCGTGTGGATGGAGTACAGACTGGTATTTGCCTCACCAGTAAAAGACAGGATATTTTGTCAGTCTTGAGCAATTTGTCTCCCAGCTGCAATAGAGTTCCTTACATCAAATCACTCTTCTGGAAAAAAAAATAAAAAATAAAAAAATAAAATAAAATAAAATTAAAAAAAGGTAAGAAATTTCAGGGTGACCAAGCGTAGCCCCCCAGGAATCTGGCCCTGAAGACACTGTCCTAGCAAACCTCATTCATATTGTTAACCACAATGGCCATTTTGCCTGAGGAAAGACAGAGTAAGGACTTCAGAGTTTGGCCCAAATCCTAGACTATATAAATAGATTTCTATGAATCAAAGCTCCATTATGTAAGACATAAAAATAAGAGAACAAATGAGGGAAAATAAGCTGAACTTCTGAGTCTGCAGTGAAGCATCAGCTCAAGAGTTTGGGCACTGAGTCAAGACACAGATCTTTTTCTTTTTTTTTTTTTTTTCTTCCCCAGTTTGCCTGCTTTGCTTTCAAAGTGACTCATCCACACACTCCCCCTTTCACTGGCACTTTCCATGCTGTTTCAGACATGCCTGTACATTTTAAAGCTCAACAGGACCATCAACACTGCCTGTTTTTTGACTCTGCCTCTGCATTTGCATTTCTGAAGTAGAGGGGAGAAAGGGACCAGTGCAAGCAAAAAAAATGCCTCGAACACAGCACCAAGGTTAAAAGAACCCTGGTGCCAGGCATGCTGCAGTTTACAATGAATTGAAATGTGACTAAAGGCAGCATGTGACAGCCATCTATATTTAGCGGTGGCTTTTGCTTTTGCACTCTTTGAGATACCCTGTCAGAAAAGCATCTATGTTTGTGCACCTCAGCAGAAGAATGAGCCCCTGAAGGTGTAGGAAATCTCCCACAATGGCTTCGTATACATTCCAGTTGTTGCTGGGGCATTTGTTTATACACGTGTCAAGCTGGCTTCCCTCCCTCTCTCCCCACCTCTGGCACATTCTCATCCCCTCTCTCCTTTGACCAGGGACTATTTTTAGCTCGTTCAGCACAATCATTTTACCATTGGATCTCCTTGTCACACCTTTTCCTCAAGCTGTTAAAAGAGAAGGTTTGAGAGCAAATCACGGTTCCCCTAGGAGAAGTGCTGTGGTTATCATCCCTGTAAGAGATGAGATACCTACTCCATTTGCTTTTTTCTTTTCTCAATTTATGTTATTTGCATAGTCAAATAAGTGAGGAATGAGTGTCTCATACAAGGTAAATTTATGTTGAATATAAATTGATCTGAAGTGTTTTCTTTGGTTAAGACAGATTCTGTTAGTCAAAAAAAAAAAAAAAAAAGGAGAAAAAAAAAAGTAAAGAACAATATATATATATTTTTTAAATTATCACTCTGAACTGTTGTTCTTTTGAGAGAGATATTCTTTTTTTTCCCTTTTATTGTAGCTTTTCTCTTCTGTTTGGTAAATAAATGCATTTCTTATGTGCACTTGTATTACATGCATCCTTTTAGGTTTATAAATAGTCACCGAAAATGATACTTTTTTTCACAGTCCTCTTTCTAGTCTGTTTAAAGCCTTGCCTGACTGCTTTTAGAGAGGGCTTAGCGACATTTAGATAACAGGGTGATGAATGCATATAAGAACTTGAACAGCCCTAATAGTCTAGCAGGGATAAGAATTAGAGCATTCCCAGTATTACAGATTTCCATAAATAACATAAATTAACATCCCAGCTATTTCTGCGCAATAGCAGCTACAATGGCCTTTTATTTCACTCCCTTTTCCTCCCCATTTGCTGAATCAATATTCAGCTGACATTCTGGGGATGGCATCTATCTTTTGCAACAGGCTGCACAAGCACAAAGGATGTTGTATAAGTTTACTGGGAAACAGTCACCAAAATATTGGTGACTGCAGCCTCCCAATGCTCCACATAGGCCTCTCCACTGGGAGACTTGCAAAACAAAAGTAAGTCTTGTTTAACAAGGAGTTCTATATATTGTCAGCCCCAGACAGGATGACAATATCTGCCACTGAACCTATGTCAGCTGTGAGACTATACAAGAGTAAAAAGATCTCTTTGCATAGGCCAAGGAGGGGAGAAAACTCTCATCCTCCAGACTTTGCAGAGATTCTTGGTCCACAGCCCAGCTCCAGACCTCTACTCTGTGTTTCCAGGTTTTGGACATAGTATTTTGTGTGCTACCATAGCAACTGATGCTCACATATCTGCTAGCAGATGGCACTTTCAGGAAGCAGTCCTGAAAATGTCTGTGTAGTAATCTCTGCATCCTTTGGACATTCCATAGATAAATTTCAGACATGCCTAGCTGTCATGTGGCTTCATGAAGTAAAGACAGAGCAAACAGGGAGATGCCTTACCAGTGACACCACCAGCCATACTGCTGAAATCCACAGGTAGGTTTTAAAAAGCATAGAACAAGTAGACACATGGAAAAACATGATATAATGGAGAAGAGCCATAATAGCTGTTGTGCAGGGAAGTCCTATCTAACTAATGTACTAAAGTTTTCTAAAGGAGGTAATGAGTAGGTAGATGTAACTCATCTGACTGATAAAGTAGGAACAGATTTTCAACAAAGTTTTACAACATGACTTATCAAGAGCCCTTAAAGATGGTAAACTAACTTAAAGATGGGAAAGTTTTCTCATGGATTACAATTACAAGAAACAAAGAGGAAGAATAAACCTTAGGGACCTTCTGTGTCATTAAGCGTATTCACTAACCACCTAGAAAAGGCAAGAGAGTAAGCCAATGAGGTTTACTGATGATGCATTGAAGACAGTGAAGCTGTAAAAATAATTGATGACAGTGCAGAACCACAGTTCAGTGCTATGGTACAAAACAACAGGGCAAAAAGACATCAGACAAAATTCTGTGTCTATTAACACAACACCTATCCATACAGGGAAAAGCAACTCTAGCTTCAGAGATACAGTGATGGGTTTTGGGCTACCTGTTACCCCTCAGAAAGGTAATCCTGACATTTACAACAGCCTTTTCTACAGACATGTTAAGTCCTCAGTTTAGCAGCACTAAAAGAGTAAATGGCATCTCAGGAATAATTAGAAAAGGAAAAGAGACCAAAAGTCCTTGTTATTTCCATATCTTGAACCCTCTGTGGAGTTGCATTCCTCCCATTCACCTTAAAAAAAAATCAACAACAAAAAAATTCAATTACAAAAAGGACAGACATGCAATATATGTGATTAAAGATATGGGAAAAAAAAGATTCAAGAAGAAGTAAATAACTTAGAATCTTTTATCTCGACAGAGGTGAGCAGGGAGATGACAGGCAACTAGGAATCCCTGAATGACATGAAGAAATTTGCCAGAAAATGACTATTCACCCTTCCTGTGTAATGGGAAGTGCACAGCATCAGTTCTTGAACGTACCAGGTGTTTGTTTCAAAACAAAGGTGGCACCTTTTCACAACTCAGAGTTATACTGAGGAACTGGTTCCATGGCATGCTGTAAATCCCCAAATCTTCATGGGTTCCAAAAAGCAATTGGGCAAAGTCATAGGAAAAATCATCCTGACTTATTATTCACAAAGATACCACCTCCAGCTCAGGAAGTTTCTGGTTAGAGATTTTCAGAAGCTGAGAATATACCAGCATCACTATCACCCCAAACCCACTTTGCTATCCACTGTTATAGACAGGGTACATAGCTAGCTGGCTGGGCAGCCAAAGTCCTCTGCTGCTGCATCATTTGAGCCATAGGAACTGACCTCAGCCTGTTCTAAATGGGAGGTAATTCAGTGTTTTTCACTGAAAGCTAATCTCCATCAGCTGCTTCAGATTTACCATAAATTTATAAGAGCCCACACACAGTTATGGATCCTGCCCTGGTATTGTATGCTCTTTTACTTCAGACTGAGAGGGGCACCTTACAGAATGCATGAAAGGAAGCAGAATACTTGGTGTTAGGCTTTTGCAAACCCTCTGGACATGATTATTTTCCTATGTTTTGTCTTCTTTCTTATTTCACCTGAAATATCAGTAGTGATGCTTCCTTTCTAGAGAAAATGAAGCTTTGCTGATCCACTAACCTCCCTCCTCCATCTGCTGTTCTTCAGCAGGAGCTGACTGCCATTTGGCCTGAGCTTTTCTAGTGGAATAAGTAAGGGTCAAACTCTGAAAACTGGATTCACCCTACGTTGTACCTCATTCAGATACAAGTCACATCGCAATAATTGCCACTGCTTAGAGGATTAAAAATTATAAGGCTAATAAGCATGAGAATCTGCCCCTGATGTACTAAGTCTCTTTTTTAAGAGACCTATTTAGTTCATCTTACCGTGGCTGCTGCCCCATTGAAGCCTTAAAGAGAACTCATAAATATAAAAATACCCAAGAGTGTGGCAGAGAATCCTGCCCTGAATAATTGTACTAAAATGTTCTAAAAGGGACTTAATTTCCTTCTCGATAGAGTCAGTAATACTTTGAAGAGAGAAGAATGAAGGTGAGGACATGCATTACATTCTGTGGAGGTACAGAAAGAAACCTTTTTGCAGGGAATATGTCAGGGGAATATGTCTAAAAGGACTTATATCTGTGAAAATTTGACCTCTGATTTTGCCAAGGTCAGTAAAACCTACTGTGATTCGTTTTGTAAGTGTCGGTCACACAAGTTAAAGCTGCCTCAAGGCAACTTTAATTTCTCTACCCAAATGCAACAAGACATGATGTTTCTGTAAGGTTTGCAAAATCCTCCTCTGTGTGGAGGAGCAAGATTATCTGGTCCAACATTTGTTTATGGTTTATTTAGGGATCCAAAACAAGACAGTTCTTTACTATAAATTCATACAGAGTGGCAGATCAAAAAGCCATTAAGAACTGTTAATGTAACATGAAATAGGCTTCTTCAGTTTCCTGGCTCATGCTGTTCACAGGTGGGTGTTGTTCTTCTCCTAGGCTCTTTGGCAATTTGTGCCAGAAGACCCTCACATTACACAGTCCTGCAGTGCCATTTGTTGAGGGAATCTGTTAGAATTCTATGTTACACCATTTGCAAACTATTTCTTGGGTTAAAGCTGAGAAGAAGAGGGGATGGGTCTAGCACTGCCCTGAATGCCTTTATATGGCTGTTCAGAGGCTGTTGTAATTGCTGCTTTTAGAGAGAGAGATGGGCATACAGGGTCACACCATTACCCATTCCTTCGAGCATTCCTGGTTCTTAGTGTCTGAAAAATGAGCTCCCAACATCCACTGCACTTGTGCTCACATGGGATTTCTGTATTGTGCTAGGAATAGGAGGGTTCCCATAGAAGGTTAAAGCATTTTGTGTCCTGCCTAAGACTGGCCAGTTCTCGATGTTTCTGAGAAAGATGCCAGGATATCACTAAGTAAATGTGGATTAGCGTGATCTCCAAAACAGTTTCCAATTTGTCTGCACCAAAAAAAGAAGGTGGCTTATCATCTGCCATGTGAGAATTTAGCTTCTGAGATTTTCCAGTTACCTTACAGAGAATAGCAATACATATTCTTCTATTGATGTAAATGTCTAAATGCCTGATAGTACCTTTACTTTCTTCATGTCTTATGGCAATGAACTTCACAGATTGTTGAAAAAGTATTTACCATTTACTGGAAATGGTCACCTTTCAGTTTCACTTTTTTTTTTAACTCAAGCAGTGCTAGTTGCATCATTTGTGTGGTAAAGGAGGCTTCTCCCTGTCAGTTTTTACTCACTTTCTGTCTAAATGAGTGTAATGTGGATACATTGAAAATAGAAAAATTGCCTCTTGAATCAGCGAAACCCTTGCTCTGTCATTTCTGTTTACACTGTTTAAAATGTATTTCCATTATTTCCATTAGAAAATTACACCCAAGCTCACATGAGGGGTGCCGGCATAGTTTACTCTCTTTAAAATGTATCAAACTTATTTCCATCAGCAAAAGCCCCTCCACACCAGCACCACCTTTTCCCTGTTTACAGTCTTTAAATATATCAGGACTAACCTCATCAAAATGCTAATCAGAATGTCTCCTGATAAGCCGCCAGACAGTAATGCAAATTGGTAGCAAATACAAGAACTCCAGGAAAACCGGAATCCAAAGGAAAGAGCCGCAGCTATCAACTCGCAACCTCTGGCAATAATTGATGAAAAGAAGGAACTTTTGACTAAAAAAATTCAGAGGAAAAAGGGGAAAACCAGAAGAGAACAGAAGGGAATCAGCAGCATGCCAAAAGCCTAAAGAGTAGGGAAAAGCAGCGACCAACACCAGGAAGCAGCACCAAGGAGCAGCAGAGAGCATCCTCACCACTGAGTTCAGAGAAACAGCGATCCCGTTGGCGAGGAGGGGATTTTCTTGTAAAAAAGGCTAATTGACCTCTTTCTTTTCTTAATAGCCCTTTCCCTGGGGTGATAAACTGTTTAAAAAACGGTTTCCCTTGCATTTCTCTCCCACTATTAACTCCTTCCTAAGACTCCTTGCAACGTGGTGTCATGTTCCCTGAAATACACCGCTGTAATTCATTCAAGCCATAAAGCTGGTTACTTTTGCAATTTGTAGGACCTACATGCAGAGTGGCTAATATATCCTCACACAAAAAAATTATAAAATATTAAGAGTTATGGCCCATGACACTGAGGAAGCCCAGCTTTTTTTGACTTTCCATCGAGAACCCTCACATCACCTTAGCTGTTTTTTACCCTCTCTAGAAAGACTGGCTTACCACTACAGCGAGCATACCTTGCACAACAGATTACCTTATAATGCCTTTGCAGATGTAAACAGTATCTTTTTAACAGTATCTTTTAATTGCCTGCAGCATCTTGGTTGTTTTCTAGTAGCTGTAGTATACTGTGTGGTGTCTTGATGTTGCTGTTTACAAGGACACTCACAAATCTCCCTGGTTCTTTTGGAAAATCTCAGTTTGGGTTAGAGCTGTACAGCAGGGCCCAGCCCAGGCCTCCCGTGGTGAGGGGCTACAGAGATGGCTGAGCTCAGGTGGAGTACCATGACTGAGCTGCAGTGAGACAGCATTACTGCTTCCAGGAGGTGATGCCCAGCTTCCTACATCTCTACATCCTAGCTGTGCAGTTGCACTGACTCCCATCCTGCAGCACTGTTACTTCTTGGATTTCTCAAGGAGCTGAAGCAGATCATGAAACTAGAGCAAAATTGAGATCAGAAGCAAGGATCTTTGTAATGGATCAGGTAGCTGGATCACCTCCACAGTCAGTCTGATAATCAAAGCAATGCATGCCAGGAAGAGGGAGACAGTCCTGGCCAGCAGCAGCAGCAAGAGGAGGAGGAAGGAGAGGGGAGAAGAGGAAGAAGATGGCATCTGTCAGCAGCACCAAGCCAACAGAGGACTTCCAGGGAGGAGACAGGAAAATGCTTTTGATGCAGCTGTTTCAAAATACAGGTAGCTGGACATAGGCAAAAGTGCAAGCCTACAGTTCTGAAGCCAGAAATACTGTTCAAACTATCTGACTAAGAACTGAGGGCATGGAGAAGGGAAATTCACCTCTCCACACAGCTGCCAAGCAAGCACCCCAGCAGATTCACACCTCCAAAAGTGTTACATCACTGTTGTCAACACCACAGTCTCCCTCCTGCCATCTTGCCCCATCTTCTCAGGTCTCTTTCCTGCTCTTCAAAGCCCTCTCTTGAGTCATGAACCAATGACGGGTTGAGTACATCTTTGTGGTTGCAGTGGTTTCCCCTCCTTTCCAGACTGACATATTTCTAACACTTGTTCTAGATAAGGTGCTTGGTGCTTCTCCTTGTTAGTACTTAACCACTCTGAGAGTTGCCAGCCTACTCCCTGCCCTGCAATTTGGAGCCATCAAATACAACTCCCCTCATCCTGTGACTATTGGTTCTCATAATTTTTTGTCAGGTACATTCTGAAAAGTGTCCTGGAAGTGGAGGTACTCAGGGTCACCATAGAACAATCTTGGCCATGCCTCTAAGGTCTCCAAGGAGGTGTAGTGTTTTCTTTTTGCTTTGAACTGCTTTCTCATGTGAGTTTCCTTTACATTCAGATGAAGCAGCAGCTCAGAATTTCACAGGAGGGAAAAGGTACACAGCAGAAAGAGATGAGATACAGAGTATGATTATGCAGGAATCCTGTGCAACTCGAATTGTAGGAAAGTCATCTCATCTCCTTTGCTGGAATGTCTCCTGCTGATGGGTGCAACCCTTTCCCAGTGACTGTGAAAATCTTGATAAGGAAAGTGATGAGACACTCAGCCAGCTAGAGCTCTAAGACTTGGGTTTGCCCTCCCACGCATTTTGGGTGGGCAGGCAAACCACAGACTGTCATCTGTGAAGTCAGAAAGCATTTGGTACATTTAATTACTACATTAGTGCTTGGTAACACTTTCAGTGCCAAGAACTGGTTGAGAAGGGTTTGGGATTGTTGTTCGCGCTTTGTTTTTACCACAACACAACTATTGGGGTAGGAGCTCACACATCTGAGAGCTCGAGTCAGCCCATTAATAGGCACTAACAGCAATAAACAGGTCAGGAAATAGTTGTGGCAAAGCAAAGAGCTGAGTGGCTTTGGCTTATTCTCATACTTTTCTTCTCATTGTTTCTTATTCTGTCTTATCCCATGTACAAGGTTTTCTTTTTGGCAATTTTCTTTTTCTAACAATCATGTTTGTTCTGAAGAAGAAGGAACTAATGTAAACACAGGATCTTTTCAGTTAAACAAGGTCTTTCAGCCCTTCAGAGTTATGCTCCACAGAAATCTCCTCTGAGAATCTGTGCCTGATGCTTCAAACAACACTGTGGGTTTCTCACCCATTTATCAGCAGTGCCCAGATGACTGGCCACAGCTTCATTGTGCTTCCCGTGGTCTGGTCACCCCCTTTCCCAGAAATCCAAAAGAGCAGACAAAATTCAGTGGCAACAAGAGCAGCCAGCTGCTGACCTCCCCCTTTCCCATGGGTGCACAACCCTGACATGGCAATGTGGTATCACTGCAGGGCAGGGGAGCAGAGAGGGATCCCAGCATCCCAAGGAGACAAGGAAAGTTCTTGCCACCTCACCTTATCTGACTCATGCCATTGCCTGGTTTCTCGTCCAGGGAAGCAGCTGGTCCAGGTCTAGCTGTATGAGCTGCTCTGGGCAAGCACCACTGGGTCCCAACCTCTGGAACACACGGTTTGAGTGGGATGTATAGAGTTTGCTCAGCACCTTTAGGAGTTTGACCAGGGCTGTGCTTGACTGGAGACACTACACAGCACAGCCTTGCCTGCCACTAGGGTAAGCCATGGGGAAGAGCGACCTAAAAAGTTTAGGCATTGCTGCTTCACACAAGAAAATTATAATTGCACTTGGCAGTTTCCCTGAGAAAACAAACCAAGGCATCCAGAAGGGGTACACAGATGTTCTGATGTGATCTAGTTAAATATTTGGGTAAGCAAATACAGAACCAAACTGAGCTTTCTGACAGATTTGGAATCTTTTAGGGTTTTTTGTTGTCCTTGGGATATCTGAAACGAGTCAGTCCATGCAAAGTCACTGTTCCTTGATGCTAGGAGATCAGTGATGGGAAAAAAAAAATAGTTGAGAGCTCTTCTGTTAGTCAGCATTTCCTTCCTGATCCCACGACAGGAACTGAGGGATGTGTGTGCCAGACCTCTGCTTTGCCCTCCTGGTGCACACTTGCCTTCTGCTCACGGGGGAAGAGAACCTTCATGAGCCTTCGTGCCACTGTGTATGTGCTGCAAGCCTCCTGTCTGCCCCAGGGCCATGGAAATGTCCTGACACTATACTTCTTCTCAAAACGTGCTCAGGCTTGCAGGATCCATCTTGTGTTTTCTACCTCTTCATTAAACTCTCTGTTGAATCAGAGGCTGAAGGACTGCAGTGCTTGTTGTTCAAACCAAGATTAAGGTACTACTACATGGGTCAAAATGAGAAGACCATTTCCCTTTCCTTCTTTTTTTTTTTCTTTCCCCCCACAGTGATCTCCTTCTAGCAAAGTAGAACTTTCTACCAAAGTAATAAATCTGAGGGCATTTTTGCTCTCCTTTGTTTCACCTTCAAATTCTGCTATCCATATCCCCATCGAGCACAAACACGACTGAACTCATGCATCAAGGCACCACAGTTGTACACCACAGGGAGTTTTTAAGCATGTTGTAAACACACTGTTTTCATTTAGCTTGTAGAGGAGATATTAAGCAGGTTTTGATCAGTGTGAACACATCTGCTTACTGAACCTGGGGAAGATTTTTGTACACAGGTATTTATAAGACTTAACTCGAGCTTCTAAACATATAACAAGGTAAATGAGTATAACCAAATCCTAAAAGCAGTCCAGAGACATTTGCACTGATACAAGTAACCTCATGGAGGTGTGGGTGTGGACAAACTCCCTAATATTTAGCAACCTGCTTTTCTGCAGAGCTAAAATCTGTATCCATACAGATTCATACACAATTTTCTAGAAAGAAGGAGGATGGTTGCCCCTGAGAGCAACACCACTGGGTGATGTTTCACTGAGTCTGACTGGTTCACTGGCACTTCTGAGCTCTTAGCCACAAGCACATAGTGACAGCAACCAACAGGGACCAACAGGACAAAGGACTGCATATTATCTGACCAAGGAGACCAGGTCTGGGCGCAGGGAGGGTGTACAAAGGTAAGGGGGCACCAGCAGCAGTAAACTGGTTTGCCTGCCACGTGGTGCCATCAGCTGGGCTACCATGTCACTTCTGCACCCCTGTCATTCTTCACTGACCCCTCCCACTTCAATACATTATGGTCCAGTACACTGTCACAGTAGGAGCTCTTTTCTACACAGCATCACTGAGTAAAGAAGGGAGAGAAGCTTAATAATACAGAAAGTTAATGCTTTTTTCAACACTGACCTCATAAAAAAAGACCATTCATAAAAACTCTTGTCCCAGATAGCAGTACACTTTCTTGAAATCCTGTGCAAATTCTCCAGCATCACAAAATGGCTTGGTCCTAATCTGGTCCAACCTCCTAGGTGTACCAGAAGGGTATCAGCAATAGGGACCACTAACCCAGACAACCAAACACACAACCCTTCAGACTAAAGGGGTCTAAAGCCTGGGAAGGAGTGACCTGATGCCACCAATGAGGGCTGCTCACTCCTGCTGTTTGGAGTGGAGTTAGCTAGGGCTCCAGGTGCCAGGCACACCATACAAGGTTGTTGAGAAAAAAAGGCAGATAATAAAACAAAATCTGCCAAACACACACAGCAGATGTTTTTCCTTGCAAATGACTCTGGAGTGTTCAGGAAGGTGGGTGAGTGCCCGCTTATCATCTAATATTTATACCCATTTTATTCTGATTCATATCATCCTTGCAGGGTATCAAACTCTCAGAAGGATTTTGGCTAAACCATCCCATGAATGTGAAAAATCAAACTTGTTCTTTTCATTGCTGAAGCTTTTCCCAGCTTATTATAAAACTAATTCCAGGACAGTATTGCTATATCTTCCTTTTACATTTAACCTTCCTGTCACTCTAGTTTTACCACTGAAGGTCTGAAATTCATTCATGCAGAAGCCAACTGTGGACTGGTTGTTGTGCAATGTCTCCTTATTTTATTGTTTAATCTTCTTTTCATTTTGCTCATGTACAACATCTATGGCTACATACCTTCAGCACTTCTATGAAATATCAGATCTTTCCCTCTTCTTCCCAGGAAGGGATGGAGAAAGATCTCTATCCCCTGGCATCATGCTCTGAATGTTATTCACTGTGCTAATAATTGTATCAGCATGTTAATAAGATGATGTGCTTTTAATTGTTTCACTCACTCTCTCTTACACATGAAGTAAGCACTCTAATGGGTTCTGTACCTTTCATCCTTTATTTTATTGCTAATGGTATCTCCAGTAATATAAAATGACGGATGACTGCAGCCTGAGAAAAGCGGAAAAAATCAATGCATCCCGACTCCGTGTGGGAGTGGGCCGGGAGCTGGGGCTGCCAGACACTGCAGTCCCTCTTGGGCCAGGTGATGAGAGCAAAGCAGCAAGCAAGGAAAGGCACATCAGCAAAGCATCTTCTGTAGGGCCAGTGGACAGTGGGGAGCACTGGAGGGAGGCAGTGCCCTGGGTCTCTTTCACCTTCTGCCTTCCAGCCCACTTCTTTGTAAAGAAGGTGGCTCCAGCCACGCTTGATGTACAGAGCCAGAGGCAGGGTGGCTGCTGAATGCGTGGGTGCTGGGTGTTCCTGCTGCAGCTGGGGTCAGCCATGATGTGGACAGTTCTGCGTGGAGTTACTCCAGTGCAAAACGACTGGGTGAGCTGGTTTGTCTGCTCCCCTGGCTCTCCCTGACCTGAGATCCCAATGTGCCTTAAGAAATGAGAGATACTATGGCAAGCTCTTCTCTTGGCTCCAGCAAAAGAGATTTCCACATTGGCAGGGGGAATCTCAAGCTGCACGGGTGGGCAGACCCACGTGTGTTTGAACAACTGTTCCCCAAAACACATGACAGTGTTGGAGGGTGTCAAGTGGAGCAGCAAGCAGTTCTCTGTGTCTTGTGAGGAGCACCTGACAGCCCTCTGTGTGGCTAGAGGAGCACATCACACACATTTCCCAGAAACACAACATCCCTGTGTCACATACAGCCATCGGCCGGCGACGGTGCTAATCATGCACAGGGGCAGCCACCTGCCATTTCCAATTCTCTAGACATCTCTGTTCTCCCTACAGGAAAATATAGCTTCATTTTTGACCATAGAAAAGAATTATTTTTAAAAATCATACTTCGAAAAGATTTATACTCTTTCTTTTAAATCAATGGGAAAGTAGAAGCTAATACATACTAACAAATTTTAATGCATTTGGGGAAGGAAATCCAGAGGTAAAGAGAAGTGTTTGTTTCAAAACAAAATCCCACCCTTTATGTCAGGCTGTAGCCTGGAGTGGGTACTGTACTGCCAAGTTATAAGAGCCTGTAATGGAAATGCTGACAGACCTTCAGCACCACTGCAGCCACAGTCACTCTATAAATAACCTTTACAAATGTCTGGCATGTGAGATGGGTTCAAGTAGCCACTTGACAGAATCTGGCAATTTCACCAGCAATTATCTCAAAAAAACAATCATAGCTGAGATCTGTTTGTCTGCATATTCACCCTTGCAGGTAGTCTGGGTGCCTGTGCTACCTACTCTCCAGTGCCAGATACGCTGCATTAAGGATGCTGTTCTGGCAGGTACATGTTCCCTCCCAAACAAAGCTGTAATATGACCTACTTTGCTCAGTCTAGTACTATTCAATAATAAGTGGTCGCTATTGGGTTTCTGCATGTAGACAACATCAAACACATTTCACTGAAGTGTTTAGCTATTGATTTTACTCAGCCTGGGAACTTCAAAGTGGGTTCTTTCCATGTCATCTTGAAAACACATCCTCTTGCTCTCCCATGCTACAGATTCTCTGTTAGTGCACATGCACGCAGACTCCCCCAGCTGCTGGCTGTCCCTCTGCTATTTGTTTCTAAATTAAGGGCAATTGCTGAATCTCTTTATGCCCTAATGGCAATAACTATAGTGTATAGTAGCATAGGAGCTGTCGCTGCCTCTTGGTTTCCCTACTGTCACCCAGCCATGCCTTGAAAAATGGTTTTTAACCAGATGGCAAAATGAAGCATTGGTCCCAGATAGGATCACCAGGGGCTTGTCAAAATCTATGAGCCCATTTCTATAGCTTCAGGGAGTGTGTTAAGTTTTCACCATGCATTTGTTCTGGGGCTCTGCCTCTAGCTAACAGCTTCGCAGAGATTTTTTGCTGTTCTCCACCTATCGGGGTTGTTTTGTTGGTTTCTTTTGCTTTCTTTTTTGTTGGTTTTGGAAGAAGATTAGACAATTAGACAGACAACCAAGTGGAACAGACGTATTGTTACGAGCTAACCAGAAACTGAAAAAGAACATCATTCACATTCTCAGTAAGGGGAATGCTGTACCTTAAATGCTGTACCTGAGTCAGATTTCCAAGCACAAGGTGATAGTCCTTTTTCTACAGTTCTCCCAGTAATTTTAGGTATGGAGAAAGTGTCCTCTTCCTGTCTCAATTTGTTGCATTGTTTTTCGACATTACAATGCCACAGCTCAATTCAAAGCCAGCTGTATCCACAGTCAGCCTTATGCAGAAAGTGGGGTCAGGAGTCAGGAGGTGATGATGGTCTCTGCACCCTGCCAGAGGGGTACAGACCAGCATCTCCCATCCTTAACTATGATCTGGCACAGGTTCTATATGTGTTATCCTGAGATCCACCCTGCAAAGTCAAGTGTGTGATGCACAATCTGAACAATGAGCAGCTAGACATTAATTTTTAGAGTCTCTTGATGTAATATATTGTTATGGTGAGCTGGATGTGATGTTATCATTACTCTGCCTAGACTAGCACCCCTAGGTCAAATGGCAGTCATTTTCTCGTAGAAAATGAGTTAAGAGCACCACAGCAATTTAAAACCCACAGTTACCAGAAGCAAAGCAGCAGCAACACTCTACTGAAGGAGTTTGTCTCTCTTTCAAACACGTCACGTTAGCTTCTTCATTGTCACAAACAAGTTTTCATGACCAAATGCCATTCCTGATGGTCCAGTAATCTTTCCTCCTAAAAATTTAGGGCAGATAGCATGTCATTTATATTCACACCAATTATTTCCCATAAATATTATTTAGTTGAAAGCCTGAATACAAAAGATGATGTGATACCTATGTAATACTCAAGGAGGTTTGATCCAAAGCAAGACTAACCCCATGGGGCATCCCACAGTAAGGAGAACATTTCATCTGGGAAATGCAGCCAAGGCCAACAGTCATGATGTCCATTACTGTATTCCTTTGCAGCACTTGGGGTTCTTCATTCTTTCCTCAGCTTTCTGCCCAGCCTGTAATAGATATGCTGCCTGGAACTCTGGTCTTTGTACGGATACTGCTTTGGGTATTTCTGCACTTTGGTATTGACAAATGCTGCCTTCTCAGTCAGCACTGCAGAGCACACATTTCTTCACCAGGACTTTGGTGGCAGCAGATGGTTAATCAGCAAATAATGCCGAAGGCAGAAAGGATGGGGTTGTTGTTTTAAGTCAAAATCCTTAAGGTGATGTGGGATGTTAGAGCACTTTCAGCATATATTAAAAAAAAAAAAAAAAAAAAAAAAAAAAAAAAAAAAAAAAAAAAAAGTTAAAAGCTTCAGCTATTACATTTCTTTATGCATAAGATATGCCGATTAATAACTGCCTGTCTCTTTCAAAAGAGCACACTTGATCCACTGTGGTTTAAAGAAGGTGGAGGAAAACCCTTACAGAGAATAAAGATGAGACACAAAACCTGTAGTAAAGGAATGCCTCAGTGGAGATTGCTTTTCTGCATCCTTCCTGCTTTCCCTGGAGCAAAGCACAGTGCTGCACTTAACTCAGGACCAGATCCTGCTCATTTTTTCAAGGCTCGTTATCTGTGCTTTCACTCTCTGTATGCAGCAATTGTGATTCTGTCCTACATTTTAAAATAAGGATAGTAGTAAGCAGAGAGATTCCCTTCCTGAGCCGTGAGATATAGTGATGGAATCGGTCTGCTTTATGAATGCTAAATGAGAACACGGACTCTCTGGAAAACACTAAACTGACCTGCAAGGTTTGAGACCTGCCTATGAAGTTCCCATTTAGATGAGGTGTTTTCAGAGTGGGTAGGACAAACTAAACTCGAAGTATCTGCTAATAACCTCAATGGAGTACAAAAGAATGGAGAAGCATCAAAAGGGATTTAAAAGAAGAGAGAGCAGAAAGGGCAGGAATGTTGCTCCCTGTATGAAATCCCACACTTCCAATCTCACAGAAAGATGTTGAGATAGACAGGAACCTCTGGAGATTAAGGTTGTCTTATCCATATCTCAAAACAAAATGCTCAGATCTGCAAGTTCATACGTATTCAAAAATGCCACTTCTGGGCAAAGATGTCATAATATTATCATTTGACCGTAAACCCCGGGGGAGCAAAAGCATTGTAAGGAGAAAAGATTGGAGTCATAGAATGAGATCTGCAAACATGCTGGAGGGCGTTGGTGCACCTGAGGCTAAACCTCCTGGTGACTCAGTGCTGCCTGTGATTTAGCAGTTCTGGTCAGTAGGAAACGTAGCCCCAGGGCAGAAACCCACATTCCTCACAGGTTGCATGTAGATGATTAAAAACTTATATGCTGGGCTCTTGAAAAGCCGGCAAGGTGAGGAGAGAGTGAGCAACCAGCCGCGAAAGTGAGTGGCCATTAGTGATGAGAGTAGTCTAGGCAAAGCCCCTCAAAGACAACCACGTCCCTTGCTCCATTTGGGAGCCTTGAGCTGGCTGCCACAACTTGCCCACTCATATCTTACAGGAGGCAAAGAGCCTTCTTGCTCTGTCCCAGCTTCATACACCCATTAGCCCACAAACAGAGCTCTGACTGGGGAGAGCAGCGCTGCTCACAACCCCACACAGCTGATGGGAGCAGGTCGTGAGTCCAGGACACCCACCACGTACTCAGGCTGTTTAAGACATTCCAGTTGTTACGCACCATAAGCTGCTGTGGGAGGTGGGAATCCCACAGGGTGCAAGCATCCAAAGTGGTTTCTCCAAATGAGGCAACACAAGGGTGAAGCCCGGGCTTTGTGTGTTCTGGGGAAATACTCCAAACACTCAGGTGAGGTAAGAACTTACAAGCAATATTACTCTGAGGGCATCGTCTCCACTGTTTACACAGCCATTAAGGCAGCAGGTTTTTTTGCCAAGGCTGGTGGGAATCTGGTACTACTCTACCTCAGGGAGTTTGAGAAATCCCACCCAGAAAAACAGAACACACCCAAATGTCTTGCTGAAGCCAAGTGATGACAGTGGAAGGGGAGACAGGAACAAGGACCTCCCTGAGGTGAGAGCACCCCAGTTGGTGCCAGCATCTACTGGGGGTGTCCAAGTAGAGTCAAGGTAGAGAGGAGAAGCAAGAGTGCATTTGGCTAAGCTAGTCCCTTTCCTTCAGGCAGCACAGCCAAGCTTTGAAAAGACAGAGAACAAAAGGCTGACTGGCGAGCAGGGGAAGAAAGTGCTGGAAAGGAATTTGTTTCTACAGGAAGCTCAATGGCTTGTTGTAAAACAGACTGCAGTTCTGTTGTTTCCGTGTTAAACTCTAGAAAGGAGCAGCTCCAGCAAGCAGCGGATTTTCTGGTGCAGCAACAGTGGAGGTTTGAAAAGGACGAAAGGCAACTTGAGCTTCCCTCCTGGATCAGTAGTAAAAAGTAGTAACTGAGAGCAAGCTTTTTTTCCCTTCTCTTCTCCTCCTTCCAGAAATTCTCTGGCTTCACTTTTTTGAGTTTAAAACATTCATTTAATCCCAGGATTGCTTTTAAGAAAAAAAAAGAAAATGTGTAGAAGGCTTTCTACACACCAAATCTATAGCAACACTTCCAATTTTCATTACCAGAAATAGCAAAAGGAAATTAAAAGCAGGTGTGGGAAGGCTTTTCTGAATGATGCCAGGGCTGTGCTTTAACCTTTACTGGAGGGAAATACACATCTGTGCATGCCAGGCTATTCTCTTATTGCATACTTCCCTTACAGCCACAAAAAACTGACAAAAGCAACAAAATACTCTCAAGTTCTTCTAAGCATGTTGCCTGACAGCCCGTGCCACTGAAATATTTCACTGACCTTTGACAAAGACAGTAAATACGGTTTACTAGGCTGTAGGGAAGAAAAAAATTCAGGGCGTTTGGGATCTCAGAATTAAGCAAAGAAAATGGCAATATAGAAAGAATTTTGGAGACCAGTGGGAAGAAAAAGCAGACATCTCATCTGTCTCTCGATCGTGCCCTGTCCTTCGTGCTTTCTGCATTCACTCGTGGTATTTTTTCTCAGTTAATTGAGATGGCTTTGGTTTGATCCTGCCAGATGCTGAGCAACAAGCCATGGCCAGGCTCAGCAGCTTGCAGCCATCGAGCTGAGATTAGTCCCAGATTACCCCGGTACAGCCGGTGAAAGCCAGTCATTCTGTTTTTCATTTCTGTGGCAAAACTGCAAGATCCTGGAATTTGTTCCTTCTCCTCCTATATACCATTCAACGAAGCAAGAATGAATGCCCTGGAGCTAGCTGCACACTGCCAACTCAAGTCTTTAAAATGAACACAAAAATCACAGCCCAGCCTGAACAGGGAAATGTAAGCCTGAACCTGGCCCCAGCGACAGCGGCTGCTGGAAAGGCCCCCTGAGGCGACTCCAGCGCTGAAATAACCTACGTAAACAGGGATGGTGTATTTTTTTATTTTTTTTTTAATCCTCCTCCTTGCTTCAGTGGAAAGGGGTGGAAAAATAACTCACTTGCGTACACAGTCATTTAGGCCCAGTCATGATTCCTTTAGAGCCTGTGCCAGTGGATTTTAGTCATTCTCTGGCAACAGTTTCTCTTTTAACCACAAACACTGAATAGTTACTGCGTGAGTCACTATCTTGAGTAATGTAATTCCTTGACCAGTACATGCTTGCTTCCTGCACTGCAGAGTGTCTTTCTTCACCTGGATATTTTAACGTGTGCCTTTCCTGCAGGGTTTTTCTTTCCTGCAGTGCCCAATATTGCAGGGCTGGGAGTCCAGAGGAGTTCAAGGGAGATGAGAGGAGTCCAGAGTCCAGTTTCCAGGGCAATTCCCACTGCAGATCCTGGGCCACCCCAGAGCTGGGAAAAGGCACAGTAGCCCACTGGCCTCCCTCACCACAAATCCAGGCCGTGCTGTCCTTGGGAGAGCATCAAGTTCAGGGTTAGAAGGTAATTTTTCAGACAGCGAGCCTTTACTCAGCAAGTTTGGTCGTATCTGGAGGCATAATGAGGCTATGCAGCTTTACCAGCAAATTGTAAAACAGCCAAGCCTGCAACATTTGCCTTATACCAGTCTTCAAGTCAGCTCTTCAGACAAGAGCAGTCAGTGCCTGAGGATGCTCTGACTGACTTTAGGAACACTGAGAACAACTACAAGTGGCATGGGATTGGTTTGGTGCAAACCTTTTGTGAGGGGTGTGGGCTGTTTTCCCTTTCTTGTGTACTAGCTTTACAAGAAAATGTACTGCTAAAAAATCACAGGGTTTAGAAACATCAGAGAAGAAAGGTGTCTTTTCTCCCCTCCAGACGATGTTATGTTTCAGAAGCACTGAAATGCTATAGGATTAAATTGTGGTGAGTGCTCACATGCCACCTTTTGAAGAATGTTATTAAAATCTTTCCTAGCCACTTCTTTTATGATTGCAGCTTTCTGTTTCATTTCTTATTTATGGGGGACCATGCTTTCCTCAGGGCATCTTCTGGCCACTACTTACTGCAAGCCCCTTCTCTTCAGAGGAGGAATAGAAAAGAGAGGCAGCGAGAAGGGAGGATTAAATTATACTCTGATGTTTTCAAACCAAGAAAAGCAGACTATAAAAATACTCTAATATAAATTTACGATCCTGGTAGAAAAATGTCTCAGAGTAAGGCATCTTTGTGCATTTATGTATATATAAGTACTTCTGACAAACAGAGCAGATCCAACTGTGGCTACATCTGATAGCCTATATGTTTGCTAGAACCATTAGATCCTCTCCTGACCTAATCTGTATGCACACTTACACTCAGAACACACAGACACTCCTTGAACAGGGGAAGAAAAAGTGATCTATGTTTATTGGCCAAAGTCATGGTCAATCCTGAACTTGACGACTGAGCAACAGGTTTGTCATTCCTAACTTTAATATGTGTCTTAATGGTTTTAAAATAGTTAAAACTACTTTGCTTGTGTGTAGATGCTGGAACAGGTTGCCCAGGGAAGTTGTGGCTGCCCCCTCCCTGGAAATGCTCAAGCCATGTTGGATGGGGCCTTGAACAACCTGGTCTAGTGGGAGGTGTCCATGCCCATGGCAGGGGGGTTGGAACTAGATGATCTTTAAGGTCCTTTCCAACCCAAACCATTCTATGATTCTATAAGTTTTGATATTTCTCTTTTCTTTTTTGAAAACTTGGTGTCAATAATTTAGCCATCTCAGAACTAGAGAATCTTGTCTGAAAAGCACAGGTCATTTTGCATAATAAACTTTTAAACAGTTATTTTAATTTAGAAAGAGTATTTTTTTCATTACAAATGGAAATCAAAGAGCATTAAAACACAGAAATAATAGGAGAAAGCAGAGCTGTTCAGAGACACCAACAAGTAAGCCAGTTAGCTGAGCCAGCACTGACCACAACACGCCAGTCAACAGAGACTGGGACAAATCCTATTTGGTCCCGTTTCCAGCAGCTGGGGCTAAATATTTCTGTGTTTGATGCCACACCAACAATAAGGTGTCATTGCCTCTGTTCTTGTCCTGCTAGCTGATGCTTTGCCATCATTACTACGGACGCATGTCAAGTCAGACTGGAAAGGACAGTATCACCCACTCCAGTTTTTCTCAACCTTCCTTGAACTGTGGGACTTGAAAATCTTACCCATGACAGCAAGATCTTCTGAGGTCAGTGGTTGCCATGGGTGAAACTCAGTTTTTTGAGCATAACCTGACATCACACCTAAGGCAAACCATCACTAAAATGAGTGGTCCTCCAGCTGATCATCATCTCCATGAGTTACTCATGTCCCTTTTTCCTCCGGGACAGTGGTGTCCATGTGAGGTTAAGGTCCTCTAGTACAGGACCTGAACCAGTGGGCAGCCACTCACCTTGTCTTCTGGAGTTAGTGTCCTCTGTCTTTGTGTCTCAGCTAGGGCACTGCAGGGCCAAGTCAGCAAATCACACTTGGTAACTGTATGGGAAGGTTTGGGACCACAAAAGGTCAGAGGTATCAAGGCATTTTTAAGGCACTGGCTGCATCAGCTTATCTGTAGCATAAAACTGAGCCTTGGTTTGCTTGCAGGCTAGCCATTGAAAACTGCTCTGCTCCCTGGTATGAATCAGGCAGGTCCATGCTTTACAGGTGGCTGTCAGGCCTTTTTTTATGGTTGGGTTCTTTTTTTTCTAAACTTCCACCTGGAAAGTTTATCATCACTTAGATTTTATCTTGATTTAGTTCTTTAACATTTCACATAATAAGAATAATATGGAAAAATACCTATTTCACCCAGTGTCTGTGGCCACCACTGTAGAAAAGAAGTCATCAGGGGGTAATGCCCAGATGTGCCCAAAAGCAAACTTCTGCCCCTGTTGCACGGCCCCAATTTACCAGCCTAGCTCTTAATCCTTCATGCCATCCAAGAGCTGCATCCCTTCTCACCCTGCCTCCATCACAGTTCCAGTTGATGTCAGGTGTGGGGCTCAGCTTCCTTCATCTCCTTCCCAAAGCCAGAAACTCTTGTGTCACCATAGTAGTGGGACAGTATTCTGACAGTAGTGGGATAAAGACGCATTATTCAGAAAGGCAACTGATATCCTAAAGACATGAAGCAATGACAAGCCCACCACCACTGTTATTTCAATATTCATTTACCACTACTGCTAGGAAACTGGTTTTATCTCAAGGTTGAATTCATTCAACTTCAGCTTGCAGATGCTGGATCTTCTTACATTTTTAATATATGACATTAAAACATTGCCCTAGATCTCATTTCTTTGTGTAAATATGTATAAATACAGATCAAGTCACTTCTCAGCCTGCATAAGCCTTATCTTTGGAGCTTGCCTACCAGCCCTTGGTTCACTTTTGTAGCTGCCCTTCGAATTCTCTGCAGTATTTCACATCTTTCTTGAAGCATGAAAATGAGAAGTGGACAAAGCATTGTAATAGCAGTCATTAATTCAAAATCACTTTTCTTCTTTCCTTCACATTCCCTTATTATACATCTATGTGTTGCATTGGCCAATTTTTTCCCACAGCATTGTATTAAGTGCTTCTGGTTGGGTAATTGTTTGCACTGTCCCCTGTGTCCTTCTGTTCAATACCACATTCCAAGAAAGCACTCCTCATTCTGTGCAAGTTTTTCCATCAAAAGATAATGTGGTATTAAGTCAAATGGCTTTGAGAAGTATAAGCACATATATTGATGCAGATCTGTGGGCCAGTAATCCTCTCAAAAAAGGGAAAAGGTTTGTGTGATGAGATATACTATCCCTGAAACCATACTGACTAACATTTGCTATGATTTTACATGTAACTAGAGCTTGGTTTATTGTTTGTAGAGTCCTGAATTCATTGTTCTATTATTTTGACCAAGATCTTTGACAAGGTCCTACACCTTCCTGAACCACACTGCTGACTCCTTGGCTAAGTATCCAACTTTTTTCAAGTTCGGATCACCCTGACTTACTCCTTTCAGCCTCCTGGCTATGAGTGCTCTGAACATGATTTGAAAATTCTCATCTTCAGCAGATGCTGTTTCATGCACTTTTATTCTGTACAGAGAGATTTCCACTTCTGGCTATAACTTCATCTGAGCCAGGCACATCGTCCTTCTCCCCCACACCTACAGCACAAAAATCTCTTTAAAAATGTTTGCCTTTTTGAGATCCAATTTACACGTCCACTATTTGCATGAGGCAGGGGACCCTTACCTGACCTACACATTTTTAATTCCTAATATGACAAAAATACCTTCTTAATGCCTTCAGCCATTTAGTCCCAAGCTATGTCAGTGATTCCTTTAGCTCTCCACATCACTGTACATTATTTCCAGTTGTTAGCTTCACTGTCCTTCCATCCTTTCAGCCTGGAAACCTTTCTGGCAGCATGATTTCCCTGTGTGACTGAAGAACCAAGGCTGAGGGATGCCAGTAGGACGGCATTAAACAGTCTTCAGTTTGAAGTAGTGCTTCCTACATTACAAATCAGTCATGTCAGCAAAAGGTTTCAGTTTTTAGAAAACTCTCCCTTTGGAAGTTCCAAATGTACGTGATAGATGTTGGTACTTTCTTTACAAGGTCAATGAAACCAAGCTGCTTTTACTGGTGCAGAGGAAGCTGCCAATTTTTAGGTCAGTGATGATCTCATCTTCATCAAGCAGAATGAGAACGGGTATGCGGAGCTGTCATATGTTCTACTGATACCCGGATGGCTACTGCAGCACGGAGGTCAATACTAATTTAATCTGCTCCTGTGACTGCAGCAAAGCCATAGTACTTCTGCATTAAGAAATCATTCGTCATTTCTGGAAACTCAGGAAATGTTGTTACTGGCCAGAGAAGTCTAGCCAGTGCCTCCCAAGAGAAAGGTGCACATGATAATGCAGTATTACTGCACATTATGGAGAAAGATTAAGAGCACATGAGATTAGATGCACTTCAATAAATGCTCACCAACACCTCTTTAATTCACCACTTAAAAGTGGAGGCTATAACCCTGCAGAGAGCGTGGTCATGATCTGTTATTGTCTAAAAAGTAGCAATGTCCTTACTGGGCACTGCCTCAGATGAAACTGATGTCACCAGCGTAGACGCCCACCAAATACACCAGTCTGGGGTGCCCCACAGGAGTGTCCTTTACTATTTGGATAATGACCTTTACTGCTGGAAAGCACAAACCTGATATGGGTTGCAGCTGTGCCTTCAAGAGCCACAGGCACTGCCAGGCCCTCCAGGCTGGCATTGCAGAGATGACCATCTGCATTGTATGTCTTGCCTGGCAACAGCTGGGAGGCCTCTGTGGACTTTTCTGAGGTTTGCCCCAATAGAGGTCTGTCGATTTCTCAGTTTCCTACTCTACCACCTGCATGTCCTCTCTCCCAGTGAGTTCTTGCAGGTTCTTTATTCAGATGTCTGATTCAGCACCTGGTGGAGACTATGTAACTCCAGATGTGACGAAAACCTTTCAGTGCTTCTGCTCCTGGTGCTGACAAACTCTCAGCCTCTTGCTTTGTTTATCATGCTCCCTGGGCAATTCAGCTCCGCTGCCAAAGCTTGAAAGACTTCCCATAATACTGGCCAGATTAAGGAAACTTATCAGAAAAGCTGTCTTATTTCTGGTCTTTTGGAAAATGGTCAAATTTTTCTTAAGATCTTTACCTTCCTTCTGTAGAAGGCCTCATAGCTCCCACTTCAAGGTTACCACAGGTGAGAAGCAAATATGACATATGGTAGAGGTCAAGACAACAGGTAATGTTCTTCTCTTCCTCATCACTGCATTTGTAGAAGACAATTCCCAGAGAAAAATCTGTGTCTCTGTTCAACCTTCTTTCTTTCTTTTCAAGAGTTATTGGTTCATATAGATGTCTACTTTTCTAGTAGAAGTGCTTACACTTACAAATGATTTACAGATAGTCTTAGCAGTGTTTGACAATGATATATAGAGTGAGAAATTGATACTAATCCAAAAAAGTTTTTAAAAGGATTAAAAGATAATTATAATTAAGGATTAAGAAAAGAAATAGTAGAATATTCTTTTCTTTCCTTTTTTTCCATTCAATGCTTAATTCTCAAAGAAAAAGAAAACCAAACCAGACAAAAAGTATTTATATTGCACATAAGCTTAGCTATGAAAAATAGGCCTACCTAATTTTTATGGTATTTCAGCTTTTGTTCTGTGGCTTTCAGTTTATTTTTTTAACTACAATGATGAGCTTTCCATTGTTGCTTAGTTCATTGTGGGCTAATACTAGAAGTTTAAATGTACTTTAATTAATGCCATTTACAATCCACAAACCAAAATAATACCAGAGAACTAACAAAGTTGGGCCGTTGGCTTTATAATAACTGGAAACTGATGTGAGCCTTGTTCTGCTCTGAGAGCTTGATCAGTGCAGGAGTAATAGGGCCCAGTTCTGCTGCCATTCAAGTCGACAGAATTTTCATTGGGACTCTTACGAGAGTAGAGTCACATTACATATAGCATGGAATAGAGTATGGAAACCCCTACAGGTTTTGGTTTTTCTTATAGGGCAAATTCTTCACAGCCAGTTGCTGGGAGGTGCAATGGAAATGCAGAATGAGCTGCTTCAACCTTTCCTGGCAGTGCCATATTTTTGATCTGGATTACAAAGGATTGCTGAACATGAACAGACCTGGTGGCTTTGAAAACCAGCCCCAGAGTGGCTGTGAGCATATCTTGCCCCACATCCCACCCACTTTCAGTCCACACAGCTGCCTCACAAACAGCTTGCCTTTGGCCTGTTTGAATGCACCTGGGAGCATCCTAGCCCATGGAGCAAGCTGAGGCAAGCGTGGTCCCTGCAGCTGCTGCAGAGAGCACACCTTGAACCTTGGCAGGGGCTGCACTTACAGGCTTGATGTATGGAAAACAGTCAAGTCTGCCCTTAAGGGTGGTGTTGGCATAGTTGATATTCTCTCTAGAGATTTCTGGGGATCTCAGAATGCTCTCCGTGACCCAGTTTGGTCTCTGTTGCACCAATGTTTGCCCGTAGCATTACCCTCATGTGGGTGGAAAGAAAAATATGTTGTTTGCCAGGTACAGTTGTGGGAAAGGGCTAAGTCCTCCCTGCTCCAAGAGGAGCATGTCTGCATGTACAGCAGGAGAAGCTGTAAGGAGAACAGCAGAACAGAAATTAAAGGGCTAAAGCTGCAGCTAGTACAGATCAGCCATGCTTTAGGGATGCTACTGATGCTATCCTCACACCAGCCAAGGATCTGTCTTCTAGCATCCTTCTTGGCCATCAAAAAGGCACAAAATGCATTGCAGTCACAAGCAAAAGAAGAATAACAAAGCACTTTGCTAGCAGCAAGGGTTAGAGAGCTATATCTGTTTCTTCAATCGCTGCCAGAGTCCCTGCTGCTGGCCTCATCACCTGCCTGTTTCAGGCAATCTCTTCTCTAGGCTGCCTTAGCCATCTGGTAAGATTACAAACAGAACAAAGCAGGAGCAGAGAAGAAGGAGTTGGGGTGGGGGGAGCTGTTCATCCTGCCCCCCCTCCTTCCCCCTCATGCCTCCTTTTCATCCTCTGAATGTGTAAATCCTGGCTGTGGTCTGGCTCCTAACTGTGTGCAGAAGTAGCCAAGGCCATTTGGTTCAGCTCTATTGGAAATCTGATTTCTCATTGGTTTTACACAAAGGTCTATTAATTAGGGCTGATAGAGCTTAGTAAAAAAATCTGCTTGGCTAGCAAGGGCAGTCGCTCGCTCACTCACATTTTTCTTAGATCTTGCCAAGATCTCAAAAATAGAGGGAGCTTAATTACAGTCAGTGGATTAATCTCCAAGGGAAAGAAATTGTAATTAGCTCTTTGAAATGTGCCACCTTTTCTTCTGGGCTTTCAGAGTTTGTCAGTGTGTCTGTCTGTCCTTCTGTACAACTAGAACAAACGTAATTCTGCACAGCTTTTGTACTTGTTTTTCATACCAAGCCAGAGGTGCAAATGGCAGCCTGACTTCATAAACATTTCCAGTTGATCTTGAAGAGACTGTTGTTTCCTCAGTTTCTCTCTTAAATCCAGCTTTCTGCCTCCCACAGGGTTATTATCCTCTTTAGCTGCAGCCACTAATGTTCCTGTAGCCAAGGCTGCGAAGGTCTTCTGCTGCCTCTTTGAACTTTTACCATTTCAGTTCTCCACTTCATCAGAGAAAGAAGAAAACTTGGGCTTTGACTCCCATTTTGAGCTGCTCGTGTAAAGGCATGAGCCTATCAGTGATCAGTGGGAAGGCAATAATCCCAGTGCCTTGTGGTCTGTCGTTTGTGTTCATGTTCAAGTTGGTTTGAAGGTGAACAGGTGTGTTGGGGAGAAAATCTAATGCAAGAGATTTCAGCGAATTCCCATTTCTTATGCATGGGAATTAGCTACAGGTTTAAAAATCACCTTGATAAATGAGAATGTATCCAGCAAAGACACACCAAGCACTCTGATTTATAACAGTCATTCAGGGCAGTCATGTCCCAGATACACAGCACCTTTGCTGTTGAGTTTGCATATATGTAAGCTCATTTTCTAGAGATGTACATTGGGGTACATCACACATTGTCAAGCAAGATCAAGCCCTTTATGTGTACACATTGGCAGTGTATCAAGGAGAAGAAAAAAAAAACAGAAAATGAAATATTCTCCTATGGGAGAGTAAGCATAGAGGGAGCCTTGAAGATGTATATCCCTTAATCCTTCTGCCTAGTATATCATCATTCCTCAGCAGTGTAGTAAAACTATCCCTTCATTAAGACTCTCAGTTCTAGGGAAGGTGACCCAAACTCCCCTTCCATCCATTTGAATCTTGCTCTGACAGCCAGTGACTTGTTAATTATTAATATGAAATATTTGATGGTACATAGAACAGCTGAACCTGGTTTAATGTATGCTCAGGGCAACTCTCTGAAGCCGAAATCAGCCATTTGAATGCTTTGGATTATTCTACTGAAGTTTTGCCTTTTGCTCCTCTTTTACTTCTCCGTCTTTCCTTCTTGTGTTTTTGTGCCTTCATGCTGAGTGTCTTCTTTCATCTCAGCAATGAACTTCCAGGTCTGCATGTCAATTCTATTCCTTTACTTACTGATCAGTCTTAAAGGAAAAATAAGAAACAGGAAACAAGCTGTGGTTTCACCTAGTCCCCAGAGACCCCATTTCCTTCTTCCATCTGAAATAATTAGTCTGACCAGAGGTACACACGTTGAACCTCTGCTCCTCTCTCTGTACCCCTGAGTTTGAGCTGTGGTATTAGCTTCAACTCTAAGGGAAATCCCATCACCCAGAGTTAAACATGTGCTACATGTGGTAAATACAGGCTTTGGACGACTTATCTTCTGGCTTAGGGCATGCTTTTAGGATGCAAATCTCCTCTTTAGAATTATTTGCTTGCTATGAGATTATGATTTGCTACCTGCATGCTTTATCAACATATACATTATGGAGGTCATAAACACCCACCCACCCTGGGTGCATGCACAGTAACTTAGAGAATCTCTAGCTTTATCATTCAAAATAGAGGGATATCATCTGTTTGGCTCCCATACAAGCTCTTTAAGCACTGATTTTCTGAAGAATTTTCTTGTCTCAGGTCACGTTTGACTATGCTACCTTCACACTTTTGCTCGTGCAGCATCTCCTGTGCTGAACAAGGGAAACCACTGTAATTAACACCCCCTACTACTTCCCATTTGCAGCTTCCTATTTTTGTTCACCTTCTTGCATTCTGCCCTTTTGAAACCCATGAGCCACGGTAATACACAAAGGCTGTGCCAACAAGGTTCAGAATCCAAGCTTAGCCCTGGAGAAAATCTCCCTCCTGACTGACAGGAGCAAGCCCAAGTGCACCCCTATTATTATTTTCATCTGAGCATGAGAGTCAGATCAGTTAAAGCCTCTTTAAAAACCTGGCCAGGACACCATTCAGCAAAACATAAACCAGCAGAGTTATTTCCAGAGACTCCTAATATCGAGCATGGCAAAGACACTGGAATTTGGAAATGCCTATTTGTCTGCTCTTTCTTGCTTATTGTACTGCCTATAGGCATTTTATGATCACCAGACTATACACACTAGCTATATGTTTATAATATGATATACATCCATCCCTCTTTAGGGAAAGATGTGAGCACGTATTTAACCAGTATTCTGTTTTCTGCTGTAATTCTTACTCATGTTAGGGACCTAGCAAGCAACACAGAGCATAAGCAACAAGCCCTATTCCTTGTTTCTCCTCCACTCATCTGAGAGCAGTCACACTAAATTATGCACGTTGTTTTTCCTGAAAAATCTCTTTAAGCAGCATCACAAACCAGCAGCATCTGCACGGCAGAGCCAACCTTTGTTCTACGTATCGCAAAGTAAGGCTCAGTATCTGTCTGCAAATGCAGAAGGGGAGGTGGTTTGGAAAGTATTTTGGAAGAGTTCAGAAAGCAGGATTGAGATTTTATTATTATTATTATTGTTATTGGAAATGTGAACATTTTCTATCACATTAACTGACTTTACAGCAATTTATTTTGCTGCTATCATAAAGGGAGGTAATGAACCATGAAGCTTCTTCAGGAAATTGTCAGCATCTGCCTGCAAATAATTTTCAACCACATGTGAACCATGAAGGAAGAATAGAGTGATTCAGAGAAAGCTGCATGTCCTCATCCTGAAGGAAAACCAGTTAGTGTCACTGGGGTTTGACACGTTCAGGAGAAGGGTCTGGTTTAAAGATATGTCACTGGTATGTGACAACAATTTAGATGCATGTTAGTCATCTCACAGATAAGATTAACTTCTTTGAAAGCATATGTTTCCACAGATGGATATTTGCAGTGAAAGGATAATCAATAAAATGAGAAGAAATTCAACAACCTGCTTTTTATTCTCTTAGAAATCTCACCTTTTAAAACAATTACCTCTCTGTTATCTGTGACACTTCCTTTGTTCCTCACAGTAGGTGCCTAACACTAAATCAAAACCAAACCCCATATCTAATCACAGATAATAGGAAATTTGAAAGATTTCCTTATCAGTTTCAAACACATACAGCATCACGTAGTAGTTATCTAGGATTAGGAAGCTTTCTGGGTGTGATTCACTGATAGCATTTACATCATATCTCTGTAGCTTTAGTGACAAACATGGCACAGAGGAATAAAGCAACATCCTCAGGTTGTGATATGCTGGAAATCTCTGGGAAAGTGATTCTTCATACCCAGAGCATTGTGTGGTCATCTACATAGGTACAAGGGGAATATAAAATGCAACCAGCGATATGTGAAGCATTTTATTCTACTGGTGGATGTAATTGACTATGCAAGGTACCCAGCAGTAAAAAGTCAAGCTCACACACTTTTTAAACTTTAAAAGTTTCCCAGTGATAGAAAAGCTGTACATTTCCACTACTCAAGCTTTCATTTTATGCAGTTAGGACATCTATCATTCCCTCTCCTGGGTCTTTTCTTCCTTGATGTAGTAAGAAAAAAGGGATTTTCTTTTCTCTCTCTCTCTCTCTTTTTTTTTTTTCCCCTCTACTGATACATTATCATTAAAAATATCCCAGACCTTGCTATGACTTCACACAAAACCCTGGTCACTGATGTTTCTCGGACAAGGAGAAAGGCAATGTTTGTCTTGGTAGTAGGCTCACTGGCCAGAGAAATGACTTGCTAAACCCATCACAAGCAGAGAGTTAGAATTCATTGATTTATTCATTTTCTCCTGTGCTTGTCACTTTAACAGCTGAGGATTTCATAACTTCTGAATGAATTTATCTCTGAAGTAGATTGGTGAGGTTAAAAAAAGTTATTTGCTTCCATTTTATTGGCAAAGAACTGAAGCAATGAGAGATTAAGTGACTTGTCACAGGTCACAAAGGAATCCAATAATGCATCCACAAACAAAGGCCAGACCTCTTTAGTAGCAGTCCAGTGCCCTAGTCACAAGAACATCTTTTTTCTCCTTCTCCCTTAATCACTTCTAACTCATTTCTTCCACAGATTCTGTATCTTGCAGAAGGCTGTGTCTCAGTTCACAGCTTGCTTCCTTTTACTGTAATCCCATCAAACTCTCCATCCTTACGGTGCCTTCAGAAACGTTGTATATTTATTTCTTATCCCAATACAAACAAACGTTCACAGTATTCTCAAAGTACCATTATAACAAATCTGGCATGAAACAGATGGAAGAAATAAAATGAGGTGATGATGTCCCATTCTAACAATAGTGAGAACACAATATATTGCTAACAACTCTCCTACTCTGCTGCTTTGCTAACCAAAATCATAGTTAGTTATTTACCAGTATTATGATAAAAGTTTGCTTTTACTTGGTTTTCAGCTGGGAGAAAGACACGTAGCAATTATTCCAGAGTACATCACTGTAGAATAGAAATAACAGAAATACCTGGTTTCTGTTATGCTCCATAGCAGTATTTCCTTGGCTGGGGAGAAGAGAAGGAAAGCTTGCAGTGCCCAGACGAAGTGGGGAAACAGAATATTTTGGATATCAAATATGCCTATCCCTTTTTCTAGTCACATTGAAAAAAACTAATGAAGCAAAGCAGCTGTGAGGTAAATGGGTGGTGCCCATCAGGGTGTCTGGGGCCAGCAACAGTCTCAGTGGCAGTCATGTAACACCTGATGAAGTGGATGGGACAAGGTCTCCAGGGCACTGAAAAGTCATTCCTCTGGTTTGTGGCTGATAAAAATCATTCCCATTTCTGAAGTGACTTACAACCAATTTGCACTGATATCAGTAAGTAAGCAATGTAAAAAGCCATGAAGAATGTGAAGACAGAATTTATCTAATTGAAGGCAGAATTTCTCCTGAGACATTCCCAGCCTGGTCATAGGTCATGAAAAGGACTATTCTGTATCTGAGCTGGGATTCTTAAGGATGCCCATGTCCTAGCTCTCCAAATTCCTTACTGTGCTTGTATTCTGGCTGGACTTAGGCTCCTGCAGCTTACAAATTCTGCATGCCCTTCTAGCAATTTGGGGCCCTTTTTAAGAAATACCCTAAGTCTTCTCATCACCCAGCTCCGATGCTGCAACACGTCTGCACAGGCTCGAGCCAGGGAGAGGCTGCAGCACCATGCACAAAGATGGAGGCCCTGCTCCTCAGGGTTAGTGCAGCCCTGTCTGTTTTCAGAAGTGCCTTATGTTTTTAGTAGAAAAGTCTAGAAACTATAGCAAAAAAAAAAAAAAAAAGTCCCAGATAATCAGAAACATTTGGAATATCGGGAGTGATGGCTTTCTCTCATTACGATATAAACCGAGAAATTCACCTTTACATCAACTTCCAGTAACCTCTGTTTTTCTTACTATTTTATACATGCTGTCCTCATAATATTTTTATAGGGTGCAACAAAGAAACTATTTCAATAAAGGTTTTCTTTCTTCACCTACTGAGGAACTATAACTTTTCATTTAGCCTTTTAAGATATGACACATCTTTTGACACTTTCTGACTCCTGGTACAAGGCAACGGCAACTTCTGAGCTTGTAGTTTGGTTTGCCTTCTCTTTTTGATCTGTTTAGCTGAGCCCTTGTCAGTTGAAAAAGAATTTTTAACTCATACATTACTGGATTCTGACAAAAAAAAATGCTTCTTGGTAACAGCAGGACTGCTGCACTTAAGAGCTGCAGCAGAGCCTTCTTTTCCACCATCTAGGACTGGATTCTGTTTATCCTTCAGTCCTTCTTCAATTTGTCTATAATTCTCCACTTGCAAAAGTTTTCCTATGATAAAATCCCTTTAATTATTATTCATTTCTTATTTACTACTCTTTATGATTTGATGGTTTATTACTTTTTATGGCCATTGGCTTTAATCAATAACATAATCCCATCTGCCTTAACGATATCACTGATTCCGTAAAGATAAGATTACTGGTCTTTCCCCTCCTTGGTCCTTACTCCCTTTCTCATCTACTTTAGAGCAAAACAACAAATACCCAACTCATATATTTCTTTTTTAACATTTTCTCTGCTTTTTCTTTGGACATTTTGGATATTTAAGACTGAAATGAAGTAATAATTTTTCATATGAATATACTCCTACAAAGGCTAATAAGCAGTAGGCTAATTTGCATACTCAGCTAAGAAAATTTTTTTAAAGTCAAATAGTCTTGCATGGATATACAATAATGCACATAACACTTTTTGCAACAGAATCTGGGCTTGATAGGTTCTTTTTTCCTTCAGGTTAACATCAAGACATTTTGCCCAGTCACACCCATGCTCATTTACAGAATTTAGCCTTAAGCCAATTCAGATATAATTATTATTATTTCCTCCTACTTCCCTTTAAAGTACTAGAGGCATAGTTTGCTTTGAAATGAGCACACCAATTTTTCCCAAGAAGTACATAAAATAATCCACTACTTACAACAGTCACTTCTTTTCTCTCTCTCCTTTACACAGCACATGTGGTTCTCATGATGAGAGAAAAGAAGAGATTACTTTCCTCCCTTTTTAATTAATCCATTTTGTAACAAAGCCGTAAAAGGAAGGCAAAGATAACCTAGTCAAAAGGGTTTTTTTTTTTCTCTCATGACCTTCACAGTGACAAGTTAAAATTCAAATTGCTTGGAATCAGAGGCTGGGCAAGGTAGTGAACTAGCCATGCATCTTTATGGGTTTGGCTCAGTGCTAGTTCACATCAGGCATACAAAATTAAGTTTGCAGCCTCATCCTGAGCCTCATTTGTGCAAATCAGAACCTCCACGAGGGCACGCTCTAAGTCACCCATGCAGGCAGCTGAGAGAGGCTGCTGGGTGTAGGTGCTTTGTTTCAGCTGTGGTCTTTGGCTCAGGCAGTCCCAGGATTTCCCACCAGCTTTTCATTCAGCCCCACTCTCACCCGTCACCTCCCAACCCAACGCCCTTCCAAAAATCCCCACTCCTCTTCTTAAAAGAAGAGCCTACATTTTAAATAGATGAGCTTGATACAAAGCATAGAAGAAATTATCTGCAGTGGTTAAAGAGGGGCAGTTTATAAGCAGCTGATGGGAGGAAAGTATCTGAAAACCTTAACTTAAACTTGCTTTCCTGGCTAATATTGTTGTGAACAGTAATACTATTTTTGAAACCCAAATGCCTCGCTGAATTATCACATCATGCTGCATTAAGACACTGAACTGAGGCAACCAAAACCTTTATAAGAAATTTCAGAGCCTTAGAGGCTGTTTCAAGGCAGGAGTTACTGTAGTGGAAGAGGACCGTGGTGCTGTGAACTTCAGAGACTTTGCCTCCAGGACAACACGGGGAGAGCTTTCACACAGATGTGATGGAAATTCTGCCCAAACCAGCCCAGCACAAGTCACAAGTAAACTGTAAATAGATAGTAATTCAGAGGGAGGAGAGGGAGCAAATAGCCAGAGATATTAAGATAAACAATACATAATTATTCAAATAGGCTAAACATAAATAAATCTGCATGTGTATCTCTGTAGGCCCTCTGGGTCATTAAGGAATTAAGGACGCAATTAACAAGGATTAAGACATTTTCAAGAAGTTGAATTTATTATTTACATTTGTTTACACTGTAGTGGGCGATTTGGAAATTTATGGAAATTATGAGTGTGATATTAGGAAGATAAACATTTCTGAAGAAGACATACTGGAGCAAGTTGAAAAAAACCTGAGGTGATGAAGTTAAAATAATCCAGGAGTGTTCAGAAGCTTAACTTCAGAACAGAGAGACTGGCAAGAGCATGCCATGCAATGATGAAAAACAAGGGTGTTTCCCGAGACTAAAGAATTTCCCTGTTCCAAAAGGTGAGTCAGAAATGAACATAGGTGATGCCAACCCTGGTCCAGGGATGCCCACCATGTGCAACCACATAGGAGGACGTTTGGGCATGGAGAATCAGGCCAGCTGGGTTGCTGCTCTCTCCCCTCAAACCTGCAAAAAGTCCAAGCGAATTAAGGAAGTGGGAAGTGTCACAGGGTTTTCAACATGCTTTCAACTAAGCTCCTCATAGCACGGCCATGGGTCAAAAGACAAATTGTGGATTAGTACACTGTGTTACAAATGGATTAAGTGATAGGAAACAAATAATCTCAGTACAGTCCTGTGCTAAATCCTGGTGACTTAAAGGTTAACCTTCACATCTCACCTTTTCCATTACATCTATTTTGCTCATCATGAGGTTTTATGAAGAGGCTGCCTGAAGAAAAAGAGGAACATTTGCCTTCAGGAAATTCAGGTTTTCCTTGACTCTAACACCCCAGGACAACACTACTAGGTTGAAAAGCCAAGCCAAGGCTTGTACTAACGCATTATCCATTCTAATTTCTTACTAGCAAGGACATTATTTCTCACCTTGCTGGCTGTGATTTTTCTTCTGCTGTGTCATCCCGCCACCTCAGAGCCTGGTCTGGAAAGGAGAACAGGTGAAATGAAGAATTCCCTGGACCTGGTGCTGTTCCTTGGGTGACTTTTCACAATGATTTAGAGAGGAGTGACAACACATTCCTGAGGTTTGTGTGCTGCTAAGACTGAAGGGCAACATAAATTATGGAAGATGGCAAGCAAATTCAGTAGATCGCACACATACACCCCAGGCATGTAAAATGTAGTCTGAGGGATACAACATAGCACGTGCATAGGTGAAATAACAGTTTCTTAACATGAACTGACATTCTTTTCACTCGCTGGTTTCAGGAAAATTCCGTACAGCTCACAGAAGACATCCCACCCACCTCTCCCAGGATGCAGGTAATGACACTTCAGCAAATAAAATAGCATGAGCCATTGTAGATAAACAGACCAGCTCACTGTAGGCAGTTTCAGGCCTCTGTATTCATCAGGCTGTATCACCTGTGTGGGGATCATAAACAAGGGCTCTGATTTGGGTTTTATTCTGTCGTTTGACACAGCTGGAGTGACAGCTAAAGAGATTCCTGGGAAAGCTGATGGAAACCGAGGCATGGGTGACATTAGGTATGGTGAAAGCACGAAGGGAAATAAGCCTTATCAAGCAAAACATGTGTATGTCCATGCTCACTGCTCATGCAGTCTGCTTGTGCCCAGCCCTTGGAGTGATCCCAAGTTACCCGGAGCCTCTGCCTCATATGAAAGGGGCTCACAGGGCTCGAGAGCTTCCCAGCCCCCAGCCTTCAATAAGCCACTAGTTTAATCACTTTTTCTTCTCAGTCTGAGCCAGATGCCCATCTCCCTTGTCTCTAATTCATCCCCCTACCCCCCTGATGCTGTTCTCTGGACTTACAGCCCTGGGTTCTCTGGACCCTTGCTAAAATGCAGAGTTGCTGCTGGCTCTGCCTTGCAGAAGGTGCTGGTGGCCTCCATGCTGGGGAACACTGAGAGAGCAGAGCACCTTCTTGTGAGATGCCAGGATGCAATGGAGGTGCCTCAGTGCAGGATTCTTGAGGCAGCTCCAGAGACTCTGCCCTTTCCCTGTCCCCAGCCTCCCATTCCCACTCCTCCCTTTGCACCAGCCCTGGTCTCATCTGATCTGCTGGTCAACTGGCTCAGGAAGTTAAGCTGGAAGAAAGCTAATCCTGCAAAGAAATGTGCAGCCACTTTAGCTTCCAAACCAGCTGACTACAAAGTCAACCAAACAGCAGCGTCTGCCCAAGGGGCAAATGTTGGGGGAAAAGTAGGAAAACACAGCCAGAGGCAAGGATGGGATGGCAGCAGTGGTCATGAGGATTGCTTGGAAGTTTGTTGGAAGCACACCCTTAGGAGCCAGTCTGCTTGCTACCATCAAAACTGAGGCTTGTCTTCCCCTGAGCAGCAATGACAGCCTCAGGAGAAGATTTGAGATGGAAATCTACTGAATTTGAGCACCTCTTTGTCCAGGAGACATCTCTCTGTTTAGGAGTTACCTTTCTGTTTAGGGGCTCAGGGTCACAGCTTTCAGCTTCAGCACTTATACCCTATGGGGAGCAGTTAAGCTCTTTTTGGATCTCCTGTATCTTCTGGTATGGCCTTTAAGTTTCGTATGTTAGATTTAGGTAAACATTTTGGGATGCACATACTAAAAACCCACAGTCAACGGAGAGAGTGCAGAGAGGATTATTACTTCACTGTAACGGAGCCAGGACACCTTGGAAATTATGATCAAGGTCATTCAAGGTCATCAAAGGATGATTTTAAAATGTTGTTTGCATTCTTGCCCAGAAGAGCAGAAATTCTGGAGTAGGCTGGCAAGGAGAGGGAATCTCACAAGCACTGCATGTTTCCACAGACCAGCCTGAGCAGAGTTCCTGCTGCTTTAGGAGGAAATGCTAGAAGAGTAGAATGGAGCTGGCATCACTGCTGCCTTCTAAGAGCTTCTTCTCTGCCTTGTTCCTCTGCTTGCCACTGCCCTTTCCTTTGCAACGGTGTGAGGCAGAGTGCCCAGGCAGCATCATCTGCATGCAGGCAGACCTCTCTTGAACTGAGGTGAGATGCACTGAGGAACTTGTCCAAACCTCCTAGGACAGAAAGTAGGAGCTACTGTCCTGTGCCAACAAAAGAAATCTACCTAAAGCAACAGTTTTGCAAATGGGGAGTGGGAAAGGTTTAACTGCTTCGGTTAGGGAGGACTCAAGGGGAAGGGAGTGGTAGCTTGGGTATTTTTCATCTAGACGATTAGGTCTGGTCCTCAGGGCAGTGGGTGTTAGGCCAAGGCTGGAAAACTTTACCTAAACTAGCAAAGCACAAAGCTTCCCTGCACTGTGTGCTCAGCCACAAGAACTTCCTGGTAACTCGGGTTATTGAGGCAGATTGTTGATTAGGATCCAAGAGAGGATTAGAAACTCTTTTAAGCATAAATAGTATTTGCAACTGTGTGAGTTGAGCAAACGGATACAAGGGAAATCAAACCTCACGCTTCAGGGCATAAACTGCTCTCTTGTGAGTCAGGATCAACCTTTTTTTTCCTCTATGCATAGCATCTCATAATTAGAGAGGTGCTTGCTGTGGTTTTGATTTGCTCTGAAGCATCAGTTATTTGGCCTCTGCCACAGGCAGGATGCTGGACTAGATAGATCTGTGATGTGCTTCTGTAGGGCAACCCTTTTGTTCCCACATTGGCAAAGCTTTGTGGGAAAGCTTTGGTGACTGGTGTCTGCAGCAGCTCCTGGCCTTACCAAGCACTGGCCTCTCATTTCCATAAGCACTAAAGTCACTCTGAATTGCTACTGAAAAAAAACCTGCAAAGCTGCATGAAGGGTAATTCATCTACACAGTGCAGACAGAATTTATTTACTAGATGCAAAGATTATTTTAGGACCTGTACGGGTGATTTTTTCTAGAAAGAGATTAATGATCTTCTGTATTCCATTTTGCTACAAGGAAGTCACACAACTTCCAGAAGGATTTTTATTTTGAAAACCAAATATATTACTCCGTGTGTGTGTGTATACACATACATGTATACATGTACATATATAAATATAAGTTGATCCAATGAAAGGGTTTGAATTACTAGCATTTCCTTACAAATTAAAGGCAGGCAAGGGCCAGTAATGCAGGTGACAGAGCATGCACTAACAAAGTCTGCCTCTCCATGCTGCCTCTTTGATGTACCTCATCTTTGCCCTGAAGGAATTTCATTATCCTATGGTGAGCCAGTAATGAAATCTGTACTCAGAATCAAGCCTTCATAGAAAATGATATCTTGACTCTTTGTTCTGTGCAGACTAGCTGTGTGTGGTAGGAATATGTTTCTATTTGTGTGTGATCTGAGGGTAGTTTGAATACTGATCTCCAGATAAAAAGGATAGAGATCTAATTTGACAAAATATTAAATTCTTCTATCTTGCTTTATCTAACAAAATTCTGATGCTTATTATTGTGATGAATATTTGGGATGATACTTGTAGTGTTCAGCATGTGTGAGAAAAATCTCTCTGTGGAGAATTGAATGGAGTGTCAAAGACCCTGATTTATAAAGAGTGCAGAGGGCTCTTAAGTACTATTTTTAGAACAATGCCGCAACAGATTTACACACAGAGAAAAAACTCTCCTCCACAGTCACTTAGGAGCAAAGTAGCATTTCGCTGCATAATAATGAGGAATTAATTGCTCTTTGTCATCACTTTTTATGCAAATTGCCATAGAACGTTTGCCCAATGTGCATTTTACCTTTTAACAAAGAAAGTAGTCATGACAAACTAGACCAAATTTCATAAGCTAAAGACAAAAGTAGGCTGTACCATACATAAGTTGCAGCTAGCAAGTCTATTCCTTTGAGGAACTCTATCAACTTCCCATGAAAGTCCATTAAAAAAAAAAAAAAAAAAAGTTTCTTGGCCTACATGTCTAGTTAAATTAAATTAAGTTCAGTTAGTACACTGAACTGAAATTTCTTCTTGTGGAATTTGCTTGTCAGACTTCACAACTTTTGCTTATTTTTTTCTTTCCACTTGGAATTATTACCAAATATCATCAATTTTTTGTCTCCTTACTGACCACTTTCAAGATTTACATTATGGCAATATCAGACATGATAGGCTGTAAGTTGTTAAAAAATGTTTTATTTTATTTCTATTTAACAGTAAAAAAAATCATCAACCTTGCATTTCATGTTTTCACAACATTTACGAAGTGACAATTTTTCAAAGAACACCAGAACTGCAACAGCAGTGGAATAACATTTCCCTTCACGGTAAGAAAGAGAAATACACAATAAATTGTCTTTGTTCTACATAAAGCTTTAATTTTTCAGTCATTCTGCAACAGGCACTGTAAATTTGATGCAAAAATTACCTCAGTGGCAGACCAGGTCAAAATGTAGACATCTTAATGCATTGCATCATGTCAAAGCATTTTTTTCAGAAATATCTCAACATGTTTTCTTTTTCCTGAGAAATGTAGGAAGGATATCACTGTGCAAGGAGTTTCTCTCTTGCATGTGCAATGAATTCATTCAGTGAACTAGTGGGTCTTTTCAATCTCTAGTTTCTACCAACTTCAAACATAATAGCGAGTTCCAGCAGCGTCCCTTTTCTATTCATAAGCTATTCACAGCAGACCTTTGTAGTTCACAACTTCACGTTAACATAGCAAAGAGCAGTTTTAAATCACTCCAGTAATCAGGGGTCACAATTATTTGCCACAGCTACAAAAAAAATCAAATCAAATCAAATAAAATCACACACATGCTGCAAGCCAATGCTCTCTTCTTTCACCTCAAAGACAGAAAAATAAGAGACTTGACCTCTGCCTTAAAGTGCTAACACTTCAGCAACACTTTCTATTAATAATAAAAAAAAAAAAAGCAAAAAAGCAAAAAAAAAAGCAGCAGCTTATAAATCCCTGTGCATGGAAAGAGCTATCTTCACTCTTACAGAATTGTATTATCTGTCCTGATCATTCCTTGGAATTCAAGAATATCCTGCCTCCTTTTTTGAAAAAAGCAGAAGCAGTTGAGAAGTAAATGAAGAGAAGAATAATTAGTTATTTGAATGGTATTACACAGGTTTGTTGGGGTCCCAGGTTCTTTGGTTAGTATTAAAGGTAAAAGCAAAATAAACCGCCCCCACAGAAGCCAAAGCAGTCAAGTGTAGTACTGAAGCACTCCAACCCCTCTCAGAACTGCACAGTGTCAGGGATTTATCCTGGAAAAACAGCTCCAAAATACTTCAATTTCTACTCTGAGCCCATTAGAGGTGGTGTCAGGCACCATGCCAGTGCAGCCACTGTGTGCCTGCTGAGTGGTCTGCATCCTCCGTGTCCCTCCTCCCTCCTCCCACTGCTCCTTCTCTGGCTTCTGTTCAGTCAGAAGCCTTCTCTGACCTCCACCATCCTTCTTATGCTCCAGTTGCGTTTCAGCTACATGAAGCACACTTCATTATTAAGCTACAAGATGATCAGACTTGTCTCTTAAATTTCACATTGTAGCATGTTGTTGCATGTGGCCTCCCACCCCTCTCTCTGAAGGCACACTGATGGGCACCTTGTTTGGCCCCATAACACCCCAGTGTCTACCACTGCCAGGCTCTGCAGAAGCTGGTGGCTTTGCACCATGCCTTTTCCTCCCTTCTATCTCCACTGCCCACCTCCAGCACCCCACTCTCCTCTCCCTGCGTTCCCAGCATGGTATTGTCTTCAGAGTTTGTGTTTCCCACCATCTGCTACATCATACACAACCCATCACCCCAAATTCCTCCTCACACTGCAGCAGCAGCATGCTCAGCAAAGCACACCTTGTCCTGCAGAGGCAAAAGGAATGCACGGCCACCAAGACAGCAGCCTGGCACTGAGGACCAAGGCAGAGGTCACTAGAGGAGCAAGCAGTCAGTCAGACGTCCCACCACCACTGCCAGTTCTGAAGAAACTCCTCACAACCTAGTTGCAATGACAGCAAGATATCCTGGGATGTGGCTGCACAGTCCAGACTGGAAGGGAAGAAATTCATGCCCACCAAGTCTCTGTTGCAATTAATCACTGAAAGCAGAACTGTGGGCACTAGAAAGTTAGAGCTTTTACCAGCCCAGGATCTTTGTTTTTGAGCAATAATTACCTCAAGGTTTTTACTCTAATTAATGGATTTGGGTCTAGTCAGCCACTGGTGCATGTGCATAAACCCTCATTGATGTTACACACTATGTGGAGTAGAAGACTCCTTAGAAACAGTAACTCCTCCTTTGGGAATAGTGGGTTTTTCTTCTTACTCATCTTCTGTTCTCTCCCAAAATCATAACTTTGAATTAAATTACTGGTGTCCTGAGGCAATGTAAGAACTGGGACCTATGCTGCTCAGATATCCCTCTGTCTTCTCGAATGGAAAAGTCTCACAACGAGCATATATTGTCCAGAGCACAAACACCATGACATCACATCAGGATTCACCTCCCTGTGCTCTTTTCCCTTCCAGTCCCAGATTCTTCAGCAGTGCTCAAGAGAAAGGAGCTTTTTTCCAGCTCTCTTGTGCATCCCTGGATTTGCAGAACAGCCTTGCCAGGGCAGATGCTTTCTCCAAATTCTCATGGCTTGTTGTGGGTATTTTCACTCTTCTGAATAAACGTAAAGACAGAGCTTTGTTGAAACAATAGATTACAAGGCTTTTGAGCAAGCTGAGATAAAATAAATCTGAGCTTTGTCCACAATTGCCCTCAAACAACTTTTGGAGGTGATTTGCCTGCACTGATTCTTAGTGATAGTGGAGTATGAACTGAGGTTTAAATGTGTCATTACAGATGTCCTTGCTTTTGGAAGCAGACTGCAATCATCCTGACCTGCAGAATCAGAGAATTTGCTAGATGTGACCTTTAGGATGCTAACAAAAATATACAGTTTTACATTATATTTTAAATACAATTCTAAATGCAAATTCTAGTGTTACTCACAAAGAGTAACCTGCAAAGAATAATGGACATACTAAGTGGAAAAAAAAAATAATTAAAGGAGTACTAGAGCTGATGAAGCTCTCAGAAGGTGGCATTGATTTCAAGACAAAATGATCAAGGACAAAATGTTAACCTCTCCAGCTGTCTCTAGGACTTGCTGTGGGCTGTACCTATGCTGCCTCTCACAGAACTGAACTTGAAGACACCAGAAGGCTGCTAGGATTGTATTTGGTCTGGGACTGATTTCCTGTAGAACCAGTCTCTTAGGAGGTTTATCCCATCTGTCTAGCAGAGGTGTTGCAATGACTTTTCCCAAATTACTATATGTTATAGTAACCAAATTTACTATATGTTATAAACCAAAGACTGGCAACACCAGCAAGTAGGTGGTATGAACAATTTACCTCTCTTTTTTTATTCCTTTTTTGCAGAAGATAAACACCTAAAGGTAAAGACCTTACCTTTGGACTTAGTGAGCACAGAATATATCTTGGACATAACGCTTAAACCTTAATGAATCCTGATCCTCAATTTGTTGACATACAGAGTCAACAGCTCCTTGGATGCCCTTTCTGTTACCTTGCTTGCATCTATTTTTTTAAAGGTCAGTGCCTGCCATTTTTCCCTGCCTTGCTTCCTGACGCTATAATTTTAGCTCCAGCAACGAGGCTTTGTTAACGCTCCGATATATTTCAAATATTACATCTCACCAGCTCCTCAACACGCCGCACCAGAGATCTGATGCTCTGTGCGTGGCAAACGTTCCTTTGAGGAGCTTTTGATGTGATGTCAAGCCACGCCGTGCAGACATTGCATTGTGGATCTTTGATACCCCGTGCCATGACAACGTCTCCTTCGCAGCCGTCACAGGCGCCGACTCGGGGCGCGCTGTTCCTGCTGTCAGCGCTCCTGGAAACGCAATGTACCTGGGGTGTGTGAGAAGCTGGTTGTGAAAAGACATATGGTGCCTGTAGTATAATCAGTAATCAACCGTGAATTTCTTCATCGCTGCCAAGAAAATGATGCAATTTCATGAATTCTGCCTGCATAACCCGGGAGAGTATGTGCATAATTATCAATAATGACTTAGATCTGTGCGCAGGACGAGGGCTTATCCGGGAAAGCCAATCTTTTTCACCTGAATGCTGCAGGGTAGAATGTACTTTGGAAGGAAAAGGCAATTTCCTCAATTAAAACCCACAAGATTTGTCCTTATTTTTCCTTTTTCACTTTTTCATTACCACTGTAAAGATCAAGTTGCACAAGATCCACTAATGTGTTGCTCATTCACAGAGCCTTTGAGTCAGCACGGTTGAAGCCAAGACTCAAAAAAAAGTTTTTCTGTGCAGTACTTTTATCTCTTCCCATAGCACTTGAAATTAGGAATTACCTGTCACCAGGAAAAAAAAAAAATTGTTTTTATAAATACATAATCAAAATACCTTGCAATACACAGAGCTCTCCAACAAGTGGCACTATTAAGACTATTCAAGTTACCAGACTGATATGCAAATGAGACCTCAGAAAGGGATATTGGGACATGTTTTACAACATTGGATTCCATTTAAAATCTTTTAAATTTACATATGAAATATGAATCAAATAGATCTCCATAATTCAGATATTCGGGAAAGTTTTGTGTTATCTCTCAAGAAAACACTGAAAAGTAGGTCAACCAGGCAGTCCTCTTGAGAGGGATAAAATCACAGCAGTGTGGAGAAACCACCTAATTAAGACGTTAGAGAAGGTAACATGTAACCAGGAAATTTGTTCATCGAGTTGAGTTAATGCCAGCTGCTGGATGTGTGGATGTAGTCTTTTCCTGAGGATAGCATTGCAGCATTCATGGCTGGTTATCCCTGAAGTATTCACAGGATAACTTCTAAATTCTACAATTTTCCATTTATTATTACCTTATATTGTTGTCACTGCTTGACAAATTGTGGATCATTATGAGAGATCATCTCTTCAGGTAATTCATATTGGTCTGGAATATATGCTTGGCTGTACTTCAAGAAAAATGGTCCAGAAAGAGTTGCCAATACAAAAATCAAGGTGTGGAGATAATTGATTGCAATGGAAACAGGATCATACTGGATTTGTTGCTGGAATATAAACAGCTTGGGAATGAACTGGGAAGCCAATGCATTAGAATGTAAATTACATGATATGAAAACAGCATTTTTAAACACTAGGTTTCATTTGGTTAGTATAATATTCCTTCTGTCTTTGAAAATGAACTCTGTCAGCTTCCCCCTCGTTTTTCTAGTGCTACAGAGAGATGTAACAACCATAATAAAATCACCGTATAAATTATAGACAGGAATCTTAACTCTGTCTTCTATTATGAATTGGTAACAAAATTATTAACAGTATTTGGGTACCAAACGCTGCATAGAGGTGCCTGGTGAGTTTTTAGGAAGAAATTTAGGAAGAAATTCTTTACAGAGAGGGTAATCAGGCATTGGAATGGGCTGCCCAGGGAGGTGGTGGATTCTCTGTCCCTGGAGGTTTTTAAGAAGAGACTGGATGTGGCACTCAGTGCCATGGTCTGGTAACCATGGCTGAAGTGGGTCAAGGGTGGGACTTGATGATCTCAGAGGTCCTTTCCAACCCATCTGATTCTGTGATCCTGTTTACAAAAAGCCCGTGTGCCAAATCCCTGCTTGGCTCTAGCTTCTGTCACTCTGTGCAATCTCCGTCCTGCACAAGCTTGGTCTGGTTCACACTGAAGTCACTGCAAATTTTATCACAAGGCAAAGAGAATAATAAAATCCAAAGCGGACATTCACACTCTACACTTCCTTTAAGCCAAATAGTAACATTCATTTTAAAATGCCAACCAGTAAGATAAGTGCCAATTATTGTGCCTTTCATAAACGTGGGCTATGGAGCACTTTGTTGAGGTTTCTATTTGGCCAGCTTTGACTACCTGGAGCTGAATCTCCTGTAGTGTGTTGTAAATAACACAATGGGTACGCTTTGAATGCAGTGGCATAATGGGCAAGTAGCGTGCTAACTAAAGCATTACAAATGCTGCAAGGCTTATTTTTATCTCTCCATCCTTCTCAATATAGTATTTTTATCTTTCACGCCAATACAATTTTTTTTTTTTTTTTTTTTTTTTTTTTTTTTTTTTTTTTCTAGGAAAAAAAAGGCAACAAGGAGACTGAGTCCTGATAGCATTTAAACACATGGCAAGTCCCCTTACGCACTGTGAGACTTTTCATGTCCTGCACACCATATGTGTCTGCAGAACCAGAACCTAAATGGCACTTGTGAGCAAGGCTTTACATGAACATTGCTGGGGAAGGGGGAGTAAAGATTGTGAGTCAAATTCTCCAGCAGGGTGCTATTCTGCAGAAAAAGCAGGGGTAAAATGCTACTGGACTGAAATACTTTTCACTTTACACAAGCAGACAACCGTGCAAAATGCAAGCCAGGGGAGAACTACGCTTCTGATAAGTGGCAGCATATTTGTTGTCGAATTCAAGGAGCTGATTCAGTGTTGGCACACAGTATTTGTATAGTTTTCTGTATGTAGTTCAGTAGACTCCGAAAAAGCAGGCAGCCTGATGGAGTTGCTGCAATTTCAGAAGACACCCGTGAAATAACTTCACAGAAATTGCTCCTCTCTAAGATACAAAAAACCACTATGTATCATCTGTCTACACTGAAAGGGGGCCACAGAGGATGAAAATGTAAAAAAACCCAACCCAATAACCCTAACATAAACAAAGAAAAAATAACAAACATGCACACGTTAATTACTGAACGTGCTTTTGTTAACAGTAGGTCACCATCATTCTTTATTGACATTTACTGCAATTGCAATTTCTTTTTCAAGACCACTGACCCAGGAAAATATAACCCTCTAGTTATCCAACGCCCTTTAATTAGAGATGTCTCCAGAGATATTCTCACTCATGGCTCCCACTGTGAATCATTTATTTTCCAACTTTCCTTTTTATCAGCTGTCTTTCATCTTTATGTTTTCCTGTCCCGGCCTGGCTTCAACAACTCGGGCTGGCAGGGTGCAGTCCGTTCCTTTCCCGGTTCCCCCAGTTGTGTTTCAATCCCGGTGACATTCGGTGTCTGGCTCAGAAGGGCTGGCTGCAGGCACCAGGATGGTCTGCAGGAATCCCAGCTTTCCCCTTGGCAGAAGGCACCACGGCTACAAGCCTCGGGCTGGAAAACAAGCACCTTGCAAGGAACAAGCCCACGGTGGGGTTTTGTTTTTAGTCTGGGGAGCGCTTATCTATTCCTGCGATGTTCGCCAGGGCTGACTCACGACTGACTGACTGACTGACTGACTGCTGGACGCTTGCGGTCGACAACAGAAGTAGAATGAGGTTTCCCCAGGGGCAGAGCACATGAAATACCACCCAGACCATCGCAGAGGCTCGGCAGGCAGCGAGGGATGACCGGGGGTGCGTGTGTGTGTTGTTTATTTTTACCCAGCCCTTCACACCCTGCCCGCAGCCGCCCCTGGGCGACTCGCCCCACGCACGGCCCGGCCTGGCGGGCGCCATAGCAGCA
>JAAWXA010000001.1:62575557-62591405 GCA_038090715.1 Florisuga fusca
CCCCCCCCCCCCCCTTTTTTTTTTTTTTTTTTTTAATTTTAAAAATCCAAGAGGAATAAGAGCTGTTTTCTCATTGTGTGCTGGTGACACTTTTTTTTACTTGGGACTTCACATGCACACAGATAAAGAGGAAGCTTCCCTGAGTATCTAAGAGATGTTTATGGCACTAAGCTGAAAGATGAGACGTGTAACATTAATGTATGTGAAATAATAATTTTGGTAGTAATGACACTTTTATGTCATAAAATGGTGTAAATTGAATACCATTTATTGTGTGATGTTAACAGAGTCTCTTGAGATTTTGATTTAGGTAGTATGAACTTACTTTATATATTCAAATCAAAATGTACGTGCCTTTTTACTCAAAGGAATGCTCTCTGAATGGCTTCTCAGTTTACAAGTTGCATGAATGTACCTGCAGTGTTTAGTAGATTGGTGTTTGGAGGTGTGTGCGCTTCCATCTATCACCTCTGGGTCTGAATTTCCAGCTCGTCTGATTTTGAGTGTGATGGTTGTACATTAGTGATTTCTGTGTTGAACTGTCTTAGGGGAAATATACCAGTCGTTGTAAATGTGTTGAAGAAGATTTGGATTTAAAGTTGAAGTTTTCTTAAGTCTGAGATAGCCCTGCTGCTCTCAGTGTTCTGACTGACTGCAAGTTCTTGAAGAGAATGTGGAAGAGGGTCGGTCTGTCTGATACTGCAGTTCTTCACTGATATTGGAGGGGTGGCCGAAATAAATCTGTTGTAGAAGCTGAAGGGACAGATAATTTCTACCGCCAGGAGCTCCCTAAGGCTTTGCAGAATAGTGCTTAAAATGTGCATTCAGCTTTTTACAAAAAGTGGTCATCATTCCTTTAAATTCAGACATTAACCTTAGCAGCTGCCTGAATATTATGCATTCATTTGAAGCTTGCATCAGGAAGATGTAAAATGCATGAATGTAGCCAGCTGAGTTGCAATGTGTTACTGTTGCTTTTTAGTTAGGCAGAAACGTCTTTATAGTGGAATGAAAAGAGCAGCTACTTATTGTGCCACTCTTGGACTATGAATTACAATTTTAATGCAGGCAAGCAGTGGAATGCATACAAATGCCTTAGTGGCCGGTGATGGACTCGAAGCTCCTGACTTGCTAGAACTAATGGTATTGGTCAAAGAGCAACCACATGTCGAGAACAAGTAAATGAAAAGGAACAAGGGAATAAGTTCGGAAAAACCTTTCTGCTAAATGTTTACACGTACAGCAGAACTTCGCTCTGTCAAAAATTGGGCTCGGAAGGCTCCTCTGCTTGAATTTATTGATCTTTATGCAGAAGGAGCCACAGCAACAACCTGAAGAACACCAGCTGCGCTGCACTGGCATCTCAGCGGATCAGGGGCTGGCAGCCCCTCCATGCACATCCCCTCCCCAGTCTCCTCTGTCCCTGCTCCAGCTTTGCTCTTTACATCTCCTCGGTGCAAACCTGTCCTCAGAGCAAGGTGGGACACTGGAGATTCAGTGTCTCAAAGGAACAAGAGAAGGAGGTGGTGGTGGGTGTAGCGACAAGAGGTGCAAGGACCTGAGGTACCCCGTTTTCTTCTTTCTAGTCTGAGCGGTGACCTAAAAAGGTCAGATCCTCCCAGATTTATTCCCAAGACCTGTAATTTGCATACAGCTTGACAGATAACTCTTTCTGCTATTGTGTAAATGGAACAGATGCCTGAAAAGCTGTCATGAATGAAAAAACCTAGGAATTTCTAGTTTACCCCTAGCAGGAGTTGAAATGGAAGCTTAATTTTTTTCCTCCTGAGCTTTGAGAACACTCAGCCAGTCTGTGATGGGTAGAAGGGTTTTGGTGCATAGGTTCAAAAAGAGTCTGTCCACTAAGAAAAACAGGAACTGCTTGCTGCTTTTCACTATGCAGGGCTTCTGAGGTGCAGGGGAGCAGCAATTTTGGTTTTGTTTTTTTTTTTTTAAAAGGAAAAGCAGTTATGTCTTTTTAAATAAACAAAATGACCCTTGAGACTTAATCATAGCTGCTTATTATAGCTGACATCCACTGAGGCTTGGTTGGTTCATTGGGTTTTGTTTTTTTTAATTATTGTTGTTTGTTTTTTTCTTTATTAGTGATGGCATTAAAATTTAAACCTGAACTAGGAAAACAGGAACTGTAGGTGTGGAGATGTTCTTTTACCCCGATTTGCATGCAGCCTGTTTTTTGGGTTGTTTTTTTTTTTGCTTTTTTTATTTTATTATTTTTTTTTAATTTGGTGGGTAGGTGTGTTCAGTGTGTGCGAGAGCAATTGAACATGTCAGCAGTTTCCTACAAGCTACTCTTGCTGACTCACGTGTCTGGTGCAGCTTGGAGCTACGCTATAAACCATCCACAATAGGAGGCGCAGGCAGAGAGATCGTCAGTGCCGAGCTCTTGTTCAAAGGTTATTTTCAGTTCTCCGGTCACTATTTTGCTGTGGTTTTCTTCCCCGGTAATATTAAAAGTATACAGCTGCTTTGCCAGGTTGCTGTTCTGCTAGGTGCCTCGTGTCAAGTAGAAATCCACTGCGCTGCTGCTGTGAAGGTTGTGCTCAACCTGTATTTAGGTGCGAGGGATGTTCAGTGCCACTAAACATTTGGGGGTTGGTTTGTTTGTTTTGGGCTTTTTGTGTTTGTGAATGAAAGAATCCCCCTGAGCATTGCTCCCAATTCGGATACGGGAAGTCCAGTGTAGGAATTGTATTTTCCTTCACCAACTGTACAGTGTCCTACTCTCCACTCCTTTTTATGGCAGAAATCTTCTTTAAAGCCAGCAAGGAATTCTGATTTAACTTGGGTATAGCTATCTTTAATTTTCAGTATTTGGCTATATCTTGATCTGGTTTTTATCTCTTGTGTGGTTGTAAGACTGCTTGTTGGTGTGAAAGGATTCCTTCGTTTGCATGATGATGAAAACTTACACTCTTGTACAACTGCTTCTTTATTTACAGACTCTACTGTGATTACTCATAAGAATCTGTGATCCTAAAACTATCGGTTCTGCTGACTTATTAATTTGATCTTGGTGGGGTTTTTTTTCTTTTTGTTTGTTTGTTTCTTGCCTGCTTTCTTTTTCATTTCTTACTCGACCACAAAAGCTTATGCATAAACAAAGTAAATTATCCATCTGCAGTTCTGGATTTACTGCCCTGAAGTTTAGATTTGTAGTCATCTTTTGTGTATTTTTTCTTCTCGTTGGGGAATGGGGTGGAAAATATGCAGTCTCTAAGTGTGATAAACAAAATCAGCTGGTATAAAACAGGCTTTAAAAACAATAAGGTGAGTTCTTGTCTCTTGTTCTGTTTATAGTCAACCACTTCGACCAGTAATGAATAGAAAACCACAGTGAGAGCTTTGTAACACATGAAGAAAATGGGTATTCTTGGTTTCCGCCAATACAAATGACTCATCAGTATCAGTAGGGTTTCTACTTCTAATAATAAAACTGTGGAAGACCTTTAAAATGTGTGGTTTTGGCCCCCGCTCTTAGTGAAAGGTTGGAAAATATTACTTTGAGTTTGCTTTTTTTTTTTTTTTTTTTTTTTTAACTTATGGTAGACTTATTGATTGGCCGTGCAACAGTGAAAGATCTTGTGCCCTCAAAAACAAAGAAACAAAAAAACCCCAAACAAACTGAAAAAAAAAAAACCAACCCCAACCTAATCATACCATTGCTTGCAGTGCTAAAATCTTCCCCTCCCCCGTGTCCTCAGTGTTTTGTGTTTCACTGCAGTGAGCATTGCCGATGCTTACCCTCAATTTCAGAGATGTGCATCTGGAAAATAGAATCTATTTGTGTCGAGTGGGGGAAGACTTGGCACACTACCTCCTCTTGCTGAGCTGCTGTTCTTCCCCTCTCTTCCACTCTGGTAGAGAGCAGAGTAAGATATGCTGAGTGACCTGTGTTGCTGTTTGAGCTGGGGTCACAGGATCCGGAGAGGAAAGTAAACAGAAAATAGGAGTTGAAGAATAAATGATAACTACAGGATGTGTCTGTCATTACCTAGGAGGAAACACACATCTTCCATTACTGAAAGTGATGCTGAAAAAAAGGGCAAATCCGAAAGCGATCTATTAAATTAACGCTCCTTTTTTTTTTTTTAATTTTAATTAAAGTAGTAGTTTTCAAATGTGCTGGTATCCTTTTATCTGTTTACCTGTGAGGCTGAAGTTTTTATTGTAAAGACTGCCCTGTGTTCAGTGCAGCGAAGCAACCCTTAGAGCATACTACATTTTCTTTGAACTTTGTAGAATGTGTGGTTATTTTGTTTTCATGTAAGCAGAGCATGCCCTCCATGCTATTATAGTAAATGAAATTTTGATTCTTTTATGCAAGGTATGCTACTTTTAATGGTAGCCCAATCAGTTTCTTCTGATCTGCTGCATTAATCTATTATGTTGCTGCCTGCTTTCAAGCTGTGTTGTTATAAGATTTAAAGACAGTAAATGAGGCAAAACTAGTCTTTTATTCTGTGTTAGAGTGAAAATTTCAACATTTATGAAACCTCCATGTTTACTTTCTCTGTTACTGCAATATTTATACTAGTAAGTTACTTTGTAAGGATGTGATGGTTCTTTGTTTCTTATTGTGCTATTTTAAAAGCAAAAGATGCTCTTTACAAAAGCCATTTAGTGCAGATCCTCAGTAAATCTATCCCAGCACCCTCAGCGTCAGCGAGCATCTTTTGCCAATACATATTTAAATATATTTATGTAGATAATTTGGATTGCACTGGAATACCTCAGATGTGTTTGTTAGTTTCTTGTGTAGCCAGACTGTGATGGTGAATCTTTGTCTTGTATCTTCTGACTGACAGAGGGGCACTAAAAATAGAGGCGCAGAAGCCTGTGGAGTTGTAACATTGAAACATGTGAAAATCCAGTTGTTTGTTACATGGCAACAATAAGAAAGATTTAACTATTTTCAGACCCATATAGAAGAAAAGGCCAACTTTCAACTTAGGGGATTTATTTAGTGACAGTTCTTACTGAAGTTCACAGAAGAATAATTGGTAAGGACTGCAAAATATGCTGCCAGTGGTTATTCAGAGTTCAAGCAGACGTAGGTTCAGCGTTCTGATTTCATCTTGTCTGTAGAAAATTTTGTCATCAGAAGTGTTGAGAGTTGGGTCATGACAAAGGAAAAACGTATCTAAATCTCGTCCACGTTCTGAGCTCTGCTGACTTGGAAACGGGACTTGTGCCTAAAATCACTGAGGGCTGGACCTGTGAAGGGCAACAGACTGTGTTGTTATCAAGTTCAGAGACTGTGACTCTGCTCTGTATCATATCTCCTTCCCTTGTGCTTGCTCTGGCACCTCTCTTATCCCACAGTGGGCTAACCCCAAGACCTGAATTGGCAGAAGATTAATCATTGTATGTGTAGGGTTGGTTTTCTGCTGGATGACTTTACTGCAGGGTCTGGCAAGGGCTTGGGTTAGGGATCAAATTAAACCAAACTTTGTTAACAAGACCTAGAGCAGAACACTGGACACCTGGCCCTAAAAGTGCAATGACCATCACAGCATCAAGCCCCATTTACTGAAGGTCACTCTTTTCTTGTTTTTGAAATACTGCAGAAAATAATGAGCAGCTTGTGCCTGGCTTAACCTGTAACTTGGCAGTTTGCTGTTAGGGCATGAGGAGTTTGGGCCATTTAATTTTGGCTTGTGTTTGCAACAGACAATTGAAAGAAATGTTAGAGAAAAACAGAACTCAATCAAGCAAGTCATCTACATTAACAAAATGCAAAAGTACTAGCTTTTGCAAATATACAAATGACTTGTTATACCCACCTGATTCTGGTTTTGCCTTGCCTGATATGACTTGGTTGTGTTACCTATCTCCCAGCTGTGATGAGGTCTCATGAATTTAAATTTTAAACCTAAATTATAGCTGAGGGGATGAGCAGACTTTTTTTTCAACCGGGTGGCAGCAATCCTAGACCCTCAGGTCTTCCTTGCAACCTTTTATCACTACAAGGATAATGGCAGGTGTGTGTACTTTGGGGTGTTGAGTAACAGGTTCAGCAGATGATCAAACCGACTTAAATTTGCTCAGGTGAAGGAGGGAGTCTAAATTTATCCTTCAAAACCAGAGGGTGAATTCAGGGGTAGCCCCTTGTGCTTTGAGGTGAAAATCAGTGGTTGTGCTCAGCTCTGAGCTGATTCAGCTTTCCAGCCTGGTGTATGTAATTCACCATTTTCTTAGCCCTGGTTAATTTTCTTGATGTTTTGATGTGTCAGGTCCAAAGAGGAGCAGAGAGCTAAAGCAGGGGGGATGAGGGGAGCAGTTGGGGGCTTTTGCTGAGTGGCAATCCCAGATTAGCTCAACCATCACACGTAGCTTCACCCTGTGTGGCTGCTGGAGCTGGTAGGCTCTTCTTTGGAAGGGGGGCAGTGAGGCTGCTGTTCCCAAGTGTTTCCATGAGTTTAGGCAAACTTTTGGCCAAAACTTAACTAGTTTTGTGTCAAATTTTACTTAAGGTCAACTTCAGGTACCTGCTGTGCCTGAGGCACTTCTCTCTGTTGAACCTGCCAAATGCTTCTGACTCTACAAAGTGACTTAACTGTAATTTCCAATACTTTCATTTATTCCTGTAACTGTTACTAAATACGTACACTACACTGAACAAATGAGTGGTGCAGAATTCCTTTTAAAGAAATCCAAAGTAATCGATGGTGTGAAGTATTGTGAGGTATGTCAGTGAGCTAACCCCAATGTAAAATTTGTGGTAAATTATAAAATCATTGTGTAGTTTGTCATAGCTGGAAGTTCACAACCAGTGCAAATATAAGCACTCAGCAAGGAAATTTTTTGTTTGTCTTTTTCCCCTTCTTGTTCCTCTTCATTTGTTTTATTATTAGACTAAAAGTAGAGTCAGTGATTCATTCAGTAATCTGTTTCTTGGACAGTTAGTCATCTGCCAATTTGTGTTAACTTTCCACTTTGTTCAGAAAGTGAGTAATGCTTAATGCACTAACCACCAAATTCCGAGCTTAAAAAGCTGTGAGCATCATTCAAATAATCGCCAAACTTTCTCTTCAAAATTTTTACCATTCTCTAAGATCAAAGCAAGTAAGGTCTGGCAGGCAGTGCAGTACAGCTACAGTCCAATTGTTTTGTCTAGCCCCAGTTATTAAAGCAAAACACGAAGTTGCAAACATAATGCCTGAGTTCTGTTCTACACCAACCCATGCGTTACTTAATCAGTGTAATGCTGCTTGTTTTTCTTCACAACTCCTACTTCCAGCGACTAAATATTGCCTCCTTATTTTTCTCCCTCCTTGCCCAGACTGTGATGATTTTGTTAATTTATATTGTTCCCCCCCTCAACAAATTGTGATGTTATCAAGACTAATTTAGTGAAAATTGCTTTCAAGAAAGGCTGGAAATTGATACTGGCTCCCTGCTGCAAATATTTCTGGTGTTTTTCATGACTTGTTTTGGTAGGGGGGGAAAAAAAAAAAAAAGGTGCTGTTGAAGTGTTATCTGTGTAGAACTTGAAGCTCGGAAGCCTTCCTTTAGCAGTCGGGTAGGTATTTTGATCTCAAGGTGATGCCAGTCATTTCTGAAGACAAACACAGTACTTGTTTGAATCACTTGAGGATTTTTAAAAATACTTTCTTCTTTCGTATGGAAACGGGAGCAGTATAAAGAGTCACAAAGTCAGTAATGTCAGTGGAGAACTTTATAGGACCAAAGTCTTTACAGGCTGCTCTAACATAACATGAAAGGGCTTAATGCCATGCTCAGCAGCAGAGGAATTCAGTGTGCAGGAGAATGATGATGCTGTGGGGAGGTGTCCAAATGGGGTGATGTGGGGGTGGTAAACATGGGCACCTGAAGTGGTTCTCTTGTCCCCACATTTTCCTTCTTCCCTCTCCAGGCACCTGTCATCCTCCCTAACAACTTCAATCCGTTTCTTGCAGAAAAGTCACCATCTCTGTGTGCAATTATCCTGTGATGCAGATGGTTTGAGGGTGCCCCCCATGCCCCAGTTCTGTAAACAGGCAACACAAAAGCCAGGGGAGGGGAAGGAATAGCTGCTGCCTGTAGGGTCTGGAGGCAGCTGGTGGCCACCTCCTGCTGCAGCATAACAGGGTCAAAGCTGTTGTCAGAATAATAAAATCATTTGGTCTTGAGGACAAGGTAGGAGAAGATCCAGTTCCTCATTCCTAGAATCCAATTCCAGTCCATGTAAATACCTGAAATTTCCTGTTAGCTATGTTGTTGTGTGAAGAATTATGGCTTCTGAAAGGTTTTTCCTTGCAATTTGGCTGCACACCATCAAGTTTGAATAGTTTGGTTAAGCTTTAGACAAACAATCATACTGGGGATGCTTATTTAAACACCAGCCTTTGAGATTTACCGGCAGCTTTTCCCACATCAGCAGTGTTACTTAATGTGCTTTCCTCTTTACACCAATTGCAACTATCATGTTTCAAAAATTACTTTATGATTCCATCTTAGTTTCAGCTGTTGAGCTGAATGTTGATCATTATGAAAAAGACTGCCTTGTTGCTTCAGTGTGCTCTCTGTGTGTGTGACTCCAGCAATGGCTGATTCACTGCCCGTAGTTAGTTTGGTTTGTTTTTTTTTTTTTAGGAAGTAATCCATCCAGAGGTGAGAATTGCTGCTGTTTTCTTGGATTATGAGTAAACCAAAACAGTGAGGAGTGCCTTTGCTTCCAGCCTTTTGCTCCAAATATTGAGCAGGCAACAGCTATTCAGCTGAACTGATGCTGGAGAAGATGGGCACCTGCCTTTCCCAGCACTGTGCAGGGAAATGACCTAATTGCTGGTTTGGCACTTTTGGGTTTCAGGTCATCTGGATGGGGCAGAGGAGGCTGCAGTATTTATGGCCATACTTGGTCTCACACCTGGCACAGCTGCTTTCTTTGTCATGTTAAGAGATTGTGGGGTGAAGGAGAGAAGACCAGGCACCTGAGACCTTGTTGTTATTAAAACCCAGGTAAGGGAAGTGTTGACTGTTGCAAAGTTGAAATTGTATTCAGGGCATTTTTATGTGAGGAAATTCTTGAATTTTTTTTTTTTTTTCTCTAGCTGTTTGGGTTTTGTTTGTTTTTCCGTGCTCACTTTCAATTTGTTTCCTGATTTTAAAGCTTGGGACATTCCCACACTGAGTGACACACTGATATTGTCCTCTGCACAGAGCAGTGCTGAGGAGGCACATCCAGGCAAGGGTTCTCCTAGGTATTTATAGAGGAGTGTCTCCCACCCCAACTCACTCTGCAGGTGTGCTGCTCACTCAGTTAATGAAACCACAAGTTGAGATGATTGCTTGGGTGAGACAGTTTGCAAAGAGCTCTTCAGTGTTTGTTTTTATTTTTCACTCCTCCTCCCTCAGCACATTGGCCAGCTGGAAACAGCTTAAGGAAGGAAAAATTATTGTTGCAGAACATGCTAAGCACCCCAAGAGTTTCCAGAGGACCCTTGGAAAGTGAGTTGCTTTCTTAATGGCAGAGATCCTACACCTTTCCCATCCCTGAATCCCACTTGTTCCCTTCTACTCCTTTTTTATTTTGGGTTTACAGTGTTAAAACTTCTTTTTCTGTGGCTGCTAGTTGGGTTTTTTTGGGGGGGGAGAGGAAATTTTTTTTTTTTTAATCTAAGAACTGATGAAAAGATCCCAAGTGCAACATACTTAAATGTGGCAGAGGCAGCGTGCTCTTCTTGCAGCTGTGAGCCTGGAACCAGGTCCTGCAGCCCAGCACCATCTCCTGGTGTCCCCAGCGGCCCAGCATCTTCTCTCAGGCACTTGGTAGCACTTGGTGTGTGCCTGCTTTTCCCTAATTTTAGCTTATTGTAGAGAAGGTAGAGAAGTGGTCTAAATTATCAGCCGTACTGATGTATCTGAGCATGAGAGGAAATTCAGACTTTTGTTGGGTTTGTTGTTTTGTTTTTTTTTTTAAACTTTTAATTTTTCCTAACTTGTGTTCAATCGCTTATGGAAAGTTCTGGTCAAAAGAGCGAAATGTCTTTGAGTATTTAATCTCAAAACCACAGCTCCCTGTACCCGGGATGCACTATTGGTAACCCCGCTTACAGCCTTTTTCCAGCACTGGGGGTGTGTGTGTGAGGAGGAGAGAAAGGGAAAGGACTTGAATGAGACGGAGGGTTCATTCCTATTCCTTTGGTTGCTTTTCTGGTTTGCTTTTTAAATTGAAAAAATAATAATAATAAAAAGAGAAAAGAAAAAAGTCTGGCTGCCTGCAAAGTAGATTAATCGTGGCAGAAGCTCTCAATGCTGGTACTCCATGTATGTATTTTCACATATGTGCCAGTGGCTGCGTGTGTGCTTTGGGGGTGGTGCAGCATCACTGGAAAGTGTGTGGGAGCGTGTCTGCTTCCTCTGAGGCTGCTACAGGTGGTCAGGGGAGGGTGGGGGGCAGAGGAGGAGATGCTCAGGGCGAGGTACAGCACCCACTTCCTCTGGCATGTGTTGTGTTGAGCTCAAACCTGCTGCCTCGTCAAGAGCTGGGCGGCTGCAGGTCGCGCCTGCGGTGCTTCATCTTTGCTCTTGCTGATTTGCTGTTTTAGGTTTATGTCTAAGGTTGTGGTTTAATATATCCTTTTTAGGTATGTGAAGTGTTTAAAATTATCTAGTGCTGCATTTATTTATTTTATTATTTTTTTGTCATGGCTTTTTCTATATTTGGGAGCTTTCACAATTTTTATAAGGCAAGAAGCGTAACTTTATTAAAAGAGTTTTTCCTGATTGTTACCTGTCAGCTATTATGAGTACGCATTTTTTTGCCTCTCAAAGAACATTTTTTGAGATTAAATAATTTCACAGCCTTCAAGGTTTAAATATCTAGTACAAGCTATTTGTGATCCTTGAAACTAAATAAAAAGAAAGGTTAAATACCTGGAATCTGTGAGGAGACTCCCTCTGTTTAAACAAGATGCCTTTCTTCTGCAGCTGTACCCCAAGAAGTCTGGTGTTAACATTTGCAGGTACAGATTCTTTTCCTTGTATTTTTGAAATCTTTCCTTGAGGGGTTGTAGTTTTCTTTAATTCTTCAGGTGCTGCTTAATACCTTGGATATTGGAGTGTATTGCATAGGTGCTCATATTTCCTTACTTTTCAGATGGAACACTGTGGCCTAGCAAGCTACACTGCTGTCATGCTAATGGTGAAGACAAAATTGCACAGGCTAGACTGGGGAGAAGGTGGGAAAGGAAGGGAGTGGAACTGTATTTGTACATACATTTGATGATGTAACACTTTTCTTAACAGTTTGTTCTGATTTAGTGCCTACTGATTCCCTTTTGTTTTTTTTTTCCAAGTTGTGTCCTTTTCTGCCATGGAATGGGACAGTTTACCTACTCCTCTTACTAAAGAAAAAGGTGTTTTGCCTATGTAGGCAAAACCATTGGATGCCTATCAGGCACTGGCTCAGGGATGACATGATGCTCTGTTCCAGGGAGCTGGAGTGAGTTCAGCTGTCAAATGTTGCTATTGGATATCCAGCGGAAGTGTAAAGCAGTCTTTAGGAAGTTTGTGCTACGTTGTATCTCATTGTTAATTGAGAGTGTAACTAAATCACCCAAAAGTGATTCTCGGCTGTGTATTTGAGGCTCTTGAAAACACAACCATTGTAGGAGTGTTAATGCTTGGTAGGGTTTTAGACAAAGGCTAACTGCAGGGAAACCTAATGCCCCACAAAGATGTAGTGAAATATGTGAATCATTAACAAAGTCCTACAGAATTAAATTGATTTAATCTGGGGAAAGGTGATGAAAATCTTACAGCACTTAGGTGCAAGTTTATTTCCTGCAGTAAGACTACCTAGCTGCTGTTTCTTGTGTATTATTTGCTTTAGACTTGGGGTGTTCTGTCTTTGTAACCTTGCTGTCCACTTCCTAAAATCCTTGTATAAACCAGGTCTCCTGGGCATCCCTTCTTGAGTGCTGCAGGAGGTCTGGGAGCTGCTCAAGTAGGAGGTGCCAATCCATCTCTGGAGGATTTGCTGCTCGGTGCTGCCTTGGGACTGGCATCTCTTGGGTGATACAGTCTGTGGGAATGGCCCCTGAATTTCTCAGAAGGCAAAAACTAGCCACCCTGACTTAGGGGCAGTTTGCAAAAGGGAACAAGATGGAGGTTGATTTGAAAGAACCGTAAGTGTTGTGTGCAGGTGCCAGGCTGGAATCATTTAGAAAACAAGAGAGGTGGTGGTGCGAAGACAAGAAGCATCTGAGAAAAAACCCAAATTCCACAAAGAGTAAAAAGTGAAAAGGCAGTCAAAGCCCTGTCCTCTGTCACATTGGAAAGGGGAACATATAATTATAACTCCTGTGTCACTGTAGGTGATGTAGTGATGTAGTAATTAAAACACATAGCTGCTCCAAGTTGCTGCTTTCTATGTAAGTTAACTTAAAAATTAACTCTACCCAGAAAAAAGAGCTGCTTGCATACAGGAAACCATGTTTTTGACTGAAAGATAGAGTAAAAAGGCTGGGGCATACATGTGCTTATGAAAGCAAAAGGAGAGGGTATGCTGCAGAACATCTCAAGTGAATCCATATTACTTCTCTCCCTTTTTCAAAATTACATCTGGAAGTATTGTGCTCTCAAGATACGACTCTAAGGCTTGAGCAATTGCTGCAAGAGTTACAGGGTGCCACTTAAACTGCTGTTTTACCCTCCGTTTGGTGAAAAAAGAACTTTTGAGTCCCCAAAACACAATACAAGCATTTAGCTCAGCACACAGAACTTGCATGCTGACCAGAGGCTTGTGGTGAATACAATTCTGATTTATTTTTTTAGAGGTCCTACTGATAGGCATAAATGAAGCAGATTGAGATCTCACTGTGGTTGAAAGCTGTGGGAGAAAAATTATCACCATACTTTCCAGTGGAAGCAGAACAAAAGTGTAAAGTCTGCCAATTAAATTGGAAATGGCTCTTAATTTCCCCTCTCCTCCTCCTCCTCCCCTGAAGGATGAATGGCTTACTCTTCTGGATGGAACTTTGTGTAATGACTCATAGTTTTATATGGATTAGTGTGAATATGTAGGTGAGGGAGACACTGGTATCTGAGAAACTATATATAGTGTCTAGGAGAAGTGTCCTGGAATGCAGAATAAATGAGCATTTGATCTATTTCTCTTGCTGATTTAGCAGAGGCATAAATGAAGAACATCTTCTTCCCTTTACTCCCTCACTTCCCAGTTGTGCTCAGCAGACATAAAGGAGGCTTATGATGATCAAAGAATGTGCCAGTATTGATAACCAAACTGTTCACTAAAATAGGGGTATCCCCTTTGCCCTGAAATACACACGGGCAGGACACTAGGAGCCAGAACCATGACAGTGCAGACATCAGCTGTGACATTCAAGGTTTCTGGGGTACCCTTTGTGATGTGGTTATTATTCTGTAGGCTCACAGTGGGGCCAGAAGGTCCCTTCCACCTCTTTGCTTCATGCCTCTTTGGTGAGACAACCTGACAAAGGGCAGCAGCCAGAGGTAAGAGCATCACACACCTTGCTTCTTCTGGTGGTACCTTAACGTGTCTTGTGTTAGACTGTGTCCCCATTGTACCTGCTGCTGTAAAGCCATGGGCAGGGCAGCTGTATTTTTGCTGGGCTAAGCCAACATTGCATGGCTCAGCAGTCATGTCTGCTAGTAACTTAAGCTGAGAGTGTGGGTTCATGTGGGGTTTCTCCAGTGGACTCAGAAGTTTTCCATCTCAAGGCTCCTGTTTCACCTCTCCTTTCTAAAACCATTGACTATGCATCCACTTGCACCAGAACGGCTATTAATAAACCTTTCCCTTTCTCTCCTCCTCACCTGTCTCATAGAGAGAGAGAGAGAGACAGCTTTTTAAAAGGATGTTTGAAAATCAACCATTCCATTGTGTTGTTTGTAAGCAAATCTACAGAAATTTAAAATGAAAAAGTAAGGAATTACTGAATTGTAGTAGAGGAGAAATAGGATCAAGCAGACAGGGAAAGATGGAAATGTGTTGACCTGGCATTGCTGGCAATATGTGCTTTGGGCTTGCACCCTTTATTTTTTCTCTTCTTAGTCTTTAGCAACACCATTTCCTCCCTGGGGAAAAGGGTCTTTTATGTGAAGTGTCCATTAAAGGGCAAAAGTGAGAGAGAAAAACTATTCTTATGTCCTGGTACGACTTTCATACCTTAAAATTAAGGCTTGTGTAATGTCCAAAAATATGACATAGTTAGGTCCTTCTTTTCAGATAGCTCATCATAGCTTACTTTAGCAATTAATTGTAGGAACCTTATTTTTACATCTCAGACTTGGAGATGTATCATGCTAGCGTAACTGCTCTAACCACGTAAGAAGACTGAAAATCCTGAGGTTGGTCCTGAGCTCCTGGCTTCTGCTTTTTCCTGGGAGCGTGTTGCTGGTCTGCTCTGGGAGGACCCTAGCTGTGGAGTCTACTCCAGTTCTCTGTAGGAAAAATTCAGGTTTTCTTTTCAAGCAGGATGCCATACGAGGCTCACTCTCAGGGTGCCACAATACCCTGGGGAGCTCTTTTCTGGAGAAGGGGAAGTGGATTTCCATTAAAAACACACAAGCAACTACAGCAACAAAAAGAAGCATCTGTTTCTCATATAATTAGAGTGAATCCCATAGTGTATTAAGAGGAGTAGGGTTATTTGGTCACATGCTGAGCCTCAGACCTCCCACCATTAGATGTCAAGGAGGTCTGACTTCCATTTTAAAACTAATACCTGGTGTGGAATAGGGTAGTACTGCAGGCTTATTGCCTAGAAACCCAGGCATGGAGAAATCAAGAATTCATGGAGTTTGGTATAATTTCTTGAAAAGAGATTAAACCCCAGTGTTTATCTTGGATTCTCAATGCAAGGAGCAGAAGGGAGCTGCAAGGGTATTTTATGATTAATGAGCCTTTCTGCATGTATTTCTTGTGCCTCTTGGCATTTAGTAGGCTCCGTGACCTAGCTTTTTATTTCATTTTTCTCATGTTGGCATTCTCATTAGATGCAAGAATCCACCTTCAGCCAGGGTCTCTACTTGGCTGTGAGGATGTGGGCCAGCTTACTGTCCTTGGATTCCATTAAGTAGGTTAGTGTTTCTGTCCCCTTCCTGCCATCGCTTCTTTTGTTCTCTGCTTTGGCACAAAATGATTCTTAAAACATCTAAAGCCATCAGCCTCACCTTGAAAACAAGCTCCAGTTAAGACGGAGGGGGTAAAGGGAGCAGCATTACACTGAAATTGCTGGCCTCACCGAGAACAGGTTAATTTGGGTGTAGAGGTTAATCCGGGTGTACTGTAGGAGTCCAGTCAGCCATAGCTGCAGTTCAGTGGGAGTCAGGGTTGCAGCCCAGCCTGGCCCCTGGGCACAGCACTGCAGTGGTCCCAGCTGTTGTGACAGCAGTGTAGAGCTGGCCCATGCTGAAACACAGGCCATAGGAAGAACCGGTCTTCAGACATCTTTCTCCACCCTCAAAAGAGAAGAAATCTAAGTCAGCAACACAGTGTTCCTGGCACTTCCATGTGGAAGGCAGCAATGGGGATAAAGTGCTGTACAGACCAAGCAGCCCAGTCTGTCACAGTTTTTTTTCCTTTATAGAACTATGTGACTTTTTATGAGTAGGGAGGGATTTGGCTTAGACTTGGGACTGATTCTTCATCTAGGGCAATGTGAAGAACATCTGATACTGAAGATAAGCAATTTATCTCTTTAGATGGGAGCTTTCTCAACTGGTGGCAGGCCATATATGGCACATCAATAGCTTTGCCTCCCCTGGGGTTTCTCTCTGCAGCTGCAGACCATGTGCTTGTGTGTGTGCTCACCAAGGAGCAGGGGTGGGAGGGT
>JAAWXA010000001.1:62591425-62711289 GCA_038090715.1 Florisuga fusca
TGGGGGTTGAGGTTGGGGAGTATTTAACCAGCTGCAAATCAGTGAATCAGTGTAGGGGAAATTATTTCCCTTGGGCAGAGGAACTTTGTGCTGTAACATAGGCTTAGTCTGGCAGGCACTTGAGGGGGACCCATGCCACCACTCTGAGGTGGATCACCTGGGATGGAGAAGGGACTCCTAGTTGCCAGGTTCCCCAGAAGAAGTCCTAGGTACCTTACAGCTCTTCATGTCTTTTCCTCTGTCACTATGACCAAGGTGTGGAGGGGATGGACAAGAAGCATGAGGGCAGAGTGCTGAAGCATGAACCTGTCTCTGTAGAGCAAGAGCAGGGAAATAGAGGACTACTGAAAAATAATGATGTGTTGCAGGTTGGCCAGCAACTCTTCAGGGACTGGAGCATGAGTAATATGCTGTTTTTATTCTGGCAGTAGGGCTTATGCTCCCTTTCCTGCCTTGCTCCTCACTTGGAGAGTAGTCAAGACCAGCCATCTGATCAACCTGCCAGAGGCCCTTCTTGCTTTTGCTTGGCTAAAGAGGCAACCAAAAGTTTCCTCATTCATTTCTAAATCTTTCTTGGCTGCCTGAGAACATTTAGTCTATACCGGTTTGTTTTCCTCATATACTGGCAGTTTACCTCTGTAGTAAATATTTTTTTGTCTTTCTCTAACCCCTGGGTACAACACACCTGTTTTCTACAGTGTTGCATGCCATTTGACTAATTATTCTTACATGGAGGAAGTCAGTGACTAGATGGAGGGGTTTAATTTCACTGAAGCCATTCAGGAAAAGCAGCTGGATTTCTGTTCTGCATACGTCCTTATTCCACCCCATGCTTGACTAGTTTGGGAAGTGCTGTCGTGAGCACCTGACATGGTGAGTTTTGAGCCTCACCGAGGCTGCAGAATGAAGTGTGCCTAAGCATCCAGGGCAGAGAAAATGGCTCAACTTTGCTTATATGGAAGAAGCCTTAGAGGTTTGCATGAGCCTTTTCTCTATCTGGTGAGTAACCCCAAGGAGTGAGGCTTTTGCTGGTGACCTGGTGCTTTGGGTCATAAGCATGCTTCTAAGAGCTTGGTTTCCAGCAGAGTGAGGGGAAAAGAAGAGACAGGCTGGGATAGGTTTCCCTGAGATTGACCAGTGCTAGGTTGTGGGGGTTTTTTTGAGCCTTGCCCTGGAGCAGCTGTAGCTCTGCTGCCTGAAGCTGATGATTGGGTGAACCGTGAGTGTCATCTGACAAGGCATTTTCTTGAGTACAGTATAAGCTGCCATCAGACAGTTACTGTGAAAAATTGCCAGTTATTTCCTCCAAGTGATACATTTGGAAGTCTTGTAAAAAAAAGTGTGTAAATCACAATTACTGCTGTGTGGGGAACGCTTAGCTTTACAAGAAATGAAAATTAGCAAAACTGAATGTGTTGTGTTACCACCAGCATACAATTAGGCTGCATCCAGTGAAATAGGTAAGGGGCTTGCCAAGGGTTGGCAAAATCACAGATGTGCTGCATTGACCTCTGCAGATTTAGGACCCCAAATGGAGTAGAAGAGCTACTCTGAATGTTAGCATGAAAGCTGTCATTCTTCATGTGGGACAGCTAAGACCATGCTTTTGGGCTCTGACCCAAATAATGTAACAATTTTCAATATGGGGTTTTTGTGGTGGTTTGTTTTTTTTTTTTTTTTTTTTTTTCTTTGCTTGGGGAGCTGCTTGTTTAAATATACAGTGAAGTCTTGGTGCTCTGGACAGTATTACACTGCTCTGAAAAAGTTACGGCTAAGCTTTTGCATTGTGTTTCCTCTTGGATCCTGCTGATGAGGAATACCATGGAGGTAAGATGGTACCTCAGGTATAGCCCTATCTGTGAAAAGAGGATAACTGGGCAAGCAGTGTTAATGTAAAAAAAATCACAGCTTCAGCGTGAGGCTTTTAAAGGTGACGGGTACAGCAGAGAGGTTGGGGCAGGTCATGACTTCTAAGAAAAGCATGAACATGACCATTAGCTGTTGAGTCCAGCAAAGAATGTACCCTGTTTTGTTCATATTGCATGTATTGTACTTCTCATTTCTTACAAAAACCCCCAGATGTACCGATTTTTAATTTATTGGACCTTTGCTTAGTAACATGCCATCCTTCTGGGAAAACCTATATATAATAGTATTGTTTTAATGGGCACGAATCCTTGCTTGGGCTACAAGCACATGTTTTGGACAGGACGTGTTTTGGGCACTGCACATGGAATTTTATATGGCAATTGTCCTCTTTGCTTTTGTGGGTAAATTTTCTAGTGCTAAAATACCAAGCTACAACACTGTGCTTCATTGTTAGACTCGCTGACCTTTGCCTTTAGTTGGAAAGAGGGCAGGAAATGTGTGTTTCCTAAAAGCTGCCTGAAGTCACAGAAGAAAGCAGTATTCCTTCTGCGAGCAACATATGAAGTGACCTCTCAATGCAAACAGAAACAACTGTGGCCACATGAAAGCCCATACTGAGGCTTGGCTGGGAGCAGTCGGTGATGATGGGAAGCAAATAAACAGCAGGGAACTGAATGTTAATGTCAGTTGTGTCATATATGTAAACTTGAGTTTACATAACAATAGTTCTGCTTAACAGGATCCCAAACCCATCCCTCATCAGAGCAAGCCTGAGCCCGTGGAGCAGATGTAGATGCACTGCTTCAGAGGCAAGATGTAGTTGTGAGGAAAAGAAAGGTGATCTTGCAGGGAAGGGAAATCAAAGCTGTTGGACGGTGTTAAAAAACACACACAAAAAAGAAAAAAAGCTATCCAGAATGGTGAAGATGAAACATCTCAGCCTCTCTTGCCAGTTGGAGAACTGCTAATAATGTTTATAGTCTGGGAACGAAAGACAACAAAACAAGTTACTTAAGAAAAGGATCCATCATTCTGACAAAAATAGAGCTTTCAGCTGGTTTGTGGTTTTTGTTGTGTTTGTGGGTGGTTCTTTTTTCTGGTTTTGTTTTGTTTTGTTTTTTTCCCCTGAGTCTGCATTTCTTCAGCCAATCAATCCTGTTACTGAATAAAACTCTGGAAATCAATTTAACAAGATTAATGTCTGTAAATATTTGTAAAATCTATGTGTTATATAGTCTCTTTAAATGAGATTATGTCGTGTTTATAATACTTACTTCGTATTTTGTACCCAGTCTGGTCTAAAACAGAATAGTTTTCATTAATTTTTCTTGCTTGTTTAATTTCATGCTTAAACCAATAAGTTATAAATCCGCATGACTGCCCACTTATTGTTACATTCAGAATAATTGCACTGAGTCACCATGCACCGACTGGGATTGCCATAGGGTGTTAATACTTGATATTTAAGGAAGCATGTTTAGCTGAAAGCTGGCTCATCAGTCTGTGGAATGCAATGTTTACTACCTGAAGTTCAGTCTAGAGTGATGTCGTCTGTGATCAGTACTAATTCCTGGATTTAGTTTTTTTCTCTCCGAGGGTGTTAGGGAAATGATCTGCTAAATGTGGGAAAAGAAATGCAGGGAAAATAAAGGCTTTGAGGAAAAGAGTTTGATGTGCATTTAATACAATCTTCTTAAAAGATTCATTTTCTTGCTGTTACTTTTGGGTTCCACAGGTATCTGTTTTGGTTGGGTGTTTTTTGTTGTGTTGTTTTTTTGTTTGGTTGGTTGGTTGGTTGGGTTTTTTTGATGGGGGGGTTGGTGTCTATTCTCTCTCCTGAATGTCTTGTTTTAATCAGAGGAGAATTTGGGATTATACAACCTAATGATTAATTCCCTTCATAAACTGAAAGATTTGTTTTTTCCTGTCCAAGTTTATTTCTGAGGTTTAGTTCAAGTTCCAAACATGGATACAGAGGGTTTTTTCCTAGTAAAAGAACCCCAGGAAAGCCAACATTTGAAATGGTTTTTCACGTTCTTCATTTGTTTTCCTAATGTGTCTGCAGGTAGTTAAAACACTGAGAAATTTAGTGACAGCATCACCTGCATGCTGCTGGGGTGTGTTTTACAGATGCAAAACAAATAATGAAGGGGGGGTAATGCCTGCTAGTTTACTTGTGCCTTCTGCTGAGAGACCATTCAGAGGTCTTGAGAAACCTGTGACATGCAGGTGAGATGCAGGAACCCTTCCCCTAGCAGATGCTCTACACCAGGAGACGAGGGGCTGATCCTCCACTCTGTGGGCTATGTGCTGGGTAAAGCCTGCAGAGATGCACTTCCTCAAGCAAGGTGGTTGATTTCATGTAGGACTTTTTCAGAACTGATAGTAGGGTTTTAGCAGGACAGCGTCATTTTTATAAGCTGCAAAGAGTCCATAGTTGTTGCTTTTGGGATTACTAGCAACGTGTCAGCAGCAGGATGGATTTTGTTTTTCATGGGAGAAGTAGCTGTGCAGTTTTGCAGACTGAGATAAAGCAAACTTTAGATTGGAAATCAAATGAGTTTGACAGTCAGAATAGCAGTATTGCGGAGCTACCGGTGAGGAGTCAGGTGGCATTTCATTCTTTGCAGATATGGAAGGTTTTTCTGACGTACCACTCTTTCACAACAGTACTATTTATGGTCATTGAGAACAGTTGCTCCTGACCAAGGTGATTTTGTTAATTAGTTTCATGTTTCTGCAGTTGCTTGGAATATCCAAAGGAATCACTGTTATTCAAAGGCCATGTCTAGCAGCTTAATATTTTGCATTTCAGGTGATGCTTGCATGCCCCTTTATTTTAATAATGTTTTATAGGTTATTTATAAATAACATTTATTTTCCTTTTTCAGTGTATTACAATAGAAACATAGATAAAAAGGACTAGAGAACATCGTAGTTATAAATACACTTTTGTTTATATTCTCTTATTTTATGATCTCCTGTTGATCTTTTGCTACCTGTCCAAATAATGTTTCAATCAACTTAATCGTGATTTTATAGAGAATGTAGATGAATATGTATGTGCACAAGAGAAGCTTACATATTTTTATTTTCTTTTTCTTCTCCAAGTGCATTAGAATTTTTTTTTAGGTTTTGAGTACTTTGCATTATTTTTAACAGTGATAATACATGGAGCATACTGAGACATACATACATATCACTTGTTCTTGGGCATCGGTATAACATATGTGGGTGTCAACTGCATATCGCTCTGATTTTTAACCAATTTATGATAGTTTTGTTCTGATGCAAAGCTGAAGGATGCTAGAACCAGAATTGCCACCCACTTTAAATACTGTTTTCAGCAGATAGGATTTGTTTCAGTCACTTAAAAATCTTAGCGTTATGAAGTGGTTTTGAGAGGTTTTTGTCTTTTAAAAGCAACTTTTGTACTTCATCTGGATAATATCTGTGAGTCTAGGTACTGGAGATCATTTGCCTGCAACACATAATGTGGGTGTGGAGTTCCACTGCATTAATTAATTAATTCCACTGAGGTCTTGGACCTCCTGAGGTCATCCCTTTTAAGCATCCAAACAGGATACAACCGACTGAACACCAGTGTTCACTCAGAGCTCTCCCTGATCCTCTGGATGGAGTCCAGGGCACCCCCATCATTTCTAGGAACACACATGTCAGAGCATATGACCTTACATAATGACCACACGTGTGAGAAGCCCAGAGGACAGATACCTCATGGGATGTCCAGCCATGATGCTGGCAACGGGCTGGCCAGTTCTTGTGCTGGAGAGGTTTGCAGGCTTGAGGTTGGCTAACTCATGGTTTCTGCAAATGGTATTCTCCAGCTTCTGTTTGTCCTCCTGCCTTTCTTGCATATCAGTTAGGCTGACAGAATGTGAAGTGTGGCTTGTGCTGTCCACACAGAGATTTCTGAAGGAAGGTCACAGTGCTGCATTGATTGCTTCTGTTGCCTCCAGTCAATTCTTGGGTTGCAATTAGCTTGAAGATAAGAGGAGAGGATACAGCCACAAGTGCTCACACACAAGCAATGAACATACTAAGAGAAATTGCCCGGAGTAAATACTTCGTGTGTCACATAAAACAAATATATCATAAACATTCAGTGCCTGCTTGTTAGGTTTATTTGGCTGGTTACCCAGTGTCACTTAGGAGCTGATGTTAAAATGCTCACCAGTGGCTGTGTTTCATCCTCGGGGATCCAGAGAAAGAAATGGGCTGAACTTCCTCACCCCTTCTTCCTTTTCTGTATGTGTAAAATGGAGGCTACTTGCCTTCCCGGGGCTTAGAGAGGATTAGTTACTCCTTATGGCTGGCTTTGGAGAGGAGCAGCACTAAGCAGGGTGGCGTGACGTATGTCTGCCCCGATGGCGATGGGAAGGGAGGAGGCACCAGGCTGCTCCTGGAGAGCGAGGAGCGTTCAGCCAGGGAGGATGGGGTCAGGAGAGCCCCTGCGTGGGGTGGAGGGAAGGCCACCAGCAGCCACAGGGTGGCCAGGACTCTTCTGGGATGCCTGCAGCCTGAAGCAAGTAGAGCCAGGCAGGTAGAGGCAAAATACCCAGAGAGTTTCAATAAATACGAGCACAAACCTGTTGGCTTTAATCAGCTTACGAGAAATGAGCTATGCCTGGGCCCTGCACATGCCAGGCTTGTGAGCCAAGCTGTGGTTTGGGCCCGTTTGTTTGGTCCTGGGGTGGGCAATGCTGCCTTTGGGCTCCATCACACAGCCCTGTGCCTACCTGGCTCAGGCCTCCCCAAAAAAGTCTGTCAGGAAAGGAAAGCGTCACCACTTAGCACAATCCAGCACAAATTTGGTGTTCACCTGGAAAAATAGGATCTGGTTCAGGGCAGATTACTCTCACATAGCAGAATCAGTGGTGCAAATGCTTGCTTGCCTCTTCCCACTTAGCTGTGTGTTTATTTCCTGATGAGCTCTCTGTCATTCCCATTATACCCTGTGGCCTCTGCAGCAAGGGGAAACAGCCCCACAACACCCTCTCAGTTAACAGCTTCCCCATCATCTGCTCGAGGGTCATGGTGCTGTCTTCTGCTTGTATCTCCCCTTCTTACCTCCTCCACTCCATGTTCTCTGGGCTTTAACTCTGAATAGTTGACCTGGATAACATCCAAAAGGTAAAGCAAGGTCTGAAACTGGTGCAGACAGCTCCTGAGATGTCCAGGTGCATCCCTGACTTCCAAACAACTCTATCCACTGGCTAAAAGTCAGTGGGTTTCTCACACTCCCTCAGATTTGTGTTAATTTTAATTTTTTTTTAATGTTCCTTCCCCCTCCCAAGAAAAATCTGTAATATTAAGATAATTTCACAGGCCCATGGAGAACATACATTTTCCATATGCAAATTAAAGTAATGTTCTGTAATAACTACTGTGTAGGAATTGATTTTCTGCAGGTAACAACTTTGTGGGCTTGACACAATAATGTAATAGAGCTGCATATGGTGTGTGTAACCCTTACATTATTTCAATAGAATCAGCCTTTATCATGCAAGAATGGCAATCATATTCCAACGTTTTCAGGTTTCAAAGTGTGAACATCAAACATAACAACAGAACAAAAATCTGAAATTCATCAGCCATTTTCATTGGAGTTTGCCAGACCTCACACTGGAAGTGTGGTAGTACTTCAAAGCTTATGAGAATTCAGTTTAAAAAGAAAGAAAATATTTTATCCTCTTGAAATATTAATGTAGGAGAAAACAAAGGAAGAGGCTCTCTTGACATCTGCATCTGAGATGGGGCAGATTATTTCTTTGTCATATTGAAGTTCTAGCTGAAGTTTGGATAGAAAACCCTGGCACTTAATTATCATCAGGCTTCTTGCTGTCTCTTTTAAATGCAGTCAGCATTCCTTTTCCCATGTAGCATGGAGAGGAGGTCTCCAGCTTGCTAAAAGCTCTGGGATAGTGTGTAAACAATTGCACAGGTCCAGAGAGGGGCAGCAAGGTGTGGTTCTGTGGCACACGGGCTTGCTTGAGCCTAAGGGTTCATTGTGGTCAGGATTAGGGCATGAAGAGCAGTGGTGGTCTCTGATGTGAAGGATGAACCATGTGATTCTGGACCAGCAGGTGATGTCCAAAATGTATTTACTGTATCCCCCTCTACACCGGGTGAAAGAAAGGGTGGAGCATGTAGGGAACTGCTGTTTTGTCTGGCTGTACATGTCTGGAACTAGTGTGTGATGTTCCCTTTTGAAGGAAAGCCAGGGGGGAGGGTGACCTCAGGCAGTGCCAGAAGAGAGGCCAGTGTGGTGCCTGCGTGGGTCAAGAAAAACCTTGGGGGTGAAGTTGGTTCCCTGGCATGGTGAGAGTGGGCACTGAGCAGGGCTGTGATTCTCCTGGTTGCACAGATTGTGGTTCTTCTGGTTTTACCAAGAGGTGTTTCTTTAGGGGGAAGGTACTTGCCAAAGCTGTAAGGGCTTGCAGCTAGCAGATGCTATTGCCATCTGGGCAGAACGGGAGAGCTGTGTGTAGCTTTTGCCTACTCATCTGGTGGTGTGGGTGATTGCACAGGCACTCCTGCCCTGTCTATCCCTGTCTGTGTTACCAGCTCTGCAGCCAGCTCTTCTGAGTGTGGCATTACCAGTTTCCTGTTTTGATGGTAGTGTCTGAAATATCTTGCTGCTGATTATGCCCAGTATCTGCTTTTCATCACTGCATCTTTGTGTGAATGCTGATGAGTCTTTGGTATGGATTTAATATTTCTTGACTATTATATGTTAATTGCTTCCAATTTTCTATTGCTTAATCTGTTGGCCACTTCAACATAATTATTGTTAGAGTTGCCCTTTTGTGCAATGTGTTATGCCTGTTCTGATTTTTTTCCTCAGTTTCATTTAAATACTTGGCAACTTAAGTAAATCTTTTTGCCTTTTATATTTTGTTTTGAATAACAGATTCCCATTAAATCAAATATGGGAGTTTGTTTAGTCAATAGGAAGACTCTATAACACTAGCGAGTAGAAAATGCACTGTGTTGTAGCCTACAGCACTGAACTGAGAGTGGTGTGTTTACTTGAAACTTGAGGCTCATGTGTTGATTCTTATGAATGACAGGTTCTCAAAAAGTTTTATTGCTGCTCTTCATGCAGAATTTTCTTACAGCAGATGACTTGTGCTGTTCCCCAAGATCTTGGTCTTTGTATAAGGGGAAAAATCATCTGCCCACTCACATTAAACAGGTTCTCCTTTAAAAGACTAATGAGTAAAGCTGGATCTCAGCATATATCAAAATCAATATCAAAAATATATCAAGGTAACATACTCTTTAAACCTTGACTCAGAAATCTATAAGGATATTCCTTCTAGAGAGCATAAGTTGCTGCTGGAGTCCCTGTCAAACACAGTAGTGCTGGAGTACCCTCCTGTTCAAAAGAAAACTATTTCTGGGGAACAGAGAGAGAGGCGATGGTGCAAAATGTAGAAGTTGCAAGGCCCTGGGAGATGGGAGTGACAGGCATGGAAAGCTGTATAGGTGGTGGTGCATTTTACATCAGCCCTCTTATAGAGCCTGAAGCCCTTCTGAGTTAGTGACATAGCAGCAGCTTTTCTGAGCTTTTCCTTTCCTCCAGGCAGGGAAGGCTGGGAAACTTCTGCTTAGGATGTGTGGGAGCAGACCAGGTGAAAGAAAGGGTCACAGCTGAATTGTTAACAGGGTTTTTTAGTAAGATGTCTGTGCTTAAACCCAAACATGCTAATGCCTCTGCACAGTCTCGGAGCACTTCTTTCCTGGTTGTCTGGCTGTGCAAATCCAGGTTCCTGTTATTTACTCTGTGCAGAAAGTGTTTGACTGTAAAGGAGATGAGCTCACATAAAGACTCGTGTGAAGAAATGCAAGATCTCCCAAAGATAGCACAAAATTGTTTTTTAATGAGTCTTAGGTACAGTATTTCATAAAGGACCTTCAGAAAAGTATGAAAAGTATTTGCCTCAATGTCTTTAATAACCTCTTGGGGGAAGGAGCAAGCTTCTTTCTGTGCAGGGCTGCTGTGAGCCAGAGCCTCGGGCTCCTCCGGCTTCTGGCAACCACCACACCGGGCAGTCCCTCTGCCTCCTGCACGTCATTGCTTTCACCCCTGCGATTTTGTATTTAATAGTGAGGCCAGCCACGGGCTGGGATTTGATGGTGTCTTTTGTAAATTAGTGTTTGAAAAGGAAACCAACAGGCTTTGCTGGATGCCCATGAATTGATCCAGGTGCTTGTTTCTGATGCAGACAGTAGCTCATTCATGAGCGTAACCCAAAGAGGATGTAGTTGTTTGTATCTTTTTTTTTTTTTTTAACTGAAAAAAAGTATTTTTGTAAGTGATGTAAAAATGGCATTAAGTTAAAAAAAAAAATCAAGCAGGTGCTATGCTAAAATGTGAAGTGCTTTTATGTTTTCATAGGACATATTTTGTTTTCCCCTCTATATTGTAATTTCCAACAAAAGCAAGTGGATTGAAGACACTGAGCAAACAGCTGATCATAGTTTTGAAGGTGCTGGATTATTGCTCAGGTTTATGTTACTTTGGGGTGCCTGTTGATTGGATACTCACTGCAAAGAGTTTGATTATCTTAGTGGCTGCAAAGCAAAGAAGCATAGGACCAAAAGCATGGGTTACTGTTGAGATGTTATAACTCAAAAATTAACAATACGTATGCTAAGAACACCTTCCATTTCTCCTTATCCCTTCTTAAAATAAATGAAAACAGTGTTAAACAAGTATCTATTCTATTTTCAGAAATTTCTAGAAAGCACTGGAAAATGAGGGCATAAGCATGACAGTGCTACCAGCTCACTGTGTGACCGCATGGAGGCATTTAATTGAGTGAAGGGACCAGTTCCTTTTGTTTCAGATTATAGGATATTATTTAAAGCCAGCTGTGGCATGTTGTTTTGGAAGATGGTTATTTTCAGCCAGCAACCCCTAGATGCCACCCATTTTTGCTCTGTCTGCTTGGCACCCGACAGGGCTGGCAGGAGGATGGGAAGGGAAGCCGAGGCAGGGGGCACATGCACTGTGCTGCCGTGCCTTGCACTCTCCAAAAGGTTCTACCAGGCAGCTTACTCCCTGGTTATTCCCTGTAGTTTCCTAAATCTTGCTCATTTTCTTTTTCATAAATCATCGGTTCCCCTTACTAGCAATTAATCACCTCACTTATGTTTTTTGGTTCTATATTTAATCCTTCCCATTCATCAACTCTCTTGCATTTTAATCTTCCAATGATAGAGGAGTTGTATGCACTGCTTTTCCAGTTCAGATCCATGTTTGTATACCCCTATTTTCTCTCTTTACTTTGGTGTCCAGCAACAACATGCTCTGAAGGAAAAAGTAGTACTCCTGCCCCACCTCCAATGGCAAGTAGAACATCCTGGCAGCCTATGGCGGCTTTACCTTTAATTGTTAGGCCAAGACTGAAGCATGAGATGCTTATATGCTTACTGAGATGGGAAACTCATGTCTAGTCTCTTTTTAAATCCAGCTGGACTCTTGGCCTCCCTAGTATAAAGGGGAATTAATTACTATTGGGCAAATAGCATGTTGTGTAGAGAATATTTTCTTTTACATGTGCTAACTTTCTATTTGGTTGATATTTATTTTCATCTTTTGTTATGAGACAGATAAACACAATCTCTTGTTTTATCTTCAAAGTTTATTTTCTAAAAGTTATTTTAAGCAGTCCAAATGGCGTGTGTTATTTAGAACTGGAGTATACCTTCCTCCAGCTCAGCAGTGCTGCTGCAAGGTTTTTGCTGTCTCCTCTTTCTTTTTGATCCATGGTGCTGGGGTGCCCCAGTTCAGAGGTCAGGTGTGGGGTGGCTTGCCACTGGCTCTGGGTTATCCTGTCACCCCAGGAGGGCAGCCCAAGACATCCCAAGACATTTGGGTTAGGAACGGGCTGGAGGACCGGGCCCAGAGAGTGGTGCTGAATGGTGCTGCATCCAATTGGCAGCCACTCATGAGTGGTGTTCCCCAGAGATCAATGCTGGGCCCAGTTCTGTTTAATATCTTTATTGATGATTTAGATGAGGGGATTGTGTCCACAGTTGGCAAATTCACAGACGACACCAAGTTGTGGGGGAGTGTGGATCAGCTGGAAGGCAGGAGGGCTCTGCAGAGGGACCTGGACAGCCTGGAGAGTTGGGCTGATTCCAACAAGATGGGGTTCAACACGGCCAAGTGCCGGGTCCTGCACTTTGGCCACAACAACCCCATGGGGAGCTCCAGGCTGGGGACAGAGTGGCTGGAGAGCAGCCAGACAGAGAGGGACCTGGGAGTCTGGATCGACAGGAAGCTGAACATGAGCCAGCAGTGTGCCCAGGTGGCCAAGAAGGCCAATGGCATCCTGGCCGGTATCAGGAACAGCGTGGCCAGCAGGTCCAAGGAAGTGATTCTGCCCCTGTACTCAGCGCTGGTGAGGCCACACCTCGAGTACTGTGTCCAGTTCTGGGCCCCTCAGTTCAGGAAGGAGATTGAGGTGCTGGAGCAGGTCCAAAGAAGGGCAACTAGGCTGGTGAAGGGACTCCAGCACAAGGCCTGTGAGGAAGGGCTGAGGGAGCTGGGGCTGTTCAGTCTGGAGATGAGGAGGCTCAGGGGAGACCTCATCACTCTCTACAACTCCGTGAAAGGAGGGTGTAGCCAGGGGGGGATCGGTCTCTTCTCCCAGGAAGCCATCAGCAGGACAAGAGGGCATGGACTTAAGCTCTGTCAGGGGGGGTTTAGGTTACATATTAGGAAGAAATTCTTTACAGAGAGTGTAATCAGGCATTGGAATGGGCTTCCCGGGGAGGTGGTGGATTCTCCATTCCTGAAGGTTTTTAAGAAGAGACTGATGTGGCACTCGGTGCCATGGTCTGGTAACCATGGCAGAAGTGGGTCAAGGGTTGGACTGGATGATCTCAGAGGTCCTTTCCAATCCAGCTGATTCTGTGATTCTATGATCCTCATTGGCACTGCTTAAATTGGAGAGGTGTTTGCCAAATGACTTAAAAGCCACCGTTGTGTGCGTGAGTTTCTTGTGTGGAGTGGTTTGACAAAGTATGGAAGAGATGTCTAGCAGCTGAGCTGTCTGAGGGAATGATAGCTCATTTATTCCAAGATACACCTGCAGCACATACATAGGCTACTGTCTGCTTTATTTTACTTGTATGTGTGAATTCTGTAGAAAACATCATAAGAGCTACATTGTGCTTCTTAAGTGATTCTTCAAAACAGCTCCTGACTTAAAAATACTTGGTGAGGATGATGAGGGGATGTGCTGAGTTGTTGACACCTGCAGTTGGGAATGAAAGGCACAGAACCCTGTGCACTGTCCAGCAATGTACAGCTAGCTAAGGGACAAACCTGCCCCAGAGAGCCTATGAGGGGAAATGTCAAGGGGGTTTATAGCTCTGCATTTGAATGCATGTATACAGTGCCTTATCTGACAAAATGTGCTGCCTGCATCTCTCATCATTTCAGGACTTATTCAGAGATCTGAATAATTTCCCACCTCTCAGCTGCTGGTTGATAGTCATGCCCTTTGTGGACCCGTGTGGGTGAATTCTCTGTAGTACATAGCATTGCTGTGCCTTTAATATGTATACATAACTGCTCAGATAAAATATATTCATCGTACTTCACAGCAACTGTCAGTGAAAGGGAATTCTATGTTTTTCCCTTGAGTGTTGGGATAGTTTTTTTTTTCCCAGTCTTTCTTCCTTTGAAAGCCCTCATAGCATGCTATCCTTTAGATCGATCTCTTTCTTTATGGAGGAAAAATCACTTTCTGCTTTTCTTGTGTTCAGAATTATGCAAAGCAGTTCCTGAGCATAAACATGCAACAGTAAATGACATAGAAATGTACTCTACAAAGATTCCACCATTAACCACACCAAAGAATACAAAAATGCAAGGTTCTTCAAATTGATGTCACATGCAGGAAGTGACATTTAAATTCTTACTCATTTAAAATTAAGCTATCTTTTACCATTTTCCTCTTTTAAAGTGTTAAAGATTTTCCATTAGTTAAAGGGTTGTCTTGCAAGCCTTCAAGAATAAGTTTTTCCATTTTTTTTAAAGAGGTTTGAGCTATTCAGCTTTTTAAAGATGATGGTATACATGTGAGTGTAACAGTTTAATGAGGACTGCATACGTTAAATTGGTTATTTGAGAACCTGTGTTAGAGGACTGACATCAGAAGCATTAGGAAGTGGTAGTCCCACTGCTTATATTTATACTTCATAAAAAGCATTGTTTGATTCTTGGAAGGAGAGGGTGTTTGAGTCTTGCTCAGTTATTGGGTTGGGGTTTTTTTGGTGTTTTTTTTTTTTCTTTTTGTGTGTGTTCTGGTTTGCTTTGCTTCTGTTGTTGTTTTCCCTGGTCCATAGTGCTGGAAGATGGTATTGAAACAACTGTATGATTTATGTCTGTTACTCCCAAGTTTTTAATTTTTTCATCATGTGGAAGCATCTCGTAGAGCCTCCAGTAAACAGATTTTCCTGAATCCAAACCAAAAGTGAGGGCTGCAACATGCAACTGGTTTTGGCCGCGAAACTGGGGTCACAGCCACTTCCACACATCCAGTCCTGGCAGTGGTGAGCTTGGGCTTGCCCAAGGGTTCATCTTCCCCACTGCTCTTGGCTGAGCTCACAGCCCAACAATGAATGACTCTTGGGATTCATCAGGAGTGCAAGCTGGGCTGTCGGTCCCTTCTGCCATCCAAGTTGTCTGCCTAAGCTTTTTCTCCTTTCTTTTCAAATGAGTGTTGCTGGTGTAAACATATCCTTCCTCTTCCTTTGAACTGCTGATCCTTTTGTGTGCTGGGTACACTATGGATTGAACATAACTGTCGATGCTCTTCTGAAGCATGAAAGGAAAATGTGCTTGTTTCATTTGTCGGGCATCTGCCAGAAGTATTTGATAGCAATAAAGTGTCGAAATGTTAACCCAATCACTTAAAATTCTGTAATTCAGCATTTTTCTATTGCTAGGAAACAAAACCACCAGATTTGAAATGTGAACTCTCTTTCAAATGGAATATAACATTTAATGTACTTTTCGCTGGCAAAATTATCACTGTTGCTAATTGGTATAATTTTTATCATCACTGCTGAGTCTTTGTCATCATAATACGTTTCTGTTCCTTTCTACCACTTCTCCACAGCACTGTGGAAAAATAAGTCATCATCTCCTATGCATCTCCTGTATGTTATTCTGTCAGTCAGAAGTGTCTCTTTGGTATTCTGGAAGTACTTGAATATTTTAAACTACATTTTTAAAAGAAAAAATAATAATAAAAGATACTCTTGGAAAAAAAGAAAAAAAAGCTAAAATCCTGTTAAATAATTAAGATGCTTTGGGTTTTATCAGGATTGACAGTGTTCTTGCCATAATATACATATGCAAAAACTGTAAGAAGTTTAATATTTTATAGCAAGGATAACTCCAAAACCTAAATCTGGTGGCTTGTTTCTATGGTAACAAATATTGAAATATGTCTAGACAACACTGTAGGTCCCCCCCCCCCATTTAATTTCTGCCTATGTGTTCTAGGAATTCATTAAAACTGTAGAATCCTTTTAAAATTGGTATGTTCTGTTGTAAAATTCCCTAAGATTAATGTTGAACATAACTTTAAATTTTAACATAAACATTTATTTGAAAGAGATTTCTTAGCAAGAGAGGGATTAAAGTTATATTTCTAAGACTGTATGCTCATTGATCTGGTATTTTTATTCTTCACTGGCAAGTTTATTTTTTTTCTGTGCATGACTGTACTTAAGAAATGGAGTTTTAGTCTGTGGATTCTGCTGAAAATATTAAAGGCTGGAACTCTCTGGCTGGAAGACAGCAACGGCATGAAGTCAGCACCTGCAGGATTATATTTAGTGGTCAGGACCTCCTGGCCAGAGCTGCTACTTAGGAATCCTGTCCTACTCTTAAAATTAACATGGTTTACTGGGAGCTTCACCCTTCATTTCAATTAGTTGCACTTTTTGTTTATTACAGAATATTTTTTAGGTATCTGATTTAAGCTATTTTCTATTTGACATCTTGTTTTTCTTTTGAGGGCAGCCCGATAATGTTGGGAAATAATCCGAAGTGCTGGCTGTGAGTTTCCATTTCCCCCATGGTAACTTAAACCACAAGCACCTACTCCCAGCAGTAAGAGAAAGAAATTGAGACTTTGAAGTGAAAGATCAGGTTGATGCAACATTTTGCATCTGCTTGACTAGCCAGCATTAGATGCAGCTGGAAGCATAAAGACTTCCTCCCTCTGCCTGCAGGGACTCTGCTTTCTGCTGGGATGTAGTAAAGATAATGAGGCAACAGAAAGAACATTTCAGAAACTGGGATTTGCACTTAACAGCTGTGTTACAGGAGCCCATGTTTATGTTTTCTCATAGGGCTAAGAGCATTCAACTTTTTTTACTCCAAGCAACTTATAGCTGGTGTCTTGGAAATCAGACCCAGCAACCTTGACTGTGATGCCTTGTAGGGCAAGGGGCTGCAGCTGGAACTGGAGTGCTCAATAAAGGCAGAAGGTGGTATTCAAAAAAAGTGGAGATCTTCCTGGAGCAGTAAGGAAGAAAGTGACATATTTAACATGCAAAGGATAATCTCCACAGTCCTGCATGGGAATGACTGAATTCATTGCCGAGCTTGAGAGTGGCATTTTCTCCTAGAGCCAGATTTGGCAGCTTTGCATCTCAGGCAAGGCCAGGATGAAGGAAGGGGGCCAACAAATAAATGTCAAAACAAAAAAACAGTCATAAATATATTCAATAGGACTGAGAGCTGTCATCTCACAAGCTCTAGGTACATCTCCAAAACCTGTTTTTACGATTGCAGATGTTATGTAGAAAAAGAACTGAGGCAGTGTTCTGTGAAGAATTTGCTTTGGTTTGGATATGGGAAGCTTGCAAGATGCTTGTGTGTGTGTTTACTTGTCCTTGGCATGAGATACTCCTTTTTCTTTCATGTATGTCTTGTGGTGGTCTTTGAACCAGCATGGGTTATGGAAATAGGAGCTGCAGTCACCAACAAGAAGGTTATCAAGGTCTCTCTCCATCTGACGTGATTCATATGACCACACTGTCTGAAAGCTCTGACAAGTGATCTCTCTCATGGGACAAGGGTGCCAAGGGTGCCCCCAGCAGCACCCTGGCTTCTCATTCTGAGACCTGTATGGCTGGTGGAGGAGTCTTCCCTTCACACCACAGAGATGTCCACTCTCAGCAAGCTTTAAAACTCTCCTGACTTCCTCCCAAGTCCCTGAAAAGAAGACTTTGCTCTGCAGTGAGCCAGAGGCTCTTTCACTCAAGAGGCCAGTGAAAATTACATTTTTCCTCTGGGCTGGTTGTTTGGTTTTTTGTTTTTTTGTTTTTTTGTTTTTTTTCTTTTTTACCTTTTTTTTTTTAATCCAGACAAACATTCAAAAATTCTGAGAAAAATAATCTGAATGAAACTGACACAAGGCTTGCTACAAACAACTGAAACAATTTTACTCTTTTCATTTCTTGGGTTGAATGTGGAGCTTGATGAAAACACAGATATGCTCAAGTCCAAACTTTTTCCCTTTAAAATAAGGATGGATTTGTCAAACTTATTTTCTTGAAAAGTGAGCAGGATTGAGAGAGCAGGATTTTATATATGCATGAAAGCTGTGAGTACTCCCATTCTATGAGACTTGTAATCTTTCATAGGCAGAGGAAAACTGCTCACTACATGGCCATTTGGTAGCCATCAGGAAGCTTTCATGATGGACAAATGTGTCCACAGCAGTTTTTCCACCTTACTTTAAAAACATCTGGCATATATCAGGGTCCTCAACACCCTTTTTCACTCTGGGATCTGTGAAGTGAAAAAGCAACTTGTATTCTTCTGTGATCAGCTTTTACATTCTCCTGCAGTGTTTGTGCATTCAAACACATCAAATTAATACTTTGTCTCACTCCTACAGTTTGAAATATATTTACTGCTGGGTTTAGATGAACTGCTTAGTAAAATCCTGCAGAGAGTGAGTGTGAGTTGAGGGGAAGCACACATGAGAGGTAAGATGCCAGTGGTTATATGGTCTGCTCGGCACAAGACAAAGGCAGAGCTGAAGCCACGATTGCTGCTATTAACCTTTGTGGCATTTGTGGAGAACAGGAGTCATTATTTTTTGCAGAGCAAATTCTGGTATTTCCCTTAACATAAGCAATCCCGTAGGAAGGTGCATACCAGACAAGTAAAACATAATAAGCAGCATGACTGTGTGCAGAGAGAATCTGCTTAGATATGGGAGCGTTTGTTCCCTGCAGGGGTAATATTATAGCCCCTTGCAAGAGGAGAAACAAGGATTTGTAGAACTGTATTTATTTTCTGTCTCTCTAAGTGCTTAGTGCTGTCCATGTAGTGGAGAGAAATTTTTTTGTCATAGCTTTTTCTGGAGACCTAGGGTTTGAAATAGAAGGTCGATGCTACAACTCCGTAAGGACTTTCATGTGATATTCCCAAGCCATAATGTTATTGAGAGTCAATGTCCCTGTCCCCCTTCCCTGCTGATGAAAGAATGGGTTTCTTATATTTGAGTCCCCTGGAGTCAGAGTTTTGAGAGGTCAAGGGTGGCTCTGTTACAGCTTCTTTTCTGTCCTCAATTCCCTAGCCTTACGGCAGAGTGTTTTTCTCTATAGGCACTTCTGCCATGCTGATTAAAGACAGAAAATATTTAGTTTAACCCTGAGGCAGCTCAAACCTTGTGCTGGATTAATTAAAAAATAGTGCTGTGCTCTCCACAGCAGCAAAGCGTTGTTGGGGAGGAGTGTTGTGCAGTGGGAACAGGAGGACTCATCCTGCCTGCCAAGATCCCTGCAGTCAGGAGATCCTCGCCATCAGCATTGAGATCTTGGATGTCATCAGGAGATCCCTGTGTGTTGAAGGAGTGGGTATCAGCTCCCAGATCTGCCGAGCAGCTCCCCAAGCTGGATTTTGCCTGCAGCACTCTGTTTATAAGCAAACTGTTCCACTGCCAGAGTGTTTTATTTTCTAACGTTGTTTCAATTTTTTTTTCTATTCTGGGTTGAGAAAAAAAAAAAAAAAAAGGAAAAAAAAAAAAAGCCCTTTGGAAGATGGGCTAGGTAACAAAGCTGTGCATTTCTCCTCCATGTTATGTACTTCGTACAAGCTGAAAGGCTCGTCTGCCTTTAATCTTGCAAACTGTTTTCTGCAGATATTTCCTAACTTTTCCCATGACGTTTTCGCCTGGGTCTTCAGAAGATTGTACGGACTGAAAGAGACTATTGTTTCTGCAAGAACACAAGCATGTGCACATTGGTTAATCTGGTTGGTACAGGATTTCAGGAGTGGGTGTTGGACTCAGTAACAGGATTGAGATATGTGCAGCTACGAATTCTTGCAAACAGCGTGCTCTCTCATGCTGTAAATAATATCACATTTCACTTTCTAGGTTCACCATTCATATTTCTCCAAGAGTTGAACTCCAGTACCATGAGATGTAAACAAGGAAATGGCATTCAGGAAAATTGCAAAAGCTTTGGTTAGCAGAGACTGGAAAGCTTGTTTGGTTTTCAGTCCTGTGCCTGGATAGGTATCAGCTACTTGATAGAGTGGGGACTCAGTGCATTTATTTTTGATAAGCATCGTAGGTTTAAAATTGATTCTTCATTGTATGTCTTGCTTTCTCCTTTCCCGTGTTTGCGTTGCCACTTTTGAAGTAGGGAATAGGCAAACAAGTACTTTTTATCCTCATGTTTGGTAGGCAGTCTTTGGCAATCAAGATGCATTTGCTAGCTCTTGAGACACTGTGGTATGAACCTTACATTGACAACAAACTCTCTCTGCAATGTCATTTGCATACATGATACGATATGGGATTTTATTACAATGGGATGGTATCATCAGGGAGCAAAGAAAACACCAGTGGCTGGGTTTGTTTTACACCCAGGATCTCATCAGATGCAGCCTCACCACAGATACGTTTTCCCTCTTGGGGGTAGTCACCTAGAAGATGGTGTTGGGGTAACTCCAGCCTCCTGATGACAACCCAGATCACTGCTGGCGATGGGATCTCCTCTCCTCTGGGCATGGAGCAAGAGTGGCACTTGTGTTTTCAACTGCTCATCCCTGGGCATGTTCCCATACAGTGTTTCCCATACAGGCTCATCAGCAATCTTGCAGCCTATTGCTGTTGGTGTGCCCATTTCTGGTGGCACAAGGTGGGCTTTCCTTCCACAGCCTGGTTTCATGCAGGTCTCGTAAGAAGGTATGAAGCAACTCCAGAGTGTTTTTACATACTACTAAATGTATGTGTGAGACAGCATAGAAACCCTCAGCATTTTTTTAGCAGCAGCAATGCTGTATAACTGGTAATCCACTGTATCTCCGTTTGCAAACAGCTTCCTTGCTTGATGAGGAATAGTTGCTGCTTGTGAATGATTCCTTGAAACTAGAGGATGCAGACTGGGAAGGCTGCGACTTGCTGATAATTTAAGAATTGATGAGGACTGATACTGTGGTTTGCTGATGGATTATGTCTGGCTGAGATGCCTTTTTATAGATGCACAGGAATTCCCAGGTGTTGATAAAAGCACTTGACCATAGTTAATTTTGTAAGAGGACCGGGAAGAGAGATAGTGAACTGAGGAGGAGCTGGGGGTTTCTCTGGTTCCTTTTCATCTACAAACCATCTGATTTAGCAGGGAGCTTACAGCCTCACCTATCGTCACACGTAGCTTTAGCACTTCTGGACCAAACTGCTGTGTTGGCTTATCTTGAAGGGATTTTTTGATGCCTCCATGGGACACAGAATGGACCAGCTACCTTGCTTCACAGACCACCTCCCTTCTTATGCAAAGGATGTTTCTGAATTCTCACATCTTTTTCAGCAGCTCATGGGTACAGTATGGAGCATGGGAACCAGTCTCTGAAACTGCCTTTTCCTATCTGAGACTCATTTTGTGTTATACAGAGTCCTAATTGCCATAGCCAGAAGTATTTGAGGCATGCTTTTGCTGACCATTTTCTGCCCTGCACTCCTGAGGATTGGATGTAGGGCAGTTTGGAGGGTTTCTAGCAGTAGAACTCCCTACTTACAGTCAGTGAGTTCATTAGAGCCCTAAATTATTTACCTTGTAGAATTCAAGCCCTGAATTATTTACCTTTAAGGTCTGTCTTACTGCCTTGTGCATTTGGTTGACTGTAGACCTATGCTGTGTTATAAACCAGGAATGTCTAAGGCAGGATAATGTCTAGGGCAGCTAGATTCAGCTATTTGCTGTTAATTTTATTTTCACCAACAGTTATGTTATAATAGCATAACTAAGATCAGAATGCAACTCACTGAGATATAAAAAGGATTTCTGGAGCCCTAATTTTAAATCTTGTGAATGCGAGGACAGTTTTGGATTATGTGATGGCACTCTGCTCTTCCTCCAAGTTCCCTGCCTAATGCCAAGTGTACAGCTGTAGCTGGAAGCCCTGGGCAATTGCCCTATTCAGCATCTTGGTTTTTCCCTGCTGTTCCATGTTTGGCCTCGGGCTTTTATTTATGACACACTATACAAAAACTACTGAAGACGTTTGTTATTTCCTCACGAATTTTGCCTGTTTATCAGTGTCAGGCTGGAGGGTTTGACAAATTATTTGGGAAGCCTTGCCACTTTACAGGAAGAGAGTTACAGTAAGAGGACAAAGGATCTTGAGAATCTCAGAGCCTTGCTGCTGCGATATCTCCCTACTACGGAATATTTCATATATTGGAAATACAGTTCCCTTTTGCTGCGGGTGTTCATTAGTTTTGCTTGAGAGAAGCCAGGGTTTCAGGTTGGTTAGGAACTAGCCATTAATGGCCACTTGGGACACTCTGGGTTTAAATGACTGAAAAGGCACTGCATCTGAACAGCGTGGCAGCTCTCTGCCTGAGCCCTGAGAGGGGTGGACAGGAGCAGCGGGGTGGCTGCCGTCCTCTCCGCCGATGACTGTCAGCTTTATCCTGATGGATATTTATCCGATATTCCTGGTGCATGGCTCAGGTATATCTCATGTGCTGAGTGGCAGCGTCTCTGCTCTGGAGGGAGAGGGTAAAGGGAGCCACTTTGGGCAGCTCTTGTCTGCAGCACTTCCTTTTCGGTGCTTTGAGTTACCAGCGTTCTCTCTTGCAACGTAGCTTCGGTGCACAAAAAAAAGAAGAAAGGAATCAAACAAATGGTAAATGGCATCCACTGGTGTTGTAGGGACTTGAACAGCCACTGCACAGCCTGCTACAACCTTCCACATCTAACTTTCTCCCAACTTTCCAGATCCTACCTCCAATTTTCCTTCCCCTTTAAGTGAAATTCATTTGATATATTTTTCCCTGCCATGCCCTGGCCCAGCTCTTGGCTGCTCTGTGCTGTGTAGATGACTTGAGCGAGGGAGGGACCAGGGAAGAGGGTTGATCCCTATCCTTGTTTTGGTGGTGACCCTGGCCTGTCAGAAGCAGATGCCAGAGATAAAGCACACCTCTGTCCTCCTAAGCCCTGGACTAGACCATGCTCTTTACTTCATGTGGTGCCTGGCTATTCCAGCATTTGCAGTCTGTGTTCTAGGGGTTGTCAGAATTTATTGATTCTTTCCAGACACTTTTTGGGGAATGGGTCAATGAGAACACTGTGGCCAAAACCTTGCAACAAAACTTTCCAGCAGACATCCACATCAGTGTTGCTCAGGGTATGTTGAATGCCCAAGCCCTCAAAATGGCAGTAGGGGTATTGCAGCCATATCCTCTGCCCCATGCTTCATGGCTGTCTTTGCTTCATGTGCCTTTGTGGAGGCAGACATGGGATAACATGCAGACTGTTGAGCTGCATTTCCTTAAGTGAATGGTTTTGGTTTGTTTGGTTTTGGAGAGGGCAATAAAATACTGATGTTAATCTAATTTCCAGCACTGAAAATCCAGTTGGATTTTTTTCTTTACTTATGATATGTCTTCTGGCTCTTCAGAGAGGCTGGTGGGGTTTTTTGAGGTTGTATCTTCTGTTGGGTTTCTACCATATGGGTTTTTTTCTTCTTTATTTAAGTGTGGAAATTTCTTCTCTGAAGTGTAATTTTTTTGGCTCATTGGTGTATTGGTGAGAGAGTTTGACTCTGAAGCTTGAAGCGACTAATACTTGAAGTGAGGAGTAAACACAGACACTAAAAGACCCTTTTGAGAATTTCAAGTGGAGTCAATACTTACATAATGTTGTAGGTGCAAAGTTCAGGGAAACTGTCCAATTAAGTAATTTACTGTCAATGTTATTTTGTAAGTGTTATTTTTACATTGCTGCTTCAGTTCTTAGTGGCATATATTTAATGTTGAAACTGAAAGCCACTTAAGCAACTCTCTGTTCCCTGAGATTTCTACTTTTGGTGGCACTGATTATCTGTTTGGCATTGATCCTGATGTCAGACAGGATGCCCCACAGAGAGGGCAGAGGATTTGGGTGTAGGAGGAGAGAGGGCTTCTCCTGTGCAGTTCTGCAAGGAATGGGCTGTGGTACCTCCTCTGCCCCTTCAAATTGTTTTCTGCTGCTTCTGTTTGGTAATTGAACAATTTTGGGGAAAGGACTTTTTCTTGTTTAATATCTTTATGACACATGGCAGAAAAAAATAAAGATCTAAATATCTGCTGGGAAAGCCAACTGCTATAGTGCAAATAATAGATAATCACATGCTGTTAACATTTTTTCTCTTTTGTGTTGTTTTTCACGCAGAGCGATGAGGCAAGAGAGAAGTTTTTAAAAACAGAAAAATGTGATTGCGAAAACATTGTTGGCAGGAGGACTCGGTGGATTCAGGTAATAATGTGACACTGCTTCTTTAATGCTTTAAAGACTGGCTGGGTTTCAAGCTGACAGTGGCCCTTTGTCAGGGACTGAGGAGCAGAGGAAGGTGACAAGGTATAACAAGACCCAGTGGCTTTCTGCTGAATTAATTCAGACCAGGCGAGAGGGTGTGAGTGTTCCCGCAGCATGGGTGGCTGCTGAATAGGACAACATTGCTGGTGCTGCCTTAGCTTCCTTCCTTATGTTAGGCTTTTCCATTTGAGGCTGTTGTCTTTTTTTTTTCCTTTTTCCTTTTGGTTTTTTGTGTTCTCTTTTTTTTGTTGTTGTTGTTTTTTATACCCTAACTGATTCCCTAATTCAACTTCTTACAGCTGCATTGATATAGGTGGAGAAGCTCCATGTCTGGAAGAAGGTCAAATGATTAGCTGTCCTTTCAGACTGTGCAGTTCTGAATCTATGAGTGCTTCCCTTGAATTCCCTCTTTTAGAAGATTTCTGTCTCAGAGATCTTTACCTGACAAAAGACCCAAATCTAGACCTTTACTGCTTTAGAGGACTGCCTCTGGTTGTTTTCTGTGCACGAACGAACACAATTTCTTGTTCTATGACTATAGGAAACCTAAAGTGTGGTGTTTAAGCATGCTACTCGTGTTTGCAACAATCTCATCTTGAAATAATGGGCTTCAACATACTTAGATCCTCTTTTGTAGGAAATGTAAGTTACTAGCTAAAGTGTATCCCATGGTTTTAATAATTTTAATTATTTCCCTCACTGAGGGGGAGTGGAAGATGAAGGGGAGGGATTACAATGCTAATTGCACTCCACGTTCATAATGTGGCCAGATCCTACCCTCAGACTTCTTAGGCAATCCCAGTGAAGTCATCAGGCTTTTCACAAGCATATGGGTTTTCCCCATGTGTATTTGATTCCAGGATAAGGGCCTACCAGTGCTCTTTTTCATGCACTGATTTCCCACACATATGGGGAGATTTGAAAAACACATCTTTTTCAACGTAGCCTCTTGGCTTCCATCTACAATTTGAGAGGTTCTGCAGTATTTTCTCAGGAAGTAGATCAGCAGAGCTGGTTGTCTTAGACTGAACTGTTTTTAGCTGGCGAGTCCTTTGTGTTTTCTTTGTTAGGTGCTAGGTGGGAAAGGCACAGTTGTGGCTTTGCATTGCTATATTCATGGCAAGAAGGACATGTAAATAGTGTGTGAATGGGTATGGATTTGATATTTCCTAAAGCAAGATTCTTTTTACTATTAAATTGCATGCTCTAGGAAGATAGTTGCTGTATCAACGCTGGTATAATGACACATTATGAAAAAATCAATATCCAGTCATAGAAATGAGTCCCAGTATAAGCAGTTGGGTGCTTACAGCTGTGATTTGTATGCATTTGCAAATGTAATGGACTTTTTTTCTTGTAGCACTGGTAACTTGGATAAACACTGTATGTGTGACTCATTGCAGAATATAAACTTATTTTAAAGGAGCAAGTGTGGGATTCGCTAAATATCCTGTTGCCTGCCTGCCTGAATGCTTGGATTAGGTCATAATTAATCTTAAATTGGCCAACCTGAGAGGAAAATTACTGCTGATCTCCCACAGGTGACTTCAGAAATAAACAGAAGGATGGAAGGGCTTTAAAAATATAACTAGTAGTTAGAATTTGTAAAATCATAAAGCAAACATATGGTGCAAGGTCTTCTGAAATATAACACCTGAAAGCTTTTTTAGTAGTTTCAGAAAGAGTTTGTTTAGTTATCTCAGGAAAAGTAAATATTTTCATTCCTTTTTCTTCATATCTCTCTCATTCCATTACTCTCTCTTTTTCTCTCTCTGTTTTTTGTTGTTTTTGTTTTTGTGTTTTTTTTTAAATGTCGTTTCCTCTGGAATCTTCTTAATTTCATGGGATTGGGGTAAACAACACCCTGATGTGCCTAGAAAATCCTATCTGGGGGCAGGAGCTGATATTGTTAATTGTCCTTCTGTGGTTAGGTTCATTCTTAAGGTCTTTCTGCAGCATCATGGTGGAGTTGGTAAAATCCAGACTCAACACTCCCTGTGCACCTGTGTGCGTGAGTGAGATGCGGTGGGCACTGCAGTGGCTCCTGGACCAGTCAAGATCAGGCTTATTTTGTATCATGGTACCCCAAGCATCGGTGCTGAGGGATGCATTCCCTCTGTGTCTGTAGGGTGTGAGCTCTTGGGGAGCACACCTCAGCATCCCCACTCTTCTGCCAGATCCTCGGTGGGGAGGCCACGGTCCCCGGCGCTTTGAACATCGTGGTGGGGAGGCAAGGATGCCGCTTGAAAGGGGGTGAAGGAGGAAGATGGTGAGCAGAGGAGTTGGGGGGCTGAGTGGGGAGGGGAGTCTGGGGAGGAAGACACTGCTCCGGGCGGGGGGGAAATACTCTCTGCTTTGCAGTTGCTTGTGTGGATAGAAACCAGATGGTGTGCTGGAACACCCGCTCGCTCAGGCAGCAGCAGAGCCAAACATATGGTTAATGGTTAGGAGAAAGAGCTTTGCGAGCCAGGGCTTTGCTGACTGCCTCGCATTACAGATTGTTGCAGTGTGTCATTACATTGCCAAACTAAGTGCTTAATACCCGCTGCGGGCGCTGGGCAGGCATTTGCAGGGAGGATGCTGAGGCTCCCTGGGCAGGGCAGGAGGCTGACATCACGTGTGCCCCTCTGCCACACCTCCTCACGCCCCCTTTCCACACTGGAAGTGCCGTAAATCTCCTCTTTTACAAGCTCAAAACCTACAGCAGGCAGTTTTCCCATTCTGCTTGCCTTTAATCCATTTATTTCCAACAGCATATGGTTGATATTGCTTTTTTTTTTTTTTCTCCCCCCTTTTATTTCTTTGGGTCCCCGGGCAGCCAAGTTCATCTAGGCTGCACCACTGTGCTCACATCCCCGCCATCCAGAGTTCCTGCTCTGGGAGCTTTGGGCAATACCAGGCCCATGTTATCTAAGGAACTGCTGAGCTCATTCATCTCCTTTTCACGGCCCGCTTCCTTTTATTTTTAGCCAAATCCGTCAGGCCTGACAGGCGGGTAATTTGAGCCAGAGAAAGGGCAAAGCTCCAGGTCCTTTCCACAAAGCAATTCTTCTCCTCCCTCCTGGGAAGGCTCCAAACTTGGCCTGCTCCAGGCAGATGGATTTGTTGAGTCATGTGAGATCATTTACACAAAAACACAGAGAGGCAGTGAAAAGGAAAAGAAAAAAAAAAAAAAAAAGAAGAAGAAAAAAAAAAGTAAAGAAAAAAAGGTGGGGGGGAAGGGGTGGGAGAGCGTGTGCTGCCGGGGCTGCTGCTAGCGTAGGAAATGTGCTGTGAGGCAGCTAGACAGAGGAATGCAGCAGATTCATTCTTGTATAAGGTAATGTCTCGTTTACAGTGCAGGGTGGAGCCAGCGCAGAGGAGAAATAACTTGAAAACAGATTACTCATTTAAAACAAAAAATTCTCTTTAAAATAAGTAAGAACAACAATAATAATAAAAAAAAACCAACAGCAACAAACCAACCAACAAGCAAGCGGTGCGCAGGGACTTACAACAAAGGCGGCGTTGTTGACAGCACCGGATTACAGTAGCGGTAAACTCCGGGATGGGAGGTTGCTGGAAAATGAGTTTGCTCCGTGATGCAACCAGAGTTTGCTTTGTCTGGCCACCAGCGGGAGCGGGGCGGTGGGGACAGGGAGCCCAGCACTGGGGAGGGCAGCCCACGCTTTGCCCCGTCCCAGGATGTTTTCAGGCGGTGGGGTGGGATGGAGAGAGAGATGCGGGATTCCCAGAGGGCAGGGATGGATGCGCTGGGGCATTGTTAACAGTGAAAACTGGGGGGGAGTGGGGCGGGGGAGAACCTCTTCTTGTTTTGGTTTTGAACTGGTTATGGTGTGATCTTCATTACATCAGGGAGTGTGTTGCGTTTATTCAGTTGAATGTTGATTTTTCTTACCGTTTGCAACCTAAGCTAACCCCAGCATGTTGGTTTGGTTTTGTTTTGTTTTTGATTTTTAAAGTGGGTGGTGAGAGAGAGCATAAAACTTTGGGTTTTTTAGATCTCGATGCATCTTGGAGAATTAGGTTGGGTTAATTTATGCAGTGTTCTAACATGATGCATTCAAACCTTTAAATAGGCATGGCCTGTATTTAAATACTGTTAATATAACTACCAGTTACTCCAGACTTCTTAGCAAGGCAACATCTGAACAGTAGTATTTTGTCCTGATGATGATTAAAAATCAGAGTAGGAGCACTGGAAGCTGGTGGAAAACATGCAATCAAACAAGTCCAGTGCAAAACACTTTTTACTGAATTATTGGCTGTAGTTAAGGAACTCACAGGAGCATGTAAAAGGGTGTTTGTTTTTTAGCTGGACCCTTTCCCCCTCTGAGCAGCATCTTCTGCAGACTCCACAGCCATGTCCACTGAGGTGCTTTTCTCTGGGGGGGGTTTGTCTGGAGCCTGTCTCCCTCTGCTTGATCTTGTCTTCCTTTTTTCCTCCTCCCGCTTCTTTTTTTACACTTCTGTGTGAAAGACAGCTGACTTTCCCAACCCACTTGCCCTGCTGTGCTGTGCCACTGAGCACGTTTGGCATGGGGAGAACCTTTGCTTCTCACTTTTGAGTGTGTTCTCACTTGGTGGATACCTTTTGTCTTCTCTGTCCCTTGATCAGGCTGCCTCGTTAATTATATTGAATGAGCACTTGGCAGCACCTCAAGTCCCTGCTGAGGTCCCACACTGCACAAACCCACAATGGAGTGGCTACCCCTCAGCTTATGGCTGGTATCTGAGGTGAGGATCAGCAGAGGGACAAAAGTATATAGTTCATAAGTGCAGCTGGGTTTGAGACACAGATTGTGCAATGAGCTGTGGCTGCAGCATGGCAGCTCTGAATGAGGAATGGTGGTAGATTGCTCTGAGATCCTCAGAAGATCCCAGAGAAGGACAGCATTGTTAGTTATTCTCTTTGCATAGTTACTATAACTTTCTTTCCCCTCTTCCCCAAAATACCTAATTATCCTACATTTTCTGTTGCTGTGAGCAACATTCCCCATAGTTACCCAGAGCTGTAATTCCAGTTAAATTCTCACTTTATAAAGCTAATCTCCCAGAAGTGGCTGTGGGATTTCCAAAAGAAAAGATGGTTCTGAGGAGCTGAAGTTTTTAAGATTTTTGTTCTAGTGGACAATTCTGCATAATTCTGCTGTTAACTATTCATATTCAGTATTGGTTGAAGGCTCAATAACTTCAGATATTTATGGCACTTTTAGGACTTCTAGTTTTTTTAATTCGTCCTTAGAGTGCCCCACTCCCCAGTATCTCCTTTTTTTCTCCGACGATATTGCATGCCTCAATTTTTTTTTTGCATCTTGACATGAGACATCCAGCCCGACTGGACAGGTTTTGGGAACTGCTTATGACCTGACTATCAGGAAAATCAGCCTTACTCTTCCTTCCCTCTTTTTCACGGCTGCTCAACTTCCTCCCCATCTAAAATTATGTTGTCTGTAAGATGCTATCAGCCCCATAATACTTTTATCTCACCTCTCCAATCTCTTCCATTCTTCTGCTCTTACTGCCTCTTCCTCTAGCTCATGCTTAGACCAGAAATTTCTCTGCTGCTGACATCTCCCCTCCTTGCACATAATGTGGCGCTGTATCCCGTGGGATCTGAGGATGAGTTTGGAATTCATACGTGTTGTGTCCTGTCCTGTGCTTGGCTTTGGTTTGCACAGGTAGAGAGCGTTGTCTATGCTAATTGTTATTTCATTGTCATCTTAAGCAACCACCTTACTTTCCACCTAGGTCAGAAGATGAGCAGAAGGTCCTCAGTGCCTTCCTCTGCTGCCTTGGGGATGGAGGCACTGAGAACCTGCTGAGGTTGCTGTGTTTGCTGAGGCTGTCCTTTCTGAAGTGACGCAACTCATAGCCAGGGGTTTGCTTGCTTTCCTCTGGGCTTGAGAGTGCCACGTTTCCTTCCAAGGACCTTATTCCATGCCGTAATTGTATGACCTTCCTCAATCTGAAGTTGTGCCCAAGGAGAGACAATTTGGGAGCGAGGTAACCCTCTACTTCTGAGTTCAAATTATCCCACTTGACAGGATCAAATTGCAATTCCCGCCTTCAGAAAAGTTGGGCAAACATTATAATTCTCCACAGAAGGATCAGTGGGCTGAGAAATTACATCTAAGATGAGCAAGACAGTGGCATCCCTGTATCACAACCTCAAAATAAGTAAGTCTCTGGTCTGACAGCTTCCTTCTTAAAGAAAATCATAGAAGTTATGGTGCAGTGGTGGCAATTTCCTCTTCTTGCTGTAGGCATCTACAGGGCATCCCAGGGAAGAAGTGAGATTTATTCTAAACGTATCAATCTGAATTTCCATGGAGCCTTTTAAGGTTTTATGTAAATTTTCCTCATCCAGCAACGAACTGGTCCAGTGGTGAAGCACAGAACTGTTTGTAATGTATTTGGAAACGTAGCTGTTTTCTGGCTGTGGCCAAATCCCATTAACTGTGATTTCCCTGTTTCCTTTTTTCTCCTGTCAAGTCTTCTGGACAGCAGCTTCTCTTAAAAGCTTGTTTGGAGAATCTGCTCTGAAAAGAACCCAGCCACTCCACTCCTCTCAAAATAAGGCAGAATCCTGGATCCTCTTATCACCTGCTCATTGACTGACTTCCATTTCTGCTAGAAAGTCTCCATCAGCCATAGACCAAACAAGCTTAAACCTCTTTCCATCACAGCAAAGGTAGAAGTCGTTTTGGAGATTAAACTTTGCCATCAGTCCAAACCCCACAGTGTGTATAAATTTGGATTCTTTAATTCCCTTTGAGCATCCTCAGGAATTTTTAAGAGTTGTCAGAGATTCTCATGAGGATGCACAAGCACCCTCTGACACTGCTCTTACAGTAGCAGGTTTTTCAGGTTTGTGTTAAAAATACCAAGTTTTTTTAAGGCTCTGTTCACTCTAGCAGCTTTTAGCTGATAGTTCCTCTAGTGTTACTAACTGCTAATGGGATCCTTTTGGGTTTTTTGCCTTGATTCTGTTAGAAATTAAACTGCTGTCAGCAAAAGTCCCTTCTGATCACATGATTTAAAAAGATTTTTTTTACCTGTTTGCAGCCTTTGTGCACTTAATGAGAACATACTGTTGCTCCCTCATAAATTCCTTCCCGTTTAATAGATATTTGTGGGCTGTGTTTGTCTTTAAGTGGATGTATCACAGCTCTTGAGGCATTTTGGTGGCTAAATAGCTGAGATTAGACACTCTGGTTACTCATCCCTGTTGTTTTCCTGTGTCCATACCAAACTATGTCTTACACAAATATTTTTAGTTAAAATCTTGTCAGATTTGTTTAAGAAAAAGCGATGTCCTCGTTTTTCAGAGGTGTTTATCTGTAAGTGAGTGGAATTGTGCTAATGTGTTTTTCTCGGTTGATCGAGTTCTAAGTGCTAAGATGAAAGGCCCACAGTCACTTGCAAAAATAAGACTTGCTTTTGCAGGAGCAGAACAATTTATCTTCTGTATCCAGTTCTCTAATTGTAGCCTGTAAAGACCCTCAAGAGTCCTGCTAGTCAGTGATTTTCTTACTGCAACTAGTGAAAAATCAGATTTAAAATTCATTTAACTGTTGCTCGGTTCCACATCTAATACCTCTTGATTACTGTGGTCGCAGCATAAATAAATACATTTGATAGCTTACTTGATCATGCAAATGTTGAATGTCTTTCTCCTTTTATCAAATGCTCCTTTTATCAAAGATATGTGCTGTCATACAGCCCCAAGCTGTTGATTAGGTGAAAGGGAATGCCATATATGGGAAAATAATCCAGCACCCTCAAGGTATCTTCTTACTAGAATGTAATGAGATTTCTTTTAGCAGCTTCAGCTGGTTGTTTTCTATTTGAATACTTTCTCAAAATTAATAAGGAAACACTAAAAAATAAAGTTGTCGTGCCTTCTGGGAGGATGGAATAAATAACTAACATGGGATATATGTCTGCTTGGTTTTGGGTTGATTGTTTATTGGCTTACATGTAGCACCATGAGTAGGTTTGAAGCACCTGATGGTGGGCTTGGACTGTGCCAGACTAATTCAGACTTGTTACTGCCCTTCTCAGTGCCATTCACTGTTGTTAATGGTGTGTGGATGGACCAAGATGGTTATGAGAAAATAACTGTCTTCTCCTTGAACGTGCCACTTGGGCATGAGCATCACTGAAGACCCTTCCAGAGCTGGTGATGTTAGAGGCTGCAGGTCCACGTGCTGCTTCTGGGGAGGACATTTTGCATGGGTAGCACTGCACTGCCAAGGCACAGCCAGGTTTGTTTCAGCTGTGCATTTTGAGAGCGAGAGGTTAAAAGGACAAGAGCAAACCACGGTCTGAAACAGACTCTTGCATCTGGCAGGTTTGTTCTTTGGTGATGCTCATCTAGTTATGCAGCTCAAGTGCAGCAAGAGTTTCAGCCCGGCCCACAGCCTGACAGTCCCACGCCCAATGGAAAGTTATTTTTCTTCTGGGTTTTGCCCCACGTGAGTGTTGTCAATGGAAATAATGGCAAATACAGGCATGGAGTTTTAAGGGCATCGTGGCCGGTTGACTGTGTAAAATAAATCTTCTGTGATTAATTCTCCATGAGGTAAAGGGGGAAACAAGTCTGTGCCTGCACACTAGAGAATTTTTAGTATTTAATATTAGTTTTAACCCTGAAGCATCAGCAAGTTAAGTAGAGCTTGAAATACTGCATTTAGCCTTCATCAGTAAATGTTGGAGTTGGGGGTGGCAAGGACAATGTTGCTGGGGAAGTTGTGACAGCAGTGAGTTCCCATATGTGTACTTCTGGAAGAACTAAAGGTTGGTGTTTCCAAACAGAAGTGGAGTCACACATGAGCTGATGACACATATTTTGATTTTCAGTACAGTAGGTGGCAGGAGAGACAAAGCGACAACTTGGCTCAGGTAGCTGCTTGTCCACATTCAGCAATAACAAATGAAGGACACACCAGATCTGCACCCAGTAACCCTGGGAGAAAAGTGACATCATATTGCCAGGTGCTTTTGTGAGGTGTGTGATGGACACAGGGATATGAGACCCATTTATTGCAATGCTGATGTTAAATGCCACAGTGCATTCTGTCTTGTGTTTCTACATCCCCTGTTAGGCATTGGGCTCTAAAGACTCCCTGCCAGCCTAAGCCAGTCCGCATTATGGCTGTTCATCCTCTTTCTCTTTCTTCTCTCTCTTTGGCAAAGACTTCCCATGTTTCTTCTTGCACTGGCTTTGGTGCTTGTGAGGCCTGGGTTTGTGAGGCCATACCATGAACTGTTTGATTGGGTGAATCCAGCCAACACCTGACTAAGTGAAGACATGGTTGGATTTTTGTGTTACTCAGCAGAACCATCTCACCTTGGGCTCATGAAACTAAGTCAAGGCAAAGGAGCAATTGACAGATAAAAGGACCTGATGGCTTCAAGCTTCAGTAGAGCTGCACCCTTGATCTACCACCCCATCAAACTGGATGGAAGAGGTACTTCTTCAATGGATAGTGAAGGAGATGCCAGGCACTTTTTTAAGACACTCTCTGATATGCTTGGACTTCTGATTTACAGTGGGATAAGGTAACCTTAAAAGCCTGAAAAGCATGTCCTTTCTCAAGCATCCAAGAGCTTTTCCTTGTGAAGTGAAATTAGTGTTTTCCCTTCTGTCTTTTAGAATTATGTCTCCCTTTTAGAGATGAAAGGAATGTTACTCATCCCACTTCACTTAAGATGAACAGTTTGTTTCTTTTCTTATTTAAGGGAGATTTGGCACCTCCCATTGCATACAAGGACAAGATCTGCTCTGGTGCAGATGTAACTTGAGCAAAGTCAAGGAGGTTGGATTTGTTAAACGGAGGTTATTTGGCTCAGGGTTTGTAACTGGAGAAAGGAAGCCCTTTAGTCTGTTGATTTATAGGGAATTACTGTATGGCTAAAATAGCTCCACCCATTTGCTTTTTTTTTTTGAGGATTGTTCTCTGAATTACTTTTGGTCATGATGGAAACAGCTTCATTGTGTAGGCCTGCCAGAGGGCATTGAATTTGCCTTATGGTCAGAAAGCACAGACGGTATTTGATTCGTATTTGTCAGAGGAACCTTTAGTGTACATACCAGCTTCCTATGATGACTTTAGTCTTCCTTTTATCTGTACTTGGGACATAAACTTTGAATGCTGGCAAATCAAAGCATGCAGTTGTATGATGGCCTAAGTGCTGTGTGTTCATTTGACGTGAAGCCCTGTTGAGCAAATCCTCTTCATTGTTTATATTCCACTTCTGATTTGTTAAGATTTTTGTCAGCGTTATTTCAATACATGGATATTATTTTTGTTGTTGAAGCTGACTGAGTACTGAACTGGTATTGAAGTTGTAAACTTGTCGGTGATGTCAAGGCAAGGACAAGACATCTGTCAGGTACTTGTTTGGTTGTCTTTCCTGGAGAGTCTGACTGCTCCATACACAGAGCCTGAGCATGCCTGGGCATCTAAAAGAAGATGAAGTATCACTCCAGTGAGATGAGAAATGAAGTCAGGAACACAGTGATTCATTGAAGGTCATGGAAGAAATCAGAAAGTTTGGGATCTAGGTCTCCTCCACCCCGCCTCAGGAAGCTGAGTCCTGTGACTTCTAGTATGATTGCTAACTTGGCTTCCTCTCCGCTGAGAAGCATGAGAGTCTTTCCATTGCTAAAACACCTGTTTTTATCACAGGCATAGGCACACGTTTACAACTTGGAAATTAAGTTTAAGACTCATTGCCATGGAAATGGGCACATGTAGAGAGTAGCTAGCTGTAGCGTGCAGTTTTTCAAGAGGAAACACTCTGAGGGGCACAACCAGCAGTTGTTAATAGCTGCTCTGTTGTTGTGTTACACACAGAAAGTTTAGTAGCTGAACAGAGGAGGGACTGTGCAGCCCCATGCAAGGACAGGTTCTTTCTTGTAGAAAAAACATTTGTAAAGAATGGGACCTTGGTTGCCCAAATTTGCCTTAAACAGGGTGGTATCTTGCAGATACTGATGATTTGATACAAGTCGTAGGGTTGCATATACTTAACTGTGCCTGTAATCAGGTTTAATTGTGGAGTGTTCTGCTTGCCGAAGAGGATCAGAAGGGAGTTCCTATTATTTTTAAGTAGTAGCAGTCTGACAGTAATTATGAGAAACGTGCCATGTTGAAATAGTTATTTTTTTAATGAATTTCCATAAGTGGCTCATAGACAGGTTTATGCTGTGCTGGAAGAACTCTGACTGCGCTTTAACATAGATATCTGGATTGGTGATTAGGAAAAAATTGTTAAACAACTAGAATTTAAATACCTGTATGGCTTCATTGTAATAATTTCCCCAAAGGCACACTGGTAATTCTACTAAATAGAGAGTTTAATAGACTTTAATAATGTGTACTTTGGAGACCCTATACACAAAGGAATTATGCATAAAACATTCATTACAGTAAACTGCTACCTTTGTGTGTAACAGGGAGTCTGTCAGAACAAACCCGGTGTGTTTTATGTGGCAACACATTGCTGGGCCTTAATGGGCAGAATTCATTATCACCACCTTACCTATCTCTTTACCCACTGCGATCAAAGCTGCAGCCCATGTTGTTTTGCCTAACAGACTGTGAATTATCCAAGGTAAATGTTAGTTTATTTTCTGAGAAGTCCTTTGCCAGCAGGAGGGCTGTGGTGGTAAACAGGGCTTTGCGTTTTTTCTTTGATGTGCCCGTTCAGTGTTGAGAGGAGAGATCCATGATGGGAAACACAGAACAGCCACGCTTATGAATTAATTAATAAATAAATAAATAACAGAAAAGCAACCGTAGCAAGCTGCTCTAAGCAAGTTTAGCATTGGATTTTGATTGGTTTTTCCTCTGCTGCTACTGAGGGCCCTGCTGGAGAACAGGCGAGAAAGAGGAAGAAGCAGATGCTTTTGGTAGAACAGTAGAGCATTTATCTCTTTTAATGAGGTAACATCATTAGTGCTGACAAAGTGCTGCAAATCAATACATGTAATGGACTGCTGCTGTCTTTCAGCAGTGCACAGGCTGTTGTACTCCTGAGCATTTGAATCTGCTGAATCACAGGTCAGGCTTTATCTCCTGTCTGATGCTGGTTTGTTGGGTTTGGTTTTGTTTGGTTTTTTTAACCATTTTCCCCCCCCTTCCCTAACCTTTGCCTTTCATCTCTGAGAATTTGAGCACACCACCAGAATACGTACTGGGGCAAGCAGAAGTCTGCTGATTTTATGAGCATGGGAGCATGTTGAAATCCCACATTGAGGTACAAGGACCTTCTCTTTATTTGGAAATCTGAGGTATCTAATGTCTGTCTGAGCCTGATTCCTTCTGCCTAAAATGGCTGCGGGTTTTGTTTTGGGTGGGGCTCTTTGGGTTGTGTTTTGTTTTGGTTTTTTTTTGGCTTTTGGTTTTATGTCCCCTTGCCCTCTGCCTCTTCCCTTTAGAGCAGTGGTGTAATGTCAGCCACACTAATCATGTCAGCCTGTGGCACCAATGACCCTGACATTCAGCAACAAAGAGCTGCAGAAGAAAGGAGAGAGCAAGGTTGCCGCAGCGCTGGACAAGGAGCACCAGCGGGTAGGGGGAAATCTGCAGGTCACAGCATTTCTCTGTACAAAATCTGTCAGTGTAAAAATTGTATGCACAGTTACATGCAAGGCGAACAACAGAAGAAATGAGGTGGATGCCAATGGAGATCTCTCCTTTATTCCTCACTTTTCAGATGGTAAACATGACAGCACATGACTGTAACGGTATGAAAATAACAAAACGCCCCAGCAAAACTAATCTAAATTTGAAAAAGCCTGGAGGTTTTAATAATGTCTCTGTTGAAAAATACTTAATTCTCCCAGAACTCCTATAAAAAACATGTCATCCTCCACCTCAGACAGGTAACTTAACCTAAACATTTGAAGTCGGCTTATTTGGAGAGCCTGGGAATGACACCTGGGTGACCATGTTGATTCCAGGAAAAGAGGCTGTCGGTAAAAAAGATTCATCTGAATAGATCACACACATCAAAAAAAGTGGTTCCTCTTTCTTTTTTTATCTTCATGCCCCTCCTGTTCTAGGCTTCCCAACACCTGCTTGTGGTCAAAGAATATAAGCAGAATTGCAAGATTCCTTGTCTTTAACTGTTGCCTGACAACTCCAGCTAAGCACTGCAAGGTCATCTGTTTTTTCGTCTTTATTTATTCCCGCTACACATCCAACAACAAGCTTCAGCAGTATCCTCAGGCAGTACTCTCCCTGGTGGAAGGCCTCTCTCATGTTTTTGCCCTGGCATGATCTGAAAGTCAGTCATGCTTGCCAAAGTTGATATGAACCCAGAGTTGGGGTCTCTCATTGCCCGCCCCTCATGCTACCCTCATATGGAGTGGGGGGACATGACTCAGAGCCAAATAAGCCTTTCAGTCACAGCTGGTGAGGCCACATACTATGGACTAATGTCCTGAAGTAAGAGTTCTGGTTGCCAGTTTGGGTCAAGACTGGGTAAGGCTCCCTTAATACTTGTTATTTCTGTTGAATTTAATTGATGTTCCCAATGTAGAGATCAGAAGAGTAGAATTAATTGACACCCAGGGTACAGTCAGCATTCTTTACTGTTGAAATGAAAGCATCCTGAAAAGCAAAAATCTCACTGGCAATTTGTTACTTTCTCGTGCTCTTGACTGTCTTGAACTGGCATAAAGTAATGGCCAACAGATGTAGAGAAGGTAGCATCTTGGGAAAGCTCTAAAGGCCTCTTTTTTTTTAACCCCCTTGGTCCCTTAGAAAATCCTTTTTATAAATCAGCATTTCTACATCACATACCACAGGCATTCTGTGCTGTCTTATTCTAGCAGTGAAAACAAAGTTCACCTACCTCCCTCCCAAGGTGGGATTACAGAAACTTTACACACATCTCACCCTTTTCTCGCTGCAGGCACTCCAGTCCAATAAATAATTACTTGGCCAAGTTTTACTGCCCTTTACCTGGTTAACTAAAACCAAATGCCTTCTGCTTTGTAAAATGCAACTCATGCCTACTTCTGTTGTTCCAGGCAGAAAAGTTTCTCAATCAGCTTGTCCTTGGAGGGACTGATTCCTTTTTAGTGACTCTAAAACAGTTACCAAATCTTTCTGTGATCAACATGTGAAAAGAAAATAACATAAAGGTAGGCTCTAAGGAGAGGAAGTAACTGATCATACCTTTTTCCAAGACTACAGTTAACTCATTTTTTCTCTCTTTTCCTCAGTAAAACTGGGGCAAAAGTATTGTGATGGGGGGCAAAGAGACATAGGATGGAAAGGGTTTGAGAAGTAGAGAGCTGTTAGTATTACAGGCTTCTGTATTAAGATGATTGACTTTTTCTTTTTTTTTTTTCTTGTGGATGGTGCATTAAAAGTATCCTATGTTTTATTTTATAAAATAAAAGTACTGCACCTGCACAGCTTCTCAAGAGAAGAAAATGCAGGGCTGCTTGTTAGTATTGTTTCAGAGCAGGTTTATAGGTGATCCTGCTGCAGTCTAGGCTGCTTCTAAGGCTTGGTGGTTACCTCTCAAAGCAAATGCAGGGCAAAGCCTTGGTGGAGAAGGGCTGCTAGTGTGCAAATGCAGCATTGGTGGGCCAGACTGTGTTTGCCTGACTTTCCTGGGTGGTCGCCTGACTTGTATTGCAACACATGGAAATAGATCTTCTGGAATGTGAAACCGTGCCTTCTGCATTTCTTCCACAAGTATTTTATAGTTTTGACTGGCATGTGTGAAGGAATTGGAGAATAATAGAAGAAAAAACTTATATAACCCTTCAGCTGTGCTTCCTTTCCTTACCAAGGTTTTGCATATATAGTAAAACGACCAGTTTGTGGTGTTGTGTAAGTCTCTTTCTCAAATTTAGTGATGAAATTTTTGGTAAATGAGTGAAAAGGGTTTTTTGGTTTTTGTTTTTTTTTTTCCCCTATAACTCATCTCCTCTTTTGGTAGTGGGTACTTCTGTGTGTTTTCACCTAGAGAACCTGAATAGTTGTTGGTTTAGTGATCGGATAATCTGATTCTCAGAAATTCAAAGATCCCTTCATCCAATTGAACAGCCCTGCAGAGAAGGACTTGGAGTGTTAGTTGACGAGAAGCTCGACATGAGCATGCAATGTGTGCTTGCAGCCCAGAAAGACAACTGTATCCTGGGCTGCATCAAGAGAAGAGTGGCAAGCAGGTCAAGGGAGGTGATTCTCTCCCTCTACTCTGCTCTTGTGAGACTCCACCTGGAGTACTGTGTCCGGTTCTGGAGCCCCTAACCCAAGAAGGACATGGAGCTTTTCAAGGGAATCCAAAGGAAAGGCCATAAAGATGATCAGGGGGCTGGACCACCGTCCCTGTGAAGTCAGTCTGAAAGAGTTGGGATTGTTGAGCCTGAAGAAGAGAAGGCTCTGGGGAGACCTAATAGCAGCCTTCCAGTACCAGAAAGGGAGGACCTACAGGAAAGCTGGGGAGGGAATTTTTACAAGGGCTTGTAGTGATAGGGGCAGTGGTTTCAACCTGAAAGAGGGTAGATTTAGATTAGGTATTAGGAAAAAAAAATCTTCAGAGTGAGGGTGGTGAGACACTTACACAGGTTTCCCAGGGAAGTTGTGAGTGTCCCGTTCCTAGAAGTGTTCAAGGCCAGGTTGGGTGGGGATTTGAGCAACCTGGTCTGGGGGGAGGTGTCTGTGCCCAGGCCAGGTAGACTGATACTAGCTGATCTTTAAGTTTCCTTCCATTCTATGCTAGATTAATTTGATTCCTTGTTTTATAGAAATATATGGTGAAGAGATCTTGAGTACTTGGGGATTTTTTTTGGTTGTTCTTTTCTTTTTACTAATTATGTTACAAACCAGTAAGTATCTAGGCTTTTTTAAGTCTCATATGCAGGTGCTGTGTGTGGGAAAAGATGAGAAGAACATATGACCAACATCTTTCTTTCCTTGTTCTCCAGATGTGCCTGCCATCTACTCATTAGCTCTGTGATCAGGGCTCTTAGCATCTGGTGTAAGATTGAAGCATGTCTTTTCAGTCCCTTCTTAGAGACAAAGAGCAGGTCCTTGCCAGCAGCACACCTTTATCCCTCAGGTTCAGCTGTGGGATAGCTGGAAAAGGCAGCCCACACATGTAAGGAGTTGTCCTTTCAGAGCATGTTGAGGATCCAGCTTTGGTCCAGGTGTGAACCAGACACTTGAGGCTGATGATCCTTTGCACTGCTGGAGAAGTTACCACCCCATAACAGTAGGATCCTTGCCTGGGAAGGGAAAATTTGAAAGGACACAAACACTTGAAAGGGGCATTGGAGCAGTAACAGCATTAACAGCAGTAAAGCTGTGTGAGAGCATGGCAGGGTGAATGGGCATGTGTGAGTGAAGAAGAAAATGCTTGCCTTTCCCCCAGCTCTGCCTCTGGAGGTAGCCTCATCCTTTGGGGATGTGGGCCTGGTTTTGTTAGGGACGTCCAAGGGCCCAAGTCACTTAGTTTCTGAGCTTTGTAAATCTGAGGATAAGTGTTTTGTAGTTTGCAAGGTACCTTGTGGTCCTCCACCGGGAATGTGTAAAAAGTATACACATAAAAAGTGTGCCTTCCTTTCCAGTGGCATTCAAATTAAGTTTGTTTTGTTAACACACCAGCTCCCTAGCCAGCTTTGTCAATAGCTCACTGAGATACTTCCAAATGGCTTACAGCTCTTGGTTTGATCTGGGAAGAGCAATCTATAATCCAGGGGTGTACAGATAAGGGAGCCCTTCAGAGGTTTGGGGAAAATAAGAACCACATTTGGCTTGATACTTGGAGAGGGTGAATATTCTGATGGTTCCCTGCTGTCTCGTGCTATTCAGTTTTGAAAACTGTGGCTTGCATTTATCCTCTCAGTAGAATGAGGCACTCCTCTCGGGCTCCTGGAGGACACCAAGAAGTGTACACTTAATTGCTTTGTGAATGATGTGAAGTCTTGGAATGCAATCTAGCCATGTCTCATTAACTAGCTGAACCTATTAAACCTGGACAGCAAACAGGACCGAGTTGGGGGCTCTTGATTGCAGGCAGCTAATGGAGCCATGGGAGCAAGCTGTGACTGCAGAGAGGAATTGGCAGTAGACTCCCACCAACCTTCTCTGTTTTGAACTCTCCCTACACTCCATTTAGACTTCTGGCTTGGAGACAGATGATTTCAGAGCAGTGAGGAGGGGGGAGAAGAGGAGGGTGGAAAGCACTGTCTTTCCAGCTATGTTAGCTTTGATCTGAAGTTAAAAGCAAGCCAGAGTCTCAATGGCATCAGTAATTTGACATTTAGACCTGCAGAAGCGGAGAGATTTGTCATCTGGCTGTGGCTGGCTTTGATTATTGATTGGATCTCACTCAGATGGTTCCATTGCACAATGCTGAAACAAAAGGAAATGCCCAAATAATGTGACTTGGCGTCTCCTTGGTGTTTTTTAGCTCTGAGGGAATCAACTGCTCTTACAAAGCGTGCGTATAGGCGGTTTGATACCAGTGAAGTGCATCGTGTCTTGTAAAAAAGCATAGTAGCACTTTCTTGCATCTTCGTGCCACGCTGTCAGCACAGATGAAACAAGAATTTTCTAAATGTTAACTGGATAATTGAGACTTTGTTGGTTGCTTGTGATTTTTCTTTAGTAGCTTGAGAAAAAAATAATAGAGTTGGGATTTGCCCAGGAAATTTGAAGTATTTAACCTTTTTAATGTATGAGGGCCTCAACTGGAGATGGATACAGCCCTGGCTATGTAGCTCTTACCTCTGGAGCACTCTTGGCATTGCACCAGAGCATTGTTTCTGAGCAGTTTGTGCTGCTTGCTGAGTTGCCAGCATCTCATCTTTCAGCATTCACATGCCTCCCATCCAGTTGCACTTTGTGCCCAGCCTTATTTACCTTATGGGTTTTGCCAGGATCACAGCTTGGTGGTGTGGCTTTGGGCCCAGTCAGACCGTCTGTCAAGGAGAAAGGGAGGAGAAGTAGTGGTTTTGACATGCTGTTTGAAGAAGGGCATGCCCAAATGTGCTTTGACATCTTTGTTCTACTTGCTTGTTTGTTACTTTTAAATTGCTGAATATTGTGGGGGTTTTCTGTTGTTCTGCCTTAGTTACCCCACTGTGGAGAGATCATTTAATTTCTAGTCTGGCTTTGTACATTTTGTTTGTGCTGCTGGCAGATCCTATCAACACCCACTTTTCTGTGATGTTTAAACTTTAAAAGATAAAATAAAATTCTTTGGTGTCATAGAACACTGACTTGCTTGTAAAATAGTTCCATATACCTGAGATGCTATTTAAAAATATTGTAGGAGTTTAGTAATATATTAGCATTTTATGCATCTCACTCTGAGAAGTCCTAAAGTACTGAAAGTGTCGTGCATGCCTGCAACCCTACTGACATGTAGCCCATAGGATGGAGGCTGTAAACCAGCCCTGCCCTTACTTGAGGATATGAGGAGCTTGAAACAAAGCAGGCAGAATAAACTGCCTTCTGGGGGGAAATGCTATGAAAATCATCATTTTTGATGTATAACATCCAGGTATTCAGCTGTCAGAGTTGTCCACCTTGGGATCTCTAAGCCACGTGTGGACCTGCACTGTGGCCGCAGTTCTACTGGAGGGCAAGTTATTTGGAGGGGTGGCTGCTGAATGGGTGTCCTTGTGGGCTCTGTGTTAGTAACTTGTTGCCCTTAGTAATCTTCACTGTATTAAAAGCAAATAACCTCTTCATTGGTCATCAGCTAAAAACGGAGTAAGCTGCTTTAGCTGTAGGCTTAGATGAGCTGAGTTGACTTTCTGCAGCCATACACCAGGAGCAGCGTACCCATGGGCAGCTGGTGACTGGTGATTTCATATGTGATACCAAAGCAGTTTTGTGCCTGACAACGTGCAAATCAAGTTTCTCAGAATCATCCTAGATCTCCTGCAGCACATTTTATATTTGTGCCCCTTTAAAACCAATGTGAGGAGTTGCTCTCAGATTAGCTATTTTATATGTATCTCAGCAGGACGGGAGGGGTAAAGCTTTAGTGCAAGGACAATAAAACCATTTCCAGATGATTTTGAGACAGCAGTTACTTCATTCTGGGAAATTCAGTCTTGCAGAGGCTAATAAAAACTAAAATTCAAGCTTTTATAATGTTTAACAGAACAAATACCACAGCTTGTTTTCTGGTTATCGTTTCAAAACCTTGGTGACATTTTGTCTGTATGTTCCCATACAAGCACTGTTATTCACATGTGAGAGTGTCAGGGGCAGTTGAGGGGCAACAGCAACCTCACTGGTGTATAAGAGAGCTCAGTCTTCCAAACAGAATTTCATCATGGCCAGCTGTGATGTCATGCCTCAGGACTCAATGAGCTGGCAGAAGCCTCTAAGTCTGTTTTTTCTAACCAAGTGGCATAGCAGCCTGTGCTTATTTTTCGTTCTTTAATGAAAAAGAATGTTTGATTCTTTCTGTCTAAAGGAGAGAAAAGAAAAGAACCAGCCTGTTTTGTTTTCATCTAACATGGCTCTTGCTAGGCAGAAGGAGTCTTCCAGTTCATTGAGTTTGGAAGTGATTAGTCTTGGGTGTGTGGAATGAGTTATAATCTCAATGTCATTTTACTCTTACTAAAACAGGCTAATTTTGTCCTTTGCTAATCCATGCAAATCCCGTTGATTTAACAGTGTTGCATGCATGAAAATAAGAAATGCAGCTGGCCTATATTTTGGGATCTCTTTGCCTGGTGTAAAAGCTTACAGAGCATGTTGTTTGATGAAGCAGCTGTCCCTCCTGTATGCTGGAGCATGACTACCAATGCTGGCACAAGCCAGAGCATCGTCTGCAACTGGTGCTGTTTCAGATCTAGCAGGGGAAACACAAAATTTTCATTTTTCTAGATTCATCAGACTATGTGTAAGCACAGTTTGTCAGTGTTTTTGTAGCAAAATAGGCTAGGAGCAGAAAAGATTTCTATAGATGGTGAAACCTGCTTTAAACAAAATGAAAAGCTCACACAACTCTTGAAAAACACGAAAGGCTGGACCGAATGTTGCCATTTCTGTCAAATTTAGAACCTCCACCTATTTACATGGGAACACATCTAGGTCAGTGCTTCATGCTCTGCAAAATCGTCTCCCTAATCTCCTTTGGAGCATTTCTTACTATGATTTCAGTGGAGGGGGGAGAGAAGTGCTTCCAAGCTGAGTCTTGTAGTGTAGTTGTCACATGGAATTAATCTGTTGAATGGCTGAAGTGGTGGAGAGAGATAGGTGCTGAATTCTGAAACCCACTATTTACTGGCATATACACTTGCATGCACGTACTCATTATTTGGAAGCATTCAGCTAAGGTATCCAGAAACTTGTGGGGTTTTAACCATTTTCCTAAACCGTGGAAGTACATTCTAGTTACTCGTCTGTGTTTGTGTGTTTCAGCAAGATTCAGAGAGGTTCTGTCAGATGATCTCTTCTATACACAGTTTCCTGCATTTGTCAAGTAAGCAGAGCAGAAACACAGTTTCCTCCCTTCTCCACCCCCTTTTTTGTTCAATGAAATGGGAAATATTGAAGCTGCTGGAAACCTTGATGTGATGTTTCTTGATGCAACAATGCTGTCTCTTAGAAACGGGTCCTGTAAGCAAGTTGCAAACATCAAAAGCTCCTGTATCACTGATCTTTACTGTTGTTTTATCAAGTTAGTAAGGATTAAGTAATCAGGATACTGTATCAGACTAATACGTCTTTTAAAACACAAAATACTTTTTTGGTGGCTGGTATTAGTGGTAAAGCTGTTGGTCAATCTCTCCATATAAAGTATCCTGAGTTTGAGTCCGCTGTCAGAGGACTTGGGATAATGGGAAATGAAAAGGTGGAGATTCCGGATATCTTTAACCAGCATCCTGTGAGACTTCAACAAGATTGTAGCTGGTGCAGTAGTGATTGCAGTGTGAATGTGGGCGTCACGTAAGTGAGACTGAGTCTCCTGGGAAGGAACACTGGTGCTCTGTCTTCCATGAAACCCCCATGTGCTCACCCACATCAGTATGTATGACTGTTGCCCACCCACTGATGAGGAACAAAACAAAATTTTCCACAAGGAAGTCTTCCCTTGGCGTTCATCCTCCAAGTATTTCTTTTTCTGTCTGCTCAGCAGACACTAAAATGGAAGACAAGAGTTACAGAAGAGGAGGAGTTAAAGTAAGGTGGTGACCCTGTGTGCTTCCCAGGCTTCCCAAGTCTCTTGATCTCTTGCTTTTGGCAGCAGGTATTAGGCCCCATTTCTGGGCTGGTGTTTCAGTTCTTCCCTTCCCATGTTTGCATTTGCTGCTTTTTCACCAGCAATAAAATCAAAAGCTGACAATAAACCTGAGCTTGTTAGAGCATTGCAATGGCAGCCCAGCTTATCTGGAAATACAGATAGTATTAAAACATGCTCCATCGGAGAGAGCTAATTGTTGTGAGGTAAATATGAAACTGCAGCACAGTCACATTCAAATTTGTTGTCCAGCCATTATGAGACCAAGCAAAGAAAGATGGGTTTCGCAAAATTAAAGTTCATAATCAAGGCAAATGAAGCAGTATTGTAGTTACCTGGGGCAACACAAGCTAGATGTTCTCTTGCAAATTTGAAATAGTTATTTCAGTCTTCCTTCAACTTCCTCTTTTCTTCATATGAGACCTAATAGCTGCATATTTTTGTGACACCTGTGTTCACTCGGATACTTGTTCTTCACTGGGTAAAAAGTACATTGGACATTTTCTCATGGAGACTTGGTGGGAAGTTAGTGCAGTGAGTTACCAGCTGTGTCCTGTGTCTGCTTACTGATTTCTCTTTCTCAGTGGAGAGTTAACACTACAGTGTGATACTCTGCTGTGTTTCAAAAAGTCTGCAGTCATTGCTTATGGAATTTGAAAGTCTGGATTTGAACAAGTGCATTCAAGAGCCTCAGTTTAAGAAACACTGGTCACCTTTTTATTCTCTTTGTACTTTGGGACAAAGCTGTATTTTCTAGGGAGAAATGATGCATCAGATAACCACAAATGGCAGATTTTATTGACTTTTTCTCAGAGTTTTACACTGAGCAGGACTTTTTACCACCTAATTAAACCTAGTGCAGATGCCTATCACAGTATGCACAGTTTTCATATGCATGTAAGCTGAGGCACAGTAAAATTGCTTGGGGTCTGGCAAGAAGGTTTAACACAATCCATGTCCCTTGTTTGCTTTAGACTTTATGTGGCTGTTTGTTACAGTGTGTTAATAAGAAGAGGTGAAATGAGGATGGCTTGGCATTTTTTAAGGCAATGGCTACACTCGCTCAGTCAATATTTATACTACTTGAGAGCTGGTTATCTATGAATATGGTTATCTCTGGTTTTTATTCTGCGCGTCTCCTTTTTGTCTTCTGTGTTTGTGTCTTCTGTATTGAATTGGCAAGATTAAAAGGCTGACACTGATTTCCAAGTATCTTGGAGAATAGCATTTTTGGTCTCATTTTTAAAACAGAAGATTCTCTTTTAACCCTGAACTGTTTTTTTTAAGTTCTCCTCTCACCCTACCCCTTCTCCTGCCCATTTCACTAACCTGCTGGGGGCCAAGGATAATGCCAACAGTACATGCCTAATCTGTGGACCATTCTGTAGGTTTGGGGAGAAGCTCATGCCATCCTGACTTGGATTAACTTCTGCATCTCTCATTTGATTGATAGGCATCACCCCCAGTTTGACTTGGAAAAAGTAAGTTAGCAAGTCCAAGGTAATGGTCCTCTGAGTTAGACTTTCTTACTCTATGGAGCTTTCTTACTCTGTGGAGGGCTGTACTTTTTGCAGCATTGAGCTACTCTTCTTTTCAACACTGCTGGCTCGTTTTGACTGTCTCTTGAACCCTGACTTATAAACTTTAATATTTCAGGTCTGTGGCTTGGCCATCTGAGTGTAAAGTCAGCTGTTCCCTTGCAGCTTACCCAGTGTGAGGTCCAGAGTGACTTTGTCACGTGGGATCTGAGCGTAGATCATATCTCTCACGTGAGTTAGTATAAATTGTTGGCAAAAGAGACCTTCCTTTTCATTCTCCATCTGCTGAACCAAATAGCACCATAAGTATAGAAGAATATGATCTAGCTCAGTGAGCCAGAAAAAATGTTCTGATTTTTTTCTCTCAGCTCTAGTAGGTGTTAAGTTTCTGTGTTTCAATGTATTTAGGGAGTCCTAACATGAACCTGCATAAGATTTGGGTGCTGATTGTTTCTAACATATTAGTGTGCTGGGGACGAGGAAGGGAGGCATGCAGAATGTCATGCTGATGAAGGTATGAACAGTTCACAGCAGCTCTGGAAACAGAATGCAGCTGCTTCTGAGATACAAGATGTGGTTTCTTTTTTAAGCCAGGTATTGAAATGGCTGCTGCTACTGTAAAATGTGAGTACTCTGCAATCTTTTCATCTTGCAGCGTCCTTATCAAGTAGAACGTAGGTGACAGGAAAACTGCTGTGTTCCCTTAGTGGTTGGCAGTGTCTGGGTACTACCTAACCCAACCACCAAAACCAGGTTGCAGCTGAACTCACTGAGGGGATGGTTGTGGAGTCTCATGACTCAGACTGAACTGGCCAAAAGGCATGGTTGAGAGGAAAAGCAATAATACAACACTCTGTGTTGGAGGTTCAGCTACAGGCAAAAATCTGTCCTTGGAAAAGAGGCAAATTAGAGTAAGATGGCGAGGTAGCTGTTCCAGGAAATCGCATGCCAGGCTAAGTAACAGCTTCTGTCTTGGGTGAAATGATATGACCTTCATTGGTGAAAACTTTGAGCAAGGCAAGCCCCTGAGAAATTCTGCAGGGAAAGCTTTGGGAAAAAAGCAGCCACTCCAAGTAGGTTTCTGGAACACTGGAAGAAAGGCTGCAACAACAAAGGACATGCAGGTGGGTGAAAGAGATGGACGAATACATTAAATAAAATGTCTATGACCAGGAACAGATGAAGAGCAATCTAAGAATGAAAACAAAGCTATAGTATGTTCATGAAGCAAGATGATTATAACTCAGGAGGAGTAGCATTAACCATGACTTCCAAGGCAGAAAAATAGCTTATAGACTGGGAACCAATTAGTGGCCAATTACTCTGAACTAATTTTCAAACACAGTACATGAAATGACAATTACACAATGTTACCAACAGACTAATACTATGTTGAGATAAGAGCTGTCAGCAGATTTGGACCAAATTTCTCAGCCCAATATCTTCTTGCTAATGAGGAGAATGATTTCTCAGGGTTAGGGATTGTGATGGTATGGAGAAATTGATGGCCAAACATTGTCTTCTTCCTCTAAAGCAATAATGTGAGGCCTGGCAGATGTCTACCTGCTCTTGAGGCTCTTAGGCATATAGTGTGTGGGACAGAGTAAAGATTTTCCCAGAGCAGTTGGTGGAATTGTTGTGGTGTGAGTGTATTGGAGGTGAACACAGTGCAGGTCTCCATGTGCAGTAGAAGAGAGACTGATATTTTTTTGTGACAGGACCAAAAAGAAAGAAAGGAGAACTAGCAGAGAGAGGTCTTTCTTTTATTTTTAGTCCCAAGTGAACAAGGCATAGATTGCTGAAAATGTAACTGGTTTTCAGCTAAGCAAGTCCAAACAGTGGGCTTTCTGAAGATGGAAATATCAAAGCCAACAGTGGATGTTTGAGTGCATCCAGCAAAAGCAGAAGGAAAGTCAGTTTCAGAACAAGAGTAGAGGATGCCACGATGCATAAAGAAGATAGCTTTTCCCAAGAAGCTGATCTAATTACTGTAAAAGCTGTCTACTTCACTGTTGTCTTCATCAGCTCAACAGCTAAGGTGCCACTACCTAGTGGATCTGTCTGTGGTTAACAAGTGAAAACCCTTTAGTGACAGGAAAAGAAAGATGACTATGGGAGAAGCACTATGACTTTGCCAAAGGAATTGAAAATGCCAAATTAGAGATGATGTCTCACAACACAAAGGCAGACATGAAAAACTCAGTAAAAGCAAAATACAGAGGACCTACAGATAGAGACCAGCTTGCTGGAAAATGATTGAATGAGGAGATACTGAGTTCTTAAAAAATATTGGAATATGAAAGAAAAAAAATCTGACTGATGGGGAAATTGCATTTCACTTAGAACATCCTACAAAGGTGATATGATTGCATCAGATGAAGAAAAGTTCTGTTCCTGTCAGTGATACAGTAATGAAAAAAAGAAAAAAACAAACCAGAGGATTCTCATTTTTTCTCTTACACCTTCAACTCAGCCATTTCAGTTCAGGAAATAAACAGATTTTTGGATACTCTGCTGCTCCATAGGTTTAAGAGAGGTTATCTGCCGATGTAATGCACTTTTTTAGGGTTCTTCTGGTGGGAGGGGTGGAAGAAAGTATATTTTAACCCTTTTCAGGAGATTAATCTACCTTTTCCAAGTATGTATTTATAATAATTGCAAAGTCTTGACAAGCTTAAGCCACTGAAGGGGAGAGCTGAGTGAATGGTTCTTCATGGACAATGCTGATGTAAAACAGACATACATTCTGTCACCACTTCACAATTGCTGTTGACTTGATGTTGACATGACTGAGTCACCATGAGAAAAAATACATCTAGATATAATACAGTGAAATAGTATGTCAGATCCAGCGTCCCAAACATGAGATGCTCAAGTGACAGTTCAGAAAACATGTAAGTAAAGACTGTTTAGCATTGCAGGGCTAATAATTAGAAAACAAATCTCAGGAGATGTTTAGCAAATCCCAACTGAAGCATTATATAAAAAGGCAAAGGAATAGAAGGAGTGAGTCATTTTACATGTCTTGGCAGAAACACACCAACCAGTGGGGAAGTCCAAAAGGAAATGTCACCAACTGGCAAGGCAACAGCTGCGTTTACCAACTTAAACAAATTTAGTCATTGAAAATAGAAAATGTGAAGTCCAAACTAGGAGTCTTCCACTCAGATGTTATTTCCATTTTAACATGTGGATGTGAGTGTTGGAAACTCACCAAAGACACAGACACCTCGTGCCTCCCCGAGTAAATAACCTGAGGAAAATACTAGGTAACAGACGGAATGAATTTGTCACAAGTGCACAGATCTGTCACTTTGTCACCAGTGTGTCCCCCCGTTTCTTCAGGGTAAGTGATGGAAACACTTGGGTCATGTGTTGAGAGTGAAGCCAGCAAGCCTGTCCAAGCAGATGGGCTCTTGAGCAGCTGGAGGAACATGAAAATGGTCAGACCAGATATTACTTGGACTGTGAATGCTTACTGGCACCAAATCACTCAGAAAAACTGCAGAATGCAGCCAAAGATTGGCACAGACAATGGAGCTGCATGGGCTTCCAGAGCAACAACTGTGGGTGCAAGAAGGCTTTGAGGGAAAAAGTTACTCCTGGTTCACTTGAGTGGGGGGGGACTTACATGGTGTTTTCTCCTTTGTGAATTTAGCCTACTTATTGTTAGGTTACTGGGAGCATCCAGAGCTTCCCTGATTTTTTTTTTTTTTTCCCCTGGCTGCTGTGTACTGTATTGCATGCACAAGCCAAAAGATCTGTCATCTCTGGTCTACTGTGCTTTTTCTGTCTGACCTCAAGCAAATAAGGTGACCTTGCCAGTTCTCCAGAGCTCTCTGACCACAAGACTGTGGGATTTTAATTAGAAACAGTGGACAGTACACTACTTTTTCTGGTTTCACAACCATCCACTGGTTGAAGCAAGTTTCGGTGGAAATAAGAAAGAAGCACGTGTTCCACATGCTGTAGTGGGAGTAAAGAAGTTGCTTGCACCTTATTTTAAAGTGGCCTAAGATGATTTAACTGTAGCTAAAGATGATCTTCAGAGGTGAACACTAGCCCTTACCTTCCTCATTTATAGGTGCTTGTTTTGCATTTTTTTGATTTATGCTTGAGATGATGGCAGTTACTACAGTTTAAAAAATGCTTAGGTTATTGAGTTTTAGACCACTTTGTAGAACGTGGGGACAAAAATAACATCTCATGCTCTTTTTTTAAATCTTTCATCATTTGCACAAATAACACTTCCGTTGTGTGTGCTTTATAGCTATGGTTCCTTTATGCCAATTCTGCTTTTGTAGAGAAGTTTTCAGACCCTAGTCATTCTCCCTGCTTTTATCACTGCAGATAAGCACTTTCTTATGCAACAGGGTCGAAGTAGTTTGTGCTTCTCTTGCCAGGCCACTTGTGCTACCTCATCCCTGCTGCTCTTCTTTTGATGTCTGTACTTGGGTACAAGCAGTCATCATTTTTATTCCTAGTGACAGTGTCATAAATGTGTCAGATTAGAAGTTGATTTTTCAGTGAGTTAGAAATTTAAGGCAGAAAAGGCTTATTCGATCATCTGCTTGTGCTCTCCCTGTTAACCTCCTATTACTTCTCATCCAGCCTGGCTTTAAATGTTGAGGCAAGAAGATTCCAGTCCAGTGCCTGGGGAGGCAGTTCCAGCACTCAAACCCAATCTCTCTGTTGTGGAATTGTTTCCAGTGAGAATCCCAATATCTTCTTCCTGGGTTTAATACTCGTAGTTTACTTGCACGTGCCTCAAGGGCATTTATTACCATTTACCACCACCTTCCCAACTAGCCAGGTTTAGCCCTTTTGGTTCCTCCTCCAGCAGTCATTCTCAGTAACCTTGCAGGAGAAGTGTAGCTCCTGATAATGAGAAGCCTGGGACTGAGCATTGATTTCAAAGTTTTGCTTTCTGCCTGCCCTTTTCCTTGGAGCAAAGCCCCCCATGCAGAGGGGATGGAGCTGTGGCAGTAGTTGCAGACAGACGCCTGCACTTCACGTGACACCATCCTTTGTGTCTAGACCTGCTGGCTGACAAAGTACACTTATCTATTTGCCAGACAAGAGCCAAGTCATGCATTTTCCCTGCAAGGACCAATAAGCATCAGAAACAGCTAAGTAAAAGCACAGCATTTTCCTGCATTGGTGGTGGTATGAGTTTTCCTGCCTTTCCTCAGCAAAGATGCTCAGAAACCGGGGTTTGAACTTGGGAGCATGATTAAGGAGCTCCCTTCCAACCTCACTGAAAGGCAGTCTATCTAAAATAATTTTGCTCCCTTTTGAAAACAATCTGCTAAATGGAGCTTCAGACAGGGAGGGCAGCCGCTGTGTGTGTTATCCACGCCAAGGAACTCATCTGGATTGCATTTAGGAGGTAGTTTTGGATGAAAAGAGCCTTAAATGAACACAAGACCTGCTGCATTTGAAATTTTGAAATCAGCAGACATTTGAATATGGGTTGGCCCCAATTCCCCTAGGCAGGTTGGGATGCAACAGAGACCAGTTGTGAGAGCTGGGAGCTTGCTGGAGGGCAGCTCTGGGTGCCTGAGGGCTTCCCTGGCCAGTGCACAGGAGCATCTGGCAAGTCTGGTCAGCGGTTTCCGTAGGGAGCTCCACTTGCAGGATGTCAGCTGAATCCCAGTTAAAACTGGTAGCCAGCCACCTTCTCTTCCCCCTCTCATCCCAACATGGACGTGAGCATCAAAGCCAGGCTGAATCAAGTCATTTGGGCCCTTCACGTAAGTGGTTGCAGATACATCCCTAGAACAAAGTCGTAATACAAATTGTTTGTGGCAGCAGGAATGGAGTTCAGCAGGAGTTAGCCCCTGGGCTATTTTGTCAAATTTTTGAAGCGTGAACTGTTGGTAAACCAGAGCTAACAGGGCAGATTCATAATCTGCAGTGAGAAGTAGTCTGAAGCAGCTGGAACCCCACTGCCAGTGCCCAGTGTTAGATTTCTTCTGCCGTTTCTCTGCAGATTTGCTGCTGCTGTTGTCATCCTGCCCAGGGGTTCAGGGTGCCCTGAGGACTTTTGTCCAGCTGGAGATGGCAAAGCTGCTGCAATGCTGCTGCCAGCAACCTTGGCCCAGGAGACCAGATGCAGATCCCTGGCTGCCAGCACCCCTAGAGCCGGGGTTTGTCCAGGTTCAGGTGGCCACAGTGGAGCTCTCAGTCCCTGCTGTTGGCAGTGAAGGGGTTCATTCACCTCCTGGATGATGGGTACCTGAAATGGTGGGATGAGGACCCTGGAAGGGATTGTCACTTTGCATTGCTGGTAAAAGAAATCTGGAGAGATGACTGTCTCTGCCTTGTGTCTGAATGAGATGAGTTTACAACTCCTGCTGTAAATCCTGTTGTAAACTGCTGGAGTTACGAGAGACCATTGATCGATAGCTAACTGGATAAGCAGTAGACAACTGATTGGATAATATTTGAGATTAATTTATGAAGTGCATTCCATATGTGAGTATAGTGATCAGCTCAAGTAGAGATGTGGGGGGAGAGGTGTAGGAGTACTGAGATTCTTATGTCTAAGTTGTGGTGCTTGATATTGTTTATTACCTAGCAGTAGGTTAGGTATTTTGTAGTAGTCTTGCACATTTTGACAGAGAAAAGTGGTTTACAAATAAACATGGATGTTTTCTAAAAATATATATATTTCTGTAGGAACATCAGAGGTAGCTTTCTGTTTGCACCTAGCCATCTTTCAGGATTACATCAAGAATAATTGGTATTCTCAGTTTGGCCTAAAATCCAGACTTCTAGACTTCTTTTATTTGAAGAAGGATTTTATAAACCTAAAGCCATGGGTTATATCATCCTCTTTTCTTAAATGCAATGAAAATGTTTGTAAAAAAAAAATAAATAAATGCCTGTAGCACTTCAGAACCCCAGCTTGATTTTCATACATTGGTTTACTTATTTCTTGTATTCCTCTTGATCAGGACAGCAGAAAGAATGTTAAAAATATTTTCTTTCATATGAAACAGTATCATTGTTATGGCTAAGACTGTAAGGACCTCTTAGTTTCAGTTGACTTCCACCTCCTTTGATCTCTTCTTGCTCTGCACGTCCTTTGGATTGTCTCAAACCGGTTAGATGCAAAATTAAAAGTTTAGTTGGCAATTACAAGAATTACTGAGAAGTGTCATACTCTTTGATTGCCTTGCTTCCAGGAGGCTGTGGGTGGGGAGGAATAAAAGCATACCTTAATTATACAGTCTAGCTGTTTATTTTCACAGCTGTAGCACCACTGAAATGTGCCACAGACATCCCAATTCCTGGTCCCTGAGTGTTACACCTGCCAGTCCCGCAGCCTCGGTGCCCTTTGGGGATGTGTGTGTGGCTGAACAATGTGGGATGACTACAAGAGGTTTATCCCATTAGAAATAAATTACAGTGTAGTGTAGCATGAAAATGATGTGTCAGTGAATACAGAACACAGGATTACCTTCTGTCTCTTCCCTTTATCAGAGATAACAGAAGCAGTATGAGAAGGAGATTTATATTGCACTCATTTGAAGCTGACCAAGCAATTTAGATGAGACAAAATAAGGGTTTTATTTCTGGAGAGAAGAATTCCTGCTAAAATGCCATTAATTGCTTTATAATTTAAGGCACAAATTGTATCCAGCAATTTGTTGGTCTCCTATTTTTTTTCCAGTGGAAATAATTCACCATGGAAAGATTATTCTGTCAAAAAATGACAATGAACCTACTAACAAATTTAGTTGAAAAAAGCTGAACTTCCAATTCAGCTACTCTTTTTCCCTCCCTGTCTCTTTAAGCTCTGTGTCAGTGAATTTCAATAAAAACAGTAGCAGCTTTGCTAAATACTAAAATCTTGGTAAAACTTATGGCAAATACCATTGCAACACCAATATTACAGACATCCTCTTAACATGCTGTCAAGCTGCTGGCTGTCACACTGTGCTCTGTTGAATTGGGAGCACATAGAGGAGAGCTTAGGAAAGCTCCTGGGCATTCCTGGAGGGCAAGACATTTGCCACTGCAGACCAGACACCTCCAGGTCCAGTGCTAAACTCTGATCCTGCTTCCCTTCCCTTGTTTTAAATATACCGTATAGAACTTTCTCTGCAAGAACTGTCCCTATCTGCCAAGCCTCCCTCCTTTGGCTTTATTATTTTTTTTTTAACCAGTCTCTTTGTTATCTCCCTTCACTCTCGTTGGTGCATTTTCGTTTCCCTTTATCTGGTTCCCCCGTCACCCTGCCGCCAGCAAGCTGGTGACTTGTCTCCATCACCCAAAGCTCTGCTCTTTCTCCCATGTCTTCATGCCTGGAATTTGCTGTGCCACTATTAACCCAATGGTTGCCCACGGTTAATTTCTTTGCCAGAAAGGAAAATCAAGCTGACCTCAAAGGAGATGTGCCTCTACACAGATCACAGTTGTCTTCTACAAGCACTACTCGCTGGAGCAGCTGCTTCTGCATTGTACCCAGAGCACAAGCTTTAGAGTTTCTGCTTTGCTGTTGACTTGGGATTAAGAAAGATTTGGAGGTTGTGAGATGAGCAGGGTCACCTCTAGAGCCATTGCATGCATTGCTTGCTTTGGTCATGGCACCAAGGATTTCCTTGGGAAGCAAGGATAAAAACATCTAGTTGTGTGCAGGAGGTGTATGGGTATTCTCTGCTTGCTTTGCCTAGAGCTCAGGGATATCCATCCCTGTGGCAGAAACCACCCCTGGTGCTTGAGGTTTATCTCAACTCTTTGACACACCGTGTTAAGGGGCTTATTTGGGTGAAAACAAGGGCTCAGCCATAACCTAACATGGAAGTATCCTAATCTTTTGTCCTATTTATATATATAGTGTTTATTTCAAGGGAAGTCTTAATTTTACCTAATGGGGTGGCTGCCCTCATCTTTCTACTACTGCAAGGTGAGGAGTGATTGTAGTAAATTAGATCTGTCTTCTCACTGAAGGACTCTGAGGGGTTTTTTTGCAGGGAGGCAATAATTATGTTTTAGTTTAAAAAATAATGGTTGCTCCATGGAACAAGAGCTTTGAGGCCATTTCTTTTATTTTTCAGTTCTTCACAGATAAAAATTCCAGAAAATTATTCCAGAAATAGCAGCTTCATACATACATATTTTTTTTAAAGTTCCATTATTGATGTTTTTCTTGTGAGACAGCATTGCTCCATGTCTTGGTCAGTGTTTAAAGCTGCAGAGAGGCCCCTGAGTTACCAGTAGCTCTATATCATTTGTGTCACCATCAATAGGGGAGAAGAATAGCTTTTAGAAAAACTATTTTTGGTACAGATGTGTAGACGTGAATTTATAGCTTCAATCATACTTCCAAGAGAGCATCTGTGAAAGTGAGATAGTTAGAAAGCTGGGTGAAAGAGCTGGCAGGAGGAGTGAAACATAGGGAGGGACTGCAGGAGGGAGTAACACCTGAAAGCATCCACTGAGAGACGTGAAGCTGGGGTAGATGTGCAGCCTTTAAACCTCTCACCAGTCCCTGACCAACTGCTGGCTTTCTGCCTACTTTTTAAGAATTTTTATTTCAATTCAGCATTGCCTGGTTTGTGTATTCCCACCCTTATATACAACAGACATTTTTAATAAGGCTCGGAAGTGAGCAAGCGCTTTTTCCAGTTCTCTACTCTCCATGCCTGCTGGAACATCTGTATGCACTCACTTTTCCTGTCTAAAGATAGTTGGAGCTAGCGTGCCCAAAATACAGCTTCGGGCTTTGGTTTGTTGTTGTCTTAGTAAGCATAAAAATATGTTCTAATATTATGTCACTGTGTGTTTCAGCAGCTGAACTCCTTCTGTGTCCAGTTTGTCAGGAGTGGCTTTGCTTCCTGGGATTTATTTTCCCATAGCCTGAGTCCTGAGTTGCTTATGTTGACTTAGTCTTAGCATTGCACTCTTTCTGTGAGGATGGATGTTGTAACCCAGTAGGACAATTCAGGCAGGGTTTTTTGCAGGAATGACGTGACTTCCTTTGGCTGACCTCACACTCTGCCAGCAATGCCATTTGAACAGCATCCCTTCCCACCCCCACTGCTTCCCCTGCACTTTCCTCTCCCTGCAGGCCTTGATGTGGTAGTGCAAAAAAAGAAGAAAAAATTCCCTCTCCCCTTTCTGCAGTGCTGTCTTCATGTCAGACATTCCTGCTTTGGCTTCCCAAATTTTCTGAGTTGACCTCTTCTGCTCCCTCCATCTAACGCAGATGCAGTACTCCAATCCCTTCTGTAGGTCTTCGTGTTCCTGCACCGTGTGTTGTAAAAAAAGAATCTATGTACTGAGGACCTTTATTTATTTATTTATTTATTATATTTAGTTTAATGCATTGTAGCCTGTGATGTGTAGTCAAGAGGCTTAATCTTGCCCTCTCATCATGTATTCCCAGGTAGGAAAGTGAGAAGGGAGCTTTGTGATGCCTGGAGACTCAGGGAAAGGAATCTGCTAAATGGCAAGTTGAGCTCCAGCCAAAGTTGTAGGTCAGCTGGTGTTTGCAAAGCTGAAACATGCTCAGATGTTTCAGGGGGGACTGGTGACAAAGAAGAGCACAGATGTGATGCAAATATTAGATGTTCAGGTATTTGTAAGTAGCTATTACAGACCACACAGTTTGGAGATGTTAATTTTTGCTGAAAAATGAAAAAATACACCAGGCGCTTTTATGGGTCAAGCAAAAAAAGTGACATGATCGTGCATGGTTGTAAAAGCTCTTATACTGGTGTAAGTTTGGAAATGTTAAATGGCAAACTGGATGACTTATGTGGGTCATCTCAAGTGAATGCCTGTAAAAAAGGGCTTTGCAGCTCATTATTGGGTATTTTCTCTCTAAGGCTTGTTTTATGGAATGGGAACTTTTAAAACTTTAAAGATTCTGGATTTTATTGCTGGTATTCTTTGTCTATCCTTGGAGAGCAGCAAAGACAGACTCTCCTAGCTGTAGTAATACAGCACACTTGGTCTGAAGGAAGATGGAGGTATCAGAGCTTCTCCAGCAGAGGAGACGGGTGTCCCCTCTGGAGCCAGGAAAAGGAGGCAAGAAACCATACCGCTGGCATCCTTGTTACAACTCTTAGTGGCTGCCAAAATTTGTTTAAAATAGCTTTTACTCAGAGAACAATATTACAGATTTGTATTTGAGCTATTTGGACTTCACAGGGGTTGGAAATTGAGACGCCAAGCAGTTCGCTGGTGGTTTTTTTTTTATGCAGACTTCCATATAGCAAAGTTTTTGTCACTTAGGTTTCTATTTCGAGCTCTGGGCTGCGAGGCATTTGCTGTAAAGCATGCTGTGGTTCCAGGACTGACTATTCACCCTTCTTTGGCATTTCATGTTATTATCATTTATGTTGAAGTGATGCCCAGAGGCAGAGCAGGTCAGAGCCCTGCTGCACTACTGTGACAGCCCCTGCCCAGGGAGCTGGCAGCCTGGCTTACTGGTTCAGAAAGCTTCTGCCACCAGCTGCTCCAGAGCCTGGGCTGCCCGTCCAGAGCTTGCCAGGCATGGATAAAGCAGGGGTGATTCAGGTGAGGCAGCCAAATGTGCATTGTGAGTGCAGTTTACAGTCAGGAGGTCAGTGATCACTTCACCTGAGTTGGCAGATACGAATGCACAGCTCATTGTGGCAGTGACTATCATTATATATTGCAAAGCCTTAAAAGTACTGGCCTACCATTTGGGCTCTGCCAACACCAATTCCAGTAGGACCAGCATCAAAACAAACTGCTAGAAACAGGGATACTAATTAGAGAGATGTATTTTCTCCTTCCCAATTAGAGAAATACTTCTTCTCTCTCCTTTCCTGAGCTCTGTGTGCAGCATCCCTGAGTGAATGACATGGTATGGTGTCCATGGACTTGAGGCAGGGATTGAATTCTGTAGAAGTGTGGTGCTGGGAAACGTTTCTTGTTTATAGTATGCCTTAGTCTGAGGCATATGTAGGTTGGAAAAGTAAATAGGAAAGTTGGAAAGAAAATACAAGAAAACAATTGAAAATTCCTGAATATGTTTCAAAGCCAATAGGGTGCTATTCCTACACTGTATAGGAGGGTGTGAGATGGTTTCTATGGGATGTAGTCTCAACCATCAGTGTGATTCAATTCTATCTTTGGCACTTAGGACTCGTCTGCAGTCCTCAGGAATTAGGTTAAGTAAAGCCCTGTATTCTGCCAGGGTGAATACAAGGAGAAGGAAAACTTCATCTTGTTTGACAGTGCCTTTTTAGCTGAAGTACTGCCACTGCTGGCATGACATTAGAGATTCCCAAAACTGGTTGATTGCTGAGAGAGACTTTAATCTCTGAAGACAGACGTGAGGGGTAAAAAGAATTAAATGCTTAATTAATTGTTCTATTCTTATTATTTCTTGGAGCAAGACTAGTTTTCTGCTTTGTCGTTTTATGTACTTTAAGGTGCTGTGTGTTCTACTTGAAGCTTTACAGAAATTTGGTAAAGAAACCTGCACATCAGGGTTAAGTGGGTTCTGAATTAGATGATCCATTAGTCAAATACTGGACATTTTTAATAGAAAAATGTTTGGGGCTACCAACATAAAGAGGTTACTTGCTTAATATTCTGTATCCCAGTCACAGCACCCATCCAACCATTCAATTACTTATGCTCCAAAGGGTCCAAAATGAACCTGTTGCCTTAGCTTTGACTTCTGGTGGCAGTTCTCTTCTGTTTTCCTTAAAACATTTTTCATTAGAATTCTAGTTACAAACATCAGCATTACTTTGGTGTGTCCACTTCTGTTAGTTCCGTGCTTTCCACATGCTTTTTTATGTGAAAGTCTTTGTGATTTGCTTTAAAGGAATAAAATCCTGCACGATAGTGGAGATGGTAACATGTAACAGTTCTTATCCACCAAAAAATGGCAGCAGTTGACTTGTAGTTTTTCATATAAACTGAAGTTTTCACTCAGAAAAGTTTCCACTTAGAGAAGGTAGCTATTAATTACTTACCTATCGATGTGTCAATATGCCACCCTCTCATTAAATAGTTCCCTTGTCTATTTCTCTCTAAAACTACAAAGCACTCCTTTCTGCAGAACAAGCTTGCTGACATCTTGACACTTCCCTAATGTTTTCAAATCCTAGCGGATTTGAGAGAATTAGTGGATTTATTTGAACTTCAGATTCAGGGCTTGCAAAGATACACAGATGAAAGCTAAAAAGGTTGACAAAAATGCACTTGCAGTTGCAAGTGCTGGGTTTGGCATAGTTACCTTTGGCAACATGATTCTCATCTAATCCAGGAACTCAAGTGATCATAAATCTGTTGTGATACCAGTAGTTGCCTTGTAGTATTTCAGTGGTCAGTACTACCTCCACTATTGTTAGATTGGACCCTGGGGAAATGCAAAGGAAAGTGCAAGTCTCACACCCACGAGGTTTGGGTACTAAGCAGGCCAAGCACTCAGAGAAGATCCTTATCTTCACTTTGCAGTTGGAGGGTGAGATTAATGGATGAGACCAAAATGTAGAAGAGGTCTAAAGCAAGTGTTAGGTGGTGGTTTCTCCTTTTTCAAATGTCAGTCCAGAGACTAAATGTAGAATGTCCCTTCTTTCACAGATCACACTCTGCTTTTCTCTTTCCAAGCAGCAGTGTTTTTACCTACGAGAGACTTAGAAAGAAAAGTCCACCCAGGAAGCAGTTCGACTCAATTATGGCATTGCTAAGGATCATTTCAATAAATTATTTTGGATATTTTGATGGTCCGTGGATTTGGAAGATCTGTCAAATTCTCAACCATGGTTTTATTTTAAGGAAAGGATTTGTGTAGTGACATTAGAGCTATCTGCATGTAGCAATTAAGTAAAGAGAGCAAGTAGGTGGCACCTATTTTGCTACTATTTCTGCCACTTCACATTCTGAGTAAAATACTTCTCTTTAAGTGCTCCTACCATCTCCTGGTAAGCACGGATGTCTGGTACCTGGCTCTGTGCAGGAGTTGATCAGATCAGTAGGGATTTACTTTATAAGTTGCACCTACTCATCTTGTTTTCTGTTTCTATTCGTGTCCATTAGTGATTCCAGGTTTGTGTTTTAATGCTATAAATATATTGTGCCATGGATCTGTCTATTTGGGGGGCTAATCCTGTTGTGGTAGGCATCTGCTTCAGGAGGAGCCTAGATAAAGAACAGCACAGTCAAGTGCCAGCCTCTGTTATTGTCTGTAGTGGGTTATATCACTGGTGTTAGTGTAATGTAGGAGTTAAAAAAGGAAAGATGTTATTTGCAGCATCAACTCATTAAAAATATTCTGTACAGATTTTTCCAAAAGAGTAAGCAGACCAAGCACAACGGGCCCAGTGCCAGGGTATGTAATAGCCTCACACAGCATTAGTTGAAGCTCCAAGCTGGATAAAAGGCAGCTTTTTATGGGTTTGTTAAGCATTCCTTCAAAAAAAAAAAAAAAAAAAAGGAAAAAGGTTTGTGTACAAAAGTAGCAAATTAATTCAGTTCTATCAGAAAGTAGGTCAGTGACTGACCTCCTGATAGCATGAGGCAGCAGTTTGTAGCAGAAGTGACAGCTCAGCAGCACGAACCCTCCATGTCTCCAGGAAACTTGTTTTGACAAATGTAAACACTTTATATCCTGTATTCCTCTTTCTTATTTATTTTTTTTGCTGCTGCATTAGAAACCACAAGCTGTCACTCTCCATCCCCTTTCTTCACCCCTTCTGGTCCCCAAAGGGAAATGCCTTGTAATGTAGCTAATAATTTTTGCAAGGCTGTGTAATGAGTAAGGCGTTCCAGCAGGGCTGGGGTTTTCTTTTGACAGCCGAAGTTGAGCACTGTGAACCAGACTTGACTAAAATCCAAGCCAAAGTCTTTCCAATGGTGAGGGAAGACAGTGGAAACACAGGAACTGGATTAGTTTGGGATCCTTGTGTCCTAGTCTTGCTTTGCTTTGTGCTGAATGAATTTTTTTCATATGGCCATGTGCCTCTTCAATATTCCTGTTGCCAGCATTGGCATCCGTTTTGCTGAACAGACAGCGTTTTGAACACATCCTCACTGGCCTAGCAAATCCTGAAACTGGGATGCTTTTGTAGTTTTGAGGGAAGTACCAAAGAGTTGATAAAGGTGATGTTGGCTCCGTGAACACCCCATAAATTCAAAATTGCTTCAGAGGACATGGGGAATAGAGTGGAGTGGAGTGGAATGGAGTGGAGTAGAGTAGAGTAGATTAGATATTAGAAAAAATTTCTTCGGTGTGAAAGTTATGAACCACTGGAACAAGTTGCCCAGAGGAGTTGTGGATGCCCCCTCCCTGGAAGTGTTCAGGGTTGGATGGGGCTTTCAGCAGCCAGCTCTAAGTGGGAGATGTCCATGCCTATGCAGGAGGGTTGGAACTAGATGACCTTTAAGGTCTCTTCCAACCCAAACCATTCTATGACATATTTATTTGATTCCTGGGTTTACTGAAATGTGTTGAGAAGGGATTTTGAGTATATGGGGATTCTTTTGTTGTACTTTTTAGCAATGATGTTAGGAACCAGTAAGTATTCAGGTTTGTGTAAGTTTAGTTCATGAGTGCTAAATGTGGAGAAGGATGAATGATCAGCACCTCACCATCTCCAAGGAATCCTTGCACTTCCTTTTTGGTGGAACGGCAACAGGCAAACATGGATGCTGGCTTTCAAGTGATTAAATTCTTCATAGGGCTGCCACATTTCTTCTGCTTTAAAGGGCAGGATGTGGTCCAGAGTGGCACAGACAAAGATTTGATGCCTTTTCCCACTGTTACATGCTTACAGAAATACTGTGTAGGAGAGGGAGGAGAGTCAGGAAGGAAGTGACTTCTTCAGGGCCTGGGCTTTGCTGATCAAAACTTGCTGTGCAAAGCTGGACAGGTTGGGATCCTTTTAGTTCAAAGCAATTTGAACATCTCCATCCCTTGAGGTTTAAGAACTGGAACCATTTTTTAAGTGCTCCCCCCTCTACCCCTTCCCCTACATAGAAAGCTGTAAGGTTTTCCCCCACTCTCAAATGCTCCCTGGAGGTCCTGCCAGACTGTCCAGAGTAGCTCTTTCCTACTTTCCTGGTGGGTGACAGACCTCAGTGTAAAAGACATGACACAGTGACCTTTGCAGTGATGTGAAGGTGGATGTTAGAGCAGAGACAGGAAAACTGCCAGCAGTGCAGGTAGTCACTGGTGCCACTTGGCTTGAGATAGAAGAGGCTCATAAACCCCAGCATCTCTGAAGCATTTGGGTTAGCATCTTGTCCTCCCTGTCTGGAAGAGTGGTGCCCAGGGAATAAGAAAGCTGCAATTCTTCTTCTTTTTAAATTTCTAGCCAGGGGAGTTTGTTTCGCAGAGTCTGAAACTCAGGCAGGCAGGGTTGCCTGTGTGCATCACCAAGAGGGCAGGAGGGCTTCATATATTTTCTTTTGCTTTCAAAGTTCTGGTGAGGGCTTGCTGGCACGAATGTAATTTTTATGACTTTCCTCTAGTGCCCTGCAAATAGCAAGAGGAGCTTGCTGGGAGGGCAGCTCTGGGATCAGCCAAGACTCTGCTGACATCCTCCCTGTGCCAAAACTCAAAAGGCAGAGCAGAGAGGTGTGATGCAGGGAGGTCACAGGAGCTCCTTGCTCTGCTTTCCCTGATATTGAACCCACCTGCACTGGCCCTGGGTTGGTTTGAGTGGGCACAAGCTCATGCAAGGGACTCGGCAAGAAAGGACCTTTTGCTTGTGGGTGGTTTCTTCACATTCACAAGCAGGATTCTTCAGGAAAAATCTGTTGCAAGTAAATACATGTTTTTCTCAAAAAAACCCAACAAACCAAAACAACCAGAAAAAAATGCAGCAAACTTTTTCTGAACAGTTTCAGGTGGCTTTTACCATCCCAAGGTAAGAACTCAAAGAGTTTACGTACCTTGTGTTTCCTTCTATACAGCAAAGATGTAAAAATGCACGGGAGAGAGTATATTTGGGCAGTTGAGATAACTTAAAGTAAAACTTAAGGTTTTACTAGTTTAATGCCAAGGTGGAGGAAAATTAGTGTTACTTTCTGGGTAGTTGCACAGTTGAATGTTTTGACTTAATAGTTGAATCATCTTTATTTCAGCCTCATTGAGTCTTGGACTAGATCCAGTGAAATACTGTATTTCATGTGATGCACTGAAAGTCTTCATAAATTTTTGTTACTTTTGGGAAGGGAGGTAGGAGCTGCCCCTTGAGTGCTTTTCTAAATGTACAACAATCTAAGTTAATTAAGCATGGATGATATCATTCCAGTTAGCAGCAGAAGATAATGTCCATGCTGGTTGTAATGACGTAATGTCCTTTGCTTCCATTAGCTCTGTCATAGAGTAATGCATGTCACTTGCCAGAGTAGCATCTCAGATGATGAAGAAATTCTGTACGGAGTGTGTGAGGCATGAGCAGTGAAGAGTCTGTATGAAATGCCATCCTCCCTTAATTTTTTGCATGAATTCTTTCTGGTTGGTGTTACATGTTTTGAGTTTTGTAGAGAAACTGCATAGATGAGGCTGGCAGTGGTGGGGCAGGTGGGTAGGTTCTGCAAAGGTACAGTGTTGCCACTCTTCAGGACCTAGGAACCACTTGAAGCATCTCTTCATAGTACAAGTCTTAGGGGAAAAAAATTAATTCCTTGATTGCCCAGTTAATTTCCTGAGTGAATTTCCTCTGCGTTCTGGCTCAGTATGTGTTCTGAGAGGTGGTGGAGCTTAGGAAATGGTGTTGGAGCAGGTCACTGGTGCAAATACAGTGCACCAGTGGCTTTCAAGTCCTCCCAATGAAGCCCACTTGGCAGGCGTTGAGAGTGCTCATTTTGCAGTACTGTGCTTTGCTGCTTTGGAGTATTACCATTTTGATTTCTGCCTTTGGGTTGGGCACATCCTGCCTCTCTTTCTTCTCTCCTGCATTGGAAGTCTTCCTGTCCTGACCATCAACAGTGCTGGAGGGAAAACCAACCAACTGCTTGGTTTGTTTGCTGGATGGCGGTCCAAATGTAGATGTAGCACATTTAGATGCCTCTACAGAAGTACAGAGCAACTTAAACCTCAGACAACAAGAAAAACGAGGATAATTTGAAGTCATTGACACTTCAACCAAATTGATGCTGTGGTTATCTCCTCCTGGTTTGGTTCTCTCCATCATTTGCCTTGATTCTTTACCTTGATTTACTGGGGCTAGAGTAAAGTTAGCATCGCCACTGAAGCACTCCTCCTTTCATCTGAGACCACCTTCATGTCCATTTCTGATTCCAGGTTGTAAACTAGGCACCTTATTTATCCCACCCTGAGGAAGAAGAGGAGGAGTTAAGATTTAAGAGCTGCCACGGGCACGAGTGCTGACTTACACTATCTTGAGTACACGGAAATCAATGCGGACTTGTCTGATGAATGCCGCCACTCTTTTTCCTATATAGACCTCTACAGAAAAATTAAGAAATAAATTCCTCACTTAAGATAACATAGTGTGACAGCTGAGAACAATTAAAACTCTTACTTGCAGCTATATTTTTTTCGCCTTCCTTTCTATAGTAGGAGGGTGGTGTCTGCAGCTCTCAGTAGCTGATACAGGGTCTTTGTCACTAATCTGATGTTATCTAGAACAAATATTGTGCAAGATTATTTATTTTACAACCTTTTCTCCAGGTTTTGCACAACACACAGATCTTGGTAGATGGGAAAGAGATTTTTTTTTTCTTGCTAGAGCCTTTTTGGCAACAAACACACGCCTAACTGTAAGGAAAAAAAAACACAACCTTTCACAACCAAGATTGTTTTGTGAAGCCCAAACATTTGTGAAGCTTACAAACCCTCAAACTTTGCATAATGTGCCCAACCCTGGTCTCAAACATGAGGTGTCAGGAGAGGGAAGTGTTACTTTTTTTAACCAACAACTTATGACTGTGTCAACACATGACAATTTGTCAAATCTTGCTGTAGTGGTGCTGTAAATTAATTTTTAGCATCAGTTGTGAGTGGTAAACACTTTGTGCAGTGTGAACAGCTCTTAGTACACAGTGTGAGTTGTCAGCAGCTTGTGAGCTACCCTAAAAGAAAAAAAAAAAAAAAAAAAAAAAAAAAAAAAAGAAGAAAACATGAAGGAAGGATAAAAGCTCATTTACTAGTACAAAATAGATCTGAGTCTGCAAAAATTCAACATGGAGTATTTTTTTTTACCAGTCAGCTCAACTTTGAAAATTGTTTCTTCCCTTAATAATAATCACCTACAAAGCTGGGAAATCACAAGTCTCCAGCCACTGCATCAAGTAGTCCCTGACAGCAAACAGGTTTCTCAGGCATGTGGCTAGATGAAGTGGAGCCTTCTCTTTGCTCTTGGATTTTGTCTTTGCTTTAAAAGCAGAACATGTCCCGCAAATGCAAACATGCTCCTGTCAGGGCATCTTGCATAAACGACATAAAATGTCTGGGAAAAAAAATAAATAAATGACAGCCCAAAGGGGAATTATGGAGTCTGAGCGCACTCACTTCCTTACTGGTTCTCCTTGCTGATTTCAGCTGCTGTGATGGAGCTGGCAGTGATGGTTCATACAATAGGAGTAGACATATTGGAAAAAAATTATTTGGTAGAAAAAAATAGGGCATATGTATTGTAGAAAACAACTCTTCAGATACAAATGTATTTTAATCTGTCACTTTAGCAGAACAAGCAGTAATAACCTCCCAACCTAACAATGACTGTTAAGTTGAACATTAATTTGCTCAGTCGTTGAATTGGTAACATGTGTACAACTTACAAGTGAACACCCACTCAGGAGAGAGAAAAAAAAAGTTGGTGCTTGGAATTCCTGGCCTTACTCAAATCACCTACAATTTTTGGGGCTTAGTGCCAGTATTTCATCTTGCATTTCCTGCAAATGCTGAAAGTAGAACTAGAGAAAAACTGCTGTGTGCATTTGTTCACTGCTTTGATATGCTCAACATGGGGTTTTTTTCTCAAGCTTGGTCGTTCTCAGCTTTGGCACCATAGGTTGGCTTTGATTGCACCTTGGAGCTTGTTCCTGTAAGCAGGTGGCACATGAGAACCTTGGCATGAGAATTTTATTAAACCATACTAATGCTAGTTGTAACCTGGTTATGGTTTTAGAAAGAAAGATTATTTGTGTATGGCTTACAAAGAATTTTGGTTTTATTTCCTTTTCTAGATATAACTGTAGGTGCTGATTGTATGAAAGAGCTGAGCCACGTCATCCAGCAAACTGTCTAGAGCAGCAGTTGGCTTGCTTGGAAATCACTTCCACGACTGTGTTGTAAGTAAGTATTTTTGGTTGTTCCTTAGACTTTCATAGTCTTACTCTAACATCTGGTAGACAGTAGTGCTGCATGTGGAACTGTGAGCGCTCACTCCCATGTCTGAAGCATAGAGGTAAAGTCCTGTAAAGGCTCTTTGCTGACTTTCTTTGAAACTCCAAGACACAGTACCTGAACACTTCTGAGAACAGACAGTAACATAGAAGCCTAGACAGAAATTTGTGAAAAAACATATTGCTCTATTTTGCCATTCACTCTATGACATGTATGGTTTTTTGAGTGTTCGTCCTTGTCTGCATTTTCACACTTCAGCATTTTAGTTGTGTTGGTATAGCCTTGACCAGGGCCAATGCTTTGAGGACATATTCCATGGGCATAGTCTGAGGTCTGCCCAACTCAATTCAAAATGCTTCATGGAAAGGTGCCCTAACTGATCAGAGAAAAGTACTGATTTATCTCTTCTGACATGCTGTGGGTAATGGCTAATGGGTAATGGCTGTGCATGGCTGTGAATTTGTTCAGCTGCATCTGTCTCCATGACGAGTTTGTATTGATAAAAAAGACACCATTTCAGGTTAAAAGACAAATGCATTAAGTATGGCATTGAGAAGGTGTTTGTACTTAAAATTAATAACATCATCCTTTGACTTATACATTGAGGGAACCTCATCATGCCATTTATACAGTTCCTTTTGAAAGCATAATCCATTTGGGGATGTTTGTGACCTGAAATTTTACAACTGTGTCCAGTTCTGGACCCCTCAGTTCAGGAAGGAGATTGAGGTGCTGGAGCAGATCCAGAGAAGAGTAACAAGGCTGATGAAAAAGGACTCCAGCACAGGTCCCATGGGGAAGGGCTGAGGGAGCTGGGGTTGTTTAGTCTGGAGAAGAGGAGACTCAGGGAAGACCTCATCACTCTCTACAACTCCCTGAAAGGAGGGTGTAGCCAGGGGGGAGTCAGTCTCTTCTCCTGGGAAACTATCAGTAAGACAAGAGGGCATGGACTTAAGCTCTGCCAGGGGAGAGAGGGTGATCAGACATTGGAATGGGCTACCCAGGGAGATGGTGGATTGTCCATCCGTGGAGATTTTTAAGAAGAGACTGATGTGGCACTCAGTGCCATGGTCTGCTAAGCACGGTGGTAGTGGATCAAGGGTTGGACTTGATGATCTCAGAGGTCCTTTCCAGCCCAGCTGATTCAGTGATTCTATATTACCTTCATTTTTCTGCCACTGATGATGCAGGTTATGGGAAGTGTAATATAAGAAGTATTTATGATTTAGGTGCATTTTCCTTGAACTGGCATCTGATAACACTGTCGCTTCAGAGAACACGGGGTTGGGAGAGTTAGTGACATAGGGCTCAGTCACTTAAGCATATTATCCAGGCTGCTCATGATACTGTACACGAACTAGTTTTAAAAAAACACCTACAACATCTGCTGATTTTAAGACCATGTCTTTCAAACCCAGTGGTAAAGAAGGATTCACTGTTCCAGCGTGGCATTTTGCCTCATGTCCTATAATCAAACTATATTAGTCTGTTTAATGGTGCCAGAAGGCCACATGCTGGCTCTCTGTGAAGCCCCAAACAGTAGATGCATGCTTTTACATAGTTAAAAATTGTTAATTGTGATTCATGAATAGTTTTACCCCAACTATTAAGTAATATCAAACACTAAATGTTTCAATCAGTAATTGTTTTTCCAGCTGCTAAGCAGGACCAAGCATTCCGTATTTTGAGTTATTTTTGCAGCTGCTCAGCTGCTTTAAACATAAAAGTTTCATGTTATTTTGTAGGTCTTAGCAGCCTTGAGTACACAGTGGGCAAAAGTTAGTGAAAGCCTGTGGTGGAAGTGGAATGGTGACAATCTTCTGATGCACCTTGGTTAGCTGTGGATAGTTTGGGCTGCATCCAGATAAACTGAAAATAGCATCTTGGGCACTTTTGAAAGTTTGTGGTTTCACAGCATTTTCTCACAAAAGTCTGAAGTCTTTTTCTTTCTCACTGTGCTACTTATTACACAGGTGGAAATTAGCTGTTTTTTCCCTCCTGAGATCTTGAGACTTTCTGTAAAGGATTTAGCCAGCGTGAATTATTTCATGAAATAATGGTTTGACTTGCTGCAGCACCTTGCAAATAGTATAATAGCACAGAATTTTGCCTTAGAAGTACATATTATGTATCCTTCACTGGTAGATCTTAAGACATTTTCAAATATCTATTAAACCACAGATCATGATGGTAATGGAAGAGATACTGTTCTCGCCCACTATGAAGAATACCCTGGCTGTGAGTACATTGCTCACGCTTTCCCAGTAATTCATTAGCCAAACCAGTAAAACAATCTAGCCAGTTTGATGCAGTGTCTTACTGGTAGGTGACTGATGATTCCTGATTGCTCATTTTTATGTGATGTGTAGCAGCATCAAAGCATTTACTTAGGAACTTTTTTTGTGTGTCTCCTTTCTCTGGCTTTCCCACCAGATCTTCTCTGTTGCCTCACAATGCCACTGTTTGCATAAGCAGTTTCTCTAATTCTTTGAATCTGTGAATAAAACATCGACAGTAAATATCACTGATCTGCTTCTTTTGAAGCCATAGTTATGAGCACAGGGTGCACAGAAAAAGGACACTTAATGCTGAGAGCTAGGGAGAAGCTGGTGTTGGTAGGCAAAAAGACCAAGTAGTGAAGGTTAAATTCTTTTTAATGTTCAGTTGTGTTGGGTTTTTAACACAAAGCAAAAAAAAAAAGCAGAGTAAAAAGTTTCTGCAAAGCAGAAGTGTGAGTGAAATGAAACGTAATGGCTAGACGAATGAAAAACTATTAAGCTTATTAAAAAACACACCAAACTTAAATAACAAAGGCCTGGTAGAAGAGGTGTTCTGTCAGCCACCCAGCTTGGACTGGGCACCCAAATGGAACTCACAGTCTGGGTTCATTTCCCCGCTTCAGTCACAGGTTTCCTGTGCGTTCTCAGGCAACCTCTTTCATCTGCCCCCATGACTGACTTCCTCATTTGTGCAGCAAAGGTCATCCTCTGCCCTTCCACTGTGGGGCTGAAGCCTCCTGAGGCTGCTGAAAGGCGTGGATGTTGTGATGGGAGGAGGTGGAGGGGGGACTGGAGCAAGAGGGATGCGCTTCCTCTCAAACAATAATTGCCCACGCTGCTTGCATTGCAGTGTTTAGAAGCAGGAGAAATTATTTCTAAATCTAGAAGGAGCTGTTTTGTTTTTCTCTTTCCAAGCCTTTCAGGCCTGTTTCTCAAGGAGTTTGGCTGCACCAGTGCAGCAGCAGGCATTTGGAGTACTCCCTGTCTCTCTCCTTTCTTCTCACAGTCTGTCACCTCATGGCTTGGCATCACCCCTGTCTGCTTGACATGCATGACCCGCCCAAACCCAACGGGATCAGAAATGCAGCTTCTGTCATCTCCTAAATTACACAGAAATCTTTTGACATTTTAATACAGTTGTATGTAAGGAAGAAACCAAAGAGTGCCTGGTCAGGAGGTGATGACCCTATTAGTTGAGGAAGGTGGTAAAAGGGAGTGGGCCATCACCTTTCCAGCCTCCTGGCATTGTTGCACCTGCTGAGAGTGTCCAAATAGCCTGGACCACAGTTGGCTTTCAGCCCCTCTGCTCCTCCACTCAGGCCCTGATAGAGAAATAGTAATTTAAGAGATTTTGGTATTAAATCACCTAGTGCTAATGCTAATTCTGAGTAAGGAATCAGATGTGTCATTTCGTCTCCTGTGGGTTGGTAGTTAAACTTTTCTTGCCCAATATAGGAATTATTTAGCTCTGGGAAGAGGGTGTGGAGCTCCATACACTGTTTTTCTCTTCCAAACATTAACAATTCTCTTCTCCGGACGTTAATGAGATCTTGAAAGTACAGACAGGTTAATATGCAGATCAGAGCGACATTTTGTTTTCTGTTTGATTCTGCTACAACAGCTCTGGCTGTTTCCTGTCTACCCACCTTCTTACTGCCTTCACTTTTTTTGGTCTTGCTTTCACAAGCTTTCCTTTGACCTGACCCTCAACTTTCTCTAAGCAGTCAGGATTAATAAGAGATCTTTCTCTCTGTCACCTGCATAGTTCCCCCATTCCTGCCATATTTTGCTCCTTTCTCCGTGTCCACAGAAATGCTTTGAGCCATGCTTCTTATCTGGACCTCTTTCCGCACTGTTTCTCCCTGTCCCAGACCTTCCGTGACAATTTTCTTTACTGTCATGTCTCATGTATGGTAGGATACAGAAGAGACACAAGGTGCTCTTCCCTCCTAGGTCTTCCCTCTTCTTTTTGTTCCTTACATCTGAAAGGCAGCCAGCCTTTATCCAGGGCTGGCTGGCTTGCCCTCAGTAACTCTCATGAAGTTATGCTCCTGTTTATTTTTCAATGCACCCACTAGAAATGGTTTGGTTTGGTTCTGATTTCTCATTCAGATCCCAGTTGATGGCAGCACACAGCAGCCTAAATTCTCAGCTTAGGTGCCCAAAAAGGGTCAGACCAGAGATCTGCCAGCCCTGTCTCTACTATGGCCAGGACTATATCTGTGCAGACTGTGAGAAGGCAGCAAGAAGGCAAGGGTAGCACTGGGTACTGGGGGGATGTGCTGGAGAAGATGTGATTTAGAACCTTCCAGAGACAGGAGTAAGCCTTGGTGGACCTGAAAGCAGCTCCATTGATGCTGATCTAGTTACTCCCATTTTCGATTAAGGAAGAGCCCACTTCTTGCTTGGAGAGATGCAGTGCAGCTCCAGCTTGGTTGTTGCATCCAAGCTAAAACTCTGAGTCTTTTCAATTACAGAAAAAGCAATGTCTTGGCCCATCTGAAGCTGGTTAGTTTGGAGTCACCCCCTACCAGGAGAAAATGCAGCCCGTTTGAGAGGTCGTGCTGCTGACACTCGATGTCCACTTTCTGCCTGCAATACTTAACACCCTTTCCTGAAGGGTAAAACTGGGAATTTGGTCTGATTACAGCTCTAAGGGACTGGTGACTGAAAATATAACAACTGTTTAGTTGTCCATTGCTGTTTCAACTCCGTGCCTAAGCTATAAGTAGTGGGTTATTAAACTAATTTAGCTTTATACTGAAGAAGTGATTTTCCTCCTGCAAATCACGAAGCTAGGTATTTAATGCAGTGTAATAGCTGTAAGACTCAATATACTTATCTAGGATTATGATTCAATAAAATCTGACTGTGCCCAAATAGGAATTGTAGAAATACTCAAGGATTGTTTTCCACCTTTCCTGTGGACAACACTGGATATCTTCTGGTCCTTATGGTTTGGCTTACAGTGCTGCTTGACCTGTGTGTTGGCAGGAGAATCTTGAGGTGGCACCGTGTGGTGCAAGGAGGTGAAGCCAGGCAGCTGAAATAACGTGTAGCCTTTCTTCAGTCAGTTTTACATGAGTGGCTTTCTCATTTTGGCATGCCCTGCTGGTGTTGGGCTGGGGAACGAGAAGTAAGCTGTGTCTGGTTTCATTATGATAGTGACTGTAACAGGATCCACAAGATATATAAAATGAAAAGCCTTATAACATTCCAGAACAAATCTTGCCTAGAGAACAAAACCTGAAATCAGTTCAGTACCTAAACATCCTTTTGTCTTGCCTCACCCAGTGTAGAAATAAATACGGGAAAGCAAATATTTATTCAGAATTTCCTCTCACTATTTATGAAGTAGGAAGCTGTGTTGAGCCAGTTTCTACAGAGGAGTATTTGCTGGCCCTTGTGCATTGGCTTTTATAGCTGTGTGCTGTAATTGTGGAGAGTATTTCTGCCCAAGTAGTCACTAATGAATTTTTCATCAGCCACTCTGAACAAATGGGAAAGCATTAGATTTAATTTTTCACTTGCTGAGCCTCAGGGAGAAGTACAGACTTTTTCAGTAAGATGAGGACGCTGGCACAGGTAATAAGTAACTTGGGATGACAGCTGAACAAACAGTGTGGTAAGTGTCCTTGTCACATGCTGAGACACAAACTGTTACTCGTTCTTCCTAGAGGTATGTCCCAAACCACAACCCTTAAACCAAATGTGACCTTAAGTCATCATTAAGTGCTTTCCTACTGCTATGCTTATTTTATCTATTATTTCTTTCAAGTATTAATTATCCTGTTGCAAGCAGGAAAGGAAAGTTATACTTTGAGACCAAAATAATAGATTTGGCTGGTTCTGGTACACTAACTTTATATAAACAATAAAATATATAACATTGCTTGGTTACAACACTTGCTGTACTAATCATTCACTGTGCACCTGCCTATTTTTACATCATTTTAAACAAATGCCAGGACTGCAGAGAATAATAAAAGATAATCAAGGCAGAACAGAGAGGTTTTGTGGTATGAGTCAAAAGCAAAACACAAAAACCCTCCAAAAGCCACGAGAACTAAAAAGAAAGAGCCTTTTTCACATAATGAAGTTAAGCAAATCACTGAGTGCAGAGAACATTTTTCTTCCAGGATTGAGTAGTGAGCGTGGATTATGCCAGAGATCCCTGAAGTTGGCATTGGCACAGTTTAAGAGCAGCCAACAAAGCTTGCTAAGAAAGTCACTCTGTTCTGGTTGCGCAGTTGCCTTTGATTCTGGCCTGATCCATGCTGGTTCTTAATACTGCTTTGAGTGATGGTTAACTAGGATGGTAGCAATACTGATACTTTTTTTTTTCAGATGTCATGAAGCTGAAGAAGAAATTCATGTAGTGTCCAGGTATCCTGTTCGAGTTGAGCTGTTAGGGAGAACTAGACAGACATGTAAAGTACAATCTTTGTTATTTTCCTTACCCTTCTTTATGAGGTGATGAGCCCTGTTTTGCTTCCCTCCTCATGCTTAAAATTTTTTCATTATGACATTCAGGAGTCTGAATGAAAAGGAAGCCATAGCAGATAAAATTCAAATTTTGCCCCCTTAGCTTACATCAAAACATTAATGTACATTTCTATACTGCTGTTAGGCAGCACCAGATGGCAAATGGTTTGTTAGTATTGGCAATGCCCTTATGAAGCCAAATATGATCCTTTTGCTTGTTAGCTTGAGAGTGCAAAGTGCTTTTAGTTCCCGTTCAAATTGTCTCTTCTTCCTCTGCCACCCTTGCACCCTGGAATACTGAAACTTCAAAGAGTTTATAAGTCACAGTTAGAAGCCATGTGTTATCTTAGTTCAGGCAGATAAAAGCAGTGCTAATAAAGTACAGTCTTCTCTCAAATCTGGCCAAAATAGCACGTCTCCTCACATTTTGGGAATGTCCATTTCACTCTAAAATAGCTGAAGTGCAACTCTGAGTTTCCCCAGTTGTGGTGTAAGGTTCATGATACTCATGAATCCTGTGCTGAATATACCTGAAGCGATATGTTTCTGGACATCGTTTCGAAATCACAATTGAGACTGCATCTGTTTTGGTATTGTCATAGGTTTGTTCCATAAATGTAGCTGTGCAGTGGTTTCTTCTTCTTCACAGAAGAGCTGTGTAAATTGCTTGCTTTAAGATGTTTTGTCATTGAAAACAAGACTTTCATCTAAATCCGCTTCTGCTCCAGAAGTGTACAGAGTACAATATTTTTCAAATACTTCTAAGTATTTGAATTATGTCCAACCACCTACATAGTTTGGGAAATAAAATCTAATGTCATCTCCAGCTAGTGAATAATTTTCTTTTCCCTTTTTGTGCCATTTGTTTCACCATTCCTTCTACTCCACAGCTTTGGATTTAGTCTATTTGTTTTAAAATCTACTACTGTATTGCTCTCAGCAGCTGGTGTTTAGATGGGTCCTCCTCCATCTTCTCCAAAGTATCTAAAAGTTCTCTTTGCCTTGTTTTTAAGAATTAGTGGCATGCTGTATAAACTATGAGCTACTGATTTAAGCCAAGTTGTGCCTGAAGCATCACTGCTGATGTACTCCAACTGCTGGTGAATGCTCGTTTTGCAGCAGCAGTCTGGAGTTACTGTCAGGCAAAACACAGAAATGGGGCATCACATCAGCTCCACAGTGCTGTCTCAGTCTACTAGCAAAGGCTAATACAGACATGGCCATTGATTTTTCACCCATCCAGGGATATACTTCTAACAGGAGCATGCATCCACTGTTTAATATTTCAAAGACTGTCCCCATAATCTATACATTATTGTTCCACTTAGCAGGGCTCTGTGTTCCATCCCAGCCTTGACACCCAAGTGGTACCCATTAAGCCTGGTTCTTCTGCCCCAGCCATCTCCCTTCCATTTTCACACTAATGGAGTAGCCTAATCCTCTTTCTGTTGTGAAATCTCACACCTGTTTCACCTTTTGGTTTCTTTTTTTATTGTTCTAATGGTTTCACTATTCCAGGACAGATTCCCTGGCAGAAAATCCACAGTGCATCTCTCTAGCATCACTCTTATCCCCAGAGTAGCAACCACACTGTTTTGTATCACCTTTTCTTTAGAAAACACCGTTTGAGGCAGTTGCAATCTCACTTTTTCTTTCCTTGTTTAGAAGATGTGAAAATAATGAATCGTTTTGAGGGAGGTGTGACCTGCGGGATGAAGACACTTGGGAGTGTTTGCTGAAAGCATCAGGAGGGCAATCTCTCCATTATCTGAGCATTAGTTTAGAAAGGTGGGAAATCAGTGTGGTCTGAAGTCTCACTGAACCTTGATTCTTCTCCTATCTGTCTTTTCCAAGAAAGTACTTGATTTTGAAAAAGTTCAGGAAGAGGGGAGAAATTTCCAGGATTGCCTCTGGGGAAAAGATCCCACTGGGGAAGGAGGAAATGCTTCGAGTAGTATTTGCAAGATTTAATCCCAAGAAAATGCCATAAAACCAGTGTTTCCACTGAGACTTGGCAGCATATTTTTTCTGTAACAGAACCTGGTTTTGGCTTCTTTGTAATACAGTCTGATTCAGGCTGTTCTGAGTTTACTGAGGAGAGTGAAATATGTTTTTGACAGATGTTTCCTGTGATCTGGCAAATACAAACACTCCTCTGAGATGACAGGCAGCTTGTTTACATCGGAAATCTATTTAATTTTTTTTTTAATTAAAAAAAAAAAAAAGCTACAAAAAACACATAAACACAAAGCAACATTCAGATCAGTCATTCTGATCAAGGCAGTGTCAATTATTAGGCTGTTAAGGGAACCGATGACTCAACTTCGGCTCAGTGCTGCGGCGGTCTCCGAATTTCGGTTTCATAGCAGATTCTTTTCAGGAATGCTTTTCATTCATAGCCGACGTTTGAACCTTTCTGGAAGCATCTATCATGTTGTGATTGTACACAAGAGACCGGCGTCAGCCTGTGCCAAGTTGATTGTGCAGAATTTGGGAGGCATCCCCATGCCTTGGTGTGGTGCCGGGTGTCCAGTGGGAGAGAGGGGTCCTTTGACACCCCTCACATTGCGCGCTCAAACCTTACCCGCACGCCACCAGGTTGTCGGTCAGCAGGTTAAGCTTATGAACACGTTCAGATCAATAAAATTGGGAAGCATTTTGAACCAGAGAGCAAAATGTTTTGATCGGATCCCGTGCTTAGTAATTCCAGCAAGAGCGCTTCTTAAAATGGATGAGTCAGAAATGGAAATGCAAAGCATTTCTCTGAACGGTGGCCGGAAATTGTCTCTGAAAACTGAAACAAAGCCCAGACCGCAGTTTTATCTATTCACTCAACAATTTTAGAGCTGCGAAAATCCCTTTGTCTTTGGGAGACATTTTGATTCCTCTCTTCTCATGCTGGTACGATCCTTAGGCTGGATGATCAACCCTGCCAGGACTGTCTGATGTATCTTATATTTTTGATTTTAAAAAATGAGTGCCCGGGAAGTGGCTTCATTGCCTGTGGTGCAGCCTGATGCTATCACAGCATGTGGTAGAGGTAGGTGAAATTATTAGGCAGTATGGCATGCTGCAATATTTGAGGTCATATAATACTGAGGGGGAAATTCAGGGGAACTGAGGGGAGTCAGCTGCCTATTGCCTAGAGCATAGGTTATAAATATGGCACACAGGTCTACCTGCTCCAACACCAAATGCTCATTGGTTTGGGGCTGGCTGCTCTCTAGCTTAGCATGGAAAGGCCCAACGCTGGTGTTAGCCCCTTGGTCTATAAGGATGTAGCCCTCTGCCTGTGGAAGGAGAGTGGGGGGAGGCACTAGAGTTTTGATGTTAGTTGAGGTGGTCTTACTGCAAAAGTACGTAAAAATCAGGATATTGGGTAATATACATAGCAATGTTCTGGTCCTCATCCTGCACCCAAGATGTTGCTACTTTCTTCCTTTCTGATGTGTGGGTACCTGATGGTTATCCTTGAGAGTGAGTCTGGATGCTTTGGACTCACTGCATGGCCTTGAAAAATGTAGGGACTTTCTTCTGGCAGGAGTTGTGTGGTCTGCGGCCTGCAAATGTAAGTCAGGATGGAGGAGGACAAAGAAATATATATATGTCTAAGGGACTTGCAGTTCCCCTGGCAAAGCCAGTGAAGTAATGCTTATTTCAAAGAGAAGATGGTGTGGGTGATTTTTCTTAATTACTGTTTACCTAAATAAATAAATAATGCATATTCATGGCTTTAACTAAAGTAACTCATGTTGAAATGTTTACTTCTCCCAAGGATAATTATGAAGGGTGGGGTGGAGGGGTTCAGCAATTAATAATAATACATATTACATAACGTCTTTTGATTGGAATAGTAAACATTATACTAGAAATAAAAGCAAATACGTGGAGCTGCCTTGAATTTTTTAAAAATAAATTACTATGCTATTCAAAGAAATGCACTGAACTGAAGCAGTTTGGGTGAAGGGGTGAAGCCCTTGGTCTAAAGTTAAATTTGTTTTTAAGTTCTCCCTCAATTCCAATTCAGAAAAAATGATGTGAGTATTGGCATCCACACAGGTCAGTGTAGCAGCTGTAACACTCATCAGCACTGCTTTGAGGTTGCTGTGCCTTGATTCTTAAACCCAGAGAGGGTGGAGAGCATTTCAGCTGTTTATGTCAATAGTAAACAAAACCTTTGTGTTGTGAACCTCCTCCCTGCCCCACCCTCTGGTCCCCCCATCCCTCCCCGCCTCCATTTCATCCTCTGAATGGAATTCTTTGCTCAGCTGAGAGTTTGAAATCTGGACCCATCCTTTCATGTCTTTTGGCTACAGATCTTTATCTGGTTAATCAGCTCAAAAAGAGCCACTGATGTATTTAAAGATTTCTGTGACAGCTGCATACCATTAGGCTGAATGATTTAAAAAAAAATAATAATTGTAGTTTAGTGCAGTAAATACAGATTGGTCTTCTTGTTTAATGCAAGGTAGCAAGAGAATTGAGGCTTGAACAAAAGAGAGCTGCTGCTTAATCCCATGCAGATGAAACTTGTGAGGATGGTCTGCAGCCTTAAGTTGCCTCCAGCTCTTTGTGACCAGCAGAGGCATGCAATGAGCAATAGAGTGTAGCTGCTTTTTTCCACTGGGTTGGAGATGAAAGAGTGTAGAAGATGGGCAGAAAGTAGTTCGGGGCACCAAGGCAGCCTGAGGGAGGCACAGCCTGCCACTGCTCCCTACTCAAGGTTGGCACACCTTAGAGCTCCTAAGAGAAATGAGATGGGCTCTCCTTGCTCACTGAAAAGTCCTCAGCCAGTCTTAGAGAAGTAAGTTGCAGTCCTCTAACTCAGCTGTCTTTTGGGGATGAAGGCTTCCAGACTTCTTCCTCTAGACCAAACTGGTCCATTTTAAGGTAGCATCAGTAGCGTTGGGGACGCTGGCCGGCACGTAGCACACCCGGCGTGCTGCTGGCACGTGTCTCCTGGATACCCTCTCATCTAGAAACCAAAAAGCGGTTTTTCTTCGACTGGAAGTGTGGTCTGACTATCAGATGTCTTTGCTCATGTCTGTCATTAGTGGAAGTCTCTTGCTGTGCTCTTAAACACAGCAAGATGTCGAGGAACGAGTGCTGGTGGGTGAGCTGCCTTGCTCCAAGCAGAGGTGGTGGAAATGCCTGGGTAACTTCAGCCCTTGTGAGGCAGCCCCTCGGCTGCTGCTGGCAGATGAATTTCCTCAATCACATTTAATTTTTGTGCTTCAGTGGGTCAGCCCTTTCCTGACCAAACTGCCTGCTGTGCAGGATCCACGAGTGGTGTCTCTACCCCAGAAGATGAGGGTGCTAGTGGTGGGACAAAGTGTCCTGTTGGTCCATCTCCCTTATAACAGAAAGGGTGATTTTATAAGCATGGTGTGCTTTCCCCATTGAAAACAATCTTTCTGGGTTTGCCTCAGAAAGATTTCTGTGGAGCAGAAATATCCACCTCCATTTCATTTTTTAAATGAGAATTTCTGGGCGTTTCATCCACATACCAGGTGGTGAAGCCAGTGGCAGCAAGGCAGCCGGAGCCTCGTGTGGTGTTTTACAGGTTGAGAAGGTGCTGCACACATGGGGTGCACAGCACAGCACAGCAAACCCAGTATCTGCTCACAACTAATTATCTGTGGATAAAAATTCCCCTGCTCTCTGTTTTGCCGCTAAGGGCTCACTGGTAAGATTTATGACTCTGGCTAAAATGAAGTACCATTTCCCTTTTCTCAGCATTACTGTGTGTGGCCTCTTTGGCTTTTCTTGTTAAGCTGACTTAAGTTCACTCAACAGGGAACATATTTTTGAAGCTTTTTCCCATCACGATGCTGCCTTTCTCTTTTTCTGTTTGTTATAAGCCACGGAGCATTTTCAGGTGTTTCAACTTTTCCATGCTTGGTGTGAGGGTGAAGACAGAGAAGCCAAGAGGCAGCTCCATCACATGAGCTGCAGCACGGGCCCACCCTCAGCCCCACCACAGCTTGCACGGGCTCACGGTAGACATGTACCTCCATCAGCATGGACTCTCTCTTCGTTGTTTGATGCACAGCTGTAGCATTCAGTGTTTAGATGAGGTAATGGATAACTCCTTCACTTCATGCTAGAGCATGGGGGACCAGCTGTACAGCTTGGAGAAAGGCTGTGTTTCTCCTGCCCTTGTGTTGCACACATATGTCCCCATTCAATGGCTGATGAATGTGAGACCACAGACTGAACTTTCTCAACTGGCAAATGCTTCACTGACTTCACCCTCATATGAAATCATCTGAAATTAGTTTGTCTGACATTTTAAGATGGTAGGGTTTTTTCTCTGAGTACAAAGAAAAAAAAGGGAGCAATGTTGAGCTGCTGCCATCTCTCCCAGTCACAGTTAGATGTAGTTATTTTTGTATTAGAGCTTGGAGGAAAACCAGTAGAGATGCCAGAAAAACCTTCCCAAAAAACCCATTTGTGTTAATATTTAAATATTGTTCATCTTTTGCAGCATTTTCTTATCTGTTTCCCACATGCTGAACCTTATGGGGAGTTTTTGTCGTTGACTTTGGCCTGTTCTTTCGTTCTGTATGTTAACTGTTTTCTCAATTTGCATTTTTAAGAAGAAATCATCAGTAAAAGTCTAACTGTAACAATCGTTCAACACAGGAAAATGTTTTCACCAGGGCAGGCATTGGGTCAGGAATCCTAGAGCATAAACTTAGTGAGGTGCATCATTTTTTGCTGCCCTGGAAAGCATCCTTACCTGAGAGACCCAGCACTGGCTAATCCAGTGTTGGCTTATGAGATGCCAGACTCTGGGACAGCAATTCCATCCTTGTCATGGAAACATCTTTCTCTTTCCTGTTTCCTTATGGAGAAATGAGCCAGCCATCTGAATTCTGATCACATCTGACACAAAGTATTAGGCTGTGACTTCTGCTGTGCACTGGTTTTGCTGTATGGGGCAGAAAAAGTTCATCTTGTGTCATTTGATAATGTTGTCACAATGTATATTAACTTTCCTCTTGTACCTACCCATTCTTTCATGAGTCATACCACCAAGGTAGAATATCTTCAACCGTGGTTTTGTTTCAAGACGAGTATATTCCAGTGATAAAATCATTCAGATTTTACATAAAAAGATTTACAAGTTCCCAGGGTGATGCTCTTTAACTACAGTGTCCTGCCTCTCCTAGCCCAGCCTGGCTGATGTGTCACAGAGTTAACTGCAACTAGAGGACAAGGAGGGGTGGAAAATTCCACCCACACACATCCCCCAGCTCTTCTGAGGGTTTTCCATCTAGGCCCAGTTGGTGCTCTTAAGTATAGCTGGGGAAAATCCAGTTTGCAGACCCTAAAGTGCTTCTCTGGCCAGGGCAGGGCAGCAGCAGCTGCTTTCCCCTTCAGTCAGTCAGTGGTGTTTGTCTTGCTGCTTCTCCATGATGGCTTCAGTCATGATTTCTGGTCTGATTCCTCACGTGGCTTTGCCATTACCTGAGCAAAGAGCTCAATGTCATCTCTGCTGTTGACACAGCCCACCCAGACAAGGACATACCACAGAGTGGGTCCTCACAGTCCTGGGTGGGTACCTCCCTGCTTCTGGTCTGCATCTCCACAGTTGGAGTGGAGATGGTGTCTCACTTTGGTGTCCCACCTCCAGGGGCTGGGGAAGAGGCTCCTGTGCCCTTCATACTCCTGGTTTGGCTTCGCCTGGTGAAACCCTGCACATGAGCACAAACAGGAGTGATGACTGAGAATGTTCCTTTTCTTTGGAAGAACTGAGCAGGTTATTAAGAGGAAATTAAATGCATTGATAGTGAAGCAAGGCTGTGTGTCTTTTCTGACACAGGTATCAATATCATCTTGGGTTTAATTTACAGATTTCAGGGAGAGATCCTCCACTAGATGTTAGGAGCATTGCAAATGCCTTCTCAGCCTCAGGCAATCCTTCAAGCAGTTGCAAGCTACAAATGTTCCAAATAAGCTGCTTCAAGCAGAAAGAAATACTCTTCAGCTTCACTCAGAAACACACCAAACCTAAAGAAAACATGTTTGCTAATCTGTGACTTTATTACATGCAATAGACTGAGATCCTTGACTTCACTGGGACAAAATTCTGCACACATTTGTGTAAGAAACATTGCACGCTACCAAGTGAGGCATCACTTCGGAAAACACCATCTTTGTTTGCACATCTGTGCTCACTTCTTCCTGCTTGCTGGTGCCCAGCCTTCCTTAAGTATTTTTTTTTCTGTCTGCGAGAAGCTCACCAATTTGTCACATGAGTTCATTTTACTTAGCCCTAATTTTACATGCCCATTGTGAAAGCCTCTATGTTTACTAACCCCACTGTGTATTTGTTGTCTGCCTCCCTCATTGTCCACTTCTCTGCTTTTCTTGAGCATTGTATTTGGAACATCTTTCATGCTAACTGGAGTACTACCCAGCCACATTCATCATACTTTCCTCAAATCATCTTTCCTGGTTTGTTCATTGCAAACTAAAGAACTTATCAGTTTTCCTCATTTTAAGCATCAAAGCTCTCATGATTTCACATTAACAACTAAATTTCTCATTGAAACACACCCCCTGAATAACGAAAGTCCAAGCTGGAAGGTGTTTTCTTGAAGCAAATAATTTTTTAGCTTTATGCTTCCTTCTCCAGTTGTGGTGTGTAGCGTGTTTTCCTTTACATTTGCATTCTTCAGTGCTAATTTGAGCCGCCAAGCAGTGCTGGAAGCCCTCAGAAGGGGGAAAAAAAGGAAACCTGGTTCAAAAATGTACAAGAGGTTGTTAAACAATGGTGTGGGTTTGTTGTTTTTTTTTTAAAAAAAAAAGCTTATATTATTTGAATTATTGCATTTTTCTAGTTTGCTATGCATCTGTAAAGGCAGATGCTTATTTTTTAAAGAAAGATGAAGTTTTCTTACACCTCCCATGGCACCAAGAATTGGGTCTTCAAGTTGACATTGAGCAATGATTTTGTGGTCTCTCATGGTCCTATAACTGATTGCCCATGTGTGCAGGTCTGTGCTGAGAGCTGAGACCTTGATGTGAGCAAGCTCGGAGGGGAGGGTGCATTTTCCCCTGCCTAGGATCCATGCTGTAAACTGGGCCAGTCAGCATGTTAAAGTGCTGAAACATCTCTCCAGTAGATGCACTGTTGGCTCTTCATTTCTTATAACCTCAGTTTTCATGTATTCTTTCTAAGCTTACATCTGTAGCAACAGTTTTGCTTTTCATAACTTGCCTATTTCAGAAAGAAAATTTTTTTATCAAATGGAAAGCATGAAGAAGCCCTCGTGTTGAGCGTAGGTGTTAAGTTTCAATCTACCCTAAGCTGACCCCAGGACAGAGAGATTCCTGCTTTCATGTTTTAGATCATGTGTAAAACTTGATGCTGGCTGGATCATCCTGCGTAGGGCAAGAATATCTAGGGAACATGGGGTGAGATACAGCGTGAGACATTTGCAGAAGGCAATGAAATGTTTGGGATGCAGCCTCATGCTTTCTACAGCAGTGAACATCAATCACAACTTCTCAGAAAAGTGTGGCATTGCAGGTGTCCCCGTCTCCTTTTTTCTTGTTTCCATGTTCCCTACTTCTGTGCACTCTCCTTTTTTTCTGATGTGCTATGGCAAGTGCAATTTTATCTCAGAAGACTAACTTTTTCTTGAAAAAAACAGCATCTTCCCTGGTTTTATTCCTTTGACCATTGAGTAAACAACAGTTATTTTTGTTCTACCAGTGATTTATGACTGAACAGATTTGGAATTTATATTTTTAGTTTTATAGGCAATTTAGATAATCTATATTTGTGACTATAAATAACTAGTCTACTTATATTCTGGCAACGAATGTTATGCCCAGTTGGAGAAAATGACAGAAAGTGAAGAGATGCAAACATTGCAGTCTTCACATAGCCTTGGGATTCTTTTCAATTACCCATATAGGTAGTCCTTAAAGGTACTAGTGTCTCGGTAAATCATGTAGGATGGTGCCATCCTGATGAAATAACCTGCTTTTCATCAGTGATCCAATTCTTTACAAGGCTTGGAGTAAAATGCTGTAGCATGTGTGCTCAGAAGCTGTTCAAAGTATTCTACCAGGAACTGTACATTAAAAAAAAAACGAAAATCAAACCTCTTGTTTGCATCATGTATTACTTTGTATAACTATGTTATTTTTAAACTTCTTTATGGAGTCAGTAAACATTTATTGAGAAACTGGAAGTTTTTGCTGAAAAGTTTCCTTTGCGAGTTTCAGAAGAATAATACTCCTGTTTTTTAAAAAATTGAATCTTTGTTATTATTGTTGTTGCTGTTATTATTATTATTTGCTTTTCTCTCAACTCCCCCATTATCCAGCTTTAGTTTGTGGTAGTTCTGCAGACACAGCCCTTCCTGGGAAGACAGATACATGCCACTGCTTGTGCTGCAGCTGTCCCCTTTTGTTCAAAAGAAAATCATCTTCCTTTCCACTCCCAGCCACCAACTTTATTCAACTAAATAGTTGTTAAACATTCAAATGTGGTGGGTTTTTTTTTCTCCAGGAAAACAGTAAAGTGTTGAGCACTGGCAACTGAAAACTTCAACTTGAAAATCCCTGTAATTTACAAACTAATTACTTCTCCATCCACAAGTTATTTCCTTCCCAGCCACTTTAGAGTGCAACCACTTCCTCAATAGATGGGAGAAGCCTTTTCAGAGTCAGCTGGGCCCAGATACTGGGTGGGATCTTGACTCTGTGGGGTTGCCAAGACTCAGGTGCTGGGGGTTTCAGCCCTTCTTCCAAGGGCTGGAGGAGTATGACACACATTTCATTAACCTGGGGATGCCAAGCTACACTGATGGTATTTCTTCTCTGAAGCTCCCCAGAGTAAAGTAGAAACAAAGGAACAAACTTGATGCTCCTAATTTAAATACCTTGATAAAATCAAAGTGAAGCTTCAACAAAGCCCATTATTAATTATTTTTTTGAAGTCTGTTAGGTCACATGGAACCCCTGTCTGGTATGATGTTTCATAGCGTGCAATTTCATAGAACCACAGAGTGGTTTGAGTTGGGATGGATCTTTAAAGTTCATCAACTCCAAACCCCACAACCACCACCACCATGGCCACACCTCCCACTAGACCAGGTTGCTCAAAGCCCCATCCAAGCTTCACCTTGAACACTTCCAGGGACTGGGCACCTGCAGCTTCTCTGGGCAACCTGTTGCAGTGTCTCACTACCCTCACAGTAATGAATTTCTCTAGTATATGTGCACAAGCAGTATGTTCTGGTAGAATAATCATAGAAGTGTTAGCTTATCTGTTCAATAATTCCCAGGGGTCTCGTATGTCTGAGAGCTGTATGAATGCAAGAAAAACATAGGCTTTTTGGTAAGGTGTGTGTGGCTTAAAGGTAAGAGGAGCTATGTACTGGACATAAAAGGTCTTCTGTGTTTAAAAGAAAAAAAAAGGCCCCCAAACTGTTTATAGAATTAGAAGGAAGGAAGAAAAAATTTTAGAAAATTAGGAGTTCTGTGAAGATTCAGTGCTTGAATTTTTTGTGCTTGCCTTTATTTTATTTTAGGTTGCTATTGGCTGAGTTGCCAGAACATTGCCCTGCAAAGCTTTGGAGGGCCGCTTCTTAATGGATTGCTGCAGCCTCTTAATTTCTCCATTGGTCCTGTTCCCTGCATCGTGAGAACATTTTAGCCAGCACAGAACCTAGAAAAGTTACATGTAAGTCCCGATTCAAATTTCTTTCTATTTAAGGGGAAAAAAAAAAAAAAAAAAAGGTATCTTGGGGAGGCAAGATGGAGGCATAAATGTTATACTTTAGAAAAATACCATAAAGCCTGTAATTCAACAGCAAACATTAGGTAGTGAATGAATTTTTATTGAAGTAGGTACTTGCTTTTTTAACCTAAATGGTGACTGTCATCTTGAAGGCTTTTCTAAGTGTTCCACCATAGTAAACCATAGCGAGAAGTACTTACGTAGCTTCTTTTCACTCCAACCCCCTAATTGCACTTTATTTTTCTCTACAACTGGGTGAGCATGTGTACACTTACCTTGATGTGCTCTGCCGAAGCTGCACATGCTCTGTGCAGGTTTGGAGGCCATCTTTTGCTCAGCAGGACTTCAGCCATCCTTGTATTTTCCCCATGATATAACCGTATCCTTCTCTTCTGGGTTTTCCAGAATACTTCCCTTGGAGGAGCCCTGGAACTGCTTCTCCTTTGAGCCTACTGCCCTGAAAGGCTCTTTAAGCATCAACAGTACCTTTATTGGCACCTTCAGCTTCTTCCAGGTGGACCTATCTGCTTTACCTGGCTATAACAGGGTGGAGAAAGCCATGCACAGATCTACCAGGAACAAAGGGGAGTGAGGGGGCTGCAGACCCCTCCAATTCTCCTTGGTCTGGGTAGTAGGTCCTGGTCCATGTTAAGAGCTTATGTTTTTCCTCCCAAGACGTGGAGCACCTTTGATACTGTGCACACATTTCCTCCCCCATTATGGCTAAATCCTCTGAAACTTCACACAGCATCAGCCTGGCATGGAATTGGTGGGCTATTCTGGAGGGGAGAAATTGGTTTGACTCTAACTTGGCAGTAGTTCTAACCCTAAATCTGTGATGGATCCTCAGGTGGAAGGAGCCTCTGGACCATTATAGCAATGACATGGATGTGGTGGCCTATGATGTCCAGAGGGTGGGGCACCCCAGAGCAGCCACATTTGGAAAAAGGCTTGAGTGCAACTTTATTGCATTTTTTTTTTCTCAATAATACCAAATCTCATTGTGACTAAAAGTTTTTTATCTTTCAGATAGTGTTATAAAGTAGCTTGGCAAAAGGCTGCCTGATCCAGATGCAATACAAAATTGTGGTTCACAGTGTGGCACCGGATGCTCCTGCCCTTGTGCATTCACTGCAGTAATAAATTCATGCAACACAGTTTAATGATTAACTGGGTCAGGGCAATGAAGCCGCCCCCTGCACTTGATGCTGGTCAGTTCTTCTTAAAAGCTTACTAACACAGTCTTTGATCTCAGGAACTGATTTGTGATACTACTTTTTAAAAAAATAGGAGTAATTTGGAACCAGAGAGTTTATGTTAGGCGTTCACCTCTATTTGAGGTACTTTATTTGCTTATGTGATGCTAAAAGTATTATCTAAAACAAGAAAAAGCTATTGCAAATGGATGACAGAGTTTCTTTAATGCATATGGAAATTCAGCTTTTAAAGAGAGAAGAAAATTTTTTCTGGTGTGATGAATATCAGCAAAAAACAGTAGTGAAGTTGTAGGCAATGGAAAAGGGCTGGGTAGTAACAGAAATCACTCTCGAAGCCTTATGAAGTGTTGGTTTGATTTTGTTTCCCAAAAAAGAGAGAGCATTGCCATTTCATTGTGGACCTGGCATACATAGTGCAGTTATTAAGCAAACCCACAATAGCAGGAAAAACATCTGGCTACAGTAGAATTTTGGATCTGGCTTGAAACTTGCGTGTAGTTCTTGTCTTAGGGGAAGAAAACTTAAATATACGAGTTGTAACAGCTAGGCAGGCAGAAGCAACATGTTCATTAGCTTTTCTTAGCACCATTCCCGTGGCATTTGGAAGCCTTATTCACAACTTTTTGCAGGTTTTTCTCATGATACCTAAAAAGCTACCTATCATTAGACATCTTGCAGATTGACTGTTAAAAAGCCTTTCAGAGGAACTGATTTTTAAAATGGCAACCTTCTTAGGGGACTTGAAAAAGCAGCCAGAATGGATGTAAATGGAAAAAAACCTCTCATTCCAAGAAGTGTGTAGGAAGTTTTGCCCCGCTGCTTCTTCTGCTTCACATAATCAGAAAATCACCATTTCCAACAGAGAAATCAGGTCTAAGGACCAAATAAACTTGAAAACCAGTGTTAGGATATAGGAGCCATCATCAAGCATGTGCTTTCCTTAGTTTTCTGTTGTTTGGTAGGGGGTTTTGGTCTTGGTTTGGTTTGGTTTTGTGTTTTTTGTTTGGGGTTTTTTGGGTTTTGTTTGGGGTTTTTTGGTTCTGTTTGGGTTTTTTTTAAGTATAGTCATATTCTTGAGGTATAGCAAACTTCTAAAACATGATGTGTGCTCTATTAGAAAACGTGTATCTCCTCACAAGTTGTTGGCCAGGGTTTCATCTGCTCTGCACAGAGAACTGGGCCAGCAGGGGTAGATGCAAGGGCAAGCTGATGGTTTCTTATTTAATTTCTTAGTGTTTCCCACTGCCTAGTTTTTTGTTTGGGGTGTTTTTTTGTGGTTTTGTTTTGTTTTTTTTTAATAAGAAACTCTGCTTGTAACAATTACCTTGTTCTATCCATTCCCAGAGAAAAAAACAAAGTTTCCCTCGTTAATTAGACCTGTTGGAAAAACTATTTGCACAAGATTGACCCAGCTCTAACAACCATATTCTTGTCACAGGGTGCAGGGTATTTTGTAAACAACTCTATCTTCCCCCTCCTTCCATTTGTTATTTAGTTTTTCTAATACTACTAGGATGGTGATTGATCTCCATAAAAATAATACATATTGATGTATTTGAATATGAAGCAGAAGGTATCTTCCTTGTTCTGGTGGAGCAGATTGGAAAATCCCGTTCAGGTGTGTGTGCCAAGAAAAAAACCAACACAAAAACAAGCAAACAAACAAAAATTTCTTCAGGTCACCTGGGAATTAACCCTGGGCAGGATAGACCGTATTTATTTTAATGAGGGAGTACAGGAATTAGGGAGAAGCTGTGCTCTTCACTGAGCAGCTCACAATTTGTTATCCTGAATTATCAATAATGGCAGCAAACAGGGCTTTGCTCAGGTGCTGGGGATGTTGTCCAGCCTTTCAGCAGACACTGGGACAAGGCTGCTGGCATCCCAGTAGAGAGGAGTAGCAATTCCTAGCAACTTCCACATTCTAGTCACATTACTTGCTTTCTTTTATCCCTTTTATCCCTGTGTCTTTTCCTTTAAAAGTGGCAAAAATAACATCCCAATAAATTGTCCTAATTTATACTGCTTATGCAGTGCTGAGAATTCAGCAAGGGCCTTTAAGTGCTTTGTTCAGGAAAAAAAAAAACAAACCAGCAACTCAAAACTCAGAAACATCTGCACACAAATTTCATATTTGCTAGGGAAGAGTTCTTTAGAATACTGTCAAAATTTTTTTAAAAAGATTTCTTGAAATGTGTCCTATGACCATCTGTAGGCAGATGTAAATAATGTAAAACTTTAAGATGCAGATTTTGGTGATTAAATGTCTGTCACCCGCCTACTATGACAGCCTGGGAAAAATATATCTTTTTTAAATCTGCACCAAAAGGTCAGGTGTTTTGATTGGATTCAGGAAATAAGATTTCTGAAGGCGAAGTCTCATCCCATTGAACACTGACTTACTAAACACTCTGAACTCCTGGTACCAAACCCACTTCCCAAGTGCCACAGCCATTGCTGAGGATACAGGGGGTTTTATCCTACAGAATTTTGATGCGAGATGTAGCCATATCTGGATTTCTTTTTTTTTCTGGTACGCTTTCCTCTTGGAGTGCCAGTTTGATGGTTGAGAAGGCATTTTCTTACCTATGTTATGGTACCAGCATAGCAGGGCTCTATACCTTGTGCACCATCATGTGGAGCAACTCCTGGCCTGAGGACCTTCACCACTCCCATAGCATTCTGTCCTAGATGTTATGCTTGCAGTGGCCAAAAGATGTTTTCCTACAGTCTAGGAGAAAGCTTCTTTGCTGTTAATTAATCTGGTTACTCCTGCTGCCTGCCTGTTCAGAGTACATAAAGCCCCTGACCACTGTTGGCACTGTGTCAGTCCCCCAGCATGATCAGGGTCTCCCCAGCACCATCAGTGCCTCTGTACCCAAGACAGGCTGCTCCCCAGCCTGGGTGGCTGGGGTTGGCTTTTAATAAGTGTTTGCTGCAAATGTATCTGTTGATTAAACATATTTTTATTTTCATATACATATGTGCATATATATAAGCAAGATAGATGTTTACATTTATGTAAATATAGTCGTATGTAAAAATATTTTTTAACAAAAATAACAAATACGTGGACAAGTATTTTCAGTATGATCTGGAAAGTTCTGGTGTAGCTTCACGCAGAGCCACTGCACGTGCGCACATGGTGTGGGTGCTGAGCCCGCATCCCTCTCTCTGGATGTTTCTGATCAAGAGCCCCGTGCCAGAGGAATCCCCATCTGGGGACACGCAGTGGCCTCAGAGCATCCTGCTTGTGTTTGGCTGATGTGACAGAGGAGGACTTTGGTGTTTGTTGCCGAATGGCACGCTCAACGAAACTGAATTATTCTGGCATCTCTCCCCTTTGCTGCCATTGACCACAGGTTTGTTTGTTCATCTCCCCAGTGGTGGGACGAGCCACATGGCTACCCAGTGTCATTGATCTTTTTACTTGGTGTTTCCCACGTGGCTGCTGTGTTGTGGCAAGGACTTTTATTTTTTGCAGCAGCAGGTGACAACCCTGGGTGCGTGTGTGTCAGCCCGAGGGACTGAGTCACAGCCCTCCCTCCTTCCGCCCAGGGCTGGTGGCACTTCCCCTTCCCCCAGGGGGTGAGATGCTGGCCCACCTCATCTCCACAGGACAGCCTGCCTGTCTGCCCATTGCTTTTTTATTATTATTATTATTATTATGTTTATTTATTTATTTTTTGCTGAGACGGTGACGGCAAGATCAACTTTCTCTGTAGCCTAAACCAGTGAAAAGTAAAATCCATCTCACCGCATCAGTTTTGTTTTCACTGCTGGTTCAACCTGGCCTCTCCTTCTGGCAAAGCCCTGCACAGTCATTCAGTGCCCGGCTTGGGGGTGGTGTGGTTGTTAGCTCAGTGGTGTATGACCCATATTTTTTCATAATGCTTAGATACCCAGGCTTCTGCAGTGTTCAGCACCTCGGGTCCTACCACCTGAGTCCTCACCAGAATAGCACACACCTGATTTCAGCAGCAGGCTCAGAGAGTGGCTGGCTCCACACCCAGCTTGCCAGGAGCTGTGGGAAGGTGATGGGCCACTGCGTCTAGTGGGCAATTAATGAGCAAGTGCAGATAAAGGTATGTTTTTTCTGGAGCTGGCACTTTGTCTTAGATTATTTTGTTAAATATTGATTGCTAGCTTATGGGACATGTTTCCTGTTATGGTTTGCAAAGAGTTGAGGCATAGAAGTGTTGTAGGGGATGCTTTTCTGGCTATTATAACTTGCAGTTTCAGAGGCAGCAAGGTAATTAATGGCATGAGATTGTTCACTCTCCTTTCCCCATCTGCAGAGGTGGCATTGCCTTTACACTTGTGTCTGGTCTCAAGGAGAACCTTTTTTCTTTGTTTCTTTTTTTTGACTCAGCTAATTGAGTTAGCTTTCTGCAGGTTTCCAGGTGATAATTAGGTTCATTCTTGTGTTGCTTTCGGTAAATGGAAAGAATCAGGCACAGGACAGACAGGAGAATAAACTGGCATGTTAGTAGACCTGGGAGTTTTAGGTATAAAATTAAAGAGTAATTTGCAAAGCTGCTTGAAGTAAAGTGGATTTAAACACAATGAAATCATCCTTGACAGCAAATTGTTTGAAGTTCTTCTACTATTATGAGTGTAAAGGGATTTTTTTAATTGCCAGTTTCTGGGTAGAGCATTCAACATCATTTCTCACAGGTAAGTGAAGCATTAACTCCTTGTACCTCAGTAGTTTTGGGGTTGGGAGGAAAAACTGAGAGTTAGGGAAAGACACTCCCTGCATTTCATCATTTGAAAATCAGTTAGTGGTCAGCTACCTTATAGAAGAACTCTATCAGGTAACTGATGGAAAACAGTTCATTAAGTGCATGGAAATCCAGCAGGATCCAGGACAGTAGATATGCACTGCATGCATAAAATTGTCCTTGATGTTTAATAGAATATAATTGGACTCTAAATACAAAGTGGGAAAAAAAAAAGCCAGCAATTAGCTAGTTTGCATCCCTTGTTCAGATGAGCCATGAGTTCTGGGGTTTTTGCATTTATATACTTCTGCTGTAGGTGTTGGAAGTGTGGGTGGCCATGAAAAAGCAGTGGTTACAATAAGATTTTCCATTTATTGCCCTTTGTGTACAACTGAAAATAAAATTGAAATGCATCAGAATTTCTAGAGCAAGCATAATCCTTCTCGTAGCTCTGATGACTGGCTTACCTGCAGCTTCGGCTCTGTCTGGTGAGTCCTAGGCTTAAATGCTTGTAAATGTGCCTGTGTTGGAAGGAGAGGCAGAGTTTACTTGTGGCGTGGTCCAACTATATTAATTCATCAACTCCTTATTTAAAAAAGGAAAAAAAAAAAAAGAAAAGAAGCTAGGGTTAGTGCATAAGTAAGAGGTGGTGATGAAAGAATTTTGGAAGCAAAATTGTTCTGCTCTCTGGAAAAAGTAACTGTGGAGAGGACTGAAAGATTTTTAAAATCATCCCTCCAAAACTTCACTGGTTAAACTTGAACTGCTGATCCCGAATTTATTCTTCTGGCACAGAAAAAGAAGAGGGGGAAAAAAAAAATAAAAAAAGAAAACCTATACAAATCTTCTGAGCATCAAGAAATAAGTTCTCAGGGTTAACTTTCAGCACGTAAAATCCTTTTGGTTTGGTTTTTAGGGTGATGGTACTGAAATATGCTGTCTCTGTAGCTTTTCCAGGTAGTTGCGCAGGTTAGGAATCCACTAAATTAGTTGCAATATCTTGAGCTACTAAATCTGTTCTGACCACATTCATTGATATGTAAACTTGTGGCCAAGTGAAACACTGAAGAGAGATCTTGTCAGCGTATGCAGGGAAATTTGTAACTTCATGGTGTAAGGTTTGGTGCTGTCCCGGCTTCACTCATTAAGTAGCCATGGCATTTCCAGAGAATGAGTGTGCCTGTGCATGTCAGGCTTCTCGGTTTTATGTCATTCCTGTGATGGGTGAGTAGCAAGAGCATCCATCCAAGAGCTGCACAAATAAAGGTAGAGGTTGAAAACTTGCTTTCTGCTGCATGGCAGCTTGAGCTTTGTTGCTTTCTTGTCACTTTGTGACCTTTCCAGGTTCTCCAGGCTTGGCAGGGTGGCAGAGGTGTGTTGCTCCTGAGACTCAGGCTGCATAAGACCGGAGGTTTTCACTCTGAGTAGCGCCACGTGGCGTGGAGGATGTGGGGTGCTGGGGGCATTGGGAGGCACATGCATTTGTCTCATGAAATAACCATGCTGTCGGTGGTCAGTCTTACATCATGCAATACAAAATCTCTTTAAATTAGCGTGCTGTAACCTTCCCCCTCTTCCTAGGAGAGCTCAGTGCCTGCCGTTGCTGACTTACTTTTGTCTTTTTATTTAAACACACATTTCTGCTTTTATAATCTGGGTGTGCCTGTTGGACCAGCTCCTGCCTTGATACAAAGTATGAAAGGCATAAGAGCTAATGCAGTAATCATGGTTTTAAATATTTCAGACAGGAAGGGGCCAAACTTTAGCAGTAATTAGTTTCCACAGTGGTGGCTGCTGCAGGGAATTACATTACATCACATCTGTTAGAATCGCCTGCATGTCTCAGTCCTGTGGATGACCAGATGCTGACAAATGGCTTAAATATTCATTATCATTTTTTTCTGCGGAATTTTCCCTTTTCAGTACAGACGTAGAGGTGGGTTGCTTTGGTTTGGTTTGGTTTGGTTTTCTCTCTCTCCTCTCCCTCTTCTTTCTACCCGATGCAGATGAGTTCAAACCTGATGTCACTGAAGATAAGGGCAGGAGAGAGTGTGTCATGCAGTGGTGGCACTCACACTCCGCTCACTGCTGCCACACTTCCCAGCTGGATGAGACATGCTGGTCTTTTCCAGGGGTATCACCACAGGGACTATTTTTAGAGATGGCACATAGGACACATTGTGCAACTATCAGTACCCACTGCCAGGCTCTTCATTTTTGCCCTTGTATGGTGATGAGGTTTTTAAGGTGTTTACCTTTCTGTTGAAGAGGAAGACGGATCTCTTTTTGATTCTTTTAACCAGATGCAGAGCTGCCCCTAGAAGTCGTGGTTTTTGTACAAGGTCCAAAGGGAACAATCCTGCTTGTGGGCACTAAATTAGGATTTGTTTAAGTGACAGTTGATATTTTCAGCTGAAGAGCTCTAACAACCTCTTGACTTCCATAGCAGAAGATCTGCTACTTCAGGAAACCCCCAGCTTGTTTGGTTTTTTGGTTTTGTTTTGTTTTTTTTTTAACTTTGCCACAGCAAACAGTCTGCACTCAGGCATTTTTGTCATTAAATCTTTCTCTGGCCCTCAGTTTCTGGAGCCCTTTCACAGCCACCTCGGCTGTCACTGCTCCCCATGGTGTATGGGAGATCCTGTGAGATGGCAGCAGCAGATCCCTCTTGGCAGATCCCCTCCCATGCACCCCAGGGGAACAGCAGATCCTTAGGGATGTGGTACAGCCTCTTCATGGGAACAGAGCTGGACAGAGCAGCTGACTGCTGGTTATACCTGTCATTTGCTGGAGGAACTGAACTGACCAGGCTCCTTATTGCATTGCTCGAATAATGCAAAAAACATTAACAATGGGGATTTGCTGTAATGGTGTATTTTAAGCATGCCTCCCCTCCACCAGCATCACTTCTAATGTACTCAGTTAAGGAACGCTTTGGAGGTGGCTGCTAATGGATGAATCTTTTGGAAAATTGGAATTTTCAAATAAGATTGACACTTTGGAGTGAGAAATATAAATGTAATGAGAGTATTTCAGCAGAGGTTTGTAATTAGGAATGAATGGAGGGAATTTGTACGCGCAGTCTGCAAAAGGGCACAATGGAAGGTGAAATTGCACCCTCTGTGCTGAATGAGGGATGAAAGCCAATGTATCAGTGTCATGGCATGACAGTGTAGAGTATAAATGATACTGTCACTGAGTGCTGCAGAAGGTATCAAGGGAATTCCACTCCAGTAAATTACATTACTTAGACAGACCTGAAGGCACTGTGTCTGAATGATTGGAGGGAAAAAAGGTTGTCAGCACAAAGCAGAAGACATTATAGAACAACTGGCTGCAGGGTTGAAAAGCAGTGTTTTTCTGATGTTTACCATGCAAAGCTCTTCAGACGCTTTTTAAGATTTTGGGGGTTGAATTACAAATGTATTGATGAAGCCATAGTATTTTTGGAGATGGTGTTCGAAGAGGAGATCAGCCTGCAGCAAAAAGTTGCGCGCAAAGCTCACATTTTTTCAGTAGGAATTGGAACTTCTTCAGGCTGGTGGAAAAATCTAGTCGTGTTCCTAGCTCAAGCGGTGATCTTTATGCACTGCTTCATTTTGCTGAGGGCTTGATTTTTGGGCTGGATTATGGTCATGGAGTAATTCTAGCACAGGCTTATGAGGAGAGGAAGGTTTTTAGCGTTCTCACTTGGCAGTGTCTGGTGAGCAGCAGCAGTCTCATTTAGAGGCACTCGGGCAGCATGGTGAGGTCCATGATGCAGGGAGCCAGGAGTATGATGTCATGGTGACAGTTCAGCAAAAATCCAGAGACTTCATTCCTTCCACCATGCATGCACTGGCACACCAGTATGTGTTCCTCACACCGTTGTGCTCGTTGCCCACCCAAACCCAGTGCTAATGCCACCTTGCTTCCCCCAGCCACTGGGGTGGTGTTGGGTGGAATAGTAATATCTCACCTCTTTTTTCTCTCTAATTACCACCTATTACATCCACAGAGATGGGGCTTGACTGCTTCTCTGTCTCTGACCTTACACACAGACAATACCTACCAGCTCCTGTCATTTCTTAGTTTGTTCATGGATGAGACATCCCAGCTCCTGCCATTCTCCCAAATTGCCGCTTGATGATAAAATGGCTTCTCCCCAAAGATGCTACATTTCATTCTTACGGCACATAGTAAGCCCTGCCTGCCTTGGGGCTTCTTGTAAACCTCCAGCAGACTTTGTACTGCTTAAAACCGTATTTTTCCCCTTGCCAACTCATGAAAAGCATCACTGAAAATACATGCCGTAAATTATAAGGGAGCTGGCTTCCTTTCTCCTCTCTAAAACGTGATTCTCAGCAAAGCTCACACTTAGCTGGAGCACACACATGCAGCACAGTTAAATTAGCAGTCCTTAGCACAGGCTTCTTTCCCTGGCAATACAGTAGGGGCATTAACCAGGGAATATGGCTAAACTGAAGGATACTGACTCTGGGGAACTTGCAGTTTAAATGTTTTCATGGAAGTGGCTCACCCTTCTCAGGATGCAGGATTTCAGTCCTTGCAGCCTGTAGCTGAAAACTGCAGCATCAAACCTACAGGCTGCATGAAAAAAGAAGATGCCCTACGTGGGACTGGATTCAATAATAGAGCAATTTATTAGTGGGTTCTGATCAGAGCCAAAGGTGAGCGGGAGGATGCAAAGTGCAATTTATATTTATACTTCTCACATTAGAAGTGGGGTGGAGTGGCCTAAGATATAGGACTGTGTCTATCTTTCTGGATACAAATGGGAGTTGAGATTTAAGATATGAATTTGTCCTTATGCCATAATTCCCATGGGAAGCTACTGTGCCTGCTGAAGCACTGGTTTGTAGAATTATTAAGTATCTGCCATCGCTCACTTCTCCTGTGGTATTTTATGTAAAAGGCTGGCATTTTGACACATCATCTTTTTTTTTCATGTTGGCAAAGCAAACACTTTTTCTTATATTCAGTATCATTCCTGCCATCATGATTGAGCCACATTTCCAAAATGTGGCTCTTTTTAGTCATCCATCAATCCACAGAAGACCCATTTGTTCTCGCTACCTTAGCTCTCCATATGATGCTGTTTTCCTCTTCCCACTCCGGTCCTGCAGAAGAAACAACTATGATCAGCACCTGTGAAGTCACCAGGGTTACTCATGGGAGCAATGGATGCAAGGCTGGACTTTAAAAGCTGCAAAGTGCCATGATTGTAAGAGTGGGGTAGAGCAGGAGAAGTGATGACCAAACTCTATGCCTTAGGGAAGACTGAGAAATTAGCCAGTATTGCTTTAACTGACAGAAATATTTAGCCTGCTCAGTCAGATCTGTATCCCCTGGCAAATGTATTTTGTTGTGTAAATGGCTCCCTGTTGTCCCAGAACATTATCAGTATCTCTTCCTATCTTGTGCAATGGATTTCTAAATAATCAATCTTTGTGCAGGAAATTTGTGGTTCAGTAAGCCCAGCTCACTAACGAGTCAATGGTTTAATCTGAATTCTCATTGCTAGTGCCTTTGATAACTCAGAGCTATGAAGTTTGACATAGCAGAAACTTCTCTATAAACTGTGATTTGCTTGCCAAAAAGTCAGCCCATTACCGTTAATTCCCCTCTTATCATTAGTGTTATTAAACTGACGACTGATGTGTAAAAACTGCCATTTGCATGAAGTTCCCAAAACTGCAGTAAAAGAGACTTTTGTTCTGACTTGGTAAGGAGAGGGGGGAAAAAAAAAAGAAAGCAAAATAAGGCTAATTCTAACAGCAGAGATGGTCATATAAAGACATGTCCTGAACAATAAGATCGTTTATCCATGTATGACATAAATACATCGGAATTTAAATAATGAGAGATCTTGTGAAATGCAGCAAAACGCACACCACCGGCATTGTGAAGTTTCCCTTCTCTAAAGCCCTATTCTCAGGGAAAAGCAGCTTTACGTTGGCTTTGAAAATCCATTATCATAAGCCTTTTTTTTTTTAAACACTTGTCTTAGTGCAATATTAAAGCAATTTTATACCCTAAGAGCAGCTCTTTCGTAAGGTAAAGTGCAGTCCCATGTGTGTATGTAATTGCGGTTTATAATACTTCTCACAATCCTAATTTCCACAAAATTAAGAAAAGCACTCACCTTTTTAGGCCTTCCTTTTCTGAATTATTTTTTGTTCTCCCTGTTTTTCTTCCCCAGAAGATTCTTTTTTTAACATCTCTTCTTAGAAGGGGAAAAAAAAAAAAAAAAAAGGCACAGAATGCTTTCTGGATTCATTGCAAAACATTGCTTGAAGGAAGCATTTTTTAGAGTTTAGGTTAAAAAAATTCTGCCTCTTTCAAACTGCATGGGTGACATTGCTATTTTGGGAGGTAGTGCCATCTGCTTGTTCAACCGAAAAGCAGGGAACATGTTCCTAGTTCTAGCATAGACTTTTGGGTTGATTCCACATAAAATTCCCAACCGATCTTCTCTTGCACTTGCCCTCTCTATACACGGCAGAAGGGTAAGGCCACTCACCTCTTCCACCTTCACAGCTCCTAGGGAAAAGGTTTCCAGGTCCTGGTCCACTGGTAGTAAGACATGGCTCTTCACAAGGTCCATCTTGATGTATGAGGGCCATAATTCCTCCCCATGGATGTTTATGGTGTAAGAGCTATAACAAGGAGGAAAACAGAGCAATGAAGCACCCAATAACAGACATGCTGCAGGTGGCTGCTACCTGCAGGTGAAAAAGAGGGTGTCTGGGGGAGGCATGGTTAGGTTTTGTTGGAGGATTTGTGTTTTTGTTTGCTTTTGAGCAAGAAAGAGAGAGGGAAAATGTTCTGGGGTTTTGCTTGCTTTGGGGGGAAGAAAAGGAGGAAGACAAGTTTTCCTGGAGCACATGTGAACCATTTGCCAGGAAGTGGAGGTGTGAGGAGGAGGAGCTAGAGAGGACAGGAATATAAGGTGGGGAGGAATAGGCAGGATTTGTAGGGAGTGATATATGTTGAAGGAAGAGGTTGACATGAGTCAACTATGCAAGATGGAGTCTGCATAGTCTATGTATGTACTTTGAGTCCACGGATAGCACAGGTGAGCATGGAAATGTGAAAAGTTTCTTCATAGTCCTTCATAGGTGATGAAGGCATTTCTCTGAGATAAGAGATTTAAGTCTGTGTTACATTGGTGGAGTATTTGCAAGTACATATGTATCATCGTTACAATATCTTCCTGACTGGCAAAACGTTTCATCCAATCTCTGTTGACAGAAGAGATTGCCTACTGATAATTGCTTTACTTAAGTGTCTGATAACATGCCAGAAATGAGAGCATTCTCTGTTAGGTCATCTTTAATTATGCATGTACCACCTGTCAGCTTTAAATCTGGAGAAGATTAGTTTTCTCATTGGATTTAGGGGAGGGAAAAGCAGAGCCTTCAACAAGAGGACTAGGCTGTTGCAAACAGTGTGCCTATGGGGGAGTTTCACAAGCAGTCACCTCATCTTCCCTAGTCATGGATACTGCTGTTGGCACATGCAGAAATATTTGAAATATTGCCTAAGCTAGCTGCCATGGCGATGGTTTTCACAGGAAGAGGATTTCAGACCATCTGTTGTGTTTCCTAGTTTTTCTTTTTTCCTAGCTCAGAGGGAGAAGGAGGGACAAGGTGGGGGAGGACCGGCAGCAAGTCATGGCTCCTTTGGCAGTGCTGGAAGGAAATCCCCCTCAAATGCCTTGCATGGGGGTTATTCACTTAGACTGATCAAAGCACACAATAAAACTAGTCAGACTGATGAAGACATAGCAATCTAATAAGAAATTAAGGGCTTAAAAGACTGAAAAACAATGAGGATGGGTTCTTTGTAGAAAACTTCAAGAGATAGAGATGGTAAAGGTCTCTGAGGATATTAAATTAATAGGGTTGCTATTACCAGGCCTGGTATTTTTATGATATTAAAAATTACCTTTGAGAGGGAATTCATCTTTGTATAGGGTGTGGAGGCAGTAATTGTTTGGGAATAATTGGGATTTTCAGTTCATGGCAGAATACTAGCTGTTTATTTTGTACAGTAAAAGATTTTAGGAGTCTCCTGGGTGTTGTGGTCTCATTTACTCCAAGACCATTTTGGAAAGCAGGGAAGGGATGGTTGTTTGACCTCTGAAATGCACTGTTTGTACCAGAAAAAAAAAGGAGTGGTCTTTATTAAACATCTGATTTTCTCTCGGCAGAAGAGAACATCACTTTTGCTGTCACATGTTTGTTATGCTGCTTCTTGCCTATGTATCCAAGTGGCCCACACTTCCCTCTCTCTGAGATATTGGTTTTCCAGCTTCTGTCACCACTGCCTCAGCCTCCTGGAAAGAGTTCCTCAGTTACACTGTTTAGCTGACGCTGATCGTTTTTCCTGCTAATACCTTCAGCCAGTGCTATTTCTGAAAATCAGGGATTTGGAACAGTAGGTCAATTTGCAAAACAACAAGAACAAGTGAAGAGGGACAGATGGCTCTGGATACAAGAGCATGTTTCTCTTCATCTCCCATTTGGCTTTTGCTGATGCTTTGTCGTTGCACAAGCATTTGAGGCTGTCGTTTTGCATTGGTTAAGCAGTGGTTGCTCCTTTGCTGCAAAGATTGGCCTGTGGCACTTGTCATGTCCCCCCTCCTCTCCTGTGGGGCTCAAGGGCAGGCTCCCTCTGCAGAAGCTGGCAGTGTGTTTACACCCAAGGACATGGAAAGGGATTAGGAGACAATATTTTATGGTTGGAAAACTGGCTGTGTTTTTTTCTGACCTTTTACTCTCAGCAACTGTGCTAGATGCAGCTTGCCTCGTTATTCTTTTGCTTGGGATAAGGTTGCCTGACTCACCTTTCTTTGTTATCCAGTGTTTTTTCTGTCCTCTGTGCTAGGGGATTTTGCTCAAATCTTAGACAGAATCTGATTGATTCAGACTTGCTTATTTCTCTCTCTCTGGATGGTGGCACCAGTAGCATCACCTGGACGTTGTTGAACTTTACAGAGCTGAAATGGAAAAATGTGGGGGTGTGCCACAACCTTTCTTTTGCTCACTCATGATTCATTCAGCCTTCCTTTCCACCCTCCTATTGAATGCTAAAGAGCTCTCCAACCTAGCAGTGGTCACTGGAATACAACTCTTTCACACAGGTCCTTTTATTAAACACAGGGGTGTTTGCATCTTGTTATCCTTGTGCTACTGCTGACTTGTGCAGCACCACTGGGCACCGTAGGAGATATCCCATTCTCACCAGTTTGCAGGAAAACTGTATTTGTGACTGCAGTACTCTGCTTTTGTCTGTGAAAAACTGGGCAACTAGATGATATTTAAAGGTACTTTTAAGGATTAGAGAAATACTTATTTAAAACCCGACTTGAAATAATGAAATAGAATTGCCAAAGAAAAAGAAAAATAATAAAAGAGAAAAAAACAGCATGCCCAGCAAGGTTTTTTCTGAGCTCTTCTGGAATGCAAGATGTGACTTATACAGTCCCCAGGTTTGGCTGGTCATGGAGGCTCTTTCTTGCCCTATATTTTACAGATGCTTTCTTGAACTCCCCGGAACGTTTCTTCTGGAAAGCCTTCCTGGTTTCAAACCCAGGATGGCATCAGCTCCCCTGTCCTCTCTTAAAGACGATCTGTCCCTTTTGTCTCCTCTACTCTTCATTGGATCTTGCCCACAGCTTTGGTCATAGGAAGGGCTTCAAGTGCCTTCTCCATTTCCCACAGGGACACTTGCTTAACATTTCTCTTGTAGCGTTTGGTGTGTTGCTGGTTTTATGCTTCGCGCTCTTTTTTCTCTCATTTCACTTTCAAAAAACACTACAATAAAACTTTTCACATGTCAGCCTTAGTATCTGTTATAGTAGAGACTTCATACAGGATTCACACTTTGCCTTCCATAGCAGTGCAACAGTGCTTGATAGTGAAGCTGGTGAAATTCAGAGCAATGTGTTTACATTGAGATATCCAACTGTATACACTGTTCATTTTAAGAGGAAGGGGAACCCTTCTTGAGATAATTAATTTTGTCATATTTATAGACACAATCTCTTGCTGAAGCATGCTTTTCCTGACTCCCTGTCAGCTGCTGACAGCTGGTATTACAAGAGTTCATAGAGAGTCTCCGGGTCCGTGTGTGCTTATGTGTAGACAGCACAGACAAGATGAAGCCATGGAGAGATAACGAAGGCAGCAATGCTAAACTCTGTAGCTGTGCCCAGCAGTAAAGCATTTGAACAACCAACATGGGACAAATTCCAGCTCTTGTCTAGGATACAACAATCAGGAAAATCACTTCTTCTTTAACTGATTTTATCAATCTGGACGGGTAGCCAAGAAGTCAAGGTAATCAACTCTCCCTTACCTACAGCCCCGCCAGTGGCAACACAAACTCCTAAATCAGGTGTTTTGCCTGTGCTAGCCCACACTCCCTCCCACCCCCACAACACACACAGCCTCCAGTAAATGGGGACAGGGACACAGCTGTACCTCCCTACCTGCCCTTTTGAGGCATAGAGGCAAAGCAACGTGTGGATCACACAAAAACCACAGTCAGGTTTTCAAATCTTTCCGCCACAAGCTGGTTGGCAGCACAGTACCATAGATCAATGGTAAATACATGCAGCCTCCTCAAAAAGTTCAAGTGGGCAATCAGAGGAAGGCAAATGGTTGCTTTGCGTTTTGGTTGCAGAGCGTTTGTGAAGGGATTTCAAGGAAACCTCTTGGTGGCAGGAAACTGCTGCTGGAGGCACTCATTGAATGAGATGTGTAGTCATCTCCTGCACCTGGTGTCTCCTTCCCCAGGCTGCTTAATAAATACATGAGCATGGCCATTATCAGCCAGGCTCCTTTTCTTTCACCTGTGCTAATGTGCTGGTGTTTTATGCTGCAACCAGTAAGAAAGGAAAGTGATGATATGAAACCTTTTTTTTCTCTTCCCTTAAATAGAACTAGTGATCACAGCTCAACAGTATTCCAAGAAAAAGACATTTAGTCAAAGGTGGCCAGAGATGCTGCATAAGGATGTTTGTCCTGTTAGTGTCTTGCCTTCAATGTTCCTATTGCAAATCCTGCACTACCTTGATGCAGTTAAAGGGCATGCACACATACAAAGCAACCTCCATGCTTGATTTGATTTCCCTCCATGCAGCCTCCCCTCACCTCCCACGAAGGGAGGCAGGAGGGCTGCACAGAATGCCCATGCCACCAGCAGCTCCATCTCAAATTGTTACCTCCTACAGTACCCACTTGGTGCCTCTTAGTGCCCCTTCAGCCACAGGGGGTGGGATCTGCTCTGCTTTTGCAGGGGCACTGGAAAGCTTTCTGCACACCACAAGATGGAATTCCCTCTGGGCCACTGTGATGAGTATTGCAGAAAGCTTGCCGAGCAGGGGAAGGCATCTTGCTTTTACGTGCAAGGGCTTGCCAGTTTGAATCACATCTGTTGTGTTGCAGAGGGAAATATTGCTCTGGTTGCAGTGGCTTAGTGGAGTACAAGCAAGTCTCATTTGCAGGGGGTCCCAGGCTGCAGTCTCATCTCATCTGTCACCAAGAGAAAGAATCTACTCTGACAATTTCTCCAAATGCTGGTTTCACTTTTGTTTTTTTGTTCCCCAGCCATTTCTTTTGTTTCTGAAACACTGGTTGGGTAGCACTGGGTTTTTTTGTTGTTTTGGTTTTTTTTTTCAAATTGATTAGCTATAATTTCTTTCTCAACTAGCTGATTTTTATCCTCTTGCTTCACCAGCATCCTGTTGTTAAATCACATGATAATGTGTGATAATGTGATGTGATATCCCTCTCTAGTTAGCAAAACGTTAGAATAGCTGTTGGCAACTTCTGTAAAAGTAATTAGCAAGCAGGAATTACTCCGATTTGTGCACACTAGCCTAAGTAGGCATTTTCCAGCTGTCTGCAAGTTTAAAGACTAGTAGGGACTTTTCAGGCTCGGAGAAAAGATCAATTGCTTGCTACTAGAAAAGACCATTTACAAAAACATGCAGTGTGCAACAGGGCTGCTGTGTTTTGTTCCTTAATTTGAAAGTGCACTCCTTTGTCACAAAGAACAGAATTTTTACGGTGTTCAGTAGTCATTTTCCTGAGGCAGTGGAGCCTTTTTGTTACAAGGGGATGTCAAGCTCCAACTCCAAATAGTAAGCCACCCAAGAAAAATCTTTGGGCTTTGTGTACACCAGTCCTCATGCCATTGGGCATAGCACTGCCTTGCATGGGGATGGTGTGATGCAAGTGCAATTGTGCTGAGCCAGGGTCTTTAGGTCTGTATGTAGCCTGGCATAGCCCAGGACATCAGAATTTCCTTTCTCTTTCTAATGTGCGAGAGTTGCTGTCCACGATGCTTTCTTTAGAAAGCCATTTGCACTGCTGTGCTTCTTGTTTTGCATGAAGAAGCTCACATAAATCAAATATAGCCACACAGCTGTGCTAAAAGCCTCCTTTCTATCCACGGGCAGCTATTGTCAGCCAGCTTTCTCTTCTTTCCTATTCTGTTGGTTGTCCAGGATCAGCCTGAGGGTGACTGGATTGCTGTTTGCTCCCTGCTGTAAGGTGGTCGGTCTCTGATGGTGGGATGGAGAAGGGATACAGGCAGAGGGCAAGAGTGTGGCTGGTGCATTGGACTGCTTGGCAATTTTATTTTGGGCTCAGGCTCTTCTTACTGCATCCATAGCCACTTCTGCTCCCTGCCTTTCACTTGACATCTCTTGTGCCTGATTCTCTTATCAGCTGGATTATTGGCATCGCGTCCTCACCTACTCTTCAGCCTCTCACCAACGATTACCTCTCCCTTCTCATCTCTTCTCTGTTCTGACACTTTTCCCTGTTTGTTTCTCTGAGTGCCTGCAACTTTCCCTCCCCTTGCCTCCCATTAAAAAAGCATCATCTCACCTCCCAGTGGGGGATCAGACAATTTCCCAGATCCTTTTCTCTTGGTGTCACCTCCATTCCCACTGCTCTTTCAAGCTCCTTGGCAGTCATTTCCCTCTCTGTTCTGACAGTGCAACATCTCTTTGCTGCCTGCATACTCTTTTCTGCTCCCTTCCAGCATCCTTACATGCTTGCTGTAGTATGCAGTGGCTTCATCTTCTTCATTTTCCTTTGGCTTACTGAAAACACTGAAAATAGCTACTCTTTCCCATGATTCATTCCCCTGTTCTCGCCTCTGACTCTCCACCCCACTGGAGCCAGCAGGGCCAGGACTGGGGACTGATGCTGCCTTACTACAGAACCTTCTCCCTTGAAACTTCTCCAGCCATGCCCCTTCCACCTTTCCTTCTGTGTAACTCTTGATCCATAAGCCCCCAGCCTCTTCAGCCTCCTCTCTCTCTTTGAGGCAAGCCTGGTCCATTCCCTTCTTTTGTCTTGAACCCTACCACTCATCCATAATAACACAATTTTTAGCACCTTTGTGGATGTTGCTCCTGTCACTTCCCCATCCCTTCATCTTTTCACCATTACCTCTGAATTAGTCCCATTTAAGAGCTTTTTTCACCTCTCTCCTCATTAGTATTAAAAGCTTTTTCACAGACATCATTTTCAGGATTTTAATTTCTCCTTTTGCTTACAAGCTTTTGCGAAATTTCCTGCAACATGCCGCAGAGCAGAATGCATATGAGTATGTACTTCAGGTGAGAAATGCATGGAATAATGGCTACAGATAACACTGAGGCATCTCATTCTCACAGATTTAAAGGAGTGTTTCCTCTTTTTTGCTCTGTTGATAGGACTGGCCCAAGAACCCTTTTAATAGGGTTCAAAGACATTATGTCATTTTTAATGCTTGGAAAGCTTATACCAAGCAACATAGAATGGTTTGGATTGGAAAGAACCTTAAAGATCATCTAGTTCCACCCCCACTGCATGGGCAGGGACACCTCCAACTAGACCAGGTTGCTCAAAGCCCCATCCAGCCTGACCTTGAACACTTCCAGGGATGGGGCAGCTACGACTTCCCTAGGCAGCCTGTTCCAGTGTCTCACCATCCTCACATTAAGGAATTTCTTCCTAATATCTAATCTAAATCCTCCTCTCTTTCACTTAAAAGCCATTACCCTCTGCCTCATCACTACACGCCCTTATAAAAAGTCCCTTCTCAGCTTTTCTGCAGGCACCTTCAGGTAGTGGAACGCATCTGTAAAATGTCACTGGAGCCTTCTCTTCACCAGGATGAACATGAGCTATTCCAGAAACATGCAATGACAATAATATATATTTTATAAGAGAAATTAATTAAACATTGTGCGTATTTGTGTTTGTATGTATATCAATACACATGTATGTGTATACATATATATAGTTATATTCACATGCACACACATCTGTTTTTAGACACTATATTGGAGTATGGTATGCTGTGATGGAAAAGCATCATGCCCTTCATAGCAAAGCAGTGACTGTCCTGTATTTCATCAAGAAACAAGTATTTTTAGAAGTATTTTAACATTCCTTCGAGCATGTAACCAAACTGGTTTACTAGAACTTAAAGTTTTGAAGTAATGACATGAATTGGTCTTGACTTGCAATAAATATGAATTGACTGGACCTATTTCTACAAGACTTGAACTGTGCTAGTGGCAAAAACTTCATTTATTGTATTAGTGGAAAACTGCCTCTTCTTTACTTGAAGATATGTTACTATGTGTTTGAGTTTGTCTAAAAAGACTGGATTTGGTCCTGCATAACAGTATTTGCATTATTCTGACAGTTCAAGAAAGACAGGTTTAATTAGAAGATTTGTGGAAAGATCCTTTGTTGTTGTTGTTGTTGTTTTGTTTTATTTTTATTGCAGCCTGCAATATAGGTTAGGTAGAGTTAGGGTAGGCAGAAGTTGAGGGGGAAGACTTCAGAAAAAAGTGTCATTTTTACATTGCAGACTGTTCTCTTTTACATGTATATGAAGAGACAAACTCCCTGGCAAGCACAAGAGTTTGCCATCTAGGCTAGTCCCTTTTTTAGCACAGAAATTGCTGTAGGGGATGGCAACTGCTGGGAATTATTGATTGTTTCTTAGCACGCTATTTGTATGACAGAGTTAATAATTAGTGATGCTTTTAAATTTGTATCATTTGAAATACTAATCAATGAGCTTTATAGATTCCCCACTTTATACATAAACATGTTAGTCTCCAATGGAGTAAAAGAGTTATATTTTATCTCGGATTGTTTATACTGTATAATTATTAATCTGTAGTTTAATCATCTTGTCTTCATGCCTTTGTGGCTTGATCCTACTTGTTGCAGAGCGTCATGCTTTAACACTGGCCCGGCAATTAAACCAAATTACAAATGCTGTCTATTAATCCTCCTCCCCTCCCTGATAAAGAAACGAGAGAGAATAAGGGAGAGAGGCTTTTGGGTTGGAAACTAAACTACACAACTTCAATGAAACAGTAATGATAAAAAGGAAAAATTACTAAATATATACAAATATACAGGAAAATTGATTCCACATTCCTCCCCCCCGTTTCCCCCAATAACTCTCACGTCACCACCAAGGCTGCAGGGCAGCCCTGGGAAAGTCCAGGCTGGACTCCTGGGGTCAGGAGCAGTCGGGAGATGGAGGCAGGAACACACAGATGCAGGCTGGCACGGATCAGGACCAGAGGCAGATGAACAGGTGGAATACTATCGGGTGCCGAAGCAAACAGGGGACAGGTGAAGAAGGGGAAGAAGAAAGGGAAGGAAGGAAGGGGTTTGACCCTCGTGATCCCTCAAATTTATACTGAGTATGACGTGTATGAGATGGAATACTCTGTTTGGTCAATTTTGGTCATTTATCTTGTCCGTTCCTCATTAAGGGAGGGTTTGCAGGTGTGACCTCTTTACTCCTTTTCTCCTTCCGGAGGGTAAGATGTTCCTCAGAGCTGAGCAGTGTCCTAGAAGCAGACACTGTCTGAGAAACTTGCTGTTAATTTCAGCAAGTGCAGCTACTTACAAGAAACTTAGCTGAAAGCAAAATTACAAGACAGAAAATTACCTTTATCCTGACCCAAGCCAGGACACAGGGGATCTTAAATCTCATTAAAGGACATAGATTAAAGGCACCTTGCCAAATAAGTTTCAGAATGTGGCAGCTAAATCTTGTTGAATGTAGATCTCCAAGTGCTTATCACTCTGCATGTGCACCATAGACAGGACTGTGTGCCTTGTGTCTTGTCATTTCTCTCTACAAAGCCTTATTTTGAACCACAATAGGTTTGCCAGGCTTCAGGTGTGCAGGGTCAGTTTTCTTGCTGTGATGTTCTCCCAGCCTGTAGTCAGAGAATCACCACCCAAAGGTGAGGGGGAAGTAAAAAGGAAAATAAAGCTGGAAATTAAGTGTTGATTTTCCAAAGTTCAACATTTTTTTGAGCTCTTCTGAAGCTCTAGTGCCCCCATGCTGTAAAGACATGAGATCTCAGCTAGAGACTGGGTTTGGGGCCACAGGTATTGTTGCTGTTGCTCTTCCTGTGGAAATCCATCTGACCAGCCATAGACATTGCAAAAGAAAGGCTGATGGCTTCTGGTTAGTGCTGCCTTGGAAATCTGGTTTCTGACAAACCAGTGAGAACTGCAGAGCTGTGATCTGCTTGCTCCATCCATATTTGTTGCTATGTTGCTGACTGCTTGGTTGTGATTTGGCAGAAGAGTGATGGTCAGCCAGCAGTGCTTGGAAAGCAGAAATTTCATGGCTCCCACCCTCCTCCTCCTGACCCATGTGGGCTCGATGGCACCTTTACTTTGTTTAAAGTAAGGAAATTATGCACAAAAGCTCTTTAAAGAATATAAGGTTGTCAAGTCAAGCAAGAAATGTTATAACATTGCCCGCTCAGCCTTCAATTGGATCCTATGTGCATGCAAATTTGACAGTCTTTAATTGCATGCCTCTGAGATCTATGGAGAATATAGCTTCTCAGTTCATAGCAGAAAAAGCACACAGACTTTTTTTCTTCTCAGAATAAAAGCATTTGCTTGTACATCAAATATCATTATCTCTTAAAGGCTGTCCACACAGTAGATATGGGGTACATTTCATCAGCCAGGAAAAGCTTCCATAGGTTGCAACTGCCTGAAACACAGCCCTGAGCAAACCTGCCATGGTCCTAAAAGTAGTGTGGCAATGGTGATAAGGCCCTCACTGATTAGTTTTATACTAATATGGTACAGCCAGGTGCCCTGGAGTGTCCATCCCCTTGTGAAAGGAGAGAGAAAGACAGAAGGTAGCAGCAGGTTGTGTTCACCACACTGCTGGGGTGGAGAATAGTTTGGGATTTTGTGGTTCTGTGGGCTATGGTCTGCAGAGTCCGTGGGGAATGTCTGGTTTTGGTGGCCTCTTTCTCTACCAACAGTACTTTCCCTTTGAAGACAAATGAGCAAATAGGAGCTGTAACTAACCATAGATGTGACATCACCAGTGAATTCCCAGCCACACAGACCAGCCCTATGGTGCTCTCAATATACATAAATCATTGGTGATGTACAAGAATCACATTGACTTCTTATTAGCCATGTTCTTACCATTATGGGAGAGGTATTGGATAGTGTGGCACATAAGAAGAAATCCAAAAGCAGTTCAGTGGGAGCGGTTCTCTTAAAAACAGACTGGAAAATAAAGGTTTACAACTTGTTGCATGAAAAAGGGAAGCAGTTTGTCAAATGCTATTTATTTGTGGACAGCCTTAAAGAAATAATGTGAATCGCAGGCCCTCAAATCCCGTATAGTGAGGTCACCACTTACCAAGGGATTATAAATGCAGGCTTGCACAGTCGTCAGAACTGAAAAAGATGTTTTCCAAAGTTAGAACCTGTTGTGTTGGCATAATATTAAATTTAAAGTAAAAAGCGTTGAACGCATTGGGAATTGTCAAAGAATATTCTCCTAGCTGCTCAAAATTATAATTTTACACTGCCATCAATAACAGTCATTCTGGTTAAATAAAGAAATAGAAGTTGTGATAAAGCATTTATCAATTGAATATTAAAAAAGATAAACAGAAAAAGCAGAAATGTTCCCTATATGTTTTTTGTATTTGAAATAGTGGAAGACTTTATTCTGTGTGGTGATGTGGAAAGAAGAGAAAGTTTGCTGCACATAGGAAAGGAGAATATGAGAGAGACACAAGTGGTTGAAATGAAACATTTTCATATCCTATTAACTTTTTTACATCCAGGAATCTGAAAAGCCCTGTTGAGTGGCTGTTAATTTTAATAAATCTTGGGAAACAGGGGAAATTCCAGAAAATTGGAGGGCTGCCAGCTGTATTTCTGATATTTCAAAAAGATAAAAGGGATGTCCCGGGGAACTGAAGGCTGGTTTAGCTTGACATCAGTCCAGGGTAAAATAGTGGAACAGCTATTTCAGGATCTGTCAAGAGAGAACTTGGAGGCTAAAGGTGTAGATAATTCCAGTAACTCTTGAAGATAGAGCTTGTCAAACAAACCGCCGGTTTTCTTTGCTCTGTCAGTATTGCAAGTCTGCTTGATAAAGGCAACTGTTGATATTGTTTTTAGGAGACCAGATTATGTGGTCCTTTCTGCCTTTCGAGTTTGTGAATGGTATAAGGAATGTCTTGAGATTAAAACTCCCATGAGTGCGCTAATTCAAACAGAAATAATCGAGCCACTCTGCTTCCCTGGGATAAAGTGTGGCTTAGTTTTGGGTTTTGTGTGTTAATCTCCTATTTGATTTGATTTGATTTGATGATTTTTTCAGCTTTTTAAGTGTGTTGAGTATGTTGTAATTCTTGGGGGCAAAGAAACCAAACAAACTTCAAAAAGCTGCATGAAAAGCTAAACAATTAATAGTATCCTCAGATACAGATAAAATCTGTATTCTCCTTATAGCAGCCTTTGCAGCTTTAACCTGTTCTTTACCATGGCAAAGAAGCTTTCATTAACTCTTCTGGATCTTACAGGAGAAGAAGAGCTTTCTGCCTTTGCTTTCTGCTGTCGTTGCAGTCTTCTAAGAAATTACAGGTGCAGATGGTGTGTTGGCTGTACTTAACTTTCAGAACCAGAACCCAAATGCATCAAATCTTTTCTTTCTCTCTGCACTCCTTTAGGCTTCAGTTGCACGTAGTCAAAATGCCCATTTCTGTCTCACATCCTCTCCACTTCCCCTGGCTGTGGCTTGGTAGTTGTTGGCAGCAGAAGTGATTGCTTTCCGTGAACCTTTCACTGGGGGATTATTTATTGTCTACAACAGGAAAGGCAGTTCAGTTCCAGAATAAGGGCTAGTCTGCAGATAAAGGGACCTTTAAAAAGGAATCTAGGTGTGTGCCAGACTCTGATGGTGGTGATAAGCTCTTGCTTCAACCTTCCTATAAAATGGAAAGAAGTGGAAATTCTCAGACGCTTGGAGAATCAAAACCATTGTCAGAATTTCTTGGGCTAATAAAGGTATTCCTTTAGCTCTTGCTGTGGGAGTTTCTACATAATCATTTCAGTGACCTTCTGATCATTTGATGGTTAAAAAAAACATGCTAAAAATTGTTTTTGTATGGCTTAATATAGGCCTTCCAAAGTTCAGACCTGTAAACCTGTGGATCCTAATGCAGTAGTCACTAGAACTTCCTTATCTTTTAATATATTTCTGGGTTAAGAAAAAAATCTGTGATGTAACCACAAGGAAATATTTTTCAGCACATATGTTGTCAAAAGAGAACATTATTGCTGCTTGTAGAAAAAGCTGCACAAGCAGATAGCGGCCCAGTCTCTGAGGAGAAGGCAGCACCTGTATTCTTTCCCCAAGAGCAGAAAGTGCAAAGTTAGACCATACAAAATCTGTTCCAGATTTAACCCAGTGACCTACTGCTTGAGTTCCTGCTCTTTACACATTAATCACCACAGACATGTTCCAAAGGACATGCCAGTTTGTGTCCCAAGGAAACATGAAGGATATTCTAAACACCTGCTAGCTTGCAGCAAAGATGAAGAGTTTGCATTTTCGGGGGGTGGACGGGAGGGGAAGAGAGAGCAGGTTTTTCCCTTAACAGCTATGTAGTATGACAGGAGAAAATGAGCTTTTGTCATTTTTGCAACTTGTACGTTTTGAGTAGTCGAAGATGTTAGCAGTGGTTTTGGCCATACACACCTATGGAGACAGAACGTCTTCCACCAGTTCTGCAAATAGGCTGGAAAAGCACTAATTAGTACATCTTGAGAAATAAAGACAAAATTAACCAGGAGATGCATTTCTAAGAGAGAATTTTTCTGCTTTCCTCTGGAAAAAAAAATCAAAACCGGTGCTTAGTCGATAGCAGCCAAATATTCAAAGTACAGAGATTCAGCACTGAATGCTACTGGAGTTTTTAAAGGCTGGACTTCCTTGATAGTGAAAGATAAGGGAAATTAATGGCTTTTACTTAGATAACTTGTTGGCATAATCTTTCACATTAAAAAGCTGCTAAAAGGACCAGAGCAGTGCTGTTGCTCATAATTTGTAGCTTCTAAACACCGGTGTTATTGGGTCAATATCAGCCTGGCCTTTGTTCTCATATTCATATTAGCAAAACAGATTTCAAGTGGAGAGACACATTCTTTACTATCCCAAAGTATTGTCATACTAATAAGTGTCCTGGATACTTCTACAAACATCTATGCTTTGGCAATTTCCATCATTCCAGATGATATCGTAGTGCAAATCATACATATATACACACATGCACATACACCCACAGAGGCACACGTAACTTATTTAAAGGTTCAGGAAAAGGAGGTAAGCCATATCATTGTATCACTCTTCAACCAAAGCCCCAAAAGGCTCATTTCAAGCAAGGAAGGACCTAAATCTGGTGGGCCCCTGCCAGAATTTCCAGTCTCTTTGAAGACTGGAAGACTGGGGAGATTTTAAACCTTTTCAGAGAGCTCACTGAGCTGGAGGGCAAGATCAAACAAATCACTAGCTCATTTTTCCTTCTCTGATTCTTTAATTTGGCAGCCCAAACACCCTAGACCAACCCAAAAAGGTTGCATCTCTTCCCTAATGTCCTGAAGCCACTGACCACTTCAGAGAAACACAGCCTGGTGTTTGTTTTGCTTGGTAGTTTCCTGGCACTGTTTCAGTGCTGGACATTCCCCGTTCTGCTTTGAATAAGTTAGTTTGGGCAGCAGATTAGGTTCCAGTCCCCTTCACCATAACCAGCTACTCTAAAGAGCAATGTAAATGTCATGAGAAGAGATTTTATCAGGGAAGAGTTCTTCTTTCTTTCTGACATACACATATGTCAGTTGAGTGGCTTCTGAGAAATAAGGGTAGAGGACAGCTGCTGTTGTTCTGTTTTCCTACCTGGGCTGTGTCTTCCTCCACCCTATCTACTATGCCTTTCTTCTGAAGACATCATTATTTATATTTAAAGGATGTTGAAAATGCACATTAGACTAAGCCTGCCTTATTGAGTTTAAGACATTTAGTAGTATAATCATGTATTTATGACTTTTTTCCAGAGTCATAAAAAGATGGATGTGTATACTTTGCCTAGTAGGCCTGTACAGATTGTGTATGTTAATGCATGTACTGTGTGTAAACATTATTTGCATGTTAACTAAAATCACTAAAGACTGCAAGTTATCATTACCTTTTTCACCTGAGTTACTCACTCAAAAAACAATAACAACAGACCCCTCTGAAGTCAAGAAATAGGTTTTATCTGTATGTGAAACATAACTCTATTTGGAATCTTCAGAGCAATCTCCACTGGGAATCTCTGCCTCCTTATGGTACCAATCTCTGAACAACCTGAAGTGCAGTTTCTTTAGAGTAGACACCTGGGGTTTAAATAAACATTCATCATGGAGACTATGGGCATCCTGACACTAATTAAGAAAAAAAATCAAAACAAACAGAAAACAAGATGCATTGCAGAAATGAGGCAGTAGTACTTTTCTGTTTGTGTGTGCAGTTTGTGGGTGCAGTTTGCCAGCAGCGAAATCATTGGAAGTAACTAAAATGCTACAGACAAAAGTTATATTCAGCAGTTCTATTTAAAGGTCTGCAGGATCAGAAGTCCTTTTTTTTTTCCCTTTCCTTAGTCTCTGTGCATTTGTGCAGTATAGGTCCAGTATAACAAAGCCAGTAAGGGACTTTTGCAATGGGACTTACGTCCTCCATGAAAGCCTCTGTGCTGTGACGATGTATGGGCTGTGCAAATGCAGCCATTCAGCAGTCTGGAGGACACATCCCTCTTTCTCTTGGTTTAAACTAAGGAATGAATTTCTAATATTCTTATCTCTACTTAAAAAGTACGGGAAGCTTGTCATACAGAAACAGTGCTCATAGCCTCACTCATAGCCACTCCAGGCAGTGAAGCTTCTACTCACTGCCCATGGTGTAGCTCATCAGGGATCAGTTTGGGGCCCTTGAACCTTATGCAGCTGTTTAGCAATTCCTAAGGTGTTCCCCGAGCTGTGAACATTTGGTGTGCTGGAACCATGTCACCTTCTCAGCAATATAAATTCTTGCCTTTAGGAAAGTTACCAGATGTCTGTAGGGCCCTACTACATGTCCAACCAGATCTCTCTGTGTAGAGGGCCCGTTTACATCTTCTCTTGAGTTTCTCTCAGCTATCTCCCCTTCCCACTCATGCTCAAAGGTTTTTTTGAAGGCAGTTGGGTCAGAAGCACCAGCCATGGCTACCAGCAGCAACACTTGCCTGCAGCTGCCAGCCAAAAATGCTCTCCAGCATCTTTTCCACTTGGCCATGTATCATCTCCTTTACAGCAGAAGTTACTTGAACAATGTGAAAAGCTCATTTCTGAAGATGTTCTTGCTAATGGCCCTGGCACCCACATTATGTTTGGCAGGAGGCAAGCCCATGTAGCCTGGCAGCCCGCTCGTCTATTTTCAATTATCTGGGGTGCTCAGAGAAGAAGACATTAATATTGCTGAGGATGACATAGCAAATTACTACTGCTCCCTAACCTTTTTAAATTGCTAACACTGTTGTAATCTGTAATTACAGAAATCAGTGTGAGAATTGTGGCACAGTATAATTATCTTCCCTGATACTTTATTGCTGTATGAATTATTAATCAAAATCAGTCTTGTATAGTATTTGCAGCAACTAAGAAGAATAATGTATAATTAAATTTCATTATTTCTATTTTTGTGCTGGTGTTTTATGATGTTGTAATTGATAATTAATTGGTTAAAAATTCACACAATTCTTGGGAGTTTCATACAACTATGACTGCTCAGTATTCAGCATTTATTAATTGAATAATGGGGCTCACCAAAGAGACCTTTGTATATAGTCTTCTGTCATTACAGTGAGCTCTCAAAAATGGTGAATTAATCATTAGGCCTTTCAGTAGTTTCTTTTTAAAGGAAAGCAGTGACAATATAATCATATCCTTTGTTGTTATAGCTATAATTGAGAGATTGTAATAACCAATTATAAAGATGGTCATTTTAGAAGCTCTGAAGTGTCAGTTATTGATAAATTTCTCTAAAACTAAAGTATTGATTACACAGAATGAGTCTTTTCATAGAAAAAAATATTAGGAGATGGGGAAGGAAGACTGGAAAATTATTTTCCTCCCACTTGCCACTTAAAAACAGTGCATGTTTATCCCTAGAAACTGTCAAGTCTGATGTGCTTTTGTTGCCATTTGTCAGAGGTATGAGTTCCTCTCAACTTTTTCATTGTTTTGTTGTCATTCTCCCCCTTTTCTTTCTTTTTTTTCTTTTTTTTTTTCTTTTTGTAGTACCTTTTGCTACATTGTTAGGGAAGAAAAAAATTAGTGGGAAACCTCAGAACAAAAAAGTATTTTTTCACACTCTCTGCACCCTATTGAACAGAAATACTGTCAGACATTTACAGGCAAATCTGTGTTGCAGACTTTCCAGCTACCTCTGACCAAAAAGCCTTAGATGTGTTCGAGCTGACCACTTCAAAGTATTCCTAAGTGTCTTTTAACTGTGAGTGGAGCTGATTGAAAGACTGTGTAATGGAACTAAAAATAACCCCAGTTCTGTATTGATCCTCTCTTAACATGATCAGGAGAAAGCTGGGAGTCACCTTGTATAGCAGGATATAATGCCAGCTCCAGCTTACACTTCCAAACAAAACCTGTGGTTCATTTTATAGCAGCTCATGATACCTAAATGAGAAATCACAGTGTTATCTGTTGGTTTGCTTACTAAAATGTAGCATTACAGGCTTAATGGGGGTAAACCTTTTCAGGTTTGCTATCAAGTTGTTGGCTTCAGTCCTCTGTAGACTGTTGTAGATCTAGTGTCCTGCTTACATCTCCTGGGATACAAGCAAGCTTTTGTTTTATCAGCTGAGACAATGCCTTTAGGTCCCTTATTTCCCCTCAGGCCCCTTCCTTGCTGGTGTTTTGCTATGGAGAAGCTTCAAAGATGCTTCCACTGCAGCCTGTGCACCTTTTATCATCTGGGTTAAACATCTGATGGCTTCTCTTTTCCTCAGCCCACTGCTGGAGCCACTGGGAGTCAGGGACACCCACCTCATGCAGTTGTTAGGTAGATGTTTTCTTCTGCTGGACCTCAACAGCTTGGTCCCATACAACTTCAGTGCCCCTTTGAGAGAGGGGAGCATAGGGCAGTGTGCACATTGCTTTCCCAATGTGATAGATTTGGGTTTTCATCTCTGTTGACACCCATCAGAGAATTTGTTTCTGAGACAGTGGTTAGTAGGTCAGGAAAGACAGATCATGCATTCCTCTGCCCAGGCAGTTTGTTGTTGGTCAGTGTGCTGGAGCATGTGAATATTCATCTCATATAAATTTGTGCCTTGAGTGACGTGGCTGGGGATATTTTTATTAGGAGCAACTAATCCTTTTACAAATCTGGTCAGTTCTTTGTCCAGTAACATGCAGCAGTCATCAGTTGTACAGATGATTTATTGCAGTGACTTAAATCTGTCAGGAAATACAAACCAAACATCTTTCTATGAGTACGGGGTACAATTTTTATTTGTTTCTGTGGTCAGGAATCACAGCTCTTCTTTTGACAAATTCTGTGTTTGTCTCAGTTGTTTTACTTGGGTGTCCTCTCCTATTTGCAACACTAGAAACAACAAATAGGAGTACTGCTTCAACCTTTTTATTTTGTATTACTTGCATAGCATTTATCAAATTGATCATAGATGTTGAGGAGGGTTTTTTCTCTCTCTTTGCCAGTCATCTTTTCCATTGTTCTCCTGAGGATTTTTTTCCCTGCCTCAACATCAGTAATCAGATGCAGATGCTGCACAACAGTGCACTACACCAGACTAACTAGAAAATTATGTTATCTCCTGATTATTAGATTATTAGAAAATAATCTTCTTATTAAAATATTTCTCTCTCTCTAAAATCTGTCTTAAATAGAAATTAGTGTGTCTCCAGTTTGTCTTTTTTTATGAGACTCCAAGTTGGAATTGAGATTCTAGGACACTGAGTTCCTGCTTTGTTGAGAAGGTGGTCAAACACGGCAATAGATTTTCCAGAGATGTCCATCCTTGAAAAGACTCAAAACCCTACTGCACACATGAACAGCCTGCTCTAGGTCACCCTGCTTTGGATAGGGAGACTGGACTAGACAATACTAGAGTTCCTCTCAAACCTCAACTGTTTTTTTGTTGTATTTTTTCCCCTCTGCTTGCTATTTGTGTATAATAGAATGCCTTGGATTTAGTGTGTCATATTGTGTGTCTGATTCTTTTCTACATTCTTTTCGAAATGGCAAAAAAATCCCTGTTGCATTTTACATTTGAATTGATTTTATCACTTTCAGTCACCCTCTCATGGTCTGTGGTCACTAATCAATATAGGGTCATCAGATAATTCATGATGGAAAGGGCCTCAGGAGGTTCCCTGCACAACCTCCTGCTCAAAGCAGGTCAGCTCTGAGATCAGAGCAGGTCGCTCAGAACTACATCCAGTCTGATCTTGAAAACCTCCAAGGATGGAGATGACACAGTCTCTTCAGGCAACTTGTTCCTCAGTTTTTCCTTATGTCCAGTCTAAGCCTTTTGTTGTTTCAAATTGTTCCCATTGTCTGGCTTCATCTTCCCAATGAACTTGCTGTAGGTGGTGGCAGGCTGCTATTAGGACCCTGCTACAACTGAGCAATCTTCCATCCAAATACTAATCATACCCAACCCTGCTTCTGTTTCAGAGATCAGCCAAGCTTAGGCATGTTGCATAGCATAGCCATGGGCAGATGTGAGCCAATGACACTGCTGCAGTTTCATTTCTGGAGGAATTTCATTGTTAACCTGCTGAAAATTGCCCCTGCATCCCTTCTCTGTTGAATACAGTTTAGCCTAAGTGATTTCCAGCCTGGTGCAGTTTCTCACCTTCTGACAGCCGAGCTTCTCTAGCAGCCTTTTGTAAAGGTTTTATCAAAGGATTTCTGAAAGTCAACACTAATTACATGTACCAGTGTTCCTCACTGCTAATTTGACACACTTCAGGAATTCTAATGGAGCCCATCAGAGACATGACTTTCCCTTGCAGAAGCTATGCTGCCTTGTCACGATGATAATTTGCCTGGTTAAGTGCTCTGTAGCTCTGCCACAATCCAGATTTACGTTTTCACATAATTAACCCAGTTCTAACGCAGGACTTTCTGGTCTGTCTTGATAAGATTTCTCTCCTCTGATGTTTCCCTTTAAAAGCAGACACCACACTGCCTGCCCTCTAGCCTTGTGAGGCAGGAGCTGGTTTTTCATGATAGGTAATGTATTTTTGGTAGAAGCTCAGGCAGTGGGACCACGAGTTCCTGGAGAGTTTGGGGTGAGTGCCAGCCAGTAGAGACAACACACTGTGAACCAAAGTGTTCCATGATGTTCCCTGAGCAATTATTTTTGTTTCCCAAGGTTTTATATGTGTCCTCCATGCTGGCCATGCAGAAGGGCTGGGTGGGATCTCCCACCCATCACTGTGGAAGAACTGTGTAAGCAGCGTTCCAGTTCACTTCACCACGGTTGCTGGCATTTACCAGCAACATTTTTTGGCGAGATTCCAATAGTGCTTTCCTTCCCCACAGTAGTTTGTGCCAGTTTCTGGAAACTTTTGTTTCGAAGAGGCTTTTTCTGGCAATGTGGTGACCTATATGCAAACAAATGCACAGCGTGTTCTTTTGAGCCAGAGAAAGACTTGCTAAGACATTCTCTTCGGTTTGAAGAAATACCAAGTGTGTAACAATGATTTCCATGAAGAAGATCCTGCAAACTCAGCATAATACTGAATTCAGAAAAAATTAGACAGTTTGAATTAGCACTGTATAAAGGACTTCCAGCCTGGCTTGCCTCAGAATTCAGAGTTAATACCCAATCCCTGCTTTTCTCTTCTAAAGAAGGTGGGGGGTGGGGGGTGTTGAAGTTAAGCTCTACTGATTTTCATGCTCCTACACGCCCAAACACTTTTGTTACCCTTTCTCTTTGCGCTCTAAACCTTTTCCCTGTGAAAATGAATGTACTTGCCAGTGCACTGTCTTGCTCCTGTCCTGTGGAATAAAGCCCTCTTGGAGAGGAAACACCTCATGCCCAGAGGTCATTCAGTCAAAGGCACAGCATGGAAAAGGGAAGACCGTAAATCTCTTGCATTGAAACATTAAAAAGCTGATAAATAGGTGATCCTGAGCTGTAGCCCAGCCCTGGCTTCCCTGTACACAATGCAGGGCTTGGGGTGCTTCCTGGAGCATCCGGGGGACACAGCAAGGGGGAAGTCTGTGTCAGGCTGAGATTGCAGCCACCAACCAGAGCATCCACAGGGGCTCTTGGTGGCAGTGGGAAGGGGCACGGTGTGGATCCGCTTTCAGGAATCCCCTGGAGTCACAACAGCAGCCTTGGGGAAAGCATGGAGATACAAGCCCCTGGGTGGAGATCCTCCCCCAGGAGGGTAGCTAGGGATCTGCTGGAGCAGCTAGTGTGATTTACAGCCCCAGTATCTCAGTACCACATCAGTCAGGTTTTCTAGCATAGAAGGCAGGTTCACTCACCAGTGGGGAAATACGCTGTGTTATTTTCAGTTCTTCACAGAGCATGCAGCTTTTTTTTTTTTTTACAATGCTTGATGAAAGCTGCATTCAAAAGTGGGAAATTACTAATTAGTAACCAAGTAATTCAGGGTTTGATTCACAAAAATTGCACTATTACTGTAAGAAAGGATTGTAATTTCAGGCAAATAGTGGGTCTTGGTTTTGTTTTTTTTTTTAAAAAAAAGGCACAGAAAATATAATTGTTCTGTTCATTACCTGCACGGTTTCAGGTTTCTTGTACATTTTTTCATCATCTGAGACGTTACATGCCTGGAAAAAAAAATTGACACTTTCCCCTTTGTAATTCACAACTCTCAGGTTTTCCCACTAGACTGTTCTTGTAAACTCTTGTACTTCATATCGCAAGAGTGACCACTTAGAACATCATTATAACACTATCACTAGCATCAGAGTTCAGTTATGCAGAAAGCTATGAGTGGGATGAGCTAAGTATCATTTTCTCTTTTACCATACTAGAGTGCTAATAAAATGATTGCTCTTAATTCTTCTTGTTAGTCTCAATTTATGAGGAGGGGAAAAAAAAAAAAAAAAAAAAAAAAAAAAC